>CM043865.1:57700797-58900797 GCA_023846275.1 Vanilla planifolia
GGTAAACTAAAAGTCACCTAAAAAATACAAACAAACTCCTAAAAATCTGAGAAAAATAATGAAAATTAAGTTCATTCATCCTAATTTCGGATGGCTGGAGGCGCGGCGACGGCGGCGGTGCGGGTCGGTGCGGGCTGGCGCGGGTCGGCGCGGGTTGGCGTGGGTCAGCGCTGGTCGCGGGTCGGTGCGGGCTGGCGTGGGTCGGCGCGGGTCGCAGGTCGCGGGTCATCCGGTGGGTAGCTTGGGTAGGCGCCTGGCGGGACTCATGCACAGCGGTTCGGGCAAACCCGGATCAGGTTCGGGCACGAGTGGTTCGAAACGGCGGCGGGCGGTTCACTGTGGCGGCGGAGGTTGCGGCGGAGGTGGCAGTCGGTGGCAGGAATAGTGATTTTGGCCTTGTTTTTTTTTTTTTTTTTTTTTTTCTCAAGACCAGGTCCTAGGACGTCGAAAGTCCTTCTCGAACATGATGTCCTCATCATAATAACTATGAGTTGGATTACATATGTAGTCATATATGCATTAATATAATATTTCTTTTTAGTATTCTTCATTTATTGTTCCATTGTTTGTTTAATAATATTACCTTTTTGCTACTACTTTATTATATTAGCCAGTGGTTACTTTTTGAACATATCATTCTTATTTTTTACTTACATTATCACACAAAATACTGATATTCATAAAGTTGAAGGTTCTTAAATAATTGTATAAGACTTGGGTGAAAGTTTATTATATTTTGTGAGTGTAAGTAATATTATATATATGTGAAAACATTTATATCATATTGTCAAAGTTTTGTGTTAATACTAATTTTCATACTTTCATTTGATATGATAATCATTTATTATGCATTGTTATCTTTATTGTGATTCTTTGAGGTTACCATGATTCTTACATCACTCTTATGCATTTTTATTAGCTTATGTTCTCATTTTTATACTACTAGTTATGATTAATCTGATAAACTCATATCACAGATGTATGCTATTGAATTGTGTTGATTTATGTCAAGCGAGATTTAACAAATACCATCTTGTCATTGATTTTTTATAGGATCATCATGAGGAGAGATCAACTACAATAAGGTCCACAATATTATTTGACAACAAAATTAAGTGAATTCTTAAAACTAGAATGAGATTTTTTTGATATGAAGCCCTTAATTTTTTTTATCTTAGACAAGAGTTATTATTACTAAACCCTAATCACTTTTTCATCTCATCTCACTATTAGGTTGATTGAAAGTAATAATATTAATGGATTTCAAAGCTAAGATTTTGGAATAATGGAAATTAAGGAGAGAGAAAGTGACAAAGAGAAAATAAATGGAAAGAAATTAAGGTTTGAGAAGGGAAGTACAGTTGAGCAAACGTTGAGATTTTCATCGATGGTTCAATGAGTATATAAACAACTTAATTTGGTTATGTTTAGTATGGTAATGATTATAATACTTTTTAATAAAATCAAGCTTTTCTGTCACATGGTGAATTAAAATTGAGAAGCAAGAAGTCAATAAAAAGTAGCAAAAAATAGGCATGAAAATAAAGAAAAAAAAAGAATTGTATAATAACCTTGGGGTAAGCTATATTTGAATATACAAACGTTTGATAATATTAAACGAAAAATATGACTTATTCTAAGCAACACCATGAATAATCATTAAAATTTGATAAAAAAACACAATAAAAAATTATTAAGTCTAAATAAGTAATCTAATACAATCTTATATCTAATAAATATAATTGATTATAAATAATATCAAATATACTATTACTAATATTGAAATAAAAGAAATAAATCAACCAATTATTGCATCAACTCTAATTATCTTTAGCTCAACTCTTAATTAACATCTAACTTATTGATCTTAAAAAACTATAAAGGAATAAGCTATAAGACTTAATGGGAGATCCTTAAATCATATTATAAAACTAACATATAATATCTAAGTTATATATATATAATAACTAAATAAATATATAAATGAATGAAATTAGTTTATTTATCATAAGCATCACAACTACCAACTAAGCTAATATCTATTCACATAATGTATCTAAAAAATATAACTAATGTCTCTTATCTGATTCAATACACTCTTTTAAGATTTTAGTGCATATTTTGAAGATAAACCTCACGTGGGGTGTATGAACTTGATGGAAAATTTTTTTTACATAGTAAGACAAGGATGTCACACATAATAGTAGAGTCAATCTTTGTTAGCCTAATGTGGTTCAAGGATGACCCAAGCAAAGGCCGATGAAATTATGACACGTAAGTTTGAATAAGATAAGGAGTGAGTATCCGATGATATCCAAGAGAAAAGAATAATTGGATAAGGAAGTAACTCCTCGTTTGCTTTCAAGTGGATGGGTATAATAATGAATGGTCTCACCATAATTATTGAAAAAGAAATTACTATGTTTTATTTAAGAAATCATAATCTTAAGATATAAAAACACATTTTTGAGGATTAAACTTACTCATGGTATATAAATACAAATAGGCATTATCATGATATAATGATAATACGATGTTAGAATAAGATAGTATAAAAGTCTAGTAATATTAGTGATAAATAAAATGGAATAATAAATAAAATAATGTATAACAATTTGTAAAAATATGAAAAATGAAATCAATGTATATATGATCATATGCATCTAATTCATATATACATATAAAGATTATATAATATTAATATCATATCATACTCATATTATATCATTATATTATTTTCATTCTTTTTTATTTAAGTTTATTTAATTTATCTTTGTTTTTTTTATTCTTTTTCTTTTGGCTAGATTTTCTTATATAATCATTACCACTACCTCTTCATCTTTGATATCATATTAAATATTCTGAAGCCATTGTCTCATATTTCCAAACTCCTATGTTAATAAAGATAAGATCTCTGCTTTGTTGTAACCCCATCTCTAAGTGTCCACAATAAGAGGGGCGATGTCTATCCCATATATAATGAAGTTGTCACATTCTATTACAAACATCTTGTGCTAACAATGATGAGGCCTCTGTCATCGCATGACCTATCTCGAAGTGCTTAAGATAATATAGATATATTTATCTCATATTGAATAATTACAGGATAAGATCATAAAGAAAATATTTATATTTATTTTTCTTCTTTCTTGTGATCTTCAAACCTTCTTTCTTTCTTTTTATTTTCTTTTTATTTTTTTCTCTCTTATCATCATATGTTTTGATTTTTTTATATCATATACATATATATATATATATATATATATATATCAATAATAAAGTCTAGTCTTATAACTAAAATATATCCAAATGATGTCATGTCATACAAATGTTCGTACCATTATATATTCCATAATGTTAGTTCAAGAATTTAACAAATCAATCTACTTATATCACAAGTATTTAGTTTAACTATTTAATAACTCTAAAATATTTCTTATATGACCTTTTTTCTTTTATTTCTTTTTTTTATTTCATTCTTTATTTGCATATATTTTATCAATAACAATTTATATTCTATTTCTAACTTAAAAAATTTATGCACTTACTTTCTTACTTTTCACCTCTCCTTATTTCACAAGATTGTTTACTTTCTCTAGCAAATATACTTATGAAAGCTATTCCAATCAATTCCTCCATGACCTTGTAAAACAACTAAAACACATTATTTAGGCTTCAAATCATCAAGTTCAATCTCCTACATCATATAATATAATCTCTTACAAGCACAGATCAAATAAGGGGGCAGAGGAGCGATCATTGTTATGTTTGGTTTTAAGCCATAATACTTGTCTGATCACCATATCAGTCTACATAATCATCAATTATCAAACAAGAATCTAATGATTGGCTATAGTATAATATTTTTTAAACCAAATCATACTTGTTAGACCAATGCATCATACTATACGATCCTTGACAATCGTTTGATAGGCAAGGGATCAAACTGACAATCGCTACAGCATGTTTCTTAAACTTGATTGTGATTGTATGATTAATGCTTCATACAATACAATCCTTAAAAGTCATAAGTTGGATATATGATTGGACAGATAATCACTATAATGCATTTCCTAAATCTGATTATACTTGTCTGATCAATGTATTGTATAATATATAGAATGACTCAACTATTATTTTTAATGTACCAAGTTAATGACCATTCAGTAGTCTCAATTATGCAAGTTTTACATGATAGTCAGTTTGATCATCTTGAATTATCATTGTGGTCAGAGATAACAAATGAGCCACTTGACAATAATTTTGCCAAACCTATGAAATCCAATCTCCATTATACTTCAACCAGCAAATACATGACTCTTTATGAGAAACTAAGTTGGAAACATAAGTTTTAATGTGTTATTCTAACAAGAATAAGATCATAATCTCTTTATCACTAAGTTATTTTTTTCTTTTTAATTTTTTTGAATTTTGTAAAGAATCAAGTTAGATCTTAAAACACCTCTCTATTCTCTCACCAAGCTTCTTGTCTTCCTAATTTTCTTTGCACATCATTTGGAACCCAACCAAGTGCAATAGAGGATAGTTAAAGTAGTACTAAAGATAATATATAAAAGATTATTTTATATTATCTTAATTTTTTATTTTAAGCTTTTAAAATTTATAAGAAATTCAAATGGCTTTCAAAAATTATAGATCACATGCTTATGAGATCTTTAAGCGAGATCTTCGTATTGTTATACTAAAATTTTGAATTTAAATGTTGTTATTTTGACACATAGTTCAAGATGCTTATATTATAATAATCCTAGGCTCAAAATTTGAAATACCTAAATCTAATAAAAGAAACATTATCAATAATATAATTCATGATTAATTATTATAATCTTTTTTTAAACTTTAGTTAATTATAAGTATGTTACAAATCAATGATAAAGAATATTAATGTCTTTTATATTTGATCGAAATATTCATCAATTTTGGATAGAGATTTTTTCTTTATAATGATCCTTTTCAATTCATAATAATTAATGCATATCATCAAATTATCATTTTTGTTACAAATAACATAAGTGTATCCCATGGGTATATACTTATATTAATATAGATGTTATATATTATTTCTTATAATTAAGTTTTCATTTCTTATAATTTAGTTATTTGCAATGTTTTTTGAGATAAGCTTTATAATAGGCATTAAGTGAATCCTAAATTCAATTTCTTTATAAGAGATAGTCTTAATTGATCTTTTGAAAATACTTTAAGATAATCACAAAATTTAAGAATATCATGTAATTTAAGATTTTCTTTTTCAATTGCTTGCATAGATGCTAGCTCTTAGTTCCATATTCTTTAGCCATTCTTTAGATTTCATAAGACCTGTGACATCAAAGAAGTATAGGAAATACAGTTTATGAAGATGTTCTACGAACTTATCAAGTTTTTCTTTTTGACAAAATTATGTCAATTAACTCATTTAGCAACAAATCTCAACCCAATTTTAGGTTTTTTCCCATCTTATTTCTCTGTTTATGCTAGTTTTTTATTTATTATGTTGACCTTGAGGATCTATTCTCTTACATAACAATTTTAGTATAATATGTATAATTATATTTTTCATATATAATATATAATCATACATTATAAGTATTTAATGTGCCATAATATCAATACTATAACTCTACTATCCTGCATCAGTACGGCTCCCAAGCCTATATGTGAAGCATCAGTGTACATCTGATACGGCTTCTCCTGTGTAGGTAACATCAATACTGGAGCGGTGCTAAGCCTCTGCTTCAGCTCTAGGAAACTGTTCTCACAACTCTCTGACCACTCAAAAGATTTTCCCTTCCGGGTCAACTGTGTTAGTGGAGCGACCAGTCTAGAAAAGTGAGGAACAAATTTCCTATAGTATCCAGCCAAACCAAGGAAACTCCGGATCTCAGTGACAGAAGATGGTCGTTTCCAATCAATAATAGCTCGTATCTTGCTAGGATCAACAGCCACGCCCTCTGCACTGACAATGTGTCCCAAGAATGCTACTGAGTCCAGCCAAAAGGAACACTTGGAGAATTTTGCATACAGCTCATTCTCCCACAACACTGTAAGCACAGTCCTCAACTGATCTGCATGAGTTTCCCTATCTCTAGAATAAATCAATATATCATCTATAAAGATGATCACAAACCGATCCAGAAAGGCATGAAACACTCGATGCATCAGGTTCATAAATACTGCTGGAGCATTAGTCAATCCAAAAGGTAACACTGTGAACTCGTAATGCCCATATCTAGTACGGAATGCTGTTTTGGGTACATCAGAATCTCTAATCCGGATCTGGTGATAACCCGAGCGTAAATCAATCTTGGAGAACACAATTGCTCCCTGAAGCTGATCCAACAAATCATCGATGCGTGGTAAAGGGTATCGGTTACGAATAGTAACCTTATTCAATTCCCTATAATCTACACACAGCCTCATACTACCATCTTTCTTCTTGACGAATAAGACAGGGGCACCCCTATAATCTACACACAGCCTCATTACACACCTACTTTCCTTTAACAATGTGGATCCCATCTCCCGGGTACACCGTCAAATCAGGTTCATGACTCCTGAATTAACAGATGGACTCGCGCAATGTTACTCCTACTAGACCCAATACTCCTAACCCATACGGTAGGAGAACCGATCTAATAGAAGTCTGAACCCCCACGGTTAAGTTCCATAGTCATGTAATGACCTCACCATCAAACAAAAAGATATATAACATCCTCAGATAAAATATGACACTCCACACACCATACTCCAAGACAATAAGGTAAGATAGTAAATTGAAACTACATTACTAAAATAAGATCCAAGTCCAACAAGTGCAATATTATCCAACCAGATACATAAGTCAGAATCACCCTCACATAATACCTGACATATGAGAATAACAATCTCATTAAATACATCCAACAGCAACAATCAACTAACCAGAATATCTCAGACAATCACAAATCAGATATCCTCCACAAGCCTGCTGACCACGATCCCACCTAATCTGGTAGCGTCAAGTCTGCCGAGCCACTGAAAATATATAATACAGGAATGAGCTACGCCCAGTAGGAAAGACAGCTAGTAAAACTCACATGCAAGAGAAGGATAATAGCAAGAATATAGGAATACAGCATAACAATGTATGGTGGATAGGCACTCTCAGTCCCAGACTCCGACCAACCACAATCACCCCCAGTCACACCAGAGTAGCTCTCCTCTGGGCTTCCAGGTAGCGTGCCAGTGGGAACGCCCATCTCAAAACACGCATGGCGCCTAAGCACCCGACACCGCAGCGTCTCTCGTCAATCAATCTCCTGGAGACTATAGACAGATCCAGTCACAAAATCTCTAGCCAACATGAGACACCCCTGCCACCCTAAGGCGCGCAGGCCTACACACTTGGCTAGCCACTGCGAGACACCCCTGCCACCCTCAGGTGCGCAGGCCTACACACATGGACCAGGAGAGATCGACTCAGCCACCGTCCCAAAGAGTCCTCTACCAACAACTTCCATAGAAGCTCACGCTCCTACAATCATTGCCAATCTCTAACTCCAAGATCCGGCAACATGTGTCCAGGTACAACAAGGCGCATACCAGTCCACATGTATACTGTGGAAGCTAAGTCTGAACCGCATAGTTACCTACCACAACTACCCTAAAACATCATATAGGGTCTATAGTAGTCCGGTCCAGTATGCCAATCCATAAAATATGCCAACACTGAGTAAACTGACTCAATCCATGCCATTGCCATCCAAGCAATACAACTATCAATTATTGACTGTTCTGGTAGCATCCATGTACCATACCTCTGTCTGACTGTTTCCAGCTGTACTGTGATCACTGATAACATTTTTCCCCACTTCAGGAAATTTTTCTTTACCCACGGATCTCCAAAATTTTCGAAATTTCTCATTTCCAAATTTCTGATTTTTCTTGAATTTTCCAAAGTATAAATAATCCCTAAAACTCAATTATCGAATTTTCCTAAATTCGAAATATCAAATTTTGCATTTTATCCATTTTCCGAAATTCGGAATAATTTCCGAATTTAAAATTCCGCTATTCCATTATACCGCGCCGCACTTCCGTGAACCCGGTTCTCGCCGCCGGTTCGGCCTTCGCGCTGAGCCGAGAACCGCTTCTCACTGAACCGCGCCGAATCCCCTGACCGGATCTCGCCACCGGTTCGGGCCTTCGAGCTGAACCAAACCCCGCCGGTCGAAGTTATTAATCTGAAATTCGGCCGACGCTTAATATATAATATTAATAATTGATATAATTATTCTCTTAATAAATCAACTAATCCCTAATTAACCCTTAATTCGTCTCCTTCCTTCGCCCGTCGTCCGCGAAACCCTAGCCGCCGCCATCGCTGACCAATACGATCCTTCCGTCGATTTCCGGCGACTGCGAACAAGGAGAACATGTTCGTACTATCCTAACGTTCCAATAATGCCGCTAATTTCCTAAGGTTTAAATCAATGGTAACATTTCCAATTCGACGAACAAATTAATTTGTCCCGAAAAACCCTAACGTGCTAAATTCGATAATTTGCATAATCAATTCCAAAAATCACATCCGCATGCTCAGGTAGCAGTTTGCAAAATAATACATGTTTTAATTTGCTAAATATCTAATTTAAAAATCTGAATTTCCTACCTCAAAGACGCCGGCGACGGTGAAACTCGTCCGCAACTCGCCGCAGCTCCTCACCGAACGAACCCGGTATCAATCGACTCTCCTCGGTCCCGTGAATCTCCAGGCACAAAAAGCCCCTTGCCAGGCCGCCGGAATCACGCGCCGTACGCCGGAAAACTTCCTCTCTATCGGTCGGTCGAACGAAACCCTAATCGTTCACGAGGGTTTTATATTCCTGGCCGACACGGTGAAAACCCGTTACGCACCGTTGACACGCTTTCGACACGGTAAGCACCCGATACGCACTGTCGACACGCTATCGACACGGTAAGCACCCGATCAGCCGGTTCAATCCCAACCGTCGATCACGACCGTCCGATCCGCTTATCAGAACGCACGCGCAAACTCACTCGGCGAACCGCCTCCGCCTCCGCTGAACCGTTCCGGTCCGGTTCACGCGCGGTAAAAAACCAATTTCCGGTTTAATTTAAATGGATTTTCGAATTTCTAAAAATCCAATAAATCTAATTAAATAGGGAAAATTTCTTAAAATTTACCTCGGTGCTCCGGAAAATCCCCAGAAATTTCAGAAATTCCAATAGCCTCTAATTGAGCTCCTGGCTCATCCTACTGTCGATCTGAAATCATCCAAGCCAAAAATTAATTTATTAAAGATTAACATAAAAATTTTTACTGGGTATAACAAATATAATTCAAAAAAGAAGGGCATATATTCCTAAAAGTAAACAAAATTAAAAGTGTAACTATCTTTGGAAGGTGGCATGCTAAAGTCACAATGTATTAGATATTTCTATATTATAAAAAGAATTAGTGAGATTGTTTATCAAATAAATTTATCATTTTCATTGATAAGAGTGCATGATGTATTTCACATATTTATATTAAAAATATATGCAACTGATCTTCTCAAATTTTGTGATACGATCCAAACATTATAGAAACTTAGAATAACCTAAGTTATGAAGAAAGACTAATAAAAACTCGTCTAAATAATTGAAAAAATTGAAGAAAAAACTACTCTTATGATAGATGCATAATGAATCAACAAAGCTTAAAGTGAAGTAACTTAGGAGCTCAAAGAAAAAATAAGAAAAATATACCTTGATCTCTATTGAATTTCATTAATGGGACAGGAGAATATTTGTAATATTTCAAATTGTTGTATAGATTGTATTTGATTGGAACATTCTAGATTTACTCAAAATATTTAATAAATTTAAAAATGACATTTTAATTAATTGATTTTTTTTAAATGATAATCATTTAAAATACCTAACAAGGTTAAAAAACGCAAATAAATGTAAAATAATAAAAATTAATGAGCATTTACATCAAGCTTAGTTAACAAAATTTAGAAGTTTTTGATAGAAAAATTAAGAAGATTTAAAAAAATATTACAAAATTTTAATTAAAGTAATATTCAATCTCTAAATGTATTCCTTACTAGCTAAGGAGCAAGAGAGAGTGAATACTTGGAAAGCTCTTAAGTCTCATAGTCAATCTTAATGCACAAAAGGGAAATTGAGACAATGATTGAGGAGAAAGCATAGGAAATGCCTTGAATTAGAGAATAATTATGAAGAAAATCAAAGCAAGATAAGTTTACATTTTGCGTCTCGTCTCCTTTGGGTTCTTACAAGATCTATTTAAATATGTGATATTTATGCATGATAAGGAAGTATATGTGTGTTTAGAACTTATAATTGTAATCATAAGAGCTATTAGATCATGTAATAGGTATTGTAAAGATTGTATTTTGACTATAAGGAAACTTTTAGTTCCTAGTATTTATATGTTGAGTAACATTATTCTTCAAAAAAGTGATTTAAAAGCTTTTTTTGCTACATTAAAAAAAACATTTTCAATGAGAACTTTGATAAACAAATCATTAAAAATTTTCATATGGTTTTATGTTTTTAATATATGAATAATTTGTTATTAAATTTGTTTTGTTTTTTGTTTCATTATTAACAAAATGTTTATACATTCTTTAAGAAATTTAATCCTTCTAAGTGAAATTGTAATCTTAATAAACATTATTTATAAAATCATACTTTTAAAATTTTTTTTATTATTCTTTCTGGTTCTGTTGAAGTGAATGGTTTAACCGTTGGATCTGATCGATCGTTTGGTCTAATTATCGCCGAACCAAACCGTTGTGGTTTCTTTTTTCTCGCAATATATATAACGGGGATTTGCGATTTGTTACCCTCCACTGCCGGTCTCGATCTAGGGTTTGTTCCTCGTCTGTACTCGCTTCTGCCATGTCGTCGAAGCAAGGCGATGACCCATGCTTGTTAATTTTTTGTTATGTAAACTGATATCCAAGTTATCTGTTCTTATGATGCCCTTCATTTTACAGGTGGAAAAGCGAAGCCCCTCAAACAACCTAAAGCTGACAAGAAGGAATACGATGATGTGAGTGTATCTGTTTAAAATGATTTTTTTTTTTTATGTCTTCTATTTTTATTTATTGAGATCTGGGATCTTTCTTAGCACTAATGTCTTCTTTGTAAGATCCTTTATTCTTAACTTGTGTTTACAGAAGCTGTGTCTGTGTGAGAATTTGATTTCTTTTAGAGTTGGCAGCTTTACATTTTTAGCGCTGGATTATAATTAAGGAGGGATAAAAGGTGGCTTCTATTCCAAGAAGCATGTAGGGTCAGGACTTCGCTGAGTTTTAAGGAAATTGATGATACCCATGACAGTATTTATTTTCTCCGAGTTTCTTTATAACTAGTGCATAATGTTCAGTTGCTATTTGTTGTTTATGTAGTTCTGTTTTCACTGCTTCTGGCCTTACCTTTCGGCTATTCTCCTTCATGTGTCGTCAATGTTTATTTTTTCTTTTGTTGTGTAGGTTCATCGATTTTTTTTATGATATGGTTATTAAACTTTTGATTTAAGCTATTCATATAATAGTTTTTATTTCATCTTTTGCTATTCTTCTAAACTTTTAATGTTATCTTTATACCCCCTTAATCTTTACATATTGCTAACCATCCATTTTAACCCTTAATGCTATTAGCACTTAACTCCTTAAACTCCTGATTATTGTTTAGATATTGTAATTAATTTTTTGAGTTTTTAGAAGTTGTTATTAGAAGATCAAACTTTTGTTGTATTAATGTATCATATTTTTTATGTTTTTATATTAGAAATTAAAATTCTTAAACTCTATATTTAATGTAATTCGGTACATTACTTTATATTAATTTTTTAAATAATTTTAATCCTTTTATTTTTTTAAATAATTTTAATTCTTTAATTTTTTTCATAAGATTTTACTTTTCCCCACATGTTATGTATGAGCAAAAACTGTGGTGCTTAAGATTAAAAATAAGCTTAGAGAGAGCTGCATTAGATGTTTTGGACATGTAAAGCATAGATCAGTAGATTCTCTAGTAAGAAGGAGGATTTGTAAGTGGAAGAGAAAGATGAAAAAGATTTGGAAAGTGATTATTTAGATGAGGGTTGCAATAGTGGAGCTAAATGAGTAGATCTGTTTGCTAGAGGGCTATGGAGATTTTATTTGCTAAGTTTCTTAATTCCTTAGGCTAAATCTATGGAAGCAAGTTTCATCATATTCTTTTGCCCTCATATTTTTTCCTAGTAATTTGTTCAAGTAATTTTATAACTTAAAACAGAATTGCACATTATTTTTTGGCTTATTTAATGTTAAAGTTAATAAACCTAACATTAAGCCATTCTTAAGTTTGGCATGATGTTAGCAAAATGCTGAATATATATTCTATTCAAACTATGATGTAGTAATTTTGACTTAAAATGTTGCAAACTAAAATATATGTATGTTTTAATGTATTATTTTGACTTTCTTTCATTTAAGGTGTTTGATTAGAACCTTATTAATTGATGTATTGTGCTTGTTTTTTTGTAAATCTTATCATGCTTTATAATGTTAATTTGTTTAATGATCAATGATTAGGGATTTATGGATTGTAGATTGGGGATTAGAGATTAGGGATAGGGATTAAGTATTATAATTAGGGATTATATAGTGTGGATTATGATTTTCAAATACAATAATTATTTCTTGTAAACTATAGCAAAGGTCTTGCATTAATTTTTTTGGATACATAGTGCTTAATTTCTTTTTTGAATAACCCTATTACATAGAATCTGGTAAAAGATTGTGCATACGTTGGTTATAGTGCACTAGTAAGCACATAACATTGTGTTCCAAAGGATGTGTCAATTTTGCTCTTAAGGTCATGAAAATGGGTTTTGAAGTATTTTATCTTATCAGTCGTTAAATCTTAATAGCCTAAGATTTATTAAGTTGAAGTTTGTGATTCATCTTTGTGGGCTACTTTTTTATAAATCCTAATGGGTTTTAGTGTATGCATATGATGTTGCAGTAAAGTTATTTGGTGAATAAATATACAGTCATATGTTGTTCATTGTCAAACAATTATTGCAAAAAATCTTGCAATAAATTAAAATATTAAAATGTGAGTAGACATGGTGGTCATATGATCATTTCATAAACGAAGAGTAGTTTAATCTTAACTATTGGAATTGCCACATGTTAATTGAAGGTAATAGGAAGCCATACAAGTTATCTATCAAATAAGATGGGTAAGGTTCATGAACTCATTGGAGTTTGTTGATTTTGCTTGAAAAGTGATTAATACTCTAGGTGACATCAATTAAGTAGTTGAATTGTTTTAAAAAAAAATAGATTATAGAATGCATATGTCACTAAGAGTGGGTATAAGACATCAAAAACAAAAATAACAACATGCATTATTTGATTTTTGGGTTGTTTTAATCAATATTTTGATGCCATTTTATTGTAAAAATCAATGATTCTTATTTATATTTAAGTTATATCGAGTCATTTTTAATTGTTTCTTTTCATGTCTTTTGGGTCTACTTCTTTCTTCATTCATATATGAAATTCTAATAATTCACATATTGTAATAGGGACATTAAGTGATCTCTGTTAATATATTTAAATCATCTAAGTTGATTCACATTGGACGTATTCTTAGTTAGTTTTACACAATTTTTCTAAAATTCGTTTAATTCTAATCCTTTTTTTGTTTATAACCATTTATCCATCTCAACTTGTGCATCTTTACATTCTTTAATTTATGTTTCAATTTAATTATGATATTTTGATCATGCAACACACCAAAAGTTGTCTTCCATTTCATCCAATTAGTTTGGATCTTATTATTGTTATTCTTATCAAAATTTCAACCATTTTGAAATTCAAGTCCAAGATTACAAAATTTTTATTGTCAATATTCTATGATGTTCAGCAAGAATTTTGGCCTTACGAACTCATAGTTTGACTAAACTTGCAATCTATATATTAGGTTGTTAGATTGACTAAGGCTAAATATTTTGGTTTTTAGTAATTCTTCATTTTTCTAGTTTGGTATAGCTCTTTCCCTAGTTTTATCAACACGTATACATAATATGTGACATTATATCTTAGATTGATTATTAAGCATCTACAAATAAGAATTTAAAGTGAAGCCTTAATGAATCTCAATAGCGATTTGTAACTCTTTAAGCAATCTTCCTTGAGTTTCTACAGATCATTGCTTCATTTTTCAATGACTTCAATGCATGCTATGCAAGTACTTTTCTTTATTAAGATCTTTCAAAGCATTTCTCTTGACATTATGATAGCGTCATTTAGACCAATACAAATTAAGGTTCTCTTTTGTTGCCCTAATCTTCTTTCATTAAACTTCTCAATAAGTCTATAGCTTCAATGATTAATCTTCCTTGCATAAAACTACATTGGCTCAAGAATATATTTGTCTTACATCATAATTTATGTTCAATTGCTTTGTTCCATAGCTTTGAATCATTATCTATCGAATTAATTCCTTTACAATTAGAATGATTTTGAATATATCTTTTGTTTTTATTAATATGCACTAAAAAATACTTCAATTTCAAAAGAATATTTAATAACTAAGCTAGGATTTGCTTTTCTACCGTACATTTTCATGCATGTATGGGAATGGTTTTTGGTCATTTACTTTCTCATATTTTTTTCTTCTTTAATGAGTTATTCATTTTTATGAATAGGCCTACAAAAATAGAGAATTATATTTTAATTAAAATCACAAATTTCATCTAAACTAACTACTTTGTCATAGCCTTCTGTGAAAAGCCTATGAAATTAGCTTGTATATCTAGATTTAGTATCCAAGTCATCAATTAATAGTTTTTTCCCAACATTGTTACATTTACCTTTTCTAGATGTTTGAGTGAGAGGTTTGCTAGAGATTGAAGTATGCTTGAAGTTGAAATTGGATTCTAGATTAAAATGCTTGGGCCATACAATAGCTTTTTTTTAGCCATAATCAAATTGGCTTGAAATAGGATGACAAACGTGCACACACACACACACATATATTTATATACACATATAAAGAGAAAAAGAGAGGTAAGTGAGGGGATAGAGAGATATGCATGTAATTAAATGAATTTTGATAGAATAGAACAAAAACATAAACTTATTTGTGATGAAGAATTTGGCTAAAAATTCAAAAATTAGTTGGTTGAAAGTTGGATTGGTTTATTCTTTAATCAAGATTGGATTAGATTCTTCCTATCCAAAACTTGTATTGGATCGAGATAAAATTGAACATTTTTAATCTTATCTTGAGCCATGGTTAGATTGGCCCGAGATCGAATCATTAACAACTTTATCAAGTTCTTTAGTTTTTCTCTCTCTTACTTTGAAAAGAATATGCAGTTGTCTCTCTTTAATACCTAATATCTCAAATAAATCTTCAAACTTTTTTTTGTTGTTATTAGTAAATTCTTTTTTATCATCTTGTGATATGGTTTATTTATCCCAATTTTTCACTCTTACAATGTATCACATGACAATTTTTTTTCTAACCTTATCTTTTAGTTTGAAATGCAACTAAGACCACAATTCAGCGTAAGAGTTTCTCCTTATCTTGAGCCCAAGTCCATGTTCTATGATAAGAAATAAAGCAGCTGAAATAATCCTATTTTTATATTTATGATTTCACCACCAAATCACAAGACATTTCTTGAACTTTTTCCCTTCTATAGCTATTATGACGGGCATTTTAGGCCATTAGCTAATGTTAACTGATTTAACAATAATTTATCACAACCTTTCAGTCTTCACAATATAAATGATTCTTTTTCTTTATAAAAAAGAGTTGATTTGTGTTTTAAAAGTTTCACTCTTATAAGTTTTCCAATGAAATTTTTTCATTTCTAAAGAAAATATTAGTGCAATAAAGGCATACATGAAAGTTAATTCTAAAGTAATATCTTTATTAGTCTACCCAAATCCAAAACTACAATGATAACTATTAAAATATTTTGCAATTGATCTTACATTCCAATTTTATGCCCATTTCAATAATTTTTTTTCACAAAGAGGAATCCCTTGTATTAATTTCTCTTACTCATTCCAATGTGTTCTCTTAAACATGGGCATCTAGTCTTATTCAAGGGACATTAGACATTAATAGCATCGATTGTTTTCTATGTTATGAGAATAAGTTATAGTTTGATCTTTAATTCTCTTAACATTCACTATATCATCTTTTTAAATTGAAGCAATTTGATAAATATTGATAACTATTGGGTAGAATCTTGGAACAAAAAGATCCATTAAATAATGAATTATTGGTTCTAAACCATCTCTTGCGATGAATCAACAATTTGAATTCTCTTATATTCTTGATGAACCAACGGTTATACATAGTTAGGAGGATTTTTTTGGTAAACAACAAGTCCCTTTGGCATCTCTTCATTTGCAAAGAATTATTCACGTGAAACACAGAAACAAAGGAGTGTTTTTGGAGTAGGGAAAATAGTAGATTCGTAGGTCCCAAATGAATTGGCTTGTTAGAAAAATGTCTCGTTCTACGTAATATCTATCTTGTGTTTGGTATTTTGTGGTTCCACTTTGTAAAAACTTCAAGTCATTCTTTGGAAGCTCATCCTCATTTTCTGAAAGCTCATCCTCTAGAAGCTCATCTCTCTCCCAAGAAGTTCATCCTCTTGATAATGCTCTATTTGTTTCGAAATGACCCAACCCGATAAGAAAATCCCAATTCAGTGGACAATCTTTTGTTTCAATCAAATAAATTGTCATGAGGGAGCCATATTCTAGGCACCCAAACTATTTCATTAAAGAAATCCTTCTCTATTTGTTCCGGATCGGAGAACCCTTCCTTCCCCTCTTCAAACTCTGATTCGTATTGTTCATAAGAACAAGATACATTTTGCATGATATTAAACAGATTCCTTGGTTTAGACCAAAGAAATAATGTCACTTGATTATTATCATTATTATTAAATTTACTACAATCTTTTTTTGTCTGTGGGGATACCATCAATGCCAGAGTGTCTTCTGCTTCTAATAGTAACAATAGTAATAGGCCATGAACTAGATTCAAATCATTCTCAAGGAATCCGTAAGAAATGATCCGATGTTTTTCATTGGATTTGGATCAAAGATCTTGAGCGATCGATCTGGCTGGAGAACTTAAACGATAAAAAAGTATTGTGAATCTCTTCATGTTCAATCTAAGTTTGAAATATCATTTGTACAAATAAACACCCCCCATCTAACATTATTTATTCTTCATATAGATAGATGTAGGATCTATGAGAAAATTACTTAGAAATACATTTTGTGCGATAACCCTTCCTATCTAATAGAAAAGGGTCATGTGATCTTGAACCAATCTTATATGGGGTATAAAATTCCAAGTTGTTCTATGAAGAGCTTGTCTAATTTTATTTGTTTTTGTAATGGATTTCTTTTGGGTAATACTAATCAATAGGACCTCATTAATAAATGCTCCAAGATGTGCATTGGAACCTATGGTTAGCGTCCTGAATCCATTAAAACGGAACATCTTCTTTTCCAAGTGAAATCCCTTAGTATATCAAAGAATGAAAAAGTGCTTTCATTATTGTGGAGGAACAAGCCGCAGTACTGTAATGCATGTATTGAATTTATTTGGAGCTTTCCATTCAATGTAATTGTGTAATATCCTGGAAAAAAAAAAAAAGAAAAAAAGAAAGGACACACGGGTGTCGGACGCGAGGCGATTCGACGACGCCGCGTGCGCCCGTACGACCCGATCCCGAGGGAGGAGAAAGAAAGGGAGAGGAAGCCGTGCGAGTGATCCCGTGCCGAGACCACGCGAAGCAGCGGAGGGTTTTTTTTTCCCGCAGCGGTCTCCGTCCCGACGAAAAATCGGAAGAAGGGGTAGTCCGGCGGCGGCGATTTCAGGTTCCGAGCTCAGCGAGGGGGGGAAACCGGGTAAGTTCCGAGCTTTTTTTTCTCTTTCCCGAGCCATTTTCTCTCTCCTCGAACCGTAGAAGGGAAAGTTTTTTTACGGGATTTTTTTTGGGATTTCGGGTTGTTGTGCAGCCCTTCTCCTTTTTGCATCCCGAGCCAGGGAAACCGCGAACAACAAAGGGGAAAAAGGAATTTCTGCGGTGCAGCCCTTTCTCGTTTTCCGTGCCGAGAAAGGAGGGTTGCATGCGAGTGTTGGCTTGATCCGAGGGGAATTTCTGAACCGTGCAGCGGTCGACGGCAGTCTCCGTGTTAAAAAGGGGGAAGAAATTGAAAAGAAGTGTTGAGTGGCGAAGGCTGCATAAGTGTGAAGAAAGCAAACTCTGACAGGTAATTTAATGTTCATGCTGCAGAGATCAATTACCTGTATGTTGCAGCATTTAAAACAAATTTTGATAAAAATATATTGATTTGCGACTTCAGCACCCTGTAATTGAAATAAATGAGAAGAAGAGGAAGGGGAAGGGGAAGAGGCCAAAGAATGGCAGGACCCTCAGGAACTGAGGTAGGTGAATTTATTTAAATAGTAATGTAAGTAGTGATTGTTATTTTATTATAAAAGCATGGCTTTGAAATATTATGGCATTATATGAAAATGAAATGAGAATTTGCAATATGATACTATGGTATAGTAAAATGTAAAGTATGCCAAAGAAAATGTGTAGAGGTATCGATTATGCCTCTTAAAGGGTTAAATTCCCTAAAAAGAAAAGTAAAAAAAAAAAAAGAAAAGAATTGACCCTAGATCGCATCCCAGTAGTCCCCGGACATATGAGCACCAGCACAGGATGCTGGGCATGATGAGATGGCATAGAGACCTCCCCCGCATTGCTAGTACTTTGTGCAGGGCTGAGTGCGGAGGGATATGATGAGATCGAGACATCTCGTATATGGCTAGCACTTTGTGCAGGGCTGAGATACGGAGATGGTCCGACGTGATAGAGATCGAGACATCTCGTATATGGCTAGCACTTTGTGCAGGGCTGAGATACGGGGATGGTCCGACGTGATAGGCTTGGCCAGCCACGATATGCCTACGGGCAATGGTCTCTAGATGAGATAGATGCCATAGAGATGTGATATGATATGATAGGGATGGGGGATGTGGATCATGGGGAAAGTCTGGGACTCAGCAAGAAAAGAAAAAAAAATGAATAAGAAAAAAAAAGAATTGAAAAGAAGAAGAAATGAATTGCATACTTTGCTTGATTCATTGCATGCTGATTTCAGATTTATCTTTGCCATATTTACATTTGAGATAAAACATGTTGTTGGATATTCATCATGTTATATCCTTGTAGCCATAGCATTCACCTACTGGGCTTTATAAGCTCATTTCCCCTACTTACATTACAGGACATGCCACTGATTCACAGAGAGAGGGTGCTTAGGATGGTATGGGACTTTGTACAAACGTATCTGTTATTTCGTTTTTTGTAATTTTTGTACAGGATTTCCCAAGTGACAGGTATGCATATATTGAAGTTGCTGTTGATTATAAAGGTAACAGTTTTATTTTGTTTGCGTCACCCTCGCCTAGTTTTACAGTTGTGTCCTCAATTATATGCTGCTATGCTCTGATTAGCTGATTTTATCAGTAGATTATAGTGATAGTTTAGGCGGGGCGTGACAAATTGTGTTTCATGATCTTAGCTTAGTTGTAGTGTCTTGATAGTTTCATCCATCCAAGTTGATGCAAGAATCCTTGCTTGTTTTACACCACAACCTTGTGTTGATGTAGCAGCTCTCTCTCACTTGTTGTCATATTTAGGCAATACAATTCATCATTTCCATGGAATGCCTTAGCATTAATGCAATTTCATAAAGGATTCTTTTCATGTAGTTTTGACAAGTTTACACTATTTACCCTCCAATTCATCTCAATTGAACTTGAGGCACTTCAAATTTATTGCTAGATGGAACAAATATTATAAATCTTGGTTCATAATTTGTTTTCTTTTTAATTAAGGCATCTTCCTTGTAAAGACCATGCATTGAATGAAGCTTGAGCCCTAGGTAAACAAGCTTCCATAGTTAGGCCAAGTTGTAATTGTAGAGGTGACTTCCACGCCTTCCTCGAAGTTAAATGCTATAATTGCGACCTCACTTCTATGAAGCATGAAGTCATGGTCGTCCAAATGAAATATACTAGGGCTATGCGCGTTTTGGTGTTTGTTGATGTTAATTTTGAAAAGATACTTGTAGTTGGTTAGCATCATTTAAGTTGGAAATTTTCAAATTTAGATTCAAGAAGGAATATATCTATTGGAGAGAGTTAAAAGCCTCTTAATAATCTTAATTTTTTTTCATTATTAAATAAAGCATCTTTGAAATATAAGGCTATACATTGATAAAAGCTTGAGCATAGGTACTCAAGACCATGTACAAAATGTGTTATTGGGCTTGTTGGGTGTGGGGGTTATGTTATTTTAACATAGTTGATTTCAATGCGATGTTTTGATCTAACAAGTATTTCTTGTGCTAAATCTAGCTTTGTGATCATGAAACCTCTAATAACTGAACTCACTTTGTATTTTTGTAAACTTGAGTCTTTAAATGGCATACTTATTCTAAAAGATGCATGCGATTCAAAAGCTTAAGTGGCAATTGGGCTCTACCTGCTGCATTTATCAACTATAGAAGAGCAATTTGTTATCAAAATATTATTGGGTAATCTTCTGTTAAGAACTTGATTCTCTTCTCAGTGCAGATCAGGTAAATCTTTACTGAATAATTTGTCAAGGGTGGCCCTTTCCTTCGACTAGGAGTTTGTTGTGCCCTAAATGTTTGACAAGCTTTCTTGTTTGCCAATTGCTTTGTGCAGCATGTGACTTTAATTTTGGCTTCTTTATCATGACAAAGTTCTTTCTAAATCATCGTAGTGTCGTAGTCCAACATCTACATAATAAAAGCCCTAATCTCTACTACTTATTGAACCCTTTTGCTTATTATAACAATAGGGCTTCTAATCCATAATACTGCCCTGCTCCTAGGTAAAGTTTACCAAGTTTGTAAGGCAATGTTTAGGCTCAATAGGATGATGAATACTTGCGATCTACCGAACTGTTATATGCGACTGACACACGTACTCCTTCATGGTTCAAATACAACTTGTAATTTGTCAACAATTCTAATGACCGTCATAATTTGGCTTTATTTTTTTTATTTTTATTTTTTTCTAACATCTTAGTTGGATGCTAGCTTCAATGGCATCTCAATTTAAAGCTGTTGGTTATGCAAATTGGCAGCATCTCATTAGTCTTAGAGCAGTACTTCAGGCATCCTCATTTTACTCATGTTTAACTATCCAATTTTACATTTTTTTTTTTTAACAGGATGACCTTGCTCATCTCCAGAAGAAGAAAGATGAGGAGAAGGTTTTTTGTTTGTGAAAAATTTTCACATTATAGCTAATGCTTTAATTCGTATTCGTTTTCATCTTCTTCTTCTTGGGTACAGGCACTGAAAGAGCTGAGGGCCAAGGCAACCCAGAAGGGTACTTTTGGAGGA
Organism: Vanilla planifolia; assembly: GCA_023846275.1. NCBI lineage: Eukaryota > Viridiplantae > Streptophyta > Magnoliopsida > Asparagales > Orchidaceae > Vanilla > Vanilla planifolia. The sequence goes on from CM043865.1 coordinate 57,722,328, forward strand.
GCTGGACTGAAGAAAAGCGGTGGAAAGAAGTAATAGATTCCATGCTTATCGTTCTGATAGATGACAAGAGTGATCTGTAACTTAGTTTATTGCATCATGATGTAAAATTTAAACGATAAGCAAGCATAAGATCTAGCTCAAAAGTAAACAATGTTCTCTTTAGTTCCTTGTTCCAGTTCATGTGTTGAGAGCATGAGATTTACCCACTTAATGATCGTTTTGAAGTCAGTGATCTCAATAGCCATGTCTTTTGGATGTTTTCTTCCAGTTCTTGTTTGCCCACACCTGGTTATGAAGGTTTCTTGTTATAGGATGCTCAACGTTTGATGATCTGCTTTACAATTGTATGGTTATTGAAAAGGCTAAAATGGGTTGTTTAATAATTTGAAGTTTTTAATCATTTTATTTATTTCAAAAAAAAAAAAAGGTTTAAAGAATTCTCTCTTGTGATACTTAGAAATTGTCATGTGTTAAGTATTTTTGTTGATATGTTTATTATTATTTTTGAAGATGGTGAGAGGTGAAGGTAGATGTTATGGTTTTGAAATTGTGTTGTGAATTGATGATTTGTGGTTTGGGTTTATCAAGGAATTGTTGTTGGTTGATATGTTAGATTTTAGAAAACTTCAAGAAAAATAGATTTGAGACAAAAATATGTGTATCATAAATGAACACATGGTTTTTATGGTCAAAGATTTGGAATAAAGATGTAATTATGGGTTATATTTATAATAGTAAGTCTTATATTATAAGTTTTTATCATTATAGTAAATTTCATGAGCTTAAAATAATCATAATCAACCATTAATTTTAAACTCATCTTATAAATTACATATGTGATCACATAGTGAATAAGTGAATAGGTTTGTTAATTAAATAGAATCTTCTTTTTTGTTTATTGGGAGGAGCTCTTAGGGAGGGTTGGATTAGGAATAGCATAAGGAGGGGGGTTTGAGGTAAGAATTAAAGAATAAGGGATATAATAAAGGAAAGTTTGAAGGGGACTTACATTAAAGAATAGAGAGTAGGGGGCTTACATTAAAGAATAGAGAGTAGGTTTAGTTGAATTGTATAAGATTGAAGAGGGCTATACAATGGAGATGTGGGGGATCAATGGTCTATGTAGAGGAAGGTTTTGACACAACTACCAATGTAAGGTAGTTTTAAGAAGTTGGAGAACGGTAAAAAAAAATTGCACACTCGATAAGGTTGGGTATCAAATTGTACTTCATCTCCACTTGATGATTAGAATTGCTTAAGGTGATTAAAATAATGATACGAAAATCAACAAAAACTCTTACAGATGCGAGTTTATGGTTAGAAGCAATGAGCATATCCATCATGATGGGTTTGCATATATGGTTGATAAGCTTACAGGGGAAAATCTGAGATCTTAGGTAGAGAGAGAGAGAGAGAGAGATCAAGATATTTGATCAGAAGTGTGATATGATCAAAATTATCCCTCTCTAAGAGTGAGTCAAGGTTCCATTATTTGTGGATCAAGATTTGATTGCCAATGGTCTACACTATGTCCCGAAGGACAATATCTAAGTCGAAAATAGAAAAGAATTTGAATAGGAATAAATTACAATGCAGCATGAAGACTTCAAAGCTATCCATGGTTGGCCACACATGCTTAATGACATCCAAAATGATAGAGTATGGGGGTATTGGCCAATACAATATTCAACTAAGTAGTTAGCCTAAAGGTTATATTTAGATTATTTTATATTATTTAGTATTACTATTATTATTTATTTATTATTATTTATATTTATATATTTAGATTTATTTAATATGTTATTTAGATTATTGATTATTAGATTATAGATTCGAATTTCGAATTGATTTTTTAATTAGATTAGTCTTAGTTCTTAGTTCGTATTAGGTAGTTCTATTTCTCGATGGGACCAGGAAGGGATATAACTCAGCGGGAGAGTGTCACCTTGACGTGGTGGAAGTCATCAGTTTGAGCCTGATTATCCCTAAACCCAATCTGAGTTTTTCTATTTTGGCTTTCAATCATATTAGCTTCATTCATAGTGGTTGAAATTAGATCATTAAGACTAACAGTGGAAGTCGATAAATAAGCCCTTCTAGTCACATAGTATGTGCACACAATCACATAAGAATGAGATAGGGGGTGGGGGAAACTTTAAAATTAGAGGCATTGAGTGTTAGCAATGGGAATATTTGAAATTAATGGAGTTAGGAATGATATTATCGGTGGAGGGCAAGTAAAAGCTTGTGCAAACTAAGAACAAGGACTCACCATGATCTAAGCCAAAGAGGAAGGTAGTTACGCTAAGACTCTGGAGTAAAGAAAAGTGAATGTTATAAAGAATAGGTACTACAATTCAAGCATTGCATAATTGAGCAAGAGATATTAGCACTATAATGGGTGAAGCAAGAGTCAAGAGGAGGGGGAAATGTGATGTAGCATAGTTAAGATGATAGCTTTGGATCATCACATAGAGTGATGGTGGCATAAGGTTTAAAAAAAAGTGATGGAAGTGATATGAAGGAAGCCAACAAAAAAAAAAGAAATATATTAATATTCTTAATAAATATGGAAAAATATATCCTTGCTATGATAAACCAAGACTCTTCAAGAATAGCAAAAAGACATCCTCTCCAATGATCTTTCATCGTTCGCATCTCTTATGAACAAACATTTCTCTCATAAAACCTCCTCTATAATATACAATGGATTTCTCAATTGTTTTCTTTTGATTTGAAGATTATCTTCCTTTGTAAGGCCTTGGCGGTGCACCATGTACAACACATGAAAACTTTGTCACTTATCTGTTTTTTGGAGTTCTCTCTAAAAATGATTTTAGAATTTTATAAAATCCTATAAAGAGCTAGTTGAGTTCATACATTACAACTTTTATGTTTACAATTTTTACATTCGAATTCTCTATATAAGGGTTCTAAATCCCTCAATCTTGAGCATTAAAAAAACTTGGGTTTTTTTTATCTTGCTTTGTATTTTGTTAAAGAACAAAACTAAACATCTTAAGAATATTATAAAATTTTGAAAGATGTTAATTTTTAATAAAGTAAAAAGTTTTATTGTTTTGATATGAGATTTTTTTTTTAAAGTTTTAACCAAGTTAAGGTTTGTTTTGATTATTAACAATGTTGAATCCTCTTAATTATAAAGATAATATATTATTTTGATAATAATAAGCTATTTAAGTATCTTATTGGTGAATTAAATTGCATGTTTTTTTATATCTACTAAGACTATGTAAGGATCATAATTGAGTTATCTATATTACATAAGTGTTTGTACTTCTTTCACACAAAGTATTTATACTTCATTTAGAAGACCAACACATTAATAATGAAGTCTCAAAATATATGCACTTAATCTTCTTAATGATAAATGGATAATTGTCCATGAGTTTATAGAAAAGTGAGAAGTTAAGAATAATGTATTTTAATTGTCAAAATAAACTTAAAAATAGTTAAAATTATATTGATCGTATGGCAAGAAACTTGCTTCATACATTATGATCAGCTTAGTGTGAAATAAACGATTGACAGAACAAGCTATTCAATTTAAGACATTTTTGCACTCTAAGCTATCAATTAATATGATATGTTCACTAACTGTATATAAGTGATCAAATAGTTTAAAGAAAAAAAGAATATTTTGTGAACTATACAACAAAAGAATTCTAAGATTTTTGCATGAAACGATGTTTTTAATGTACAATATAATTGATTTAAGGGAAAATATTAAAAGTACATTAGAATGATTAACTAATAAAATAATATCAAACTATACATTATGATATATTGTATAGTATAATTAATGCATATAATATTTAAGTCGTGTATTACATCTGCAATATATAGAAATTTTTATATAGTAAGATAATTAATAATATAAATACAATCAGTTAAGGACATTTATATACAACATATAATCGAAAAACTTAAAGCTTAATATTAATGTTAATATTTTAATAGACAATACAATCAACTCATTATATAAGTATCATATATTATGAATAGAGCAGAAGTCATGTAATAATTAGTTCAAGTATGCCTTTAATATAAAAATTAACCATTTTGAAGAACTATTGTAGTTTTTAAGACACTTATGCATTGTAAACTACAAAATAAATCTCTCTAATAATAAAAAAGATGATGTCGAAGGAGAGATAAGTTGATAGTACGTAAATGAGAGAAATCTATTACAATAATCTATTATAATATTTGTGAATAATTTAATAGTTGTAAAGGCACTTCATTGCAATATCATTCCAATTGAGAGAATGAGATAACTCAAGTTAAACATAACTCAATATTTGCATCACAAGCTCTCATACTAATTAATAAATATGTTTTGTTAATCCATTAAACTGATTGACATTTCACTTGTATATTCAATTCATAACTAAGTGAGCTTATGTTTTATATTTAATTCTTGTAAGTTTGTTTTTCTTGGCTATACTTTTGGTTGTTTAATGTTGAGATATTTGGTTAAGTTTTCGATTGTTTAATATGAAGTAGTGTTGGGTTGTGGTTGATCCCAATAAAGTCAGTTTATAATTGATTTTCTCCATTTCGTTATGACAAATAACTAATTTGATTTAGTGGTGCTCGAATTTGTTGCTTTGGGGGATAGGTGTAAGCTTGAGGTTAAATCAAACTATCTAAAAATATCTTGTTTTATTGCTTATTTTTTTATTATTTTTATTATTTTTATTTAATATAATACAAAAATATTGCTTAAGATAAATGCATTATCTTGTGAAATTTATCAATAAGTGTAGCTTTTGCAAATTTATTCAAATTTCAAGTAGTCAATTGGTTTGAGGAAAAAGATTTGACAATAATTTTTATCACCAATTCATTCCTCTACCCTCTTGGTATACTACACACTCAACAAACAAATTTTGTGAGTTTGCTTTAGTCAATTTTTTTTCTAAGCCTTCACATTTTGCTTATGTTATTATCTTTTTTAGTAACATGTCATATTGCATTAGATTCGATGATTGTTCACTTTAAAAACGATGTTTAAGAGCTTTTTTTGGCTTAATGAGTATTCATTTTCTTGGGTAATCATATAGGTTCTTTTTGTTAACTTATAAGGATCCTATGGCTTCAAAAGTCGTATTGACTCTTTTGAGTTGGATTGTAGTTATTTTTGTAAAGGATGTGAGGAATATAATATGATAGATAAAAAAATGGTCAAAGAAATGATTAGGAATTTTAAGAACATTAGTTGAAGAATTAGACTACATCATTTTTATTTTCTTTTAAAAACATTGCATAACACAAAAATCATTTTAAAATCAAATGATTCATTATCATTTAACATCACACATTCATCAATGATTAAAAAAATTAGAATATAAAAAATTAGTAAATTATAGGATTTGCTCATGTTATATTTGATTGCTATGAAAAAAAATTAAAATAAATATAACAAATTTGGAATAGTTTTATATTTTATTTTGGGATAATTTTTTGCATTCAAACATTTCAATGTATAATAAGAGTTATTGGATGAACAACTTTTAACAAATTGATTTTGTTTAAAATTAAATTTTGCTATATCAATAAAATTACTTAAAAAATAAATTGCAATAAAAATAATTTTTCTCAAATCAAACATACCTTTTAAATAAATATTCCTTTTATGCAGTTGAAACTGCGAAGTGAACGGAAATGGAAGGAGCTGCAGCTGGAGGAAGAAACGAAAGCGGAGATGAAGTGATGAGCGAGATCCATCTCGGTTGTCCTCCTCACTTCTCTGGCCCCTACATAACCCAGTTCACCTTTTCGCTTCCCACTGATGGTGGAAACCCAATACTTGAATCGTCCGCTATTGCTCATCCTTTTGCACTTGCTTTCATTTATCAAATCGGGACCAATCGAGAAACTTTATTTCTTGAAGCAGATGATTCTCGTGCTGCAAGGGTACTTGACTTGGATGATGATGGTGACCTGGTTCTTGTCAGACGAAATGGTAATTGTTTTCATTGCAACTTGTTTTCCGGTTTTGTTTGTAGATTTTCTATCTTTAATTGGCTCCTGTTTTCTATTATTCGTGATGCTTTGATGGAAATGGTGGATATATATATATATAATCACATCTGCATTTGAGATACTAAATGCCATTTTTTCAGAATGGATAACGATAGTGATCCCTGGAAAAGGGGTGCCTGTGGCGATATCAAGGTGTCAACCTTTTAAGGCTTCAATTGATACCATTTGTAGTGCCTTCTGACATAAATATTTAGAAGAGGGATTTTGCAGGTTCTCCAACGGAAGAGGTAAAGGTGGAGGGGAGAAGGAAAAGCAAGCTAGAAAATATTTGGAAGTGTGTGGCTTACATTGGCAATGAATGGAGTTTTTCTCTATTGCTTTGTAGAGAAAACATTGCTATCGAATCCCCATTATTGTAAAGAAAAACAAATGTAACTCTCGGTTCTTGCCAAATCACATGCTTATGTTGAATATAATATCCCAACAAGTTATAAAATTTTGGAAAGTATAACTCAAGCAATAGGGTTCTTAGATTTAAAATAAATATTAATTTTTCATGTTTGGAGGCTAGCAAGAATGACAGAAAATAAGGAAGAGATAAACATGTCAAAAGCCCTCTCATTCATACAAGATGTCTAGCAATCAATCTTATCTTGCTAAGAGTATCTATCTCTTTTAATTTAGTTTGCTATAATTAGTCTATGTGTAAAGTGAAGCTACCAATTGAATAATGCTTTTAGAGGATGGGAAAACTACCTAGCAATTGTCAGTTATTTTTTATGTGATGTTCATTTAATTCATGATTTTGTTAAATTAGGTTCCAATAATTATTTTTGAAACAAAACCTTGCCATTGTTAAGTTTAAATGTTTGGCTTGATATCATATATATTATGTCGTTTGATAAAATTTTAGATGGGAAACACTACAAACAAGAGAAAACCTTGGTATGTGTCATGATTCATTATGCATGTTAGGAACTAAAAGTAGAATGTTGACAGTGTCAATGAAGGGAATTTCTCTAATGCTTTGAAGAGGATAAGTGTGTAATTGAATTTTCTTGATTGTAAACAGAAATAATAGGACTCAATGTTATGTGGTCCTTGCTAGATTGCATGCATATTGTGAAGAGGATATCCAACCAAGTTATAAAGCTTTGGAGTGTCCACCTAATCAAATAAAGGTGAAGTCACATTTAAAGGTTACTTTTCTATTTTGGAGAAGTGTGTCATGGACGATAGAAAATAAGGAAAATATTTACTATTAGAAGTTCCTCTTTTTGTTTATGCAGCATGATCAGTTATTCAAAATCTATCCTTGCAAGCCTCTATAAATGACCTTAGAAGCATGATACGAAATAAAACATCAAAGAGGTGAGGGAATGCTAAATAAACAAGGCAAAGAAGATGATGGACTAAAGAAGAATATGAAGAAGTAGCATCAATGTATTTATAAAAAACATGCAAACATCATCATTTATACTCATGAAGTTTTTACGGCCATTGTGCAGCCTCAAAACATTGCTTGTTTATAACTTCATCATTTCATGTTTGAAGTCACTCTTTGAGAATATGGTTGTTGATACCCACATTTGTTAAGCCACCCTACATGATTGTAAGCATTGAATTCATTGTCTTTGAGAAGTACAGTGATAATTGTTTAAATTTCCTTTACTTTGTCCTTAAAGAAAATCATCCACATTAGCACAATGATTGTATTCCACTAGACAGTTGTCTCTTCAATGGGAGTTGTCTTTGCATACCCCTTGCTTTTGTTTGAGACATCCTTCTTTGAGAGTTCTAAGTTGGATGAATATTGGGCCACTTTGGCCACAATATGATTATCAAAGTTGTAGAAAAATGCCTCTATTGGCCTAACTTAAGGAAGAACGTACACAAATATGTTCACATATTACAAAAACAATGCTATTGCGAAGCTAGTCAAATAAAATACATTAACATACATTCTTTTTGGCACTTGTTTGATTGTGGGAATACTCAATATGAGCTTCAAATTTTGTTGGCTTTGTTCTAATAAGGGTTTGCAAAGCATTTGCTATCTTTTTGTATATTTCAAGATACTTTTTTTTGGTTTGGTAACAAAGAATAAATGCAACTCTGGCTTCGATGCTACATTATCCATATTTTGTTTAAGGAGCATGCCAATTTTATATTACTAATTGACACATACAAGTTTTTGTATTGACAACTTATGGGCACTCTAATGGCACTTTTAAAGCTCTTTCACAATAGTTGTCTTGGAATCAGCTGGAGTTCCTTTGCCATGGATCCACTTGGCTTCCACATTTACATGCTAGCGTTGTGTATTATTATATACAAATTTTTTGTTCTCCATATGCTTGTTGGTGTCAACCTTTTATAAGCTAGAAGCTTTGATTTCTTTTTTGAAAGCAAATTGATTAGGGAATAAATAATGAAAGCAAGTTTCCCATGCTACTATTAGTACAACAACCCTTAGTAGATAGAATGCTTTTTTAATGATGATACACATTATTTCTTTATCCAATCTTGGTTTAATAATAAAAGCTATTTTCAAGATTCAATGCCCCTTGATTCAAACATAACAAATGTCAATTGACGAAGTTCATTGATAGTATCTTGTCCACGTCAATCAGTAATGTTGCCCAATCCTTTGCTAGGAAAAATTCAAATTAAGATTAAAAACTGATCAACGATGTATCAAATTTTGTATCAAGGGCCCAAATCTCTATAATTGCTAGAAGCAATATAAAGAAGATCTACCTTGTTAAGTGTTCTTGGCATAAACAAATGTAGTTTGTTATCATAAGGAATGGATTTTAGTCTTCTATCTATTTAAATAATTTTCATGTTTCCTTCTACCAAGACATACAATTGTATAACTTATCTTAACTTTATACCTATGCATCAACACTACAAGAGATCCCCTTTGTAGCTTTTAAATAGTGCCTCACATGAACAAACGTAGTTTCATAATGATATCAAAGGAGGAATGGATTTGAACCTTTAATCCGTCGAAATGATTTTATTTTTCTTCTTCCAATCCATTAATTTTATAACCAAGAATTGATATTACCAATTATCTCCTTTGGCTTGAAATTCATTTGAACACATATAATTGGAACTTTGAAGCAAGGCAATTATCAAGTTTTGTTGTATTTGTGATCACTCGTTTAACTGTTGCATGCATATTTTATACTTTGGTGGGAGTCTTTCCTTACTCCTATGAATTGTTTGGAGTTAAGAAGCATGTGGTTTTTACTCAAGAAGAATGAAGGTTCCATTCGTTAAGATGACTCAAGTTGTTGTTTTCAAATCATACAAGAGTTGTTTGGGATTTGTTTGAGAAATCCTTATGCTACATGTATTCATAAAGGCTAGTCACTACTTGAATATTGAAGCTTCCATAGAGTTGAATAGGAATTGTAATATCCTTCCATGTATAATGGACATCCAATGTCTTCAACATTGAGCTTTTTACCATAGTATTCTCCCAAATGGAAACTACAATTTTGTATCTTTTGAGCTAAATTTGCTTAAAATGGTTCAATCAATAGTTAAAATGGTTCAAGTTTAGAATATCTATAGACAGATGTAATAGCTCAATCAAACTGGAAAAATTTTAAGGTGAAATAAAGATAACTAATCATATACTAAAAAAATAACATTAATATGTAAATGTAAATAAAAAAAATGCCTTTGCACTATTGTAGAATTGACGGTGTATATTATTTCTAGAGAGAATAGAAGGCTGGTAATGTAAGACAATTGCAAAGGAGTAGAAGAAGAGTTGTTTGGTGGAGGTTCAATATGATTTTTTTTGGTGAGGGTGGGGAAGCAGCCTCATGCTTTATTTATAACAGTGTCATAGATGTTGTAGGTCTAACACTTGACTTTTGTTCTAGATCTATATGGATGCACTCCATGTCCTTTTTATTAAAAAAAAAACATGACTCAATCATTTGGCTAATGAGTTATACATTGAGTTTGAGGATGTCGTCATTGAGCAGGCAATTTGTTAATAAAAATATTGAAGTCGCCCTTTAGTCAAAGACTTCAATTTTGCACTAGAAAGGTTGTTGCATATATTTATGCATAGCACTTAGGTTAATAAATGTGTGAATTGTTACTCTAGTAATATTAATGATTGTCCATTCACAAGGCAATCCACATGCACTATGATGATCCTTCTTGCAAAAGTTATGATTTTTTTTTTTACTTATTTTTCATTATTAAAGTGGGTTGCTTGGTTGGGTCAATTATAGGTAGCAAGTCTTGTTTATTGCTTGCATAATTAGTGAAACTATACAAGTTCCTTCATGGGCAAGTGTTAGAAAGAACTCATTTATTCTTTTAGAAGGCTGCAAGAAATTTCTTTGACCTGAAATTATGAATGGAATCTTTTCATCCTGTCCCTCTTATGTTCGCATAATTTATTTAAATCACTTATGTCCATGATATACCATGAGTTATTGCCAATATCCACTGTCAACATCTGCATTGACCAGGATACTCCAAAGCATATTATATTGATATAAATCCTTACCATTTTATATTGGCATATCATGCTGATACTGAAATATGAGTAAGAAATAAATTGGTTGATTCCATTGCATGGTATTAGTTCAAAATAAATTGGTAAGTCCTTTGTAGAGTAGTCTTTATGGTAATGGCATCTTCATTTTTTTCCTTCCTAAATCCTATGTAATTTTCTCTTCAAAATAAAATATCCAGCCAAGGCAAGATATGTTAGGTTATCCTAACCCCTTAGTTTAGTCATGTAAACCTGTGGATCACTATGGTTTAATTCACATGGTGATGCTTATTCATTGAGCTTACTAATTATGTTACATGGATCTCATTCTTGATTAATTTAGCTTTATAAGCTTTGCAAAATTGGCATCTTCTGTGTGGGACCATTGTTAATGCAAACAGGTATTAGACATAGGTATTCTATAGGATCTTGTTTATGGATGAATCAAATAGATTGGAAATTACCACTCTTGACCAAGTTGGCTTGTTTTATAAGTATTGTAAATCAACCCTGGATTCTGCTTTGTGATTTATTTTCAATTTTATGTTAAGCAGGATAAGCAGGTAGTAGTTTACTATTTGTTTTAGGTAAAACTAACATCACAGTGTGAAATTTTATGGAAGGAAACCTGTATTATTATTCTATTTAATTTTAAGATGAACAAATTCAACCATAATTCATAGATGACATCATAACATTAGGTTGCTCTGCCTCATATGAGTAATAAGTGAAACTTTAATGGGTCTTGAAATCTAAATTGCAAGATGCAGAAAGTTGTCTAGTGTTTACTACATCTTAATTGCTATGCTGAATTGTTTCTTTTTTATAGTGAAGTTACTAGCTCGGTCTGCAAGTTAACTTTCCAGCACAGGATCATGTCATCAGTTCCCAACGTTGGATTGCAAGTAACTTTCAGCAAAACTATCTGTGGCTGATTTTTGCTTTCATATTCTTACATAATTTCATTTTAGTTCCCACTCAAATTTCTCATTTCAGATATGGATGGCAGCATTGGTATTGTCTGATTATATCATTCATAGAAGTTTTGTTTCATCAGATTTTGATGGTGTAACTGCAATTGAGCTTGGTGCTGGAACAGGTGATTCACTAACTGTTATTGATACACGGCCATGAAATGAAATCCTAATTATAAATTTTCGGTATATTCAATAATTACAATACAATGATGCTGCACCTTTGTTATAGGTTTAACAGGTGTAGTGCTTGCACGAGTTGCTAAGACAATCTTTTTAACAGGTTTGTAGCTAAATGTTAGCCTTTCCACTAATTGTCAAGGAAAAAACACTATAAGGATAATAGAATGACTTCTACTTTGAATATCTGCTCAAGTTTTTGCGATCCCATTATTTTTGTAGCACTTCTATAAAACTTTGTTTCTACTTTGTTGATTACTGTAGACTTTATCTTATAATGCAGATTATGGCAATGAAATTCTAGAAAATTGTGCAAAAAATGTTGATATCAATATAAGCTTGCTCGGATTAAATGTGAATACTATTCTTGTTCGAGAACTCAACTGGAAGGACTCTTGGCCTCCTCATAATGATTTATTTCAATGGTAATTATTGCATAGAGTTTTTAGCATATACCATTTTCTAACCACTATAACCTCAGCATATATCTTTTGATGCAGAACAATCAAAATCAAATTCAAGATGTCACTTCTAGTAATTAAATTTTGAATGTGATAATGATAGTAATAATTCTAATATTGCCTAAATGAATCACATACAATGATAATAATCTTTCTCTTGCCTAAATGAAATTTTTTAGGCTTTTAGAAGTTGATATACTTTTTTTTTATTAGTTGATATTTTTTTATAAGTTGATATACTTTTTTTTGTAACTTGATATATCTTATAAGTTGATATACTTATATTAAGGTTTAGTTGTACCTTTAGAATTTGGTGTGAAACATCATGATCTTCATCTTTTGTTACTTATTATGGTTCACATTAGTATGCATAGCTTTTTTTCTTATATGGTTATGTGAAGTCAACATTTTTGTTTATTTTGGTTATTATATTTTTGTGATTATTTTTTATTTATGTATATGTCAATAAGAGGTGTTTATTAGCAAAATTTGATGCAAAACAGCAAACATCAAACATCATAGACTAATTCAATAATACGAGTAAATTTTAGATTATACAGATTAAGGGTTTATGTGACTTATCATGTTTAAAGTTCATGTTGTGATGCACAATGGGGGAGTGGAACTAATTCTATAATACGAGTAAATTTTAGATTATAAAGGTTTTTTTCCTTATGATTGATGAAAAATTATGAATTTGAGAGTTAAGAGAAGCTTGCCTAGTGAGAACCACTCATAGAGAGTGAGGTGTGAACCTTTTGGAGAAAGCAGAGGTATTTATTAGATTTGTGGTGTGGTTGGTGGTAACTCATAAAGTTGTGTTAATTAAGATTTGAAGATTCATAGTTATTCTCCTGTTCTTCTTTTACCTAGGAGTTTCTTTTTTGCCAAGCCTTGTTAGAGTTAACTATATTGTTGTTTTGTGATTCCTAAAGTTGCTTTGAGCAATGATCATGTTTTAGTTGTTCCCTTTATTATTATAGTCTTAAGAACATGATTTTTCTTTGACATCAGCCTTGAATCCATGGTTTATTTACAGATTTATTGTCCTTAAACCTGATATTGCTAATCTTATAAAATGTGCTCATTTTGTAAATTAATTCTGTTTTAAGATACACTTTCAATATCTTCATTGAACTTTTTTTGAGTTTTTAGGCTTCAATTTGTAAGTTTTTATAAGATATTGTTTAGTTTCAATTCCATTGGTTTCATCTTTCAACAGCATGGACATCTTGTATGGTCAATGTTTAGACTTCATCTTGATTTAAAAAATAATGAAATTTGCATGCTTTTGTTTGTTGCATGTTTGCACTTGTTGAGTGTGTTGATTTGCATAATCAATGCATAAGGGTTAAGAGAGAATCATAATTGAACTAGAGAATAAAATATGAAGCTTGCATACTTATTTTAATTGACATAATTGACATCAATTGAATTGATACGATATAAATGACTCAATTTTAAAAAGAGACCAACTGAGCTCTTCCAACTTATTATTTTACCATGGCATTGGTTTTGGCTTCTTTAATATTTGGTCTTACATCCTTTGGTGGTTGCTCTACACATCATGTCGATATTAGGTTTTCCTCAAGAGATGTCAACTCAATAGGTTTATTCTCTTAAGGAGGCCTTCAAGAGAGCTCTTTACTTGGATAGTTGTTGGGGACCTTGATTAGTGGGAGGTTAGGATCTCAAGCTTACATATCACTCATAGATCCAACTAAGATTGTCATCCTTTGCTCTAGTAATGCCAAGGAGCAACAATATTATTATTGCCACCAACTTAAAGGAAAAAAATACTTGGTATATGGAAAGATTGCTCATTACATGAACCATTGGCCATAAAAGAGCTTATGATTGACATTATAGAGGAAGAAAAGAAAGGAGAGAAACATGGTGCATAATGTTGTATTGTTGACCTCTAGTTATGGTATTTTGTTTGATGATAACAAACCCTAAGTATTCATAATGAATTTTTTTAAGTGAATATTCAGATTTTAAGTAGCCGATGCTCGTATTTGTGGGAGAATTAAGAGAAGAATATGAGCAAATGTCAAATCTCATGAAGATCATTTTGGTTAGAGTGAAATACCATAAAGGGATAAATTTTGAGTTTAATTTTAGGTATTTTATTTTTTGATTTAATTAGAATACTAAGTTTAATTGAAATATTTATTATAAGGCACACAAATTAAATTAAAATTAATCATCTTAAAAAATATTTAGATTTCTAATATTTTTGACTTATCATTCTTGATTATCTTGATCATCATTTTACCTAATAATATCTTTGAAATCCTTAATTAATTTGTTACAAAAAATAAGTTATAATTGTTTAATTAATTAATAAAAATTTTAAAACTTACATAACCCATTCGGTGCAGCTACAAGCCGTTCGGGTTAGGAAGCTTGAACTCGTTCGGTACAGTGAACGGGTCGAGAACTCAAATCTAGAAAATGGATCGGATTATTAATCCCGCTTCTATAAATTAAGTGTGATTAATCGCTGACCACAAGGGTAGTAACGTCCTGAGCGAACCAAGGGCAGCCAACTCCTAATAGGTTGCCTTTCCTAACCACACAGTTTTAAAAACAAAATATTCATGTTCCCTTTTGCAATGTGGGACTAAAGCAAAGATTTGTTTTTGTGTAGTCTTCTTCTAAATTACGGGAGTAACTAGAATCCTTCACCCTTTTATAAGGCCTGTTTATATCCTTCGTTCGATTGCCCCATTTCAAGATGGCATGATTTATTTTTTATCTGTGCGTAAGATCAAGATTCGGCCTTCCTATCACGATTCAAATCTAATGGTCAATATCAAATCTTATATCTAAACAGTGCCAGTTGAATTTTATCCGTCTAATCGCCCAATTTTTGTGATAGAATGGTTCTGGACGTTTCGATCAAACGGCTCCAGCGGGAGGCTCTTTTTAGCCGTTATTTCGAGCCGTTAGAATTCTTAATTAAATAATAATTTTTTAATTAAAGTATATGAACGTAGCGAAAAAGTAACGGCTCTTTGGTATGTTTGGTAAATGTTTTTAGTTGTTACAAATTACCTACAAATAGAAGAATTTTTGTACGAAATTTTGAGATGAATCTTTATGTGATCTAAAGAAAAGCTTCAAACAAAAATATTCAAGTCGTTAGCAGCCCGTTTCCTTCATTGCTTCTACACGTTTTGCGTCATTCACTCGTCAAACTCTTGAAATTCTATTCCGTCTGAAATCAGCTAAGTAATCAATTTCTTTATTTTTAATTGATTTAATTAAAATACTTGTATTTTTTTAATCATTTCATAAAGCATAGGATCGTGTTAATATTAATTTTGATTTTTTGTTGTCAAATATTTTTCTTCTATTGTTATTTATTGTAAGGCCATTGTAGCCTATTCCGTTGATTTCATTATAAGATTGTAAGAATCTGTCTCGTTTGTTTGTTTGTTGTAAGGGTTTAATCTGCTTGTTTTTTGGTAAAAAACTTATATTGAGTGTTTGTATTTGTCTGGTTTTTGTCGGGGGTGGACGTAGTCTAGGTTTAAGTCGAACCACCTAAAAATTGTTGGTATGCAATTTTAATTATCGTTAATTTTTTATTACATAGTTTTCATAAAAAATTAGCATGTTTTAAAATAAAATTAGAATTTACACAAAATCATTTTTAGAGATTTATTCAACCTTTAAAATTATTTTTAAATTGTATCTTTAAATATTTTTGTAAAAAATCAAAATTTTTGTTTCTAGCAAATCACCTTCTCTATTGTTGAACTACACTTCACATAAGGGGAACATGCAAGCATGGACCTTGATAGGATGCTGTTGATCTTGAGGAGGTCTTGAAGTCCCCTTATATTACAATAACATGCTATGTTTTGATTTTCGCACATGTTGAAAGAGGTTTGCAATGCATTGCTATCTTTTATTGATATGTGCATAAGTTCTTCTTAGTGGGTGGGACAAACTTGATGGTTCCTTAGTGGCAATGGGGGACAATTTTTATTTCAAGTGGACTGATCGGACTGTTTGATCCCTTGGATTGGAAGGTGGATATATCGTACAATTCTTGGAGGTAACATGATTGGACTTTTTGAACTTACAATTACGCGTGCTAATCAAGGCGGTTCAAGTTGAGTTGGGAATTTCACATTTGGGGTAACCGACTTGGATTGGTTAATAATTTGAATCTTCAAGGTGGTATAAAGTAGAGATGAATTTGTGTTTATTTTGTTTGAATTAGGAGTTATGGGGCTTGATTCATCGACGTTTCTATAATTCTTCACATTCAGGGTTCTTGGATTTTATTGAGAAGCGAGTTTAGTGATAAATTAGTGTATATTCATGTTGATTTGTTTCCAAACTTTTATGTCTAGGTACTATTCTTCACTTTTAACTATGATAAATGAAAATAAGTGCATGATGTTGGGTTTATTTATGAAGCATATAATTCTACTGCTAGTGGAGCAGCTGCTTGCATCCTTAATTTTAATATTTAAAGCAATTTAGTTGGTTTTGGGTTTGTATATTGTTAAGATGCACTCCATCCTCCACCTCTAGTTGTTGGCACTTTATTCAGTTGTAGTTATTGGCTTTCCTTATGTTCACTCTACCATTATTGTTCAAATGTATTGGGCATAATATTCATGTTATCTTGGCAGTGATGGTAAGAACTCCATGAAGAAGTTTAGAGTTTTAATGATCAAACCAAGATGAGATCTTACTATAAAAATTGAATGTATGTTTTAAGTGCATTTAGAATGAATGCATTAAATAAATTTATTTATAATTTAAATTTATTTTATTTTAAGTTATTACTTGTGTGGATTTGTAAATATTCAAAGCCAAGTGTTAGAATCAGCTTTAATTTCTCAAGCATTGCTCCTAGGTTATTTTTTAGTTGTATTTTTAAGAAAATTAATTACATTTTTTTTTCCTAAATAGGTTTTCTTCTTTCTTCATGATGTTGTTTTAATTGTTGATGCAAAATTCATGATTTGGTGATTGTACAAGGTTCTTGTTGTGTTTTTAATGTAATTTATTTTCTTTCAAAATTGCTAGGTTTATGGCTAGATGCCTTCACCCTTTTTCTTCCTTCTCTACTTCTTTAGATTGGTTTTATTACTTCACCAAAAACATGTTCCACCTTTGCTCTCACTTCATCTTTGACTTTTGTTTTCTCAATCTATATGGTCCTTTGTTTCCATTATTCCATCATGTGTTGGTTTATATAAGTTAATAGTTTTTCTCCAAAATTAAAATGAAGAGTCCAATCTAGGCTTGAAGTGTCTAAAAAAGCTCAGTAGTTGTTGCATAATTGTTTCATTCTATGATGCGTTTGTCTGTAAAGCTGGTAGCCTAGCTCTTCATTGGCGTATACTTATATGCAACTCAGGTCCTTGTTACCTTATTTTTATATTGTCAAGCCTGCGTGTGGTATTTTTGAATGCACTGCTCTTAGTGAAAACCATCTTTAATTGGAGGCATACTCGTCAAGATCACTACGACATCTACCATTATAAAGGACCCAAAGGCAAATGTATAGGTTCATCTCACTTCACCAACTAAAATGCCTATGCAAAAAATTATTATACATTTTCGTGTACCAAAAAATTTGAAATCTTCAAAAACTATTGCTAACTTGGGACAAATTGATTCTAGTGAGTGCCTTGGATAGTCTTGTAGCACCTTTAAAGATACTTATGAGTTATCAATTGTTTGTCTATTTTTTTCACTTGATTATCCAGTTCTAATGCCAATCTTTGGTATTGATGATTCACTTATTAGGAATGTTTATATTGCTGATTGCACTGTCGTTCTTGGTCCCAAGCTCACTTGAGATAAAACGCAGGATTGCTTTAGTACTCAGCAACTAACATAAAACTTATCAAATGACTATGTTATGAATTCTTTGCAAAAGCACATTGATGCTTGTGTAAGTTTTTTGTTTTATGTTAGTCGCATAAATTACATTAATGCTTGTGTGTTCATTTGAAGAGGCGTGCTTTATTGCTTGAATACGGTAATAAGAGGGAAGGATTGCTATATCAAAATCCTGGAGTAGTGATAAATCAGTGACAATTCCGACGTTACACTTTATAGGTGCTTAAAAAGGCTATTAAAAGGCATTAGAGTAATGGTTGAAGCTTGGAATCTAGTATTTAATGACAAATTGATGAAATTAATAGATGTCATGATTTTTAGGAAGATAAATATAAACGTTATGTTCATAGGAAAGTCAAGTGGTTAGGAGGGAAGGCAATGAAATTGGTAATTTAGTATTCATGCCTCGATACTTAGATAAGAATCAAAATAGGAATAGAGTTGATATAATTTTGAATAAAAAATTGATAGATGATACCAGGAAAGTTAAAAACAATATGAGGATAAAACTGTTGCTTTGAAGATGGTAAATAGAGTTGATAGTTGGTACATGGGATCCTACTGGGTTAGTGGTTTTTATTGTAAGAGATTTAAATAGGCATTTAAGTTGGGAAGCAAAAGAGTGAGTTCAAAATCTTTAATGATGGTTGGGTTTGGGGAGGCTAATGAACAAGGTAAAACTATTTTAGAATGTGCTTTTACATGTGATCTTATTATCACAAATGTTCTTTTCATGAAACAAGAATAGGCTTTGTTCATTTATAAGAGTTAATCTTCAAGAAAAATGATAGATTGTTTTCTTATGAGATAAAAGAATCACCTAAATTGAAAAAATTGTTTGGTCATCCCATGAGAATGTTAACCATGTAATATTGATGAATTTCATAAATGTTCACCTTGAAAATTGTATGCAAAAACCTTAGTGAACAATTTTAAAAGATTAGATGATGTAATCTTAAAAATGAAAGTTGGATTTATTCAAGAATAATGTCTTAGAGCTATATCAATGATATAGAGACATGAGAGCTAATGTTTTAAAAGATAATGATCTTAGTGTTCTTTATAAGGTAGATAATAATGTTCTTGCAAAATTTAATGTGCTCCAAATTTCAAGGAAGTTTGATGATGAAGATAAGAAGCACAAGAAAAGGTTAAAAGGAAAAAGGATTGTTATAAAATGAGGTTGAATTGCAAATATATAAGAAGTTATAAGAGATATAAATTAGCATGAAGAAAACTTAAAGATACAATTATTCATATTAAGTGGCTTTTGAAGATTTATGTAAGACATTGGATATTTAAGTGGGAGAAAGACATTAATATGCTTTTCAAAACATGAGGAAAAAAAATGAAAGATAACTCTTGTAAAATGTGTTTTAAGATGGCAAAAAATGCTTTATACTTGATTAATAGAAATAGATTTATTTTATTGTTTAATCCATAAAAACTAAAATGAGAAAAGCTTTGAAGGAGCGTAGAAGAGCAGTAGATTGAGATGACTTTCCTATACGTGTAAAAATATATAAGAAAAGATGGTATCTCTAGAGTTAATTTTTTTAATTTTGTTTGATAGCTTAAAAATAATAGATGAATGAAGAAATTATAATTTCATAATTACTTACATGAATAAAGAAAACATATCTTATTATACTAATCAATATAAGACTTAAATTGATTAAGAATATTTTGAAACTTTAGATGATAATTTTATAATTACTTACATGAATAAAGAGAATATATCTTATTATACTAATCAATATATGACTTAAACTAATTAACAATACTTTGAAACTTTAGATGATAGTGATTAAGTTTTGGTTATTATACGAGTCTATTTTATCTTTGAATCAATTTGATTTTATATTAGAAAATTATCTATAAGAGTTATATTATTATGGAGAGGTTTAATGATAAAGTTTAAGAATAGAAAAAATGATTTTTAATTTCCATTGGTTTGGAAAGGGCATGATAGAGTCTCCAAAAAAAATTTTAAGTCATAACAAAAATTATTATTAAATATATTGAGGGTTGTGGAGAAATATAAGAGAATTATTGAGTCTTTATTAAAGTCTTAGTAAAGTGGTAATTAGAAAGATAAGATCCTACTATGGTGTAACCAAAATATTTTCAAATGAATGTGAATTGGATTCATAGAGCACTATTAGTTTTGGCCTTGTGAACATGTCAGACAGAAGCCATTTCTTGACACTTGTCTTCATGCAAATCTTTTTTTTAAACCTGTTGTGCTAAACTTCATACAATACTCCCACTATTTTATAAGGGCTCATACCACCTTTGCTAGTTTTACATTTTCGATTGACATATTCTAGATGATATTTTAGATGAGTTGATGGTTGGTATTGTCATTGGTGAGTACTTGTGATATTTCAATTGGAGGAGCTACAACAATTTTGTATCATATGCATGAATATCAAGCATTTCATGAATTGCAAAATAGGCTCTCAAACTATTAAATAATTAACATTGATTAAATCAATAATAAGTTTATTTAATAGAATATGCTAAATAATTTAAAGTTCCATAACCTAGGAGAAGAAAAACGTTAGTTGAGCGTCAAAGAATTGAATGACATTTGTTAGGTTTGGATAACTTCTCACCATTATTATATTGCCATGATTTTCTTCATATTCATGCTACCCTTTTTATGTTGAATAGCATTGAAAGTTCAATTAATTGATGTCTATGTTTTATTGCATTTGGTAAAGTATGTATGACATTTTAAGCTCCAACATTGGGTGGCTTAGTGCCTATTTAGTTGAGCATATTAGGATCTAAATATTGGTATCATTTAGATGTCAATATTATTTCAATTTATCTATCTTTTGTGTTTGTTGTAATATCATCATCATAGTTCTTTATTCTATGTTTTAAAATCAAGAAATCTACCACCTTGATGTTGCTCAAATTTAAATAATTTTTAATTATTTTTGTGTATCAAATCAAGAGTTCTCATAATGTTATTTGAAAGATATCTTTAAACTAAACATTCAAAACTTATAAAGAATTTTACATAATGTAACAATATCATAGAATTATACATTTTCTTTTAACTTTTCTTTCTAAATTATAATATTTTGGTAGCCTTTTGAATTTGCTCTTCACCGCCTAGGCCTCCTATTTTAAGTAGTTACTCATGAACTACCAAAAATCGTTTTGATTTCTTCTCAAGTATGTTTGTGTTGTGTATCCATGTGTCGTACTTTTTGTGCTGAATCAATATTCTTTGCTACACTTCAACTCTCACATCTTTTCTTCTCCTTTTTAATTCCAAGTATTGACCTTTCAATCACTTATAATGCAGTTCAAGATACTCTTGGTCCACATCTGAGGTTGGAGAAGCCGAGGGAGCAACAGTTATCATAGCTGCAGATGTCATATATGGCGACGAACTGACCGATTCTTTTTTCTGTGTTTTGGAGAAGTTGATGTCTCGAGGCTCTAGAAAGGTATGCACATCTATTAGAAAACCAAAAACCCAGCATATGGGCAGAAATTTATGGCTCTTAATGCAGGTTCTATATTTGGCTTTGGAAAAACGATACAACTTCTCTTTAGATGACCTTGATGTTGTTGCTAATGGGTATGAAAGATTCAAGAGCTTCCTTAAAACTCCAGAAGGTATGTGCTTTCTGTAGACTATGGTACAGTTTTATCTTCATAAACATTAGCTTGTTTTGTTTTATGGAACAAACAGTTTTTTTTTTCTTTTTTTCAATAAACTACTCCTCAAGAAAACTGTTATGAATCATGACTGCTAAACACTGCTTTAGTATAGTTAGGAAGTTGCTACCTTTTTGTGTCTGCTTGCAGAATGTAGTAAGCTTGGTAATTTGTCATTGCCCTGCTTCATGGGAGAACAGATTAACTTACTTGAGATACCTCAGTATATAAGAGAATATGAAAGGGGAAAAGATGTTGAACTATGGAGAATCCAATATTGTACTAGAATATCAGATGTGCATGCAGAAAAATGAGTGTTGTTTGTTGTATCTACCAATTCATTGTGTTAGACAAAAGAAACAAGAAAAATATTAGCTTTAGCATTTCAAATGTGAATTAAGTTTGTAGCACCTTTGAATTTTATTTGACATCTCAAAGATCTTTGGGTGATTGTATAGTTGCTGTGTGGTATCATAACAATGTTGTATGTATCCTTTTAGGTGATTATATGGCTCTTAGCAACTATTCAAGTAGTATCTAAGGATGTGTATAGTTGGTAAATGTTAGTCTTCTTTGTTGAGGTTGACTTCTATATAGGTAGAATATTAGGGATTTATTGGTGTTTTGATGAACAAGTAATTGCTACATGGGCTATAGGGTTAATTGTAAAGAGAGATAACTTATAATAAAATATTTATATGAAATACTTTCTTAATTGAGAGGTAGCTTTAAGTCATTTTACAATGTTCATAGGTTCTCAAAGGCTTGGCATTATAAGAAGATGATGGTTGGGACACTTAGATATGATTGTTGTGAAGGTGTGACATTTTTAAGCCTAATCGATTGCCCATGGGTTAAAGAATGTGACCAAACTTTTGGGTTACATGAACAACACTTCTTTTCTTAATTCTTCTTTCTTAAACTCGCAACAATATGATGCTAATATCACTTAACAAGTTCAATTCTAGATTTCAAATTTCAAATAAACAGAGTTTTTCGTATAATTTATTCATTTTTTTGTACATATAAATCATATTCACAATATATCTAGATTAAGAATATTCTATGTAGTTAAATACAACATCTATATAGACATATTATATACCAAATAAAAGTCACAATTAGGATTTGAGATTTATAACTTTTGAAAGTTGGTTAATAATCAAAAACCATTGTTCCCTAAAAATCCAAAGCCATAAATTATTAGATATGAAATATGAGCAAATATAAATATATGTGGATGAAATTCATAACAACTTCAATTCGAAACTGAAAGTCAATAGAAAAATCTCAATACAAAAAACCAAAGCAAAGTCAATTCTCAAACAATCATATAATTATTGAGTTATTACTTTGTCAAAATGGTTATGAAGAGTTATTTTTATAATTTCTTCTTTACTTTCCTTCTTCTCTATTTTATTTGATAATATATAAAATAACATAAATATTGAAAAACATATTAAATAAACAATAAGATCAAAGACACTTTCAAATTACATAGGTGAGGATGATAATAAATTAGTTCTCAAAATCATTTTTGCACAATTAAAGAAAAGCCATAGCAAAACACTATCATTCAATTACAAAATTTATATCTAAAAATAATCCCTAGGTTTTACAATGGATGGCATGAAATATATCTTAAAATTTATGACAAAATCCTCTTTCAAGAACTTATCTCTATTTCTACTAAATTTTTTAGTATTGTATATTTTTGTAGCATAATTTATAATATAAGTAGATAATGAGTTTTACAAGTTTAATAGATAAATTGATAGTTATAAGTAATAAAATATTATAAAATCTAATAAATAATATAACTCAATAGTAATAATGGTGTAGTATTATAGATTTATGTGGCCTAATCTATAATATAAATAGATAATGAGTTTTACAAGTTAATAGATAAACTGATAATTACAAGTAATAAAATATTTTAAAATATAGTAAATAAATAACTCATAATAATAATTGTGTAATAGTAAATACATAACATTTATGATGTATTCAGGTAAAAAAAATTTCATTAATGTGACTGACATATGATATATGTCATATATATTCTCATGCATATGTATATATAAACATATTATATTTTTTTATAATATAATAGTTTTTTGACTTATTATTTTTGAATTATTTCTTATGTCTCAAAATAAAAGTATTATTTTATTTTTAAATAAATATTATCTTATTTCATCATCATGTCTTATCTGATTATATCATAAACTCTGTGTATAGATACATCAATTATAATTGATCGATTTAAAGTCTACATCTTGTCAACCCTTGTATCGTAATGCGAGCAATGATCTATATCATAACTCAAGCGATGATTCATGTCATTTCTCTACATGGTGAAAGATTTGTTCTCGTCTTATCTTGCACCATAGTGCTAATGATGATCATAACATAATTTGCATGTTGCTTGTCAGCCATGTACTATAATGCTAACGATGATCAAAGATGTTATTTAAGATATAATATAACATCATTTTTGCATTGTCCAAGATTTGTGCTTGTTAAGCCTTCCACTTATAATGTTGACAATAATTAACATAAATATCAGTTATGAGATAATATCTTAAGGAAACTACATATTGTTTTTTATCTCATATCATGTCATATTATAATATTATCATATACAATATTCAACATAAGGCTTATAAGGCTTAACATCATATTCAAAAAAATTATTTTTTTTTAATTTCTTTTCCCTCTCTTTTTATCATTTTCTTTATTTATGTTCTAATATGCTTATATAACTCAAGTGAAGACATATATACATATATTCAATATCATAACATGTAGAGAAATCATGCTTGCTATATATCATATTACAATAGAAAGAAGTACCATAGGCTCATACTAATACATTTCTCAAAAAAAAAAAAATGAAAATGATTTACTTGCATTATATTTATTTTAATTTATCTATCGAATTTCTCTGGGATAATTCTCTTTCTAAATTTCCATTTCTTTTTTATTCCCTCACAATGAAATTGTATACAATTTATTACAAAATGCTCATTTTTCTACTCTAAATATGTTCTTAAAATTCTTGTTATGCTCAAACACAAAATTCTCTATTCCATGGATGCAATGTACCCAAGAATCCCTAAATTGCACTAGGGATAACTATCTTCTATACATCAAACACACAAGATTAGCTCAAGAAGACCATGCCAAGCCTCCAAAAACATTCTTTTTATAATCTTCATGAAGCATATTGGACAAAGTATGAAACAAAACCCAAACAAAACTCAACTTCAAACTCTCTAAATTAAAGATTTCTTGCTTTCATGCAAAACTTAATCAAATCTCATACAAATCCTATTATAAATCCATACCTTGATCTCTTCTTCCTCAAAAAAGCAAGCTTAAAGAAGTTTCACCTCACAAAAACAATAGGTAGAACTCTTCTTCTTACCTTTTAGTTACAGTCACCATCTCCCAACCTTGCTTAATACTGCAGCTGCAGCAAGTAGTACCAATTGCTAGGATGCAATGCAAAACTTAATCAAATCTCATATAAAGCATGCTTTATACCACTTCTAATTTTTTTCCTTCTAATGTACTATACATACCACCTAATGTATCCTTTAACATATATAATACATCTTCTATCTTAAATTTGTTTAATAAATCATCTAATCTAATAATAGATTGGATCATCTAATCTATTTAACATAATGTATGTCAACATATACTAGATTTGTTTAGCAAATTAACATATTGTACATTAATCTCGATTTTTCTTTAGTATTGCATACCATTTGTTATTTTACCTGATATATTCTATATTAATATTAACATATTGTATGTTATTATCAGATTCCCTCTTTAACCTCACATATTATCTAGCTAGTTTAAACCTAACATACCATATATTAATATTAACATACTATACATTAATATTAATGAATATATAATAGTCTTAATTTAGCACTCCTTAATCTATATATACCGATAAGTCTGATGTATTGTATATAGATGCTCTACATATTGATGACAATAGTGTTTGTTTTAGCTTATGTTTAGTTGACTAAACCTTATATACCACACGTGATTGTTAAAGTACAATTTCTAGGGCCTACTTTTTGTAAATTTTTTATAATTTTCCTTAGGTTTGTTTTCCACATGTAAAACATGTTAAGTAATCATCTAATATGTATTCAATGATAAAACCTAGTATCTATCTCCCATTATGATGTCTACTTGTGCTCATAAACCTAGTTGATGTCTTTTTGCTAAATATTTTGCCTTTTTTTTTCTAACTCTAATATTTTTTTCACTCTAGAATTGCTCAATCTAGGCTTTCATTCTATGTTCAATCATTTATAAGTTTTGCATCTTAGCTTTTTTTTATTTTCTTACAATTCTCCTCCATAAGAAGTTAACGACTCTGATTCCACCTCTATAGCATTAAATTTCTTGGAGCCACTAAACTCCTTATTTTGACATTCTATTATTCAAGACAAAATTCTTATTTTATAAATTATTTTTATTTTAGAAAGTCTTTTTTCTTTCATTACAATTGAATAAATAATCACATAATAGAAAGCTTAATTTTTTTCAAAGACAAGTTCTTACAATACAATGCTTTCAATGCAACAATTTATAAATATAATATTATCTAATGTTATACAAACATGTGTAATTATTGCAATAGTTTCTAATATATCATATATGTAAAAATCTAATATATATTACAAAGTTAAAATGATTTCTTAAAGCTCCATGAAATCTCATAATGTGTATCCTTATTTTCTACAATTATTAAGCCATAGAATAAACTAAGCTCACTAGCATAGTTTAGTTGCAAGAACTATATATTGAAGTACAAAGTCTTATAGGTTTAGGTCACGTTGCATACTAGGTCAAAAATCATATTATATTATGTATAAAATTATAAAGATTACCAAACAAAATATAAATAGTAATGCAATGCTCTCATCTTGCTAAATTAATCTTTCAAAAATTATCTACAATTCTTTTATACTTTTAAAATTTCCTTTTTAAATTTAATTTGAATCCTTTAAATTCAACCCTTTCTTATTTATCTTTTTTATTTTTATTTGAGTTTAGTTTTTAGAACAAAGGTTGAATATAATTTTTTTTGTAAAAATAATTAAGCTTTATCTCTGGATCATTCTCTTGAGTGAGAGATATGTCATATCATTGGTACCTTAGGTTCCACCTCTGGATTTTTCTTTAGAACGAGTGTCACTCATTTTGGCAACATAATGATTTTTTCTATTTGAATTAAAAGCCTTGTTCTTAAATCCAAACTTTGGTTTTCATCCATTTATGTTCCCTTTTTATCGTCTATATAATAATTCATTTAATTACAAACTAAAATATCATTTTTTTTTCTTATTTTTTAGTTCTTGCACTTTGACTTATTATAACATCTATAAAATACCACAACAAGATAAAATAAAATAATTTCATAAAGTTTATATAATCATAACAAAAAGCAACCAATTCATAATGCATCATAATTAGATATAGCATGTGAATCAATCATTTCTTAATTAATAAACTTTTGAATTCCTACTAACTTAAGACCAATAAAATGCATACAACACAATATCAAAAATATGTAACTAAGCTATACAACATTGTGTGCAATTTTTGGGATACAAATTTTTACCAAATTAAGGCCATTATGCTATAATACATCTTATCAAACAAATACGCCATGTTATATAAGATTGCCTACCTTAAATTTCATTGTAGTGGTCACATTTTAGTAGTGTTCTCACTCGCAAAACTCGTTTTATGATCTCAAATCTTTCTCTTTTTTTGTTAAACTATCATAGTGAAATTTCCTAAATTCCACTTTCACTCTTGCAAAGTAGCCAAAGAAGCATCCAATTTCCCTCAAATCCCTCTTTCTCAAAATTTCCCAATTTTCCAAAATCCCACATACAACGTTCACAAGGTCATTTGTATGATTAACACATCTATCCACCTCCAATTGAATCTTCCTCTTTCAGGAACGATCGTGGCTTTTTCTATTCTAAACAACTTGAGTTGCATGAATGCCAATGGTTAGGTTTAGGGTTTTGTTCGTCGTTTCCCTTCATATTCATTGGTTTTACAAAAAATAAAAAAGAAATTGAATTAGTAATTTAAGACTTGTGATATTCATTATAATTTTTTTTATCCAAGTTATCTCTAAAAATTAATTAGCCACATTTACATGAAACTAATCAATAAAATCTATCTATCATTAAGCTTTTGTAATTTTTTTTTAATATCATTTGATAATTTTAATAATTTTACTTTTCCAAAGATCTTGTAATAATTGTTTTATTATTTTTCTTTGTAAATGTTCAACCTATTATGTTGTGATTGTGATACTTCAATTTCATGCCTAGATAAGATAGGAAATGATCTTTATGTATTGTTTCATATTGTAGGTGCTAGTTTAGTTAAATTGTACAAACATGAATCCTAAAATCACAAGCAAACATGTATTTATTGTTTCACATGACCATGTTGCATGATTGCTTTAATATTATTATTTAAAAATAAGCAAGCAAGTAGTTCAAAGATGAATGTATTTGAAATATGATAGAGATTTTTAGACTCTATTGTTGAAAGAATTGAATTGAAGTCATTATGAATAGGGCTCATATCGACAATGGAATTATTTTTTAGCCAATGAACAATATGTGAAATGCATGTATATGCCTAACTTTGACATTGTGATCACATTTAAAGATTGAGATCATTTAGATATTATGTTATTGAAGTAGGCACTTGACTAAATTGGATAGGTTTTAAAAGATTTTTCCATTATCAAAGCTTATCAAATTAATTCATTTTATGAAAACCCACTTTCCAATAACAAGATAATAAAAAATTCACATGTATATATTTTTTATTATTTTTGAATACACACTAAAGTAAGTTTCTTGAGGGTTAACCTCATCTTTTATCACGATGATCGACATTTCTTTGATACCCTTCTAAACATCCATAGTATCCCAAAGATTGATCAACTCTTTTTCTAACTTTTGCATTTATTTTCTCTTAAGCTCTCCGTGCATTTAAGTTGGAGGTTAGAATTTCGTTTAGGTTGTGACATGAAAATTTTCTTGTTAAGAATTATGAGTATAAATCCAAAAAAGCTTTCTAAAGAACTAATTTAAGTAGATGGATGTGTGAGGTATGAATTGGAATCTAATAAAGATTTGATCAATACCTTAGCATGAGATTTATAGAGAAGTTAGAATGAATGGTATGCTATCATCCATCATGACCAAGAATTATACATACTATGGGTTGTCTTGTTAGCATGGCCATAATGGTAATGAATGATGGCACTATCACTTAAATATTTAAAATTTTTAAAAAATAGATTTAGTTTGTATACCTTAAATAACTCTCATGTATTAACATGATTAAGAGAGAATATTTTGTTGGAGGTGATAAGGTTTGTAGATTTATGTAATTTAGGTTTGAAGTGAGAGTTCAGGTCATATCAAGATATATATTTGACTTGAAACTTTGACCTAAGTCAAGGGTGTGGAACTGACTTAGGGATTTGTCCTCGACTAAGGATGAATTCAACCTGGGAATTTGGTTCAAGAAATCCTACCTAATGATTTAACTCATGTTAAAAATTAAATATGATTGTGAGTTTTAGCCCAAACTGAGGATTTGGAGATTGGTGTGAGAATTTGACCCATTTTAAGCTTTGTGTTTGATTTGGGAACTAGGTCCAAGTCAAATAAAGTTTATTCTAAAACTTTTAGCACATGCTAAAGATTTAAACTTGTTATAAAATTTTGTATTATTTCAAACTTTGAATTAGGCTTAAGAGCTTGGCCTAATTTAGAGAAGATTTGGTTTGGAAATTTGGACCAAGGTAAAAAAATAAAAATAGAATTTGACATAAGAATTTCACCTAAGACTAAGATTTGAATGTTACGCAAGAATTTTGCCACTCTTTGGACTTCAAATTTAACTTGGGAATTTAGCCTAAACTAAAAGGATATAATATGATAGAAGAATATGACCTTTGAAAAAGGGTTGGTAACTCTACGAGATCTTTCCCATATCATTTTTTTTTGTTGCATTTGGCTATGACCCAAGATAGGATTGATAGTTTTACATGAATTTGCCCATATTAAATTGAAATGGTTAGAGTTTAATTATTTTTAGGATTTTTCCATGCAAAATTTGGTAGTTTTAGGTTTGGGTTGACTAAGAATATAACCAAAACTAAGGTTGATGATGTTACAAGGTCCTCATAAACAACAAATTTGGATGATATGACTTTTTGATACAAATAAGAACATGACCTATATAAAATCTAATAGTTATATAAGATATTGACTAGTTGGGTATAACTAGGTATTTGACATAGAAAAATGCTAACACGGATGAAGTTTGGATTTGGAAATTATTGCAAAGTCCAACTATGTTGTTACTATTTAAAATTAACTAAGGTATGCTTTCTTTAAGCATGAGCAATGATCATGAGATGGTGACTGTGTCATGAAGCAAGTGACAAACAATGCAAATGAGGCTTACTGACGACTAACCAGAGGAAAGGTGGGTGGAATATAGTGGTAAAGAGAATGTACTAGTGGTCCATATTTGAGAGTTTGGAAGTAAAAAGTGTATTGTTAGTCAAAGAACTCAAGAGAATGGCTAAATCCAATAGGCCTTGGAGGAGAGTGGCAATGGCAAGTGGCAAGCGTGTGTGTAATGTACAGATTGACAATGGGAAGGATGTGAGTAAGAGAAAAGGGTGGTGAAAGGTGAGAGAGGCATGATGGGTTTTAAATTTAGAGAAAGAGAGAATAGTGGTGAGAGAGAAAATGGGTGGATTTTTTGAAGACATGTTTGGATAAGAGATTTTAAGGCTTAGAAAAAAATAAGAGAAAGATTGTTAAGTGAAGATGAAAGGACATGAGATTATGATTAGAAAATAATGAAAATTATCTTTAAATAAAATAATTTTAATAATAATAATAATAATACGTTGATAAAGTATTTGTTTTATCTTACTTTATCATTTTTGTCAAAAAAATTAATTCACTCTATTAAGCACATAAATATACTAGTAATAATTGTTAGGTTAAGATAAAAGGGTAAGAAATTCTGATAATAGGGAAATGAAAATTAGTATTTAAATAAAATAATAATAATAATAATAATAATTTGACAAATATTATTTTTTAATCTTTTTTTTGTTATTTTAGTCAAATAAATTAATTTACTTTGTCATAAATGTATAAGCATTAGACTCATACCCTAGTACCTATTTGCATCACATAAGATGTACACAAATCTCGATGTGCCATGTTTTTAAAGAGATGATAAAATAACTCATATCTTCTATATTTAGGAGAAACAATCAAAAAGCAAATAAAAATGAATTTTTTTTATCACCACAATCATATGAAAGATGAGTACCACCGCAATTGTGTTATTCAAGCACAATATTCACATTGGTGAGAGAAAAAAAGATGAGCTTTTTGAGAGATACATTTGGATGAGAAGTTTTAAAACTTAATTAAAAAATAACAAGAAAATAATTGTTAGGTTAAAATGAAAGTACAAGAGACTATGATAATGAAGAAATAAAAATTATCATTTAAATAAAATAATTATAATAAAATAATAATAATAATTTGTTGATAAGTATTACTTTATCTTTTTTTTTTATTGTTTTAGTCAAACAAATTAATTTACTTTCTTAGGGACATAAATACACTAGTACCCATTTCCATGATTATATAGAGGTGAGCACATCTTGATGTGCCATGTTTTTAAAGAAATGATGACATGACTCATCTTTTATATAAATATCAAAACAACCAATCCAAAAAAAAAAAAAAAAAAAAAAAAATTATCACCATAATTATATCTATACATCATCTTTAACAATCAATAAGACAAATATCATCTCATATCATGTTATTGAAGCACAATGTTTACACTTTAAACATCTTTCAAAACCAAGCCTTTGAGCAAATTTTCAATCCAATCCTTTGCCTCATCTCTGACCATTTCCAGCCACCAACAAGCAACAAACCATTAGTCTTCTTAAGTTTCTAAGGCTGCTTTCAATTGCAATTCCCAAGTTTGCTTCTCAACCAAAGCTCTTAGGAATACAATAGCACATCAACAGATGCAATTAGTTCTTTATTGCTAGTTCTTCTAAAAACTTTCATGGTTGCTTAAACTATCATTGTTTTCCTGACAGAGCAAGTCGCATACAATATCTCACTGATGGACCACATTCAAGACCTTTGAACATTTTTCATATAACATCCTTTGCATTCATACTTTTTTTATGACTATATTGATTTCCTTTTATCATTGTCTTTTTTCTCTTGTATTGTTTTGTTGCTACTTCTCTCCTGATTTCTAGCATCAACATGTTCAGCAAGCTTTAATTGATAAAAAATGGATTAAACTCAATTCACTCTCACTTAGAACAAACATATTAATGGTTTGAAAAATGTACAAAATACAAAATGGAATTTGTGTTGTGTTTTGTTGAAATCATTAGGAATTTGTACAATAGATTAATTAGCTGTGCTTGCATTTCAAGTATTACCTATAAATTTTTTTTAACTACAGTCAAATTACATTATTCTCACTTCCAATGTATAGTTTCCTATGCCAATTATAAAATTTCTTACAGTCAAATAATGATGAGCTATTTTCTTCAACCCTTTAAATTCAATAATATCACATGAATTACAATTTAGAACTGATAATGTGTTTTAAATGATTTTTTTGTGGTTAATAAGGTGAGAGGAAGGTTAAATGTGAATTGCAATTTATTGAAATATTTAACTTGACATTTTTTTTTTGTTTTGACCATTGAGAAGTTTAATATAACCAACTTTGAATGTCTGCCTGTAAAAAGACCTTCATTTTCTACTTCCAGCCTACAAGATTCATTCCAATAGAGAAAAAAATTATGTGCAACAGGTAGTGTTAATCCAGTAGATAAAAGAGAAGCCAAGTTAGCAAACTGAGGTGAATATGAAACAAATGGAAGCCAAAGAAAGTTATAACATTAGATATTATGGGCTTCTCAATTGAAGATTCATAATATACATAAACCAACACTGCTTCTCCAGGCCATGTGGGAAACTGCTTCTCTAGGCCATGTGGGGATCTATGAGCCTTATATACACTTTATGAAACCAGTAAGCTAATACACATTTGTTCCCTATTTTGATTTACCCAGCTTGACAGTATTGTTTTACTAAGTGAGCTGAAACAATATGACTTCACTACTGGAACTGAAAAAGATGATTTGGAGATCTTGGTGTCCCTTCTGAAACTGGTATGACATGACCCCCCTGAAAAAAGTTTAAATAGAACAAGGTTTGATTTTTGTAATTGCGTGTATATGAACAACTTGAGAACATATAGCATCGTATGAATTGGAAATTGGGTTTCTCTGATGACAAAAGATCTTCACCAAATAAACAATATAGCTTCAAAGTGGAAAAATTTGTTGGAAAACAAATGCATCCTTGTGTGGAGAACTTGAGCAGGCTAATATTCTCAGAAAGGATAACACACACTCTCTATATTATCTTTCCTTTTGTCACCACAAAATGGAGATTTGAACACACATCAGTTGTAAGTAAAAAGTTGGTTGGAAATTTTCAACTATAGGTTCAAAAACCCATGTTAAGATTTCAAAGTTCATCCATACAATGGTGTTGTTATGAAAGGAAAAAGAAAGATTTAGGAACCTGATTTGTATACCAGAAAAATTTGCAAATGTTGTTACTTATTAAAATCACCCAAATGGAAAATACCTGATGTTGACGGCGGTGCTGAAACATGCTTATTACCCTTATCATCACCATAACTGGCAGAATTACACCAATACTCCCAAATACTAGCATCTATCAAGAATAGCAATGCAGAATTGATGTGAAATTTACCAGCAAATTGATGCAAGATTTATCCAATAATGCTTTATTGTACAAAGGATGCATAATTCTTACTGTAAATAGTGCAAAAGAATCCTGGTCATTGTCCTGTGAGACCCTAATCATGATTGGAAGAGTGTGTCGAAGAATTAGGAGGACCATGAACTGGAGGAAAGGAAAAGGGCTCCAATGTTCAAAAACAGACCAAAAAATGGAGAAAGAGGTGACACAATATAATCATTGAGAACTCACAATAATGGCCACAAAACGACAATATATTATGCTTCTTGTGCTTGCAGTTGAATAATAATCATGATCCGAGTTGAAGGTACGATCTGATGGAACCATGGTTATGA
The DNA here is from genome assembly GCA_023846275.1 of Vanilla planifolia. Classification (NCBI taxonomy): domain Eukaryota; kingdom Viridiplantae; phylum Streptophyta; class Magnoliopsida; order Asparagales; family Orchidaceae; genus Vanilla; species Vanilla planifolia. Next base: position 57,756,327 of record CM043865.1, read on the forward strand.
TTTGTGAATCATGAACTTCCCTTCGAGATACCTCCCAACTTCCCCTGCACAAATAGACAAACTTAAGAATCCTATAAACAATATATCGCATCATGCATCCATCAAAGTGTTGTAATGTCTTATTCTGAGATTCAATAACTTCCAGTCTGCTCTATGAAATAATTCATAGTACACCCACTTCAGCTAAATCAATGAATTCACCTTTGTTGTAGAATTTACCTAAAATTCATAGGAATACTGCCATAGTGAAACAACTGGGGTGGTGCAGTATAACCTGGTTTGAATTGCTACAGCACAAATGAAACATGATCGTAAGAAAATGCAAGTCCAGTCCATTGATACAGGATATAGAAACATAGAAGGATTACTACCTCTTGACATATCTCACATGTTGTGTCACCCTTTTCATTACACCACCGTTGAATACATTTCCGATGGGCAAACTGCACATCAAAGAATTCATAGAATCTTTCAAAGTTTTCTTAACTTTTCCCACAGTTGAATATCAAAAGAAAACTGATGGGAATTCATGACTTTGTAAGATAAATATGAAAATAAACATCGTAGCTTTCGTTGAGATTTTGTTACATAATGGGATGACAATCATAGAAATTAACCACCAGGCTATGTTTGACACTGCCTATGCCAATGGTTTTCTTAATCAATGGTTTTGCAACCTTTACAAACAAAATAGAAAATAGAAAGAGGAAAAGATTATTTCATCCTTCTACAATAATATTTAAACACTCAACTTATTCTTTTTCAAAAAGACAAACAATGCTTTAGTCATTTCATTAAGCATTTAATACATAACTTTTCAATAAAATTTTAAAACAATACTTTTCAAATCAATTTATTCATCAATTACCTTAATATTTATCAAGCAACTATTGCACCAAACCAACTCTTAGTTGTCCTCAATTTTCATATAGCATTAATTCAAATCAAGAATGGTGAGTGCGAGCAAAAACCATGACAAAACATTGCAGGAAATTTACAAAGTGATCATGGCATAATTGTTTCAAATAGAATTAATAAGAGAACATGCCTCAATATTATTTTCTTAATTTCTGATATGATTTTTCCTTTTTCTATTTTGAGATGTAAATGCAAATACCCAACTTCAGATTATAAAACATAACTAACTTCTTTAGACACAACTCTCAAAAAGCAAGGAGAAGCTGAAGGAGCCTACAAGTGCCATATTTTTTGATACATGAAAACTAGCAAAAAATAGAACTTTTAGTCCATCCAGAGAAAAAAGGAAGAAACTTTGCTCAACTATCCTAAAAATTAAACCACAAATCCCACATAAGTTACGAAAGCATTTCTACATAAAGTACATGTTTAGCAAAAGAAAATATGTATTCTCAACTCAAAACCAAAATCCTGTTTTCTTCATAACTGCTGCATTGAGATCAGTCATGGTGTTCAGCTTAACAGAAATACCTCACAAGTATTTGCTCAACTATCCTAAAATCATTCTTCTTCATCAAACTGAATTAAGAGAAAGGAATTTAGAATTAAAAAGTTCTTTATTATACCTTTAAGCTGCCCCGACAAGAGCAGGGGACCTCCATATGGCCATCTTCTTCTTCATCCTGGCAAATCCGGCACTCAACCAAATTTCCTGCAGAAGCCCCATTTAAGACATCCTTCTTTTCACTGATAAAATCACTTCCCGGAGCAAGCGGCAGCATTAAACCGTTCCCAGTTTCAGCCTTTCTTCTGCTTTCTATGGTGGCTGTTAGAGTTGATTCGGTCAGCAGGCGATCCACCAGTAATGCAAGATGTTCTCCCATCTCTGCGAGAGATAAATTATGGAAATAATGAGCACTTAGAAGACAACTTTTAGGTATTTGTCAACAATCCAAAAAAATTAATCCCGGCGACAAAAACAGTCGAATCTGAAGAGAGCAGAAAAAAAAAAAAGAAACCCTTACATCAAGACGAAGAAGAAAAATCTTCGAGGCAATAAAATAAGAACCCCAACAACAGAAACCCATAGGATTCTTACACGATGATATAATGGCCAGGTCGGTACAGCACATGAGCAAAGAGAAGCAGAATAAGCTAAAAAAATGAGAAACGAGAGAACGAAACTGTCAAACTCACCCGATCGAAAAGAAAGCCTCCTTTAGGGGACCTTGAAACGATGTCTCCCTATCGCAAAGGTGGAGAGAAAGCACCAAAGCGGAAAGACACCCCAAAGCGAGCAAACATGAGATACGAATAGGGAGCGAGGAGAAGGCGGGGATGAGAAGAAGAAGATCGGGAGTTTTTACGAGGCAAGTAAGAGATGGAGTGCAGGCGAGGGGGTTTAAAGGGAGGAAGATGACGCCATGGATTCAAACTATCGTCTCTCTACGAACCCAATTTATTTCTTGCACCGAGACGAAGAGTAACCAACTGATTTCCAGAAGAGTACGTTTTCTCTCACTTGGCAATGTTCTCAGAAAACCCCAAAACTTTCTCGAAATAATATTCCAATTCACATATTTCTTAGTTTTTTTTTATTTTTACTTCTCAAATCATTTCCAATATTTTCCCACAAGAATTTAACAAATAAATTATGCCCAAAAATTATTCATAAAAATTATTATTAAAAAAATATTTTTCAACTCATTTCTTATTATCCTTTTAATAAAAAAATAAATTATTGAATAATTATTTAAACATATATTATCTTTTACATGGAATATACATCTTAACAAATATCTTTTATTAGAAATTTTTATTATCATCTTATTTTATTAATATTTATAATAATAAAGATATTTTTTTCATATTATGATAATAACTAGTCATGAGTAACAGTGATGATAACTATCAATAATAATTGATGATAAATACTAATGTTGAATAGATTTGATAGTTAATGATAGTCACAAGCAATGGATGAGAGTATTGTGAAGAAAAAAATAAAAGAAAATGAGTAAAGGCAATAATGTGCCAACTGAAGGATTGCCAAATTTGTAAGGCAGCCATACTATAAAGTAATTTGGGTGATTTTTTATATATATGTATGAAGTTTATAGTTTAATTGACCGTTAAAATAAAAAAAAATTAAAAATATTATATACCAAAGTTGTATTTTATATGAAAAGGCTGTTTTCTCAAAATTTTATGTAATCTTGATTTTGTTTGGATGGTCAAAATTGTTCAATACTAAACTTGAGTTTGTTTGTTTTGATTTTGAATAGATATGGTTAGAGGCTAAGATTGTGATCAAATTGTTTGGAATTAGAAATAATGAATTATAGGAAACTTTTAGAATTAGCTTTTTTTTTACCCAATTTTGCAATAATTAGAGCTTTATAGATATGTTAAAATAACAACAAAACAAAACCCATTTAGCTTTGCTTTCAAATGACAATATTACATTCATAATAATTAAATTTTAAGAAATTGATAAAATCTTGAAAAACTCTTAATATAAAAATTTAGAGGATTGCATGAAATTAAAATATGAAAAGTTTCATATCATTTTGCTAAAAATTTGATTCTTCAAAACATGTTCTAGTGACAATGATACAATTTTTATTTTCAATCAAAACTTCCATCAAAAGCAACTCATTCATTGATAGATTATGGAAAATTGAAAAGAATAACTTGTGAGTATTGATTTCTCTTTACATTACTATATAGAATTCCACAATCATAGTACGAAGAACCGAATTCCACCAAGGAATACACCATGCATTAGACTACAACACCCAATATGCATAAAAGTAATCCAATTCTATTTTGTACAAGTTTTCCTACAGTTTTAAGGAAGAAAATATCTTTAAAATTACTTAAAATAGCATCGTGTTAACTACTAGGAAAAACTATCCCAAACAATCCTTTTGGGCTCATCAAGTGATAACCTAGACAACATCAAGAAATCTATGAGTTGCTCTAGGCTATTTAGTGACTGCACATGATGATCAAGATTTCTTATGAGCAATATGTTGGCAACATTGAATCATATGTCAACCTACCTATTGGTTGGTCTAACACAACTCTTGTATCGTAATGATTTAAATTATCTATGATCTTAATTAGATAAGTCTCAAAATGTCACAATAATGCATATATAGTATGAATAATACACTGAATGTGCTTAGAATACAATAAATACAAGTAAATTTTAATAAAAACTTTAGTGATACCAAATTGAGTTGCATTAATTATCTTAATGTCAAAATATTGGCTTCAATGGATGGCTATGATCAACACCTTTTATGGAGTATCAAGTATATACACTAAGCTGTGCACTAATTTAGATCATATCAATACAAAATGATTAACAATTGGATCATGAATGGGATCATCATAAAACTCTGACATGAATATATCTCATCTCAATATGGAAATGGATAACAATCTCTAGTACACTAGCTTTGGCAATAATAATAGATCTAGATCTAAATAAGATGGTTTTAATTTGACCATTGATAGCACAAAATTCATATGCCATAGATCTTTTCAAACTCTCCCTAATGAAATTTCTAAATCTGATAGCAATAACAAATAATAGTACAATATAAACATCCAATTACATATCATAACAAATCCAAAGGCTATAACATTAATCAATGGGTGCTCAAACTCTAATTGTTTTGAAGATAAAAAATCATATGCTCTTCAAAAATAATAATTAGACTATAATGAATATCATCACATCTATTGATATCTTCAAAAAGAATAAGTGCATATATACTTGACTCAAGTAAAACTCCCACAAAATACAAATCTAAACTTCTAATCTCTGTAATATTATCAACTTCTTTTAAAATAATAATGTCTTTAGTGAGTTGAATATTACACATGACTGTTAATAACATCCTCATGTTTAACAAATGATTATGATTAATATACTAAAAACTAAATTGCTCAAGAATATGAAAAGAACATAGAATTAGTCTTGATAGAAGAGAAAGATGATAAAAAGCCAACACAAGAGCAGCTCACATTAGCTGCTCAAGAACACACACCAGCTGGTATCGCACCAATATCACTCAAACTATTAGCAGTGCTTGAGTCGAATTCTATTTCGATTAGTCATTTTTGTCAATCATAGGAGTCAACTATAGCACTTTATTTTTTTCTTTATTGTTATCCCCATTATTTTTGTTATATTCATACTAACACATTTTACAGTTATTTCATGTCATCATCAATATTGGTTCATATTTGAACTTGTATGTGATTCTCTTATCATTATCGACCATCTGCCATCACCTAGTTGGCCAGTACTCCTAATTATCACCATTATTGGTTGCTTGTCATCATTAGTTGCCCACCATCACCTGTTTTCTCATCATCACTTGGTCAATCACCATCCCCAGGTTGCTCGATGCTCCTCACCAACCCACCATCACTTGGTTGCCTGTTAGCCATCCTCCCTCTGGCCATTATTGGCCACCATCATCTATCTCATCCATTGTTAACATTCTCATTGTATTGTCATAGATGTCTAATCATTATGTTGTATGATTTCATAATTTTCTTTATGTCATAACTTCATGTATTTTTTATATTTTATATTTAATGTGATTGATTTATTTGGAGTTAATACCTTAAAATTCTAAATATCTTATTTTAGATTCTTAAGTGATTTAACTCCAAAATGGTCTTTCTTCATGTTAACTTTTCTTTTTTTTAATACTTATGTTATGTTCCAATGTACATTTAATTCTTATTTTATCATATTTATGTCATGTTCAAAGATGTATTTAATTCTCTTTTTCTCATATATAGTTATTGAGCTCTCATTCATCTAAAGTTTTTTACATTATAATTATATTATTCATAAATTAAGTTTTTTTGTTTATGTGCTTCCACTTTTGTAAGAAAATAGTGTATGTCTAACTTTAGTTAGAGAGATTCTAACTTCTCTCCCCCTTTTGAGAGCTAAGGATCAAATGTGAGAGACCTTCCATTAGGAGAGTCGACAAACAATCTAATTTTCTCTTCCTCCAATACTCTCAAGTTTTCTTCCACCCTTTCATTCTCTCGATCAAACCACAAAACTATCACCCTCCTTAACAAGACTCCAAATCATGGCTGACCACCTGGTTACCTATTTAGCCAAGTTTCCTTATTAACCAAAACCTCCATCTTGTCATTCTTTTTCATCTTGGGTGCTCAATACTCCAACTCAAAAGAAAACTACAAGTCATCATCACTAAAAATGTGAATTCTTTTTTTAATTTTTTTAGGTAGTAATCTAAAATTAGAATTATTTTTTCTTCTATTAAAATATTTCACATAAAATTTGCCTTTAATTTTTTATTTTTTATATATAAAATTGGATATGACAAAACTACTCAATAAGACTTTATGCTTAACACTTAATATTTTACTACCTATACTAAATAATTTACACTATAACTTTAGACACTAATCTTTAAATAATTTTAAAATATCACATATACCATTAGTCCTAATTAATATATGATATTATTTAATATTTTTAATAGTTAATTAAGCATCTCTTACATTATAAGCCCTGAATTAGACCTTAGTAAAAATTTAATTTATCTTATAGTAACTTTGGTATTAAAAATCATAATTTTTTTTACTTAATATAAAGAACTTTACTTAGTGTATCCATTAAGAACTCTTAGCTAGTTTTGAGTAAACTGACTTAAGAGATGGTACCAAAATAATGATACTATTCCCCAACATCTTTTCTAAGAATCATTTAATTTTGTCTAGGAGATAGTCTAGCATAAGTAGGACCTTTGATCACTTGTCATTTTCTTAGAAGTATATATTATTTTAGCTTTAGTGATTTATAACTATGATCACTTTGCTTTCATAATTTTTTTAAATATAAAAATAAAAAAAGAAAATATCCTACATTAGTTTTCTTCCTTGTTATCCCTCTGAGTATTAACTCTTTGTATGATCATAAGGTCTGGTAAGTCTTATGATATAGTAGCATCCATAACATCACACAAAGATTTCATTTAAAGCTGTACTGGTCTTATTTGGATTCAAAATCATGTAAGAATTGGCTCATCTACTTCTCATTAGCTATTATTATTATTATTATAGAAATCAATTATAATTGACTCTTATTTTTTACATATTTTAATTTATTTTTGATAATTTGTCAAGTTAGTTATATCTATATTTTAAGTCATTTGAAGAATAATTGGTAGATTTTCAAATATTTGTACCTTTAAATTTAGTATGAGATATTTCTTAAGTAGTCCCATAATTTTATCAGTGCCAAATTTGATTAAAAATGACTTCATAAAGGCTTAAAAAGGAGTTTTGGATTGTTTCCACCATCCTTCGTCATCTGTCGCTGTTGTCATCACCATTAACAGTCATAGCTATTGCTTGCATGGCCCGGTTAGCCCAAGCTAACCTTTCAAATTCATTGATCTGCTTGACCCACACCGACCCATCAACACGTGTTAGCTCAATCTGCAAACACTCTTAACCTGGCAACACGTGTCGACCTGTCAAATCTGTATCGATTTGCTTTGACCTGGGTCGACAAAAAATTAGACCAATGGTGTCATGCTCCTCTCCATCTACACTGAACCAATCACATCACCCATGGGCTCATCGCTCACCATTACCATCGATACAATGTATATGTCTGTTTGGGAACTGTTTATGTTTGTTTTTTAGTTTTTTTGGTAGAATTCAAAATATTTATTTTATAATTTGTGATGAATTTTGGAATTATAAAATATCATTTATAATTCTAAAAATATATATCTTAATATTCCTAAATATCTTTTTATATTTTTAGGTTAATAAATTACTGTTGTACCTTTGAGATATGTATAATTATTGATGCTCACCAATTTTGTATGAGATCAAAATTTTTTAATGAAGTAACAAAGTTTTGCTACCAAGCTTGTTTGATATGAGTATGTTGTGTGCTATCAATTTGATAGTGTGATTTTGAAGGTCCCTTAGGAATGCGGCAAGAGGTTCAAAGGGGAGATCTCAACCTATTATCTAATACTGACAAAATCATCAAACCATCAGGGAAGTTCTTCACCATTTTATTTTAACTTTTCGAAAACTTAATTATCGCTTTCAACTTTCTTATTAGTGTAAGTGATAGTGTGTTTTCTTTTTTGTCCTTTTACAAACCGCACTTGTGTATTTACCCTACCACTTCACCATTAACATAAATACTTAGGTATGTATTATTAAAATTATTTTTTTTTAGGTTGAAATCTCTTATATTAAAAATCAATGTAATTCCATGACTTTTAAAAAATCCTTACTAAATGATCATAGGATTTTTTATTCTAAACTTATAATACCTTTGAGTAGGCCCTTTGTATAAGCATATTGTTTGATCCTAAGTACTTAATTATTTATGAACTTAATAGATTTTAGCATATCATCTTACCAAATGGTTGATTAAAATCATGAACCAAACCAAAACCAAGGACAAAATCCAAACTAAGAACATATGCTTAAAATATCCCAATTCACTCAAATGATTGGACAAATTCTTCTAAACTAATAACGTGAACTAAATCCTAAGAAAGAAAAGGATAATATGAGAAGAAGTGTTACACCTAATGAAACATAGAAGATCTGATTTTTAGATAAATTTGACCAAGATACTAATAGGAGAAATCATGATCATAAAAGAAGAAATAAACATTTTGATGAGTTAGACTTAAATGATGATTTATATATGTTTAATGAGGAGTACCGACCTAATAGGAATCAAGAGAGAAAGCATATCCTTAATGTAAAATTAGATGTCTTAATTTTTTATAATAGTTTTGACCCTAAGGATTACATAGACTGGTAGATTGTATAGATCATTACTTCGATTAACATCAAATGAGTGAACAAAAAAAGTATCAATTTATTACGACTAAACTCATTAGTATTGCTCGTGGATTTCTTAGAAAATTAGAGCAACAATATGCAAAAAATGATGAAAAGGCACCCCTAAACTTAGAGAAATCTTAAGGTTAGATTGTATAATATGTTTATTTTAATAACCTATAATACTAAATTATTAGATAAATGATAAAGGTTTTTCTAAGATAGTAGATCTATTGAGGAGCATATTAACAAATGTGAGAATTATAAACCTAAGTGCGATATAGATAAATATGGTCGTGTAGTACTCTTTTATTTTAAGAATGGTTTAAAGAAATACACACATGTTGAGCTTAACTTGCTGATTGTTATTACTTTAAAAAAAGCCTACCACATAATCAGAAATATGGAGAAATATGACTTCCTATTTTAAGAGAACTAACCACTCATCTCTTCCAAAGGCCTGCACCATAATTTCCTAACCCACTTACTCACACCATTTCATCTACCTCTTCCACCATAGTTTCTAAATTACATAAACTTATATTGTCACCCACTTCTTTTGACCCTTCTTTAAGCCAATCGACTTAGTTATAAAAAATTCTCTGATTTTAGTGATTAAGTGCATCCTCATAACCACATAATTCTAAGATAACTATAGACACACCAACATCTTTAACACCAGCATAAAAATTAAGAAACAATTATGTATGATGATCATAGATAATAGTAGTTATATCAATTCAATATCCTCTTAGGCTATCAAATGAATAAGAGCTTCTTTATTGGAATGTCCAAACCCTTACTATATCATAAATAGATAAAGGTTTTATACCTATTAAGTAACGATGTTATGTACTCTTGAAATTGAGTAGGTAAGTAACTAGGTTTTATGTGATATTGTACCTATACAGGTAGGTCACCTTATCTTAAAAAGATCATGACCTTTTGATAGAGACATGAATTTGAAGGGAAATACCAACTCCTCTTCTTTTGTTCATGAAGAAAACACCACTTTACACTATATCGTACTTCATGAGAATCCCCAAGCCCTTAAAACTAACAAATCTACAAAAAATTCTAATCCTAAGGACAAAAAAGGGAGAAGACAAAGGATTTAAGCTTGATCATACTACCTAAGTTCCTTAATCAACAAGAATTAATTCAATTTCTTATAATTAAGGAGTTAGTCACAATATTGCTAGAGAAATCACTTATACAACTTATTAAATGAATTTTTTGACATTTCTTAGACGATTTACTTGATACTCTACCTCCCATATAAAACATACAACAAATGATCAATCTAGTTGTTGGAGCAAGCTTACCCAACCTTTTCTACTATAGGTTAAACCTAGAGATTCATACTAAGTTAACCTGTTAGATAGAAGAATTACTTTAAAAAAGATTTATCCAAGAAAGTATTAGTTTCTATATTGTCCCTACACTTGTAGCACCTAAAAAAATAAAACATAGAGGATGTGTGTCAATAATCAGATAATTATCAAAATCATAATAAAATATAGGTTTCTTATTCAATGATTATATGAACTCTTAGATCAAATGTCAGGTTTTGCCATATTTTTTAACATAAACTTAAAAAGTAATTATCACCAAGTAATGATTAGAATATGAGACAAATAAAAGATAATATTTAAGATTAAGGATGATTTGTATGAACAATTAGTGCTGTCATTTGGGTTATCAAATATATTAAGTACATTCATGAGATTAATGATCTGGTTCTAAAACTGTACTTATAATAATTTATAGTAGTATATTTTGATGACATTTTGGCTTATAACAAATCTATTGAAAATCACTTATACTATTTATGCAAATTATGAAGCACTCTTAGGAAGGAACATTTATTTTCCAATCTAAAGAAATATGATTTATTTACACCTTAGGTTACCATCTTAAGGCATATAATTTCTTCTAAAGGATTATCTATTAACTCTAGCAAAGTCAAGACAATTACAAAGTGACCTATCCCAAAAATAATTTATGACATTAGAAGCTTCCACAATCTAACTATTTTTTGTCAAAGATTTATTAAATATTTTAATATTATTATCACATTAATTATTAATTGTATTAAGTCTAACAAATTTACTTAGACCAAATCTATAGATCTAATTTTTAAAAAGTTGTTAAAAGCTATGACCAAGACACCAATTCTAAAATTGCCTGATTTTTTTGCCTTTGAGGTTGCATACGATACATCAGGAGTAGGGATAGGTGATGCCTTAGTCAAGGTAAATATCCTATTGTCTTCTTCAATAAAAGCTTAATGACATTAGAAAGAAGTATTCTATATATGAAAAATAATTATATGTCATAGTTTAATGTTTAAGATATTAAAGATATTACTTATTTCCTAAAAAATTTGACCAATATTATAACCATGAGGTGCTTAAGTTCTTAAATTCCCAATGATCATAGTCATAGGCATGCCAAATAGTTCAAGTATATCTAAGAGTATATGCTCATTATTAAACATAAGCATGGCTTAGAAGATAAATTAAGTGATGCATTTTGTTTGCTTGTTCACCTATTGATCATTTTATCTATAAAAGTTCTAGATGTTGACCGAATTAAAAACCAATATCATGATTATTCTAACTTTAAGATAATTTATCAAGAAAATAAATCAAAACCAAGTCTTATATTTAAAGATTTTAGCTATAAAGATGGATACTTAAATAAAAATAAAAGATTGTCTCAAATTAATCATTTAAAAGGATTTTTTTTGTTTGAGAAATATATATTAAAAGATTATTTTGTTATTTTATGAGAGATAAAACTCTTAGAGATTTTTCAAAGAGATTTCATTAGCTTAGAATGATACATCATATTACATCTATTGTAGCCCAATGTCGTATATACATAACTGCAAAATCTCCAAATATAGATCAAGGACTTTACATTTCATTATCTATACTTGACAAGTCATAGGAGAACATAAGTATGAATTTTGTACTTAGATAACCTAAGACCCCATCTAAACATAGCTTTGTGCTCATGATCATTGATTATTTCCCTAAAATGGCTCATGCTATCCCTTACTATAAGACCTTAGCTGCTACTCATGTAATAATTAAATTATATGGTGTACCAATAACCATAGTATTTGATTGAGATATGATATTTACTAGTTATTTTTTAAATATCTTATGGTATTTATTAAGGACCAAGTTAAAATTTTATTCAGCTTATTACCCACAAATAGATGAACAAATAAAAGTAGTAAATCTAAGTATAATAAATCTTCTTTGTAGCTTAATAGCAGAACAATCTAAGCTTTCAGATCAACTACTATCATGAGTCAAATTTGCATGCAATAATTATATGAATTGTGATGTTAGTTTAAGTTCCTACAAATTTTGTTAAGATAATAAGCATATGTCTCTCATTGATCTTATATTTTTATCAATAGATTTTTGGAGTTTTATCTCTATTTTTTTTACCTCTCATATCTCTTTATTAAATACAATAATATCTAAAAAAAATTAATCTAAGTAACAAAAGATATTAAAAAACTAGTAAAAGCTCATAAAAAGGCTATGAAATTTTATGAAGGAGACTATATTATGATTAGAGTTAGGACGGAATAGTTTCCTCTCAGCACTTACAAGAAATTATAAGTGCGTGGAGTTGAACCTTTTATCGTTATTCAAAAACTAAAAACTAATGCATATGTGTTGGATTTGTTAGAAGAGTGTGGGAGCAATACAACTTTTAATGTTAAGAATTTAATCTCATACAATATGTCATATCTAATACTTAGTGATCTATTTGATCTTAATTCCCCCATATTAAGTGAACTTATTCTTACCCCTATATTAGCCTTGAGAGTAAGCCTCTAACCAAAGACTTTAAGCTTACCTCTAATGACATACATCATATCATGCCACACTTATTGAAACACTATTTTACCTATCACGCTGATACCACCAAACCTAACTCTCTCTTATATAGGGAGGATGATGTAAGCATCTTACATTAGCTTACAAACATAAACTTACTAGCTTACACTAGTCCCATTCAAACTTAGAGTTGTACTCAAGTCAAATCTTATTTTGATTAGTCATCATTATTAACCATTAAGGTTAACTATAATACTCTATTTTTTTCTTATTGTTATCCCTATTATTTTTGCTCTAATTATCTTAGCATATTTTGTAAGTATTTCATGTCATCATCAATATCAATTATTGTTCATTTGAACTGTGTATACTTCACTCGCCATTGTCGATTGTCTGTCATCACCTAGTCTCCTACTACTTCTAATTGTCACCATCGTCAACTGCTTGTCATCATTGGGCATTCATCATCGCCTAATTACTCAACATCACATGGTCATCCACCATAGCCAGGCTACTCGTTGCTCATCAATTGCCCACAGTCATTCGAGCACCCTTTAGCCACTTGCCAATCACCAACCCTCTGACCATCTTGTCCATCTCGTCCACTATTAGCATACTAGTCACATCATCATCGATGTTTGATCATCAAGTTACATGATTGCATAATTTCTTTTCTATATAGTGATTTTTTTCATTATTTTTTATATTTTATATTTAATATGATCGATCTATTTAGAGAATATCTTAAAATTCTAAAGATATCTTATTAGATTTTTAATTAATTTAACTCTAAAAAGTGGTTTTTTTCCTATGTTGACTTTTGTTTATCCCATGCTTATTCTATGTTTCAATGTGTATTTAATTCTCTTTTTCCCATGCTTATGTTATGTTAAAAAATTACATTTAATTCTCTTTTTTTTCATATTTATGCTATGTTTTAAGGTATATTTAATTCTCTTTTTCACATGCATAATTATTGAGCTCTCTTTTATCTATAAATAAAAGAAGATTCATTATTATAATAATATTATTCATGAATAAAATTTTTCTTATTTGTGTGTTTTCACCTTCATGAGTAAAGAATATACATCTAGCTCTTGTTAGAGAGATTCTAACTTTCTTTCCTTTTACAAGAGAAAGGATTGAAAGCGACAAACCTTTCACTGGGAGAGCCAACAACTAATCTAATTCTGTTTTCCTCCATCACCCTCAAGTTTTAGTCCATCATTTCACTCAATTAAACCACCAAATTATAACCCTCCTCAACAATGCTTTAAATTATAGTTGACCACCTTGTTATTTATTTATTCAAACTTTCCCATAAACCTAAACCTCTATCTCATCACTATTTTTCATCTTTGGTACTCCACAAGTCAACTTCAAAGAAAACTGCAATTCATCACTGTCAAAAGGAATTTTTTTATTACTTTTATTTTTTATGTAGTAATCTAAAGTTAGAATTACTCTTTTTTATTAAAGCAATCTACATAGAGTTTATCTTTAATTCTCTATTTTATATGTGTGAAATTAGATGTGATAAAACTATTTAGTAAATTTTTATGCTTAATGCTTAACATATTATTACCTACTTCACTAAATAATCTATAATATAATTTTGAATACTAATCTTTGAATAATTCTAAAATTATCACAAATATCACTTAACCCTAATTAGTATATAATATTATTTAGTATTCCCTCATAGTTTATTGAGCACGTAGTGTCCCAAATCTAGTGACTAAGAATCAAAATAATTTGGGTGTGGCATAACCTAATTGAAAAAAATAAGTTTTCTTCAAAAATCATTCTCAAGCTATCAAGTCATGGATTTCCTTAGAATACCTAAGTGACGTACATGAGAATGATATCACACCAAACAAAAATAAAAAAACACACCTAAATGTATAGGCATAAGATTCCTATAAGTGACTTGTCTATGATTAAAATCATAGGTGAGTTGCATACAAATTATTTCTATATATAAAATAATGTTCATAAAACTTTTCATATCAATAACAACTATTTGAAGTATATGAAGAAACATGAATTAAAAAAAAAAAAAAAAAGTATAATCGTATGATGTTGTTAATGATATGTTTTGAACTTTTGACTTCTTAAGAGGGGCCAGAATAAACATTTTGATCATAACTATTTGTTATGTTTACACATGTATGAACATGTTTGATAATGTATACGACCTAAGTTACAAACAACTACTACAATTTGTCATAGTTAACTCATTGATTATATAGAATAGTTAGTTGTAAAAACTACTCATTTGTGATTTTAAAAAATGAAAAAAAAATCAAATCTTATTTTAAAAAATATTTATGATTTATTTTTTATAAAAATATTTTTCTAATGAAGTTAAAAAGAGAATAATTGGCCAACAGTGAGATATTATAAACAACTTTTTAAACGCACATCCCAATAGAAAAAAGTGATGGCCAATTATTTATTCATTTTCACAAAATTGGATTATAAGCTTTTAGAAATTATGCAATAAACAATTAGCATAAACATCCTCCTTTTTTCTCTTTTTGCACCTCCTAACGGCCAAAGTCTCCCATTCTTCGTCCTGCGTGGACTCGTGGCGTCGAGCTCAACGGCTAATGCACGCATGACACGACTATCGATGGCGCCTTTTAACCAAAAGCGACATGCAAATTAAAATATTTATGATATATTTTCCATATTTATTGCTGATTTTTTAAATATTTTGTTATACCATTATTTTTCCAAAATCCTCAATGAATACTTATCATGGACCAATCATTTTGAGATAAACTATTGCTTTAAAAAAGGTTGTTATATGCGTTAAAAATGATAATCATTCATAATCATTTTGTGAATGTTATTATATATATATATATATATATATATATAATTTAATGGGTGATATTTTTTTTATAAATCTAAATGATCAATTATCATACAAATAAAAAATGTTTATAGATTAATTGTAAATTAATAACTTAACTTATTAGTTTTTTTAACAATGAAGATCAATTTATCTTTTATTATGAGATTAACAAAATTACATATTATAAGGATCATTCATAATAATAAAATACCTATCCAACTATTTTTATGAAAGTCAATCTATGAAAACCATTTTTTTTTTTTGAGAGATTTACTCCAATATTTTTTAATAAAAAATAGAAGCAATGAAGTGATCTTTGGTATACCTTTCATATGGGTTTTTTTTTTCTATTCAACGTTTTCTTTCAATAAAATTTCATATATCTATCTTTTAATTATTTTCATGATAGTATACTTCATTTGAATTCAACTAAATCAATCTAACTATTATGAAAAACTGACCAATTATCACATTAATAAGGTTAACTTAATGTATCTTTAAAATTAATTATATGAACTTTGTATATTAAATCAATATGCAATCCCTTATAGTCTTCTAGTCTCTTAAGTTAGATCATTTTCTTTGATGAAGTTTTTGTATGAATAGCATTAAGTGTAGTAAAAAACAGCATGGCCCACCTAGACTACGTTTCCTTTAATGTAGTGGTTATCGAAAGTAAAGCTCTCATTTGTTACAATCATTTTCATTTCATTTTTCAAATGTTATATGTGGTTGCATTAAATACAATGCAAATCAATCATTTAGCTTTCCCTTTTGTTATGGACCATGCTTACCGTATAGTCCCATCCACTAACCTTCCCTTTTTTAACTCATTTTCATTGGAAAAGGATCTTGACTAAAAAAGCATACACATTTCAACATCTTGACCTCTTCATAAGCCAAGATAAATCAATAAATATCTTTGTGGATGAAGTGGCCAACTTTACTATTTATTTGATAAAATCCTTAGTTGGTTGCTACCATTGTTGCACTCTAAACCAATCAAATAAGGATCAATGTGACTAACATGCTAAAGCGGGAAGTCACATAAATGATATGAACACTTGTAAACTACACAATTACCAATTTTTTTAAAAAACATTTTTTGTTATATAACAATGCCTATAAATAATAATAATATATAAGCTCAAATACATCAATTTTAATTATGTTATGATAATTACATGTCTTTATTGATAACAATATATAAACTAACTTATACAAATCCTTCACAACTCTATTAAGGATGATCCTTGTCCTCCATCTAATCAAGTGTTTTTTTAAAGATGTTGAATAGTAGGTTTGGGGTATCATTGGCTATTTAAGGAAATAAAAATAAATGTAACACTCAAGGTATAACACTTCATTTGCAAAAAAATGACAAAACATAAACAATGACAACTATGGCATTCTAAAGCATATTGAAAATTTTCAACTTTATTATTTAATATATATCATACTCATCGTAAGACCTGGTTCTTTTACTAATCATTATTAGCCTCTAAACAAATTAACAATTTGAAGTAATAAAAAGTTGCATTAGAAATCTTAAACTTCAATTAGAATAGAGCTACATGATAAACATTAAAGATAATTTGAGATCCTTCTACTTGAGGCTCAAGGTTAGTACCTCAAGACCATGTTGATCAATGCCAGGCCATTGAGACCCCACTACTCAATGTTGAACCCTAAAGGCCTAGCCACTTGTAATACTATTACCCAAGGACATAAGAAATAAAATCTAGCTATCCTTTACAAGTCTTATTTTGCCTTCATAAGCTACCATTGTTTGTAATGTTATTACCTGAGTAGATAAAGGAAAAAAGTTTAATATTCATTTTCCCATTCCTATTGTCATTGCATGTAGTAGAACATCCAATGAGACAAGAAAAGGAGGACAATGTTTAATTATACTTAATTCATGTAACCCAACTATAATGAGGCCCATAAGGTTTAGTTGAAGATAGGCAACTTACTTGTTCGAAGAATTAATATTTGTTTAGAGAAAATTATGCTTCTACCCTACCCCTTGGCTATCATATTCTACTTGGGTAATCCTTAACTTGTGAGAGTTTAAGTTCTCCCTCACTCTCCTTTGCAATCACACACAAGATTCTTCATTAACTAAAGGCTTGAGTTGCACTTGAAAAATAACTTGTAAAAAAATTAACAAGATTTTAGTGTAGTTTTAGAGATTTGAAAAATTCAAGATGAGATTTAATATAGGAAGACATGAATTTAAATATGTAATAAAATCATAATTATACTATATCAATAGCAAGTGATAAGTTTTAATAATTGTAACTTAAATGAGAAACTTAGCCAAACTTAAGAATTCATGTCCAAGTGTCTCATTTCCTTAGATATGCTTGAGAAGCATGAGACATGACTTGGTTAAGTCATGTGAGACACAGGTTAAGCCTTGGATCCCAGTTGGCTTCTAGAGTAAGTATGGCCTTCAACTTTGAGGTGACATACTTTTAAGTGCTTTGCTTTGGGCCTTATAAAAAAGTTAGGTTTGTTAGGGTCACAATTTGAAAGTAAAGAGAATTTGGTTTTGCTAAGGGTGCTTAAGGCTACGAATAGATTTAGATTAGTATATGTGATATTATGATTGATGCGTAGTTGGGGATTCAAATAAATTTTATATTTTTGGAAAACTTAGGAAATGATACCCTTTTGTTCAAGGCTTTGTTAACATAAGAAATAAATATGTTGCTAATTTAAATCTTGAATAAAAACTTGTATGGTAAGTCTCACTATTAGCTAAGATAATGAATTGGTTTATGTTAAAGAAGATCCTAATGAAATGTCTTATGATTACACTAAAGTTATTAATAGTTGAAAAAACTTAAGCATGCAATGGATAAGGCCTTTGGATAATGAAGTTTTTGACCGAAACATTGGTTAAAGGTTGAAGGGCTCTGGTTGAGCTTTAGAGATATGTTAGGCTCAGTTAAGGAGTTAATTATATTTGTATTATTGGCTAAATCTTTGATTATGTTAGGCTGTGTTGAGCATTTAATTATATTTGTATTATTGGCTAAATCTTTGACTTGACTTGGTTTATTAGGTAAGATCATGGGTGCCTAATTAAGTTCTTTGGTCACAAGATGATAACTTGGATGGTATCTGAGGGATGCGTGTGGCTTAGGAGTGACCTTTAGAAAGGATGCAATGGCTTAAATTTGTTTATGATGCATGAGTCACTAGTGAAACTTTTATAAACATAGACTTTGTTGATATAATAATAGCTTATATACTATGCTTAAGGGTAAAACGAAAGACTTGGACTCAAATAGAATTCAAGAGATAACCTAGACGTGCAATAAAATTTTAGGTAGGATTTTAGATAAGGTTAAAGCAAAGTCTAACTATCCAAGTAATTGAAATAAATTTGACATTTGATTTAAGATTTAAGGAAATCTTAAGTTTTGATTTAGGGTTTAAGAAAACTTAATGTCTAGATAGTAATAGATAAGAGTTTGCATAATACCAATGGATCATAAAAATGATCTTGATTGAGATAAAAATTTAGATGAAGTGGACCCTAGATCTTGAGCCATCATGCTAGAAATGGTTATTTCAGATATTTCTACTTCCCTGATAAGGTGGTAACCATTTTGCTTGATTATTTAAGGCTATAGAAGTGGTTTTAAATCACGTGATAAAAGACACTATGTTTAGTTGAGTGTCATTTTTATATACAGTCCTAGGAGAGAATAGTTGTATATTTAGTCCCATAAGGAACATATGATATCGTATAATAAATTATGGGGAGTACATGTCGTTATTAAGAACTCTTAAAGTCTTATTCAATTAACTCATGTAATTAATATTACCATTCATGAAGTGTCAGGTCACATGATGTGATAGGAGTGCTATAACATGTCATGATTCTCTTGGGTTAGGGAGGGTACCAAATTGATGGTGAAACACTATGCATCTAATTAATAATATCAATTATTTATACATCAACTTAGCTTTTTAGATAGAGATATATCTAATGAGATTTTATATTTAATGTTAGTTATACATATCTCTTTTAGATTAATATGTATATATATATATATATATCCTTTTTTTTGAATGTTAGTTTTATACTTGAAATTTTCTTATTGAGCTCTTTAACCTACTTCTCATGATATTCTTACAAGTCAAGAGAATTAGGAGTTATTTAGGAGTTAAATTTGAGATCATTAGAGTTAGTAGATCTGTTACATGATATTTTTTCTTGTATTTTATGATTAGTAGTAGTTAAGTTGTTATTTTTATTTATGACTATTAGTTATACTAATTAAAAATATTGGATTATAATAAACTATTATTTATAAACTTGGATACTTATATGTTTATGTTTATTTTATGTTGGACTTTAGATTATTTTATAATATCATTTAAGCATTTTATATTTATGGTTTTTATATTTTAGATTATGGTTATGGTTTGTGAGTTATATGATTATGTTACCATTTTGACATGTATGATTACATTTTCGCATATGAAAAATATGGATCGATGATATTCATAAGAAGGGATGAATATTGTGAATATAATACTTAATTTGATTGCAAACATAAGCTAAAGTTTTTGCATTCTTAAGTAAATTTAATATTATAATATTATTTACTCAGTTCAAAATAAACAAATAAAATACTTTTTTTATGGAAAACATTTATGCCAATATGATAGCTTGATAAGATTATGATGAAAATATCTTTATTAATCTTAATAGAAATTATATAAAATTTTAGAAAATATTCCTTAACTTATCAAAATCTTTTATTGTAATACAATTATTGTTAAACAATAGTATGATCTTTTTATTTTAACAAAATCAAGTAATCAAATTAGACTAATGACTAATTATCTTAATTATTCTTGATGATGTTTTAGAGGTCTTAATTAGGTTTTGAAAAAACTTTGTAATAAAATAATAAGTGAATCAAAACTAAGAAAGTAAGTCAAGCAAAGAAAAAAGTACTTAAAAATTTTAGGTGATTCGAACAAAACTTTTGCCTACATTTACCCCAGTCGATCTGAGCAGGCTTCCACTATAAAACCATTCTTTTTTACGACAGTAAGTAGAGGTAAATCTTTATAAAACCATTCTCTTTCACCATAATAGGAAGGGATATAGCTTAAAAATTTACTCTCTTTTACAATAGTAAGTAGGGTTACATCTTTATAAAAAAACAAGTATAACAACTCACATGAATAAAGATCAATTTATATAGTAAAGTCCAATAATTTCTCATAACACATGTAGAAATTATATTACATAAAGCTAGAATGCTATATAAAATATTATCAAACAAAAATGAAGTAGGTGCAATGCAGAGGATGATCAAATCAAGAATGTAGCAAGTGAAATTTTTAATTTTCTTTTATGCATGGGTTAATTACAAAAGATTTTACTTTATAACCTTATAAAAACAATTTAAAATAAAAATCAATTGATTCTAAATTAAAACAACTCTTATTTAAACTATATAATGTCCCAAAGTAGATAAATATAAGTGCAATGGCTAAAAATATTTTCCTAAAAAGCTCCAACTAGCTATTAAACTGTTAGGATTTAGGTTATAATAGTACGTCGAAGACATCGTATCATTACAATATGATTTATATAGTGATCATCATGATATGCACTTGTGCAATTAGTTTCTTTCATTTAGTTAATGTATTATGTATATATATATATATATATATATATATATATATATATATATATATATATATATATATATATATATATATATATATATATATATATATATATATATATATATATATATAATGATAACATTACACAATATAAGTAGAATAAAGTCTTTCATAATAAAATTCTAAGCTCTCAAGAAAATACTATATGATGTAGGATCGTATAGTATGACATGTTGTATGAGAAGTTCACATTGAATAAATGGTTAAGCCTTCAAACCAAGCTCTAAGATATGTATGTATTGCATTGATGCAACAATAGTATCGTATTGGTATAAAAATTAGTCTAAAATTTATTGAAGTCCCGAGCTAGATCTCACTTATCAAATTAATCATACTATCTTGAAAATAGATTGTCACTATACAATAAATATCTTTACAAAAGCTAATCTCTCAATACAATGTTGTACATTGTCATCATAAACTTAAATACTTGTATGATTCATATGTTTATTAAGTGAGATAATAAAATGTATCTGATAAATCTTATCGTATTAACACAATGACAAGTGCTGTGAAATAGACTATCATATAAGTTTGATACATATATCATTTTATTATGATATATAATATATAATGAATGATGAACATACTTTTACGATAATATTATTGTATTAATACAATATCAAGCTTATGCTTTTATTTTTAATAATGACCGCATATGTTTGATTACATCATTATTCTTATATGTGATGCAATTTATATTTGTTCATGTACTCATACAATACAAAAATCATACTCGTATGATGTAGTAAGCTTGTTTATTAATAAACATATAATTATAGCAAAAAAATTTCATACTTGTAAAGTGTGCAAAATAATAATAAAATTAAGCCTTATTGGCACGATATAGTAATCATACTAGTATACATAATAAGTGCTTTTATTAACACTTATAAAATTTTCATTAGCATGAATAGTTAGTTATGACACAAAGACTTCATATTGTATGATATATAATGCTTACCAATTCACACATACTATAAAACTCTCATACAAAGCTGATTCCTTGTACTATCACTTTGCATACACAATCTTAATTCAAGTAGTGGTTGCACCTTTATGATGGATATATCGTACCTGTGTGATGCTGACATATGTTATAATTATAAGCCACTAAGAGCATTGCCCAAGTATGATATTGAATATATATCATACTTGTGTGATGTTGACACATGTTATAACTATAAGCCACTAAGAGTATCGCTCAAATATGATATTGAATATTATACTATATAAACATTATGTAGTAAACAACATGATTTGATTTAGGTTATTTTTAGGTGGATTTTCTTAACTAAAGGCATGAGTTGCACTTGAAAATAACTTGTAAAAATATTAACAAGATTTTAGTATAGTTTTAGAGATTTTAAAAATTCAAGATGAGATTTAATATAGGAAGACATGAATTTAAATATGTAATAAAATCCTAATTATATTATATCAATATCAAGTGATAAGTTTTAATAATTTTAACTTAAATGAGTCTTGGATGATGAGTATCAGATGGGTAATCATCCCACCAAGGTTAAAAATAAATTGCTCTATGATTTGTAAATTGAACCAAACTTAAACAAAGTCACATACACTCCTTAACATATTTTTACACAGATTGTTCCATGAAATATTTGGTCAAGCTCTCAGTTGATTAATATATATTTGATCTTGAGTTTTATAATCTAAAAAAACTAACATAATGATTTTATTATTATTAAACAAGTGGTATAATGACCAATAACACAATAACTTGTACATTGATGGATATATAGATTTTGTCGCACAAAAGATTTAAAAAAAATGGCTGAAAATTAAGTTGACATGGGAAGATAAGAAAATATTATTAGGGGAGTTATTGCGCATTTTAGTAGGTTGTAGGAGATGAATTGGCATGATGTGTGAAATTATAGTTATGGCAATTTATAAAAGGATACCAATGCAATTATAAGAATAATGTAAGGAAATTGTTAGGCAAGTCACATGAGAAAGAAAAAGAGAATTTTTGGGAAATTTCTTGGACAAGTTGAAAAGGAGATTTTGGTAAATTCTGGAATTACAACCTTGTACGAAGGAAAAAAAAGGGAAGGGAAACAAAATATCTTTGGAAAACCACGAGGAGGCATGAAAGTAAGAATTAATCCTTTTTAGTGTGGCCACTACATTGAAATTAAAAAGGTAGACAAACTATGTAATTTTTACTGTATATGATTGATGTTTGCTATTTTGTAATAAATTGTCATTTTTGAATACAATTTTGTGTAATTCTTAATGCATATACTTGATGTTTACTGCAATGATAATATTGGCCTAGTTTTTTTTTTTAAATTTATCTTTTGGATAGAAGAATATGTCATGAAATGTAATGGTGTATTTATTGCTATTGTTATGATGTAATTGTTTTTATATACATACAAATTTTAATGGATAATCGTCATGTCATTGTATCGCATGTTGATTTCTAAAAATGTTATTTACATTGCATTAATATTGCATAACGATCAATCAAAATTTTGGCATGGATATCAACATATTTTTGGGAAATAAAAAAAAGAAATTTAAAGTGTAAGTGTTGAAATGAATAAATCACTTATTAAATATATTATTAAAAGAGTTTAGTTTAAATCACACAATGGAAAAAATAGTTAGGTTAAGGGTTTTATTGTAGATCAGTTATACTTATAGAGTGTAACCTCAATAGATAATGCTCATATAGATGCACTCAAAAGTGAGAAAATTGGCTTAGTTAGGTATACTTATAGAATGTAGTCCTAGATTAAATGAAGATCATAAGGATCCATCCAAATGTAAGAAAATTGGACATGATTAAATATATTCACAAAGTGTAGTCTTATATTAGGTAGAACCATGCATTTCAAACCTTGTTTGACCATTCCTTAAATAAATCTTGATAATACATACATGTGTTTTAAAATATCAAGTCATATTAAAAATACATAAAAATCTCAAGGACAAAAACTAAAAATTACATAATGGTGTTATATATATATATCATTTCTTTTAAAAATTCATAAGTAATTATCTAGACTTCAAAAAATATAAGTTAATTTTTTAGAAGATTTATATAATTGTTACTCAAACTTTTTTTTTGAATACATTTGAAACCATAATATGCTTTTCAAGATCATAATATTTTAATATTGTTTTAATTTAGAAACATTCAATTTTAACAAACTATATTCATTTTCTTAAAATGCACATACCTACAACTATGATGTCTTAATTCTAAGGTTTATGAGATATTAAACCTAATAAAATTACAAGTTATCATCAAACCACCTAATGGTATCCTGTTTATCCTTCTTAACAATATGGCAATAAGGAATAATAAATAAAATGATATTATTTATATTTAATTTTTATAAAAACTTTCTTAAAAAGTTATTCAAAATCTAAGCATCCTCATCATTTGATAAAATTATCACAATTGATCACATTTTAACAAGTATTTTTTAAATATATCTTCATTCAAAACCTTAGGCAATTGAGAATATGACATATTTCTCGAGAAAAATAGAAAAATCAATATTTTTAATAGAAATAAATAAAAACAATACTTATAATAAATTAGATTCTATAAAATAACAATTACATAAGATTTATTTTTTATTTTATTGTACATAATATAATATTTAACAACTTTGACTTTTGTATGTTTAGTAAGAAGCCTCTTTATTTCATGGTTGTTAAAGTCAATTGTTACATGTGAAGAATTATTGAGAAGCTAGAGTTGCTTCACTTCCAAGAGACATCTTTCCTCTTCAAGGTCCCTATTGTTGACATTAAAGAGTTTTTTAAAGCTTATGTGTAAACTTTAGAGGGTCATATTTTTATTCTTGGAAAACTAATGTTGGATATGAACCTTTGAAAATGATGGCTTTCATCAGATCTCTAAATGGATCCAAATTTCATGTGTTTCCTTTGCATTTTCAGTCACAAACTTAGTGCTCAATACTCGCTAGATTCTTTGGCAAACAAAATGATGATCATAGATAATATTTAAGCATTTTGTATTTTTTTTTATTTTTTATTTTATCTTATTTAGTTTTAATCCCTTAGATAATGACATAATTTTTACTTATAGAAGATCGTTATATGATGATACATATTGAAAATTTTTTTATTGTTTAGTCATATCTTATAAAAAGCATTATATAATATGCATAAAAGTTTTAAATAATTTGATATAAATGAAATATTATTCAATCTATTTCTATAAAAAAACTATATTTTAAAAATTAAAAGAAATACTTTTGATCATATCCAAATATTGCTAAGTTATATATTTAATAACTTTTTGGGACGCCTCTCCTTTCGATCTCCTTGCTGACGTCGGATCCCTTCCCGCCCCTTCGCCCAACCCGAGATCTCACCGCCGCTCGTTGTCCATTCCCTCTCCAAGCTCGCCGTTGCCGCTGCTTGAATCCGCCGGGGCCAACCTAGCCCGCTGGTGCGCTTCCTCCCTGCCGTGCTTTCGTCGCCGAGTACAACAGTCATCGCCCCTCCGCGTCATTTTTCCGAGCGCCAATTTTTCTACCCTCGCGCGCTTGCCGTCCATGGCTACTCTTGGGCACTGCAGAACTTCTGTGGCCTCGTCTGAGCCCTCCCCTCGTCGCCGTTCACTTTCCTAATCCAACAGAACAAAGCCCCACCCTCTGCCTGTCAGTCGCCTACTATCCGCCAGCACCCACCAATACTGCTCCGGCCTTCTCATCGACATAAGGTATATATCGGTCCTCACCCTAGGCTTATTGTGGTTTTAAGAGCCAATCATTTTTTTGTTTGTATGAAACCTGAATTTTGTTTTATTTCCACTTTGTGTGTGTAATTAGTAGTGGTTGATTTTAGTTGGCGTCAGTTTTAGGTTTGATTAACGCTGTTAATGTGCTTGTGTAGCCTATAGCTTACCCATATGCTTTATAGTCATTTTGATGGTTTCATCTCGTGTTTTAAACAAATTTACTTTCCTCGTGTACGGTAGTAAGTGCGTGTTTACGTAATGAATTAAATGGAAGTTTTATAACTCGTTCTAATTAACTTATGCACATCCATAACATCTAATTACCTTGAATCTCATAGATTATCTTACATCAGGATCCCTAATGTTGGCACCTCAGACTAATTCAACATCGTTGCAGTGCCTTAATAATGTTGAGAAGGTTAGCTAAGCACGCCATTGTCCCTGATCTTTGGACGTTTTCTTTTGCTATTTGGAACTGTCACTAATTTACTCATACATCGTCCAGAAAATTATTCGTGTGCTCGAGCTTGGTGGATTGGTGGTGGAAGAGCTAGCAAATTCCACTGGACCAAAGACCGATGTCCTTGCTGGTTATTGTAGGGAGTTCATGCAATCCATCAAGGTGTTTCTCAATCTGCCTTTTCTCTCTTTGCTGTGAAATGCATTTATCTCAACTTTCAACTTATGTTGATAAAGTTTGTAGAATTGGAGAAATTTATTTTAGTTGTCATATTATTACATACCATGTTGATGTTTTCCTGTAAAAGTTTGTAAAATTTGGAAGAAAATACTTATATCATAATTATAGAATCCAATAATTACATACTAATCAAATATAATGAAAAATTGAATAGTAAATCTTTGTTTTAGTAGATGATATATGTTAGTAATATCTAGTTGAAACTTGAGTTATTGTTATGCCAACTTGATGCTGTGAACCAACTCTTGACTTCCATTGAAGAATCGAGAATTGTTGAATATATTAACAATTAGATTTGTAGAAGATATAGAGTACAATTGAATAATGCTCAGTATGATATGTTGATGTGCAAAATGACAATTGATTTTGATGTGCTTAGTGTGTTAATGAAAAACATAATAATGCTTAATCTAAATTGCACTCTTATGTTGTCATTATATTGACTAAGGCATGCCTTGCAATTGTCAACATAATTGAGTGAATTATGTAGTTACATTTTCTATTGTCTAATATTTGGATTTTGTTGTTGAGCTAGCTATTTTAGTTAGTGTATTTGTTGTGCGAGAAAACAAGAGTATCCCTAAAATAAATAATATACAACGGTAGAGCAACAATTTGTGAGATCTTCTACACATACAATATTAAAATATGCAAATAATATCAAAGAGGTTAGAGTAGATAATTTTAGGCCATAAAAGAGATTGCTTTTTATATGATTGAGACTTTGAAGAATCGTTGAATAATGTATTGAATGAGGAACATCCATGAACTAGCTAACTAATAAATTGCATATGCAATGCCCAGTCATGTTGCCATAAGATAAACTAAACTTCTAGTGGATTAGCTAATGTATAGGATGGTTTAGCAGAGTACCATTCATTAGGTTAATGTTGACATTTATCTCTAATAGAATGGGGTCTATTTTATAATTTGTCATGCCATCTTAAGAGAACAAATCAGAGATGCATTTTGCTTGAGAAAAGTAGTAATCATTTGAATTAATAAGGCCCAAAAAGCATCCAAATTAGAAAAAGAATCGATCATTTCAATAATGGGCTTAGATTCTTGAAGTTCAGAGATACAATCAACTTAATCACCCATTGTCGTCATATCTGTAATTTGTAAGAGGAGAATGATACCATTATTTGTGTGATGAATGAATAGTAATATATAATCAGGGCTGGAAATAAGCCAAACTAACTGATAGTAGGACTAAATTTTGAAAATCAAGCTCATGATACTTGTTTTAAACAATAAAGCAGTTTTTAAAACTTATAAATCTCTGAAAAGAATGCAAATAATTTGATGGAGAATGCATATGGATCTCTTCATGATGGTCATTTTTTTTAAAGACATTTTATCTTTCTTATGTTGCAAATGCCATCTTTTGATGGCTACAATGTCTAATAAACTTCTCACTGAAGTTGTTTGAGCTACTGTTGAAAAAACATTCTCATAGTCTATGCCATGCTTTTGAATATAAAAGCTGCATGCTTGTCAAGACCCAATTGAATAAGTGTTTGTTTTATAAACTCATTTATGACCAATAGGAATGTTCTGGATGGAAGATGAACTTGAACTGAAGCATTAGTCTTTTTTACTACTTGTTTTTCATCTAATAGAGCTTGCTAGCAAAGGGGTCATTGCTAGCCTCATGACAAGGGCAAGGCTAGTACTGGTTTATAGTAGCAGAGTAACGGTAATTATATTAGATATGATGGGGCATTTCTATTGCTATTGTGGAGCTTTGAACAATTGTAATAGGGTTTGAAACAATATCAACAACTAAAGCAAAATTACTTGGAATATTGCCAAGGATGGGAATGTCTGACTTCATTAGATAGCATGATATTATCAAATATGGAAAATGAATCAAGAGAACATTTAAAAAAAAATAGGAAGGGATCATTTATGCTCTATCACATATCTAAGAAACCGATAAAGCAGGCTTAGGGTATTGATAATGGAGTAGATAATGGTTTAGTAACATGATAAAATTAGAATGCCTAAATACTCTAAGAATAGCATAGCTAGGAGGACTTCCAAAAATATTTGGTCAAAGAAAGAGTGATTTCCAAGAATTGATGTTGGAGTTTGATAATTGTATATAATACATTTAAGGTTGCTTCTTTGAAATTTTTTTTGGATATGAGACAGAAAGTAAAAGAGTACAAAATTTTGTTAAGAATATCAGGATTTTTCTTGTGACTTTACTATTATTTGGATTGTATGTGGATGGATAAGTTGATTCTTTGTTGGGGATGGCACTATAGAAAGTAGGAATCGTTATGCTTCATGGAACTAATGATTCTTCAGGATTTTATGACATGATAAAATTGTGTTTTGATCATGATGACAAAAGCAAATTGTGATAAAGTCTCATTTATGTTTCAAAAAAATAAGTTGGAGTAAATCATATGTAATTATCAATAAATCTAACAAGATGTCCATAACCATTCATGGACTAAATATGAGGCGATCCCCAAGCATTAGTGTGAACAAGAATGAGAGTAGCATAAATTATATTGTTATTCTTAAAGGATAGTTGTTTGTCTTGGATGACAATGCTTACAAATTTAAAGTCTCATACTTTGTATATCCTGACAAATCATGATAAATTAATATGCATATTGTGGGTGAAGATATCTTTGATATAAAGATGTAAGGGCCCTTGTAGAGCTTGAGACCAATTTTGAAGGTAGTGTGAAGTGAGCTTAAATTATTGATTCATTGCACATTGCTTCATGAAACTGCATTTTGTACAAATTTTGTGCATGGCAAAGGATAAAGATAAAAAGATTAATCCATAAAAAAGCAAGAGGTGTGTCTAGTAGGAGTAATAGACTAAACTACTTGTTCTAATGAATAAAGTCATCCCATCCCGATGGTCACCAAAATGGAATTATTGGAATATTCTGAACTATCCATGACCATTACATCAATATGATTAATACATTTATGGCTCTTACATAAATAAGGAACTATGCAACAGCTTCAAAATAAGAATTTGTTGAAATATATAACAAGAATGTACGAGTTAGAGTCAATCTAATGAAGAGTTTGAGTCAATGAGTTTGTTAAGTAGCACCCATATTAGACCTATCAAAATTGATTCCGAAAATAGTACAAGAGTATCTTATAGTAATTTTGGTAAATTTATTATGAATGAAATATCAATAAATAATTCAAAATATTTCAAAACTTTACTAAGGGGTTAGAGAAAGGAGTTGTTTAATATGAAACCTTACTAATTACTTCTAATAACCATATTTTTGCCAATGTAATCAAATGTGGCATGTTCTCCAAAAAATGTAGAATACTTTTTTTGGGGCATCATTCATGTCAATGTATATTCCTCACCTTTTTTATATTTTATAGTAAAAATATATTTTTTGGATATCAATTAAACTTTTATTTTTAAGAATTTAATAGGGAGGGAATAGAATTAGAATTGAAAATTTATCATTTCGAAAAAATAAGGAAAAGGAAGTGGAGAAAATTGGTAGAAGCTACATAGTTATTCGACTATAATTTGTGAATATGCTCATCACTTAAGAGGTTTTCTATTATTAGTCTATTTTTTTCTTGATAAATACATTTTATTCCCTTTATTATAATAGCTAAACATAGATTTTATTTGTTATTTTTGCAATCTTTTTAGTTGTATGATTGAGTTGTTTTTCTTAAAAAAAATAAGGAAAAAATTGATATATTAAAATATGTTTATTTTATCAATCTATCAAAATTCTTTCTTTACATCCTCATTCAAATTAAAATACAAAGAATTGTATCTTTTATTCAATATCTAAATTTAATTCTATGTAACAATCAATGAATTTTTGGGTTTCCAAATCTAATCGTACATGAGTTTTGCTTGGGCATTAGTAAATATACATATCCATTGTTCTCTCACTATATATTAACATACTTATGTTTGGTTAGGCATTGACAAATAACCATTATTTAGCTTAGTTTTTGTTAAACTTAGATAACAATGGGGCATGGCCAAGCATTAAGGCAATGGTTTTTTTTTTCTAGGGTTCAAAGTTTCAAATTTTTTGTCCTAATTTTGTTTCTAATAGAGTTAAAAGATTATTTCCTATTGAAATTGAAAAAAAGTTCATGAAACAATTTTGGTGTACACCTTAAAGCCATTTGTAGTGTGAATAGGAGGAAGATGATAAACAAATATTTCATAATATGGAATAGAAAAACATATTTGTTTACAACAAGCCGAGTCAAATAACGAAAAGCTTCATTGGGTTGATGAACTAGTTTGAGAAAGCTTGAAGGACAATGTTGGTGATGGATGTGGAATTCTTAGAGTTAATAGCAAAACAATTCATGATATAGTTTTGAACTGTTCATGTGTTGTTGATCCTTAAAGTGTGATAGTTCTCAATTATATGTTCTATTTTACGATAGTACGTACATAGAATAGCAAGGCATTTAAATAAGTTATGATCATGTTGTCTACAATGTCTTAGATCCTTGATTTCAATAAAAGATGCATGAATTAGAGTTTGCAAGAGAAGATTCATCTAGTCCAAGGGATCTTTTACTCAAAAATAATCTTCTAAGCCATGTTTTCCGAGAAAGCAAGACAATGGCTATGTAAAAATTATTCCTACTTGAAATTCAGGAAATAAAGCATAAAAACCTAAATAAGATGAAAATGCCCTTATCTTATCTTTTCTTCTACCAATTGATTCCAAGCCAGCTGTATTTAATGTGAAAAATCATTTGTTTTAAACATTTTTAAGCATGGCAGTGGCTTCGAGTATTGGACAGGTTTAATGTAGTTAACTTAGTAGAGTTTCCAACTGCTGCATTACTGATATTCCTTTTCTCCTTGTTGTATGGTCTTTTTCTTTTGTCAATCAAGGACTAACCTATATTATTTATATTATGCTTTGCTTTCTCTCAGCTCATATTGAGCATTTTTGGTTGGCTCCAAGCAAACATATTTGAATACTTGGACAACAAACTGAGTGTTTGCTCACTTGCTTTCATTTAACGAGGAAGTTGGTGTTACAAATTTGGAATACTCCTTAAGATCCAATGCTACATATATTGGTAGATCCTCAATCCT
This sequence comes from Vanilla planifolia, assembly GCA_023846275.1. Classification (NCBI taxonomy): domain Eukaryota; kingdom Viridiplantae; phylum Streptophyta; class Magnoliopsida; order Asparagales; family Orchidaceae; genus Vanilla; species Vanilla planifolia. Next base: position 57,788,136 of record CM043865.1, read on the forward strand.
AGCCTTTGTCTCTATTTCTTGGGTCCAAATCTAGTTCTTTCTTTTTGCCCTTCTTATCCTCTTGAATAGTGTACATGTATCACCTTTAGAGTTGCATTTCTCTGTGGATAGATTTAACATAGATGGATATCAGGAACTTCATCTATAGGTGCGTCGTGGAGATAACTCTGAACCTTATTAAGAGTAAACCTCCTAAGTATGTTGTTGTATGTTGTGCATATATGGAGGATAAGGAAACCATTCATTTTTATACTTCGGGACCTTCTATGGTCTAGGGCAAAGTGGTGCTACAAATAGGTTGAGCTAGTTCTCCATAAAATACCATGAGCACTGCATCAAATGGCAAGATGAGATCTCGTTTTTAGGCTCATTTGCTTGATGTTATGAATGGAGAAGGCACCTGCAAAAGTATCAGTATTAATGAAGATGCATTTGACCTCCAATTTGATGATGTGTGTGGTAATGACGATGGTCTCATCTAATGGATTCCCAAGTGGTGGCATATTTATAGCTTCAAGGGCAAGTAGAAAGTGAGCTGTTGGAGTAATATCTAGTAAATGAGAGCTTTCTTCAATAGTCATAGTGTGGGATGACAAGATGATGCATGTAGGCTCCATTAAAGGAGGTTTTTTGTCATGGACTAGCAAGTGATGGTGCTGACAAGTAAAAAGAGTAGGCTATGATTGTTCCTTGCCTTTGTGCTCGATTCTTGATTCTGTCTTAAAATAAACAATTTGCATCTGCTTATTCTTTGCCTATTGGTCAATTGGAGCTTTTAGAAGTTTATAATAAACTATGTTGTGTCTAGAGTTTTGATGATACTCATAAGATAGGGATTGATCCTGATTATTGCCTACTTTGTGAAAACAAGATGCCTTATGGGGACCTTTCTTTTAATTAGCCTTGAAGATTTCTTCTTGTGAGGGATGACAATGGTTAAAGCTTGAGAAGAAGTGGAGAAGCAGGTTTCTAAGTCATAGGCTTATCGAACTTGTTGGGCGATGAGCCCTCTTCTTTTCATAGAAGGTCTTGTCATAATAATCTTTATAAATGAATATCTAAATCCTATCTTTAACATTTTTGAGGCTTATTAGAAGGTGTAAGGAAAAGGACTTGGTAAGGACCCTTAGTCATAGGGCATTTATAGGGATATATGACCTAATTATGGCATTTCTGGTTTGACTACTCTTGGTTTATTGCCAAACCTTTGTTGAACTGAATGGATGGTTCTCCTTTGGTAGATAAGTAGTATTATGCTTGCCTTGCAAGTTTATGGTTGCTTTCAAAATCGTTGACAATAAGTCATTGGAAGAGTTGATAGATGTGGGAGGCGGTTGCCGAAACCACTTGAGGGATTTTCCTTTGAGTAATGTGATGAAAATGCAATAAAGAATGATGGTTGAAATGGTTTTGGTTGCCATGGTCGTGTCGAACTCTTGGAGGTAAATATTGATGTTTTTTCAACCCCATAGTCATCTTGTGGAGTTTGGTCTTAGGGATGTCTATCCACAAGATGTCGTCAAAGAAAGGGGAATGTGGGGTCAACACTAGAGGAGGATGAATTCGGATTTGTTGAAGGTAGGGCATTGCCTTATTCTCAAGGAAATGAGTGGGTTGCAAATGCAAGAGGATGTGGAATAGCCTGGCTAGATAAGCAAGAGCTTCATTTGCTTATATGATTAGAGCATTTTTGGTTGTAGGCTCTAAGATAATGGGTGTTGCAAGTTGGAGCGTGTATACTTGCTTGGCAATCATACTTGCTTGGTCATCTCGTAGGAGTTGGTTCTAGTGGTTGACTAGCTTGGGTTTGGAGAGGAGGTGCATCTAGAGGATGAGAAGATGTCTTTATTTGTGCTACAATTCACCATCTCATAGTATTCCTTGATTCTCTTACCATTTCTCACAAATGACGCCTGAAAAGATGTTGATGATCTTTTCAAAATTTATAGACATAGGGATATTAAGTAGGGATTTAATGATATTAAGGGCTGGAGAGCTATATTTAAGGTAGAGAAAAATAAAGAGAGAAAAGGCTATGTAAGCAGTTATTTTACATGGAATGACCCTTGATCCCCCCACCTCTTACTCAGTCAGTTAAAATTTGTTGTTTGTTGCCCTTAAGTTTTTTATGGGCAATTTATTTCTATAAGTTGTCTAGTACTAGTTTTTTCTTTTGCATATAGAAAAGTAATAAAGTCCAATATGCCAACCACCACAAATAAGACATTTGAGTTTGTTACGTTTAGGAGTTTTGTCCTTAGAGTTGGAAATGCTCCTCCTTGTGAGTTGGTTCTCTGCACTTGTTTAAATTTACGAGCCGTTTTTTCTCAGTTTCTCTAGAGTCACACTTGTTAAGTTGTTGCTTTCCATTAATGACTTGATCCAATGTCTTTGTAGGAGTTGTTGCTGATTAAAGATAAAAGATTTTTTGAAATTGTGTCTCAGGTCCTCTAAGATTTAGTGAACCCGAAGCTGTTTGCTCTAGAACACATGGAGTATGAACTTGATCGTTCATGGGAATTGTGTTTCACACTAGCAAAAGATCATAGATACTTGTTCTATGTTAAATCATGAATAAGCTTCTTATTTGACACATGAAAATAGTGATTCCATAAAAGCTTCACAAAATTTTCTTATTAAATGATTTTGATGTAAGGTAATTCTAATAAAGTTCTTCCCATAATTATTTGTATTTGTTGGGCATCGAAGGGAAGCCATGTCTACCATACGTTCCATTAGTCACTTCATTGCTGTCAATTTCTTTTCTATATCTCTGGGTCATGAACAACATTTAAGGGATCCATTGTGTTATCAAAATTGGGAAGATGCATCTTCACTGTGTTTTCTAGGTGTCAATCATCTTCCTTTGGAACATCCTAAGCTGCTCTTGTTCCCTTGTTTTTACCACATAGTTGCAGTGTCAATAATTTCTACAGCTATTGGCATAATCTCTTTACTTATTTTATTTGTGCATCTTGTTGGGTGATTTGTTGTGTTTCTTATTTAGGTGTTATTTATTCACATATGCACTATGGTGCCATAGTCTTTTCCTTCACGTACTACTTGATTTAACCTATAACAAATCCCTAAAGAAAGCTCCTAAAAATAAAGATTACACTTGTCTTTTGAAGGTTCTAACTTGTGTACTTGTGATGTTCAACTGGAATCCTATTAAATCTATTAAGCAACTTGATTTGTGGATGATTCAATAGACTTAATTATTTTTTAACATAACCAAAACACTTCTCTATGTTAATTAACAATGTGATTAACCAATATAATCCATAATAGAATGAAATATCCTAAACATTCTTATAGATTCCCCAACTCAATTATATGATTGCATTTAATTTGAACAAGTTGATCACAAATTTTTCCCAAGAAACATTTTATGATTAATGTGTCTAACCTTTATTAAGATTATTCAATTAAAAAATATACTCTTAAATTTAGAGAATCGACAAAGAAAACTGTGTTCACTGCAAAATTGTGAAATCCAAGATCAGTGGTGCTTTAATAGTCTATTATCATGTGTCATAGGAGGAAACAACACTTTTCTCGATATTGTCCTTGTTGAATGTAGTGTCCTCAAAAAGTTGGAAATATCTAGGGTTCTTGGTGAGGAAAAACAAAGGTGAAGAAGGGGAAATTAGATGTCAGACGATCTCAACATTCTTGGTGAAGTTCGTGATGACTTTATTGTTTGAAGACAAATGCTTAAGGTTTTGGTTGACATTCACCTCAAAGGAGAAAGGAGAGCAACGGATTGCCGACAAAATAACTTGTCTTTGATTCTTTTGAGGGTGAGACAACAGAGTTAAAGAGAAAAATGAAAGGAAAGAGACATAAGAAGGTGAGAAATATGCAGATGAGAGAAGGGTTGGTGAGTAAGGATCCTTCGGTAAGTGTTTCATGGATATTTTTGAGAATTTTTTTTATGACGTGGCAGGGCCACAACTATTTTTGTATGTTGTGGTTGATTATTTTTAAAAGATGGTCACTCTTTCTTGGATGAAACAGGGGCCATGAGTAGTTACCATACGCTTGTCCTTCCAAAGCGTTTGGACTTTTTGTGGCCCTCCATCTTTGATTGTGCTTGACAAAGACAATGTTTCTTCTTGGGTTTTGGCATGCCTTGTGATTTATGATGAATATGACTTGAAGATGAGAATGCTTTTTACCCCCAAACAAATGATTAAGTGGGGTTTTTGAATTGGGCACTACAATTCCTATGGGGATATAATGAGGACATGCAAAAATGTAGAATGAGTTTCCCATATATCAAATTGTGCATACAACCATGTTGTCCATGGTTCTACAAATTGATGTCCTTTCAAAGTATGCAGGATTACTGCATTTCCCATTCAAATTGGAGTTCAAGGCCTATAGCTCTCTTGCATAGTCCATTTAACTTGGAGTTTAAGGTCAATGACTCTGCCATTGTTCTAAGAGCAGCATAATGAGTGCAGTGGTTTCTTGAGGGACTAAGTCAATTTCATGTTGGGGTTGAAATCACAGCAAGGTAGATGGAGGGACACAATAAACGTTGAGTTGATTTTTATGAAGCTGAAGGTCCACAATGGAACTACATTCATTTTTTGGTATTGTGAGATTAGGGGAACTTATTAGGATGCTTGAATACTTTCTAGCTTTTTTTTTTCTTGAGATGTGACACAAAATGTGTTGAACTAATTGGGAACCATGAAAATTGTCAGTTTTTGGATGCTGTGGCTTTTGCCATATTGAGATGTTAGAAGTGCATCACACTACTAAGTAGAAAGATTGTGACCAATCTTATCATTACTCTGACTCATAAACCTCTTTTTCTTTTCAAAACAAGGAGATGAACTTCCATTACTTAGCATAATAGATAAAGGATTGGAAATACATAACCATAGTGGAAACAATATATTTGTAGCAATTATTAGTTTTTCTCCAATCAAGTACCATCTCATTACGTCATATGGGTTTGCCATATTAACATTAGAATCAGTAGGTTTTCTTTTCTTGATGGTAATGACCTGAAGTATTTTTTGTTGCAATCAATCCATCCATATTTATTAACTTTATAACTAGAATTCATGTAAGATAAGATGGGTCATTTTCTAGAGCAATCTGGATGACATTTGGTATGTTAATTTGTTATAATAATTCATTTTAGTTTATATGTGATACATCATGGTTCATCACTAGGGATTAGTTTGTCATAAATTTGTTTGGATATCTCCTTAGATTCTTCTTCTTGGTTCTTAGAGTCATTTTTAATTCTATTTCTTATATGAGGTAACTAAATTAAGTGTCATTGGGAAGAATTTTATTTTGATTTTTTTGTTATGAACATTTCTTTTCTTATTTTATGGTGCTTATGAATTCTTATATAAGGGATCATGAGATATATACAATTTGTAGAGAAGAATGCTTATAAAAAAAATTCTTGTATAATTTGGTAGCTTGCATATGTTGAGACTTAGTGGTGGAACCTTGCAAGAGTTCTTAGTGGCCTTCTATCCACCTCTCTCTTCTTCCCTCTCCCTGTTGCATTTCCTTTGTCGTCAATTTCATATTAGTGCTTCATTTTAACACCATCAATTAGTACGAAATCATTGCCTTGACATGCTTTAGCCAAAATGATGATTTGCCTTTGCTTCTAGTACATCATGTTTGATTGATGGTTAGTTGGTTGAAGATCACATTGATTGTAATGCCAACATTTGCTTGCTACACACCTTCGTTATTTTGTCTGTGAGGGTTTTGTTCCAATCCTTCAACAATAAACCTGGTTTCAGAGTTACAATAGGAGAATAAAAGTATAAATAGTAAAGAAATTATAATAGTTTTTTTTGTCAAAAATTGGGAATCAGAGTCCAAGAAAGATGCACTCTTCATAAAAGCATTAATTACATATTTCTAGTAGTATCAGAGTATTTTGTCCATACACATGAATTTATTTAATACCATTCATATTTTAAATAAAATAAAAATCACTAGAACCACATTTATCCTCTTCACATGTAGAAATTCTACACGAGTTATTGTTGTTGCTCCTACTACGCACGTGCCTCATTTGGTGATTGTGGGTGGTATGCATCACACTTACTATGTTAGTGAGTGCACAAGCGTTCGTGTGTTGCATGATCCACCAGCACAGTTCCACGTGCTCATAGTTTGTCACATGTTGGTCTTCTATGCACCGTTCTACAGAGGGCATTGGTCTGTGTTGCTCCATCTGTTGTGTGTTGGTTTGTCGTGCACTGGTCTATCGCACTTAGTCTACCATGTACTGGTCTACCACGTCAGTTTGTTGTGCATGTTATCTGCTCATTAATCTGCTATGCGTGGGTCCACACGTTGGTCCCTTGCATGCTTGTTGCGTTTTGCAGTTTTGCTGCACACCTAGTTTTGCCATGCATGGTCAGCTACTTATGCTATGTGATTCTTGTGAATAGTGCTGCTTCATATGATTTGTTGCATGTGTTGCAGGTGTTCTGTGTGTCTCTTGAATTACTTCTTGATGTGTACATTGATTCTATTTGTGAATTTCTTTCATGGAATTATCATTTTATTCAAGATCTTCTTGATTTTAAATGGTTAAATTTCATATTGGATTATGAACAAATACCTTGATCATACTCTTCTTTTTTTTTTGACAACTTAAACTCTTCAAAGTTTTATTTTTTTTTCAAATACAACTTAGTTCCCAATTAGTAGTTTTGTTAACCTAGAGTAAATCTCTTGATCATAAAGCTTTTTTTGTGATTTGTGTCCTATCAAAATTTATTGAAATGCAATCAAATTCCCAGATTGCATTGGTTTTTCTCTTACATCAAGGTATTCAATTTTTTGAAAATTAAGTTCGAAGGAATTGATATGGACTATTGACATTGTATATCATAATGGATGATGCCATTGTTTATAATCGAACAAAAAATTTATAAAAGTTTCTTCAAAACACAAAGACAAACAATTGTTCTCTTCCTCTTCTTTCAGTCCCGAATTTGAATATTTATAGGGATCGATATTGTAAACTGGTAGAGCAGTTCAACTCCCGTTGTTCCTCAGTAACTCAGTGGTAGAGTAGTTGGCTGTTAACTGACTATTCGTAGGTTCGAATCCTACTTGGGGAGATTTCTTTCATTCTTCATGTACTTGCTCTTCTATTCTGGCGAAGCCTGGCTGAGGAAGAATTACGATGAGTCAAACACAAACATGCTAATTCCAATCCAGTTTATGTAATTATAGAGCCCTTCCTAATAAATAAAACAAAGTTAGGCCATGCCATTGCGGCAAAGGACCATACCCAAGTTCAGTAGCTTTGGGGCCGCTATCATGATCATAATTTTCCTATTCCCCTACCCTCGGCCAAAAGGTAAAGACCCTTGCCCGTTTTGGCCGGTTGTGGGCGAGGAGGATTCGAACCCCCGACACCATGGTTCGTAGCCACGTGCTCTAATCCTCTGAGCTACAGGCCCCAGTCCTTTTCCAGGTGTTAAGCTTTTTCACATTCTGACGTTGAGCTATTTTTCCGCAGGGCCCCCTCTACAGTATTGTCACCACAGTAGAGTTTCACCACCAAATGAGAGAAATATTATCTAGTGGTTGGGAGGCCCCAATTCTTGACTGGAAGGGAGGCCGGCCAACCAAAGGCCTTTGCCATCCCTTGGATAGATAGAGGGGGAGGGCAAAGGCCTTTGGGTTTTTCGTGTTGTCAAACAGTTGACAAATGAAAATCGATGGCGAGTTCTTGATTAAATTGATCACATCATGTAGGAATAAGGTTCGAATCTCTCGGTCCGTTAAGATGCCTCAGTTGCATACATCACTGCACTTTCACTTGACACCTATTGTAATGATAAACGACTCGTCTTGCCGAGACCTTATCTTTAACACAAGGGCGCTCAATCGAGTAAGCTATTACGCACTCTTTAAAGGATGGTTGCTTCTAGGCAAACCTTTTGGCTGTCTATGCACCCCCACCTCCTTTATCACAGAGGGGTCATTTAGAGGCCTTTGCTGGTGATTCGGGCTGTTTCCCTCTCGACGATGAAGCTTATCCCCCATCGTCTCACTGGCCGACCTTTACCCCTGTTTGGGGTCATATCTAGTATTCAGAGTTTGTGTCAATTTGGTACCACTCTCGCGGCCCGCACCGAAACAGTGCTTTACCCCTAGATTTTGACACATATTTAAGATAAATTTTTTCATATAAGCAATTTTTATTGATAAGAAATGTGTTGACTTAATTAATTTAATATGACCACCTATAGAGTATCGTAACCTTCGTTGGTTTTAAGTAAAATCCATCCATAAATTCATAAATATTACTTCCCATCTTCATAGATATTTCTTCTATTTTGATATTCTCTTTTGACTTGCTTACAAACCACACAATTACTAACATAATCTTGCATGTCTTTTGCAATACTAGGTCACCAAAACCGTTTCTTCAAGTTCTGATATATTTTTGTCATTTTAGGATGAATACTTGGTTCCATAAGCTTTGCATAATAAAATTTGCTTTTATTCTTTATATGTAAGAAAGTATATCTTGTTCTAAAAGTAAACAATTTCATTTTCCTAATTACGATTACAATATGACTCTTGGCCCTCAAAAAGTTTAGCCTTAGTTTTCTAAACTTCTTCATTGCTATCGTGTACATCTTTAATGTGTTCAAACCAACTTGGTGATATTGCTACTCGTGAAAAATTTCACAGGTTAGATGTAGACATGAAATTCAATCTTAATGAATTCATTTTCAAACATAATTGTCCATTTTCCAAAGTTGAGAATATTTTACTTAAGAAGTTTGCTCTTCTTTTTAAAGCATTTATCCACACAATCTTGGTTTACTCAAATGAAAAGGTCTTTTGAGTTAGTCTTATTAAGGGAACTACAATTTTAGAAAATGTTTTGACAAACTTTCTATAATATCCATTTAATCCCAAAAAACTTAGAATTCTTGTGACATTTGTAAGCATAAGCCATTCATACAATATAGCCATATTTTGTGCATCAAGTGATAATTACATTGCTCTGATAACAAGTCTTAAGAATAAAATGCAATTAAACAAAAATTGCATTCGAAGAACTTAACATATATTTGATTCTCTTTTAACCTTTGAAGCACCATAATCAAGTTCATTGCATGCTCTTTAGCATTCTTGGAGTATATTAGAATGTTATTTGTAAACACAATAACAAAATTATTTAAATAAAATAAAAATCACTAAAACCACATTTATCCTCTTCACATGTAGAAGTTCTACACATGAGCTATTGTTGTTGCACCTATCACGCATGTGCCTCATGTGGTGGTGGTGGGTGGTATGCATCACACCTACTATGCTAGTGAGTGCACACGCGTTCGTGTGTTGCATGATCCACCAGCGCAGTTCCACGTGCTCATAGTTGTCACACGTTGGTCTTCTACGCACCGCTCTACAGAGGTCATTGTTCTGTGTTGCTCCATCTGCTGTGAGCACTGGTTTGTCATGCACTGGTCTATCGCACTTAGTCTGCTACATGCTGGTCTACCACGTCAATTTGTTGTGCATGCCATCTACCCATCTCGATCTGCTATGCATTGGTCCACGCATTGGTCCCCCGCATGCTTGTTGGGTTTTGCAATTTTGCCACACACCTAGTTTTGCCCATGCATGGTCAGCTGCTTATGCTTTGTGGTTCTCATGACTAGTGCTGCTTCGTATGATCTATTGCATGTGTTGCATCTCTTCTGTGTGTCCCTTGTATTACTTCTTGATGTGCACGTTGATTCTGGTTGTCAATTTTTTTCATGGAATTATCATTTTCTTCTTCAAGATCTTCTTGATATATTAAATGGTTAAATTTCTTATTGGACCATGAACAAATATCTTGGTCATACTCTTCTTGATATTAAATGGGGGTGCATAGATTTTGTAATGTTTACTTTGAGGAGATTTGAATAAAAAATATAATTTCATGAATTATATTGAGATTATTTATCATAATTAGAAAGAAAACATAATCTTTTCATTCAACTGATACAGGAGATTCAAATGACATTACGTGAAGAGATTAAGAGTGCCTGTGAGTATCGTCCTTTCGAGAAGTGTGACTATAGCTCCAGAATTGCCAATGAGATCTGCTTCGAAAAGCTTCAATACGTTATTGAGCAATTGGAAGGCATGAAGAAAACCATTGATCAGTTCACAGATGATTCAGTAAGTTAAACTCCAGCCTTTATGATTAAGCTAAGTTTAATTTTCCTTAGTTTTAATTACTGCTAAACATCCATCACAGCTTTAGCAACTTCTTGCAAAAATCTTCTTCTTAGTATATATGCAGTAAAAGAATTATTACTTTCTAAAAGGCATGGTAGTAATTATTTATTCACATTATTATCTTAGTTTTCCATTTAATTAATCCCCTAATTTTAATGTGAAAATTGTTGCATAATTTTTAAAATTTTTTGTTGATTTGCTAGCTAAGTTAACATCATTCACCTCAATGTATACTTGACAAAGAGGTAGTGGTTTTATAATGTTTTTATATGGTTATCTTATGTATATCATGTATTTACTATCTTTTTTATTTTTCAATTCTATTTTTATATTTGATATTTTATTAAGATTAGGCACATAGATCTTTTGATATTATTACATTTTTTGTTAACAATCAATGATTAAGATCTAACATATTTTCTTATCAAATCATTAGGGTTTTGAGTGTTACAATGTCTTCTATTTTCTTGTAGATTAGTTGGTCTTAAGAAGTACAAATTATTATTTAGATTGGGTGATCTTGAATTTATTAACAATTAATTATAGGTCAACATTTTCTCTAATGTTTTCTTATAATTAGATCATTTTTGGGTAAAAAAATTCATTATTATACAAAATTAAATAAAGATATCATTAAATTAAGCATTTGAATTTTTTTTTTTTATAACTTTGGATAATATAATTTTCAAAAAGATGTCAAATTTGGTTTTTGTTTTGACAGTGAAGCTTTTGGGGGACTTCAACCTTTTTGTTGCAAATATGGCTTTTGCTTCAATCTTGCAAGAGTGCAAAAGATTGAGTGTATTTTAAAATAAGTTTTTTTGAAGTATTTATTTTAGATAAATCTTAGTGTAAAAAAATTCTTTTTTATTTTCTAATTAGTGAAGTCTGTCATTATTATTTAAAAGGTTTATTCTATAATATATAATTATTATTTTTTAAATAAATTTGAAGATATTCTTGTTAAATTTTTCATGGCTTTAAAGTGTTGGCAAAATTAGATAGAAAAAAATGGCCATAGTAAACGCAAAGCCCAATGTTACAATGGTCCTTGATTTTTTTTATTGAAGTTTATGTTTTATTTGTATATGATCTATGGGTTTTAAAAAATAATTTTAACAAAAAATATTTTTTTAAAAAAATAATTTTATATTGGTATAAATGGAGTTCTGGAAAAAGTTAAAGATTCTAATAATTTTTTGTTTGAAAAATATATTTTATTTAAAAAAAAGGATCAAAACCCAATGGGAAGATAAATTCTTATCAATGTTGGTGACACATGTAATCAAAGCTCTTCATACATGGTTAAGGCGAGTCATTTATAGCTAAAATAGAGAATTTTATAAGTTGTATTATAAAAGTAAATATATAGCAATAATATTATATATCAAATCAATATAAAGATGAATGTAATCAATATCATTATCAATTTGACTATCAGCATTGTAATTCTTTTCATAGGATTTACTTTGAAAAATAAGTAATCATCTCTCTAAAAATTAAATAATGAGAACTTCTCTTAAACTTTGTTTTTTCAATGTGATGGCCCTCTTTCTTTTAATTCTTTTATGTAATCTTATTTAACATCTTTTTTTCACTCTTTTTTGGTATAGGTAGTCAATATTCTCTTATTCAATTATTATAATGATTTAAAAATTTATTTTTATAAGATATTATTATTACTATTATTATTTTGAAATAAAGTTAAAGATATTCTTGTTAAATTTTCTTGGCTTAAAAGTGTTAGCAATATTAGATATAAAACAGCCCACAATAAACAAAAGGCCAACTTGTCCTAATACGAATTGAAAAGGAATGTTATAAGTTAAAAAGTAATTGGCCATCTTACAATGATTCTTTCAATTTATTTTATTCAAGTTTATGTTTTATTTGTATATAATTTATGAGTTCCAAAAGAGTTTTAACTAAAAATTAAAATTTTTTAGAAAAGAAATTTATATTAGTAGAAATGGAGTTCTAAAAAAGTTAAGATTTTACATATTTTTTAATTTGAAAAAAATATATTATTTTTTAAAAAAAACTATATTAAAACTTAATGTGAAGATGAAGTCTTATTAATGTTAATGAAAACATGTAATCAAAACTCCTCACAAATCTATTCATAACAATACTCAATAGAAAATTCCTTAGAACATGTTATAAAAATAAACATATAGAATTAATGTATTATATTAAATAAGTATAAAAAGTACATAATTAATATCATGTTTAGTTTGACCATCTATAATGTAACTCTTTTCTTATGACTTATTTTGGGAAATATATGATTATCTTTATGAAATTTAAATGAACTGTACACTTAGATTTTATCTGCTTTTTATTATATAACAATAAATATCTCACATATAATGAATAAATTTTTTCTTAAATTTTATCTATTTTTTTATTATAATGACCATTTTTAGTATGATTTTATTTAATAATATTTGTTTCCAATTAACTAAATAATTTTATGATGACTATATTATTACTCTCACTTTTATTTAGGATAATCAATCAATATTTTTATTTCAGTTTACTTAATTATAACAAAAATCTTATTTGTTATTTATTATCTCGAATTTTTATGCATAAATATATACTTTTTCTTTCAATATTTTATTTGAATAAATCCTGTGATAAAGCAAAAAAAATATAGCCCATTAGCCACTAATCCTAATCTTGACAACAAATCTTAATTATGTGATATACTTATCACTAATCACTCTCACTGTGATAGGTATCAACTTTGTAACCAATGATCATTAGTCCCATCTGAAAGATAATATAACTATATAGTTCACTGGTCACTAGTTATAAAGAATTATATTTTTTAATTTAATTAGTTCAATTATTTATTAATTCTTTTAAAATTTAATGAATATAATAATAAAATTTTCTTAGTTCATGTATACCATGAATCTATAATTTATTGAATAATTTATAACATCAAAGTTAATGAATATGATATTACTTTATTAACAATTATAACTAGCATCATAAATAACAACATACAACTCATATCAATAGAGATTTTCTATGTATATGATATTAATAACTTTGTGCATAACAAAGCTCTTAATTATTACATAAGGTTCAGTTTTAGCATGTAACAATACAGCATACATATGTATAATATTTATTTTAAATTTGTCTTATCTATCTTAAACTTTTTTCATTTTTTATGCTTGGTCTTATTGCTAACAAAATTCCTTGGTTCTTAATTTTAGCTCATAAAGAAATACATATCTTAACTTGATGCAAAAAATTTATGAAATTTTAATTTATTAAGATTTGTAATTTATCATTGTATAACTCATTTTAAATTGATAAATTTTTCATTTCTCTTTTCAAGCACTCTTTCTCAGTTTGCCCATTCTCGAAACTCAAGTTTGCAAAACTTTAAAGATTCTGTATACCATCAACCTAATAGTTAAGTAAAATCTTGATTAAGACTAAATCATATCATATATTGTCAGAATTTAAAGAAATCGAAAGCAAGAAGCTTAGACATAGGTTTAGGCACTCATGAGATTTTTGTCACCTCACCAACTCTTTGCTTTTCATTAATGTTTTAACGGCACTTGCCATCAATGAAATTTTTGGTCGATTGAATGAAATCAACACTTGGGGCATAAGGAAACGTCTGGCATGGTTAAGGAAGAAATTAATCCTATTTTTTTTAAAAAAAAAAAATGGTTTATTATATATATATATATATATATATATATATATATATATATATATATATATATATATGCTTATTAACTTTTATAATTCACAATAATTCAAAATAAATTCTAATAGAGAATAAACAAACATCATTAAACTCATTTTAATGAACTCTTTCTAATTTTATATTTTAAAATATTTTATTTTTTAAGCTTTTGACATGTTTTATAAGACAATTCAAATTGTACCTAATTTTGAATATTTGAGGACGTTACAAATATTTTTTATGACTATCTTATGCCTTTCGAATCTTTTCCTTAATTCATTGAACCTTAGCCATTACCAATTATTTCTCAAATTCTTAACATTAATGCAATTGTGATTAACATTTTTTTATTATAATGTGATATTTTGATACTTCATTGGTAATTTTTATTATATACAAACTCAATAAGACGTAAATGCATAGCTCATATTTTAGCAAAATCTAGTATATGTAGTTTAAGAATGTCTTTCAAAATCTTTATTGCTTTTTTAATTTAACCATCAACCTAACGATTGAATTTATGATTTAAATTATTTTCCAAAGGCATTTTGTACCTTTCTCCATAATTATGATGCAAATTCTGAGGCTCGATCTAATATGGTAGACTTTGTCACATATTTAAGCCAAATTTTGTCATATAAGTGATTTTTATTGATATGAAATATGTTTACTTAATTAATCTATTATTACCACTTATAGAATATCATAACCTTTGTTGGTTTTAAGTAAAATCCATTCACAAAATTCATAAATATTTCTTCCCATTTTCATAGATATTTCTTTTATTTTGATATTCTCCTTTGACTTGCTTACAAACCACACAATTACTAACATAATTTTGCATGTCTTTTGCAATACTAGGTCACCAAAACCCCTTTCTTCAAGTTATGATATATTTTTGTCTTTTTAGGATGAATACTTGGTTCCATAAGCTTTGCATAATAAAATTTGCTTTTATTCTTTCTATGTAAGAATGTATATCTTGTTCTAAAAGTAAACAATTTCATTTTCCTAATTACAATTACAATACAACTCTTGGCCCTCAAAAAGTTTAGCCTTAGTTTTCTAAACTTCCTCATTGCTATCGTGCACATCATTAATGTGTTCAAACCAACTTGGTGATATTGCTACTTGTGAAAAGATAATTGTCCCTTTTCAGAAGTTGTGAATATTCTACTTAAGTTTACTCTTCTTCTTAGAGCATTAATCCCACAATCTTGGTTTACTCAAATGAAAAGGTCTTTTGAGTTAGTTTTATTAAGGAAACTATAATTTTTAGAAAATGTTGTGACAAACTTCCTATAATATCCATTTAATCCCAAAACAACTTAGAATTCTTGTGACATTTGTAAGCATAAGCCATTCATACAATATAGTCATATTTTGTGCATCAAGTGAAAATTACATTGTACTGATAACATATATTTGATTCTCCTTTAACCTTTGTAGCACCATAATCAAGTTCATTGCATGCTCTTTAGCATTCTTGGAATACATTAGAATGTTATTTATAAACATAATAACAAAGTTATTTAACCATGACCTAAAAACTTGATTCATCAAACTCATAAATGTAGCTGATGTATTAGTCAGCCTTAAAAAAAAACAAAAAATTATAATGACCATATCTAGTCTTGAAGGTTGTTTTTGGTATATCTTCCTTTTTAATGTTTAGCTGGTGTAATTTAAATTGCAAGTTAGCCATTAAAAACATCTAAGCTTCTTGTAATTGACACAAAAACTCAGATATTTATTATTACTTACAATCTTATTTAGCGTTTGGTAGTTTATGCAAATACATAGACTTATATCTTTCTTCTTGACAGATACAACTAGTGCTCTCCATAGTGAGACGCTAGATCGAATAAAACCTTTGTCAATTAATTCTTACAACTGAATCTTTATTTCTTGAAGTTTCATTGCCATCTTATATGGTTCCTTAGATATTGGTTGTATTCTGTATATAAAATTGATACTAAACTTGATCACTCTATTAGATAATAGTTTTGATAAATCCTTAAGAAATACCTCAGGGTAATGACATACCACATGAACATCCTATAATTGATCCTCTCCCTTATTAGTAACTTGTATTGAAGCAAAGAATAATTCACACTTCTGCATTAACTTCTTTGCTTTTAACAAAGTAAATCATCTTGATACCATTAGCCAAATAAATATTTACCTTATTTTTTAAATAGTCTATGACAATACTTAAGATTATGTCAAAACTTGTAAGTGAATTAGGATTAGTTGGAAATTAAATGACTTTTCATTGATATTAATGTTTCCTTTTTGTATTTATTCACCTTTACTTTCTTGCCATTGCTAAAGTAATTAGCAATGATGAAACTAAAGTAAAATATTCTATTATATATGCAACCAATATAATAAAAATAAATAAATGAGATGCTCCATAATCAAATATCATATCCAAAATTTTAACATAATTTATTTTTAAAATCTCTAAGTACAACAAATTTCATATACCAATCAATAGACTTGGCTAACCATCCCTTTGCTTCTCAAGCTTGATATTCAAATTGAGAGTCATGATCCCCCAATTTCATCATCATATAAACGACACATCATCTAAACTGAACAATGACCCTTTACTAATTGATCACCCATGGTCAGCCTGCATTAGGATAACCCACCAATATACACTGACATCTACATGTTATCAAAGCAAACCTATAATAAACTCCATACATATCACAATGTAGATGTAACATCATAACTCATAAATAATCTACAAATCCGTTATCCTACATATAAGAAAAATATAAATGATGCAAGTATCAAAATATAGAATAAAATTTTTTATACAACCCAATGTCCATAAAATACAATATGAAAGCCATAAGTGAAAATCATATCAATGCTACTAAATATCATCAGATGCAAGAAATGCCAAGCTAATTAGATGCTCTAACTCTGATGCTCCCAAACTTTAGCTCTTATGCAAACTCCTAACTCCCTGGAACTATCAAAGGAGTGAGCAAGAGAGCTCAACAAAGAATCCTTTAATCATACTATAAAAATAATCATGTAATAATAAGGAGATATATCAATTTGTGAAAAAAAAAGTATAACCAACATGTATAGTGATATCAAAAGAAGTATCTCAAATAACTAAGTTAAATTAATGCGTGAGAACTCTAGCAATCACTCGCCCCTAATGACAATACCCCAAGAATATTGTATATTAAATATCTATTAGGACCTCTCAAATCTCTATATACATCATAATCATATGATATAGCTAATTAGATACTTAGCGTCTCACCAATAATTTGGTATTCTCTCAAAGTCCATCATGGTAAAGTCTGACACTCCTGAATTATCACATAATCTAAAACTCCTCAACTTGGGCTTTAACGATCACATGGATAATCCTTGCTAGGCTCTAGGAAATCTAAATAGCATGTGGCACTCCTTATCATATAATTTGACACATACATTATCGCCCCTGGGGCTCAATGTACAAGTGGCACTTAACTATGCCCAAGTCTCTAACGATATGACCTGGCACTCTCCTAATGAACTCAAGCAATCATGTGAAATAGTTATCTCCTTATCTGGTGGGAGTCCTAATATCTGATTTACATATTCTTGGCTTGAGGGCTCAAGACTTAAGGTCCATTGCATCTTATATCTTATCTTTGTATATGTCATTTTACTTGTAAAATATCTAATTTTTTTTATTTAGCATATATCTATATTTAATACATGATCTTAACATTCTTTCTACCTCTTAAACCCATGTAATAGACTACCTAAGAGTAGACTTATTTTTCAAATCTAGAGGTCTCCTCCACATTCTCTTGCTCACAACTAAACCTCCTTTCTTTGGCTTCTATTGGGTAAGGCCTCCTTTCTTCCTTATATCGCTAGGATTTTTTAAAACTCTAGCAAAAGTACACATTTAACCTTATATAATTAGTTAGCCACACACTAAAATCAAGGCTTCTCTAAAACAATGTCTATGGCTTTAATTCTAAGCAAATCACATAGCTCCCCTTCATTTCCTCTTGAGAAAAATTGTCTCTATCCTTAATTGGGTCAGTTACAACCTTCCAAAAGTTGAGGCACTACATGGATACATGGCTCAGGTTAAGCATCCAAAATCCCTTCTTAAATTACACGCATTCAAGAAAAAAAAATTCAAATTTAGGACTCCTTATACTTAAACTCCACCTTGAATTCCTAAATTTTATGAATTACCATGCCACCTTGGATTCTTAGCTCAAGGTTTCAATTAATTCAAAACATGTATAATCAACTTAGATTAGTAAATTAAGTGATGTTATCTTAGACATGATTAACAAACATGCTAACTTAGTCAACTTAATTTATAAATACATAATTAATAAAATCAAGAGAAAAGAGCATTCCTTGGTCAGCCAAATATCCTATCTTGGCTAGTTAAAAGAGAGGTGTAACATGAAATAAAACTTCAAAGGTTTATTTTGTAAGAGTAATATACCTATGATTACATCAGAAGATGTTGGCACTTCCTTCTAAGTAATAACATAAATAAAATATTGAGCTAAAGAAGCTTGTTCATTTTCTTTAATCGATGAGTTGAATTTGGATCCTCCCATAAAAGAACCCCTAGGATCAAACGTCATATCACTAGCATCAACACAATTAATAGATCTTCCTAATGACCATTGGGCATTCCCTAGTAATCTACCCCATTTTATCACAATCAAAGCATATGATATTACTCTTTTAATTGCACTCATGTTAGTGATGCTTCCCACATATTTTGCCTTTTTGGTTTTCCCTTTGACCTAAATCTTGAAGCCTAAAATTTTGACCTAAATGTTATGTGCTTCTTAAATTTTCAATCACTCTAAGGAAAGAATGTCCTCTTTGTTTATCTTATTATTTTTCTGAACTCCAAAATTGTTTAATCTTATTCAATGCATATAGTAGCTTCCATTAGTTCCTAATGCAAAAAAAAAAAAAAAATACATCATTGTCATAACACCCTTGATTGAGATTTGTAAACCCTTCATGAACAAATAGCATTTTTGTTTTTCAATTACTACCACTTTTGGTGTATACCTTAATAGTTCAGAGAAAGTATACTAATACTTAGCAATTGTCAAATTTTTTTGACATAGCCTAGTAAGGTCATCCATTTTTTTCTTTGCCCACACTGAAATGTACCATTCCAAAAGTGCGACGTTGAACTCTTTCCAAGAAATATCTAAATTTGCATATTATTGAAGTGCAGCCTCCATTAACCATGCAAGTAATGCTATCTAAGATCAGAACTAACAATGAGACTCATCAATGTTCTAATTAAGCATGCTATCAAACAGCATCTCGATTCTCTTTGACCAATCCTCCGCTTGAAAAGGATTTATAGTGTCCACAAAATGTGGAGGATGAAATTTCAAAACTCCACTACATTTACTAGTTGGACACATTTCTATTTATCTCCCAAGTTTAGTTGATGCAATCCCTTAATGGGCTTGCATCCCTTATATAATTTTTTTAATCACTTGATCTCTCTTTTCCCATGATGGTTCATCCATTCCCAATCCATTTATATAAGTTTTCATTGTGTAAAATTATATTCTACACAACTATTTTTAGCATATGTCGAAGACATAATACATTCAACATAATTTGAGCACAATACATGTCAAACAAAAGTACAAACTAAATTTCATCACTAATGGCATTTGATCATGATTCAAAGCTTAATGAATTGTATGATAATTGAAATGAATCATATGTTTTCACTGAGTCTCAATTTCTAATCAAGATGTATCATATATTTGGGCTTACATACCATACATTACTCTTGACCTTACATATTTTGTCCTTAATGGCATTACATACTATACATGATTATTATTGCATTGTATGTTTCTTTCAAGATTTTTCTCCTTTCTCAATCTTATATACCATCTCTTCTCTCACTATCCTTTTTTTATGAAATCTATGTATCATATATTATTATTAATATATTATACATTTCTCTTGGGCTGTACCTTCCTTAGTCTTATATACAATCCTTTCTCACGTTGTACTCTAATGAACCTAATGTATAGTACATCATTATTAATGTATTATATTTTCTCTTCAATTTATCTTTTACTTTTGCATATTGTTTGGCACTCATGGTCCACTCAATTGAACCTAACATACCATTTGATAATATTCATGTATCATATGTTATCCTCTAATTTATCTTAACATAATGTTTCATTTGCCAATTTGAGCATGACATATCATATGTTAATATTAGCATACCATATATTTTTCTTAGATTTTTCTCCTATTATCTTAGACATTTGTAATCCAAAGTTGATGTATGTACATCAAACCCTCATATGCAATTCATCAATTTGAATGTATCATACATTATTTATAAGTTTTCCTTGTTTTCTTTAGTTGCTCAACCTCACATACAATATGTAAACCCTAAGGTACCATATGTGAAGATCATTTTTTATCATGTACCATAATTTAATTAAAGGTTATTTTTACATGGCTCAGCTAATCTTAGTTAAATATTATATGTTTCACACATGAATCATGACAATCAATGTAAGAAAATATACATATTCCTCTCTATGATCATCTATCAATCTCACATACCCTAAAATGTCATTTTGCTAACCCATCACCCTCATAGTTATTTATCACTCAATGTTTGTTTGTCTTTATGACAAGTATCTAACCTACTTTAATACTATCTTATAATGCACATAACTTTACCATGACACTTTTACTACCTTTGTTTGGAAAATCATATTTTTTTATAAAATAACAAGCCATATACTTAAAAAGCAATAAAAGCCAAACCATAACTTTATATAAAAATGCCTAAATCACTTTTTACATCATTTATAATGGAATAAATAAAAACTAATATTGGACCCCATCTTCATTTTCATAGTAACATTATTACAATGCCAAATAATAAATCTTAATACAAGATTTTTTGAAAATATAAATCGAAGTAATCTAGATGTCCATCTACAAAATATAAATATTTTTTAATTTTACAATAAATAAGTGATTTTGACCAAAGTCCAAAATTTTATAAGATACAAAAAAACATGTGAATGTCTCCTCTCTTGATTTTATTTTCATAATTTTTGAATTTAATAAATCTATAATTAAACTCATGATCATTTCTTTTTATGATAGTGGCATATGAAACATATGATTTAATCTCTTGAAGCACTATGATTATTATTGATAAGATTAATTATGTGTGAAATCATAACAAGATTTATAAGAGGATTTCTACAAAAGTTCCAATCTAAATCTTTTAAACATATTGGATCAGTAGAAAAACCTGTTGAACCCATTGGACATCATTTAACCATGGGATTATTTGGCTACCCTTAGATGAATGTCAAGTAATTAATGTTAGAATGTATATTGAATTATCCAATGAATTCAAAAGAATATATGTTCTATCAAACAAGTATTGAACTGCCCAAGCCCAAGTCCTATAACATAGATTATAGGTTTAAAATGGGATCTCTGTTGGATATCCATCATATTATCTCATAAACCATTCAATGTTGAGTTAACCAAGTATCACACTATTCCAAAAAAAAATTACATTATTAATCTAAATATATGTCATCTAATTAGTTCACTATCAAATAGATATCAACTCATCCAATCAACATTTGATGAATGGTCTGATGATCATCAAACCATATGATAGCTAAATCATCAAGATAATGTGGTTCACCAAAATTGGAGTTATATCAAATTCCCATCAAACCATCTATTATGTGTTTAATGATCCATTTATTGATGAGTTTGATAATTGGTGGAACTATAATCAAATTGGGATTCTATCGAACAATCATTGAACCATTCAATCAACAACTAGATAATCAATAGTCAAGTTATCACTTAATCCAATAAACCATCTAATAAATCAAAACCTAATCACGTTGTCTAAAGATATGATTGAACTACTCAACATATTTGCAAAAAACTTGTAATAATCAATAAATTGAAGAATATAGTCTATTTTATATGCTTCAAACGGCGGTATCATTATTGCTAAAGTTCCAAGTTGAACTATAAAAATAAGTGAACTCAAGGTGAGCACTTGTAAAACTCTTGCAACTCCATATTTATAATATTTTACATATTTTTGAGTTTATCAATGAGTTGGAGGGGTTTCCAAAAGTGTTTTTGAAATTAGTTAAAGTGAAACATCCACCACATGCTAAATGGAAGCATCATTCTAATTATTTACATTGTTTTATTATGCCATGTGAATTATCTCTCTGATTATAATGTTTTGTATTTAAGCTAAACTATTTTCCTCTACTTTCTAGTTTCTTGATATTTGTGGACTCTGACATTAATTGTGTACGATCTTTTGGTCCAATAACTATAATCCTTACAAATCAATTGTGTAGGATCCTTAGTGAGTTTGAACCTTGGTGTTCAATTTGTGTAGACTTGTCTAGCCTAATGATTTGATCTATGTAGATCAATTTGTATAAGTTTCTTTAAGTCGGTTTTTCTTTAGGTCGATTTGTGATCCCTCAAGATCATTTTTTAGAACTTTTTCTTACCTCACTTCCATGAAAAGTTCAATGGTTTATGAAACCTAGTCTTACATGATTCAGAGTATATTTAAGTTTGTTTGGAGATAAACCACTTGAATGTCTCTATATCTTTACTATTATTGCATTTCACATAAGAAGTTTTCAAACATACTAAAGTTTTACAAAATGAATTTATCTTAAGACTTCTTAAATTAAAAAAGAATCATAATATACTCCTATATTATATGGACACCATCTCTCCAAGATGTTTTTAGCTAAGTTAAAATTGAATAACCAAGCCAACACATAATGAGTTAACGTAGAAAGGTTGATGTTCAAGAATAACAGAAAAAAAACATTCTAGGTATTTTTTATGTAAAATAATATTTACAAAACAAGTACTTGTTGCCCACATACCATAAAATGCTATTGGAAGAATTGTGTATGTTAATGCTAGGTGCTATGCTTGTTGTAGAATATATGGCAAAGTTCAATGAGCTAATGATTCAATGTCATGCAATCAAAGATCTTAAATATACACTAGTTAGCTTTTGGTTTGGGTTGAAACTGACCTCAATAAAGAACAATGGACCTAGACCACAATCTAGAAGAGTTATTTCATAAAGAAATCAAGTTTGAACATTATCTTAAGATGAGAAGAATCTCTTTTCAATCTAGGGAGACGATCGCCAGTCATCCTGGATTCACTCTAGCTAACCAATATTTAGTTAGTGCTCATAAGGACATTAGAGGGAAAGTCCCTTTGGTCACTTGAAGCACCAAAACCTCAATGTTTAACGTTTAAAATGCAATGAAAAAAGATATACTCGCAAAAAATCAATCAATGAATTGAACATTAATTTTTCAGAGGATAGTGATGGAAGGTCACTTAGGTAAGTAAAAAGGAAGAGTTAGAATGAGATATTATTGTAGAACCTTGTGATGCCATTAGTGACACTAAGATAGCACTAGAGAGAGAATCCTTAAATGTCATGAGATACATACATCTTAAGGAAAGACTTCAATTGAAAGAGGACGACAATTTTCCAAACCTATTTCATAAATAAGGACTAGTCTTGTAAAATGAAATTAAAAGAAAAAAGAATATCATCTTTTAATGCGTAATAAAGTGTCGTAAAGTAAATAAAGCTGAAAGCTAAACCGCAAGCCAAGACCTTCAGAGTTTCTTGGACAAATAATATAACATTGAATTTAAATCAATGATGTCAATTATCCATTCAACTTGACATCTATTTCAACTACATTTGACATCATGTCCTTTCTATGAATATAACTCATGATGGTTGCACTAAAAATTGAAGTTTCCTTTATTTACCTTGAAACTAGCTAGACCTATAATTCTTGGAGTGAAGAATATGATTACGCTGATTAAAAATGATAAAACATTGCATACATTGAATTGCAAAACAATTTGAAAAAGAAATTTTTTAACAAGCAATTGTATATTCCTTGATAGCAATCGAAACTAAGACTAGTCTTGTTGATGGAATTAAGATCCTCATGAAGTTTTTTCGTTATTAAAAGAGTTTGAATATGTATGCTTTAAGGATCTCCCAAGTGAATTTTCACCCTAGTTGGACATTCAATGTGCATTAGATTTAGTAACTGTCCATATTACCAAATCCCTCTCTACCTTCATCATTGTCGTGTCATGTGGACTCATCAAGTCTAATTTCTTCATCTATTTTTTTCTTCTCTATCCTATCAAGTGAAGATTATGAGTAACTCTTGCTTTCTTTCTTCTCATCATCTCTATTGCATCATTTTAAGGTAAATGCCAACTTTTTTTTCTTCCTTCACTTTATCCCATCAGGTGAAGGTCTCATGAAGCAATCTTTACCTAGCTTATTTTCATTCGCTCAACCCTCCAACTCAAGTCTTAGTCTTAAGAACATGCATATCACTATAGAGTTTGACCAATTCTCTGAAAAAAAACAATACATTTGTAGTAACTCATGTCTCAACTAAACTAGTTACTAGAGGTAAGGAACTAATTTTCATTTATAAAATTGGAACATAGGCTTTTGCAAGGTTGAACACACCTATTCAACCATTAGAGTTAGTTTGAAAATTTTCATCACAACTTGGTTTCATCTTGAGAACATTTTCAATCCCGTCACTCCTCAACCTAATAGATTTATTACTCGTTTGAATGAAAAGAATTAAACATAACAATGAGACTACCCATATTAACAACACCTCTTCCCAAAAATAAAACAAGTTAATAGGTGATCAAGCTCTAGCTTATTTAATAACTCAAGAAGTGAGCAAGATAAGTTGATCGTTCTTTTGGAAATTTAAATTACATGTTATCCTCATTTTTTTTTGTTTTTTTTTTTGTAAAAGCTTTTAAACAACTCTTTATCATGATATAGATGCTGATATAAGAAGTTTGGAGACAAAAATGAAAATACAAAAATTTGCATATGAAATCTCAACCTTTAATTTAGAATACAACTACATGACAAATATTAAAGATAAGGGCAAGAAACACTGCTCCTCAAGGCATGTTTAAGCTAAGGTTATCACAACCCCTCTGTTAATCAACGTCGAATCCTTAGGGCTCTACAAATCAAGGCCTAAACCTTAAGAACATATCACTCGAGGTTGGACCCTTAAAACCCTGCCACTAACAATGCATCGCCAAATGAGATAAAAACAACAAGGATAAGGTCTTGCTAACCTTTTCCCATCTCCTGTGCGACCATCATGAGCCACCACTAATTATATTGTTGATGCTCGAGGAGATGAGGAATAATAATTTAACCATCCTTTGCCCATGCTTTGCATTGTTACATGCAATAAAAGAGGACAAGGCATGACTATTCCTAATCTATGCTCAAGCTCAATGAAGGAAAACAATCACCTTACTCTAAAATTCATAACTTTTCATAAAAAAAAATAAACTTCTAGCTTGCTCTCATAACTTTTGTCTTTTTCTTTTTTATTCTTTTTTATAATAACTTTTCTTAAGATTTTCAACTGAGTAAAATTTTATCAAAATTCCCTTAATCCAAATTGTACATAATAAAAGTAAAAGAGTTTTATCCCTTATGTTTCGACTTGAAAGATTTTTATGATGATTTAACATAACTATATATATATTTAAAAAACTTATTACTAGATTAAATATGACTATCTATTTAAAAGATGTATTACTTTTATCCCTAAGTCATTACTTCAATACTTTATTATTAAAGAATTGCATTCTAGAGAGCTTTTTAGATATTTTGGGTCCAATGAGTTAAGTATGTTCATTGAAGAACAATTCTTCGAGCCCATGATGAAAAATGATATTGCAAAGTTGTATTACTACTTTCTAAAGGAATGCTTAGTATACTCCAATCATATGTGAATTCTCAAAAGAAATTAACCACATGGTATGTTAAATGCATTGAATTTGTACAATAACATATATGCATTTTAAAAAAAGATTACACATGATGTAAACATTTACTACCAATCCAAAAACAACTCAGGATTACTCTTTCCATTTGAGATATCATTTAATAACTTCCCAAAAAGATTACACATTTTTAATTTTTTTACTGTTTAAATCTTCTAATTTTTTTAAAAATAATTAAAAAAACATACAATCATCACTAAAACAAGCTAAAATTATCAAAAAACTAGTCTTACAACCAAAACTTCTTCAATAAAACAATGAAAAATACTATACCCTTCAATCCTAGAAACAAACAAGTCGCACAAGAAAACTTCTACTACAAATGAAAAAAGATAAGTCTAAATATTTATGGAAAACAAATCATGATATACTTTTTATCCTCATATTTAACAAATATTACCGTGTGCAGAAACATGGAAGATGTGAGAAGTATTTGTATTGAAAACAGAACAAAATGCTAAAAGCAACAAGAGGCAAAAGATACAATGCATGCCCAATGCTGTAAGGTATCGACAAGAACAAAGTGTGTTACAGCAAAGCTACAAGTGAAAAGCACACACACACACACACTCCTTACATAACATCCCTTGAAAGAAACCTAAGACCAAAAAAAGGAAACAGTATTTTTTTTTTTTTTTTTTTTTTTGTATTTTTTTTGGGCAAGGTCCTAATTAACAGAGAACATCTTGATGAAGGCACTCAATGGAATTCATGGCCAGCCAAATAAAAGTATAATAACTTGAGAAAAAAGCCAATGCTGCATTTTTAACTAACCTTTTTTTTTTCATCAAGCATTTCCCTCTCTGCACTGTACAAATTAACATTAACCAACAACAGCAGATACAGCCGGCCTCTTCGAAATCAATTTACCTTTTCCTCCTCTTCGGTTCAACCTGCATGACATTAGCTCGCATAAATTGGGGAAATATTTACTGCATATATACAATTTAAGAAGAAAAGCTTCTTCCATACTTGGTATTAAATTTCTCGAATTCGTGTTTTTTTTTTCTATGGATTTATGATTTCAAAGGTCATATGGTCGACTGATGTAGTTCTGTTGTGTTGTATAAGAAAAATGAAATGGTTATCCTCATATGGGTGTACTTTGAGCTGCTCCGTAAGAGTATTACTGGTGTTAAGCTATTGAAGCGCACAAGGTTTTTATTTTTAACACAAATTTAACTCAAACGTGGAAATAAATAAGTAGAGAGATTGGGTAAACTGGAACACCAACTTGATATGGATAGAGAGAAGCAAGAAGCCAGGGGACAATACAGAATGATGAAAGGGGAAAGCAGAAGAAGCTTTTCTGTTTCGTCTGTTTTGATTGCAGACAAGTGGCCACAAAGTGGCTGAGAAATGAACTAAAATAGGGTAATGAAATAGAAGAACATATGTCTTTACTATTTAGTGAGAAAGATTTTTGTGCTTGGGGATGAGTTATAGCTGTAGCTTTCTACTTTCTTGGCATACATACAGTCCGGAAGACATATCAGGGTCTTGAGAACTTGGCCATGCACAATATCCCAACGACTGAAAAAATTCCAAACAGTTTTGGAGGAATTATGAGCTTCGTTGATTTATTTTTGTATGGTCTCTCACAGCTCCATCAAGCAGGCGTATGGACCCAAGAGTTGCTCGGAGCGGGAGGAGCGTTTGTGATGAATATCTTGCCCAATTTGATAAATAGTTGGTGCATTGTGAAGTTGGGGAAGACATTCGAGCAATTCCATGGACCGTCAGGACTTCGAAGGCCTGAAATAATACCCATTGCTAAACTCATAGCTCAGCGACGGCTTTCTTGACCAAATTAGTGTACATCAAGGGGAAACTTGACCCTGAATCTACTGATGGAGTCTAACTTAAAAGCTTTAACCCTAAGGAGTTAGAAGTTGAGTAGTATGATTAGTCATGGAAAAATACATCATTATACAACCTAAGCCCGAAGATTGGAGACGTGCTACAATTTCCCACATTTTTATTAGGATGGTAGAAAAGGCTCATAAGATAATGTTCGACAATCATAGTTGCATGAACGCAAAATTCACGACTCTTTGTCATGCATTAAGCTTGTTCTCATAATCATCTTAGCCCCTACAAATGACATGTCAATCTCTCTTAAGAGATACCTAGTCCCCATTAAGTTGAAATCCTATGTAAAATTCTAAAAAGACCTTGACTATTTGACAAAAAGACATTTTAACTTGAACAACCAATGCTTGTGTGTTTACCCATGATGATAAGAAGATTACATTACATCAATCTCCACTTGGGAAAACTGTTCAACCATCTACCAAATCCAAACCCAAGTGAGATGGAGGGAAGGTAAAGTTCCTATAATTAATATTTTACGAGAAGTTGAAGGAGTTTATCGATAAATGTATAGCATAAGTTGCAGCAATAAAGCCTAGTCCCAAAGTCAATGATACAACTACCCCACCCATGTTAAGCTTTTATTGACTGAATTTAAGGATGTATTAGACAAAAGCTACCTTATCAAAGTTGTTCCACTATTGTATAAGTCATACAAAACATCAAGAGCCAATTAGACATGTTCAATAATTATTGGACAAGGGATTCATTAGGGAAAGTCTTAGTAATTGCATTGTTTTCACAATCTTCACTCCAAAGAAAGGAAAAACTCGAAGAATTTTCTTTTACAATCACACCATTAATAAGATTGCATAAAGTATAGATTTCAAATTTCTTATTTAGGTGACCTATTGGAGTAAATGTCTAAAGCTAAAATATTCTCAAGAATATATCTTAAGAATGGTTCACCATCTAATTAGGATAATGCCAAGTGATGAATGAAAAACAAGATCAAAGGATAAGGACATTTTATATGAGTGACTTAATATATGTTCTTTAAATTATCAAATGTACCTAAATACTTTCAAGATGATTATTACCCAAATTTTGTGTATGTTCTTGAGATAGTTTACCACATTTTATTATTAAAATGGCTATCCTTAAGAGTTTGTTACAACAAACATTACGGTCAAGATAATGTACAACTTAGGTAATACATTGAAACTAGTGATAAAATCAAAGTGAACAGAAGGGTAGATCAACTATTTAGGACATTGGTTATATTATTTTAAAGCCTTACTTGTGCTTAAACAAAATATAAAATTCTGAAGGAACTCTACTCATTTATTATGTCAAATTTTTTATTTCTTTAATCTTTTGTACAACAAAAAATGCATATGTATAACCATGACCTCATTTAGAGACTTTCTAGTTTAAGGGCTACATATTAGAAGTCTAGCTAGCCATTTTAGTAGAAATAAGATTATTATAGTGGTCAAGAATAGGCTTTATTGGCCAAAATTCAAACATTGCCAAAATTGTCACTATTTATAAGATGTGTGCCTTAGCTAAGCAACAAAGTCTAAATACCATCCTATACACCCCTTTTTTATTTCTAACCAAATTTGGGAGGACACATGGATTTGGTCATAAGTTTGCTCAAAACAAGAACTATGCATAATTATATTTTTCACAATGGTAAACCAATTCACTAAAATATGATGTCAAATGCTTCAAACATGGCTTTTTTGGTTTTTGATCATAGTCTATTGAAGACCATTGTTTATGATCAAAATACTCATTTTAACATGTATTTTTTGGAAAACCCTATAACATTTGATAAGTATTTTTTGAATAACCATGTAAAAATTGATGGATATAAAACTCAATTTTTTCAATCTAAAACACATAGACCCACTTATGTGATCAATAGGATCTTAATAATTTTGCTATAATGCCTTGTGGACAAAAATACCAAAAATTATAATTTGCTTGTCATGTACCAAATATTAATATAATAGTTTGGAAAATAAGCCTATAACTATGAGTCCATTTGAAACATCTATTGGCTATGACTACCGAACTCCTATGTATGCATGTATTTCTAATCCAACCAAGCATTTGAAATTATATCCATAACAAGCATACTTTGAAAAAAAAATAAGTGCAAGTAATCAAGCTTATAAAAAGCTAACTAATTCTCAAAAGAAATATAAGGCTTTTCTATGTGAGGCTTGAAAGGTTTCCCATGAGACCATTTAGTGCCAATGTCTTTTAGATCTTGAAAAAGATCAAACTAAATGTGTATGTACTAGATCGGTCTGACAAACTACATCTCAAAATTAGTAGCACAAAAGGAACCAATTGTAACACCCAATGACCATTCAGTGCCAATGTCTTTCAAATCTTGAAAAGGATCAAACTAAATGCATATGTAATAGATCTGTCTAACAATTTGTCTTAAAATTAGTAGCATACAAGGAACCAATTGCAACACACAATTAGCCACTTGTGCCTTTCTCGCCATACTTAAGAACGAGCCTTTACTTGAGCACCCACTTGCTCAACTTGGTTTGGAGAGAAAAAATTAACTAAGTCGAAGAACTAGAATATAATCACTAGAAGTCATAGTTATCTGAGATATCTTGTGTGATAAAAAAATCAACCAAACATGGACGACATATGGATCAATTGAGAGGAGTTTCAAAGAATCAATCCGGGATTACTCAAGAGAAATCATGGAAACTCTAACTTATACTCATCAAAACTACATTCTCCCTACATCAGGGTTATTGGTACAGGTAAAATCAGAGCAAGAGATTTTCATCCAATCAATCTGATCCATACAATCATGCCTACCCTAGATCCATTTGGCACAAGTGATGTCAATAGCCGCGATGGTTCACTGACAATTCAGTTTTTAACACCTTAGTCACAATTTTCAAATTTTCTCGAATTTCAGCACATCATTTCCAACTTCATTAGTTTAGCATTCCACACTTTAGCTAATTTTATCAACATCTCAACAACATTCCATTTTTATTCTGTCATTTTGCAATAGCAACAAATCGATCTTTTCAATTTCAATGTCAATTAAAACCTGATTATGTTTTGTTGTTCCATTTAATTGAATTGACTCTAGTTATCATTATTTAACTATTGTTTCAATTTAACATTACCATTTCCCTAGTTCAACATTCTCAATTTGCCAATGCAATATTCAGAGTTCAACTTGTTTATCATTTTCAATTTTCTTTTATTTGTTGCATGATCAAACTCTTTTGTCTAGCTTTGGAATTTTGGTCACAACATTTCCATTTAATGCTTTGATTTGAAGAATTTTTTGGTTTGTTGTAAAAATAAAAGAAAAAGTTACAAATCTCGATATCACATCTTAGCCCAGATTAACTACATATTGGACAAAAAATGCAATCACTAAATGACTAAGTAGTTAAAATATTGCTTTTGAATTCTTTCCATGCAGCTTGTTTTGAATATTATGCTTGTCCTAGATTGAAATGATTTTTTTCAACATTATCACAATTTGATCAAGCTATGAGGAATAAGGTAATGATACACAAACAAAATGTGTATCCCAAACATGTCTGCTCCATCTTCCCAAGTTTTCTCAACTTTATTATTTGTTTGGTCATTACTTTTGCACTTTTTGCTTCTGATTTCTATGATGGATAACATTTTTCCATGGCTAGACTAAGGGCAAAGGCTACTATAGTATCCCAAGGCCCCCTCTGCAGAACTTTTGTGAGTACAGATACCCAAAGGCATATGGAATACTCCTAGGACATTTATGAGGATGATGAATAAGATATACTTCATAAAAATATATTCTATTGGATCCCAAAGCAGCCATTGGTTGGTAGCTTTTAGTGGTCTGATGGAAAACATGGAGTGAGGAAAGAAAAGAAAATCCAAAAGTTCAGTGGCAAACTTCCACTTTTGAGTATCCATAGTTCCCTAAAGAAGACCACCCATTTCTTTTTCAATCTTAATTGTTTGTCTTGAGATTGCAAGGTTATTAGAGCTTAATCTTTGTTATGCTTGTTGCTGTTTTGAGGGATTTATAACCTACATCTCATGTTCTTGAGGAACCTTAAGCCCTAATGCTTTCCTAGTTTGAATGCATGCTGCATAATTTCTAAATCTAAATGTTTATGATTATGCAATCTTCTCAATTTTGTACAATATTTTCTTTATAATGCACTTTCGTTAGTAGTCTTCTGCAAACTTATTTTCTATTTTACTAAAACCATTACATACTCAGTCTAGGGTATGCTATCCTAGTCCTAATTGAGAAATATCGTGAATGGATACATCTCATGTGTTCCCCTTGGATCTACATTTTTTTTCCTAGATTTCTCTTAGATTTATTACGAGTGCAAGTATTTATTAGATAATATATTGTCAAAACGTGTCTTGTCTTGCACCACAAACACAATGGGATAGAATTTGAGCAAATGGCTCAGATCTCATAGTACACAACAAAATTATATGGAGTAGAATATTGAATCTTTGAAGATGAAGTCATTGATCTAGCAAAAGAAAATTGTAGGAATGGATCCAAAATAGCAAGCACTACAAACCATATTAAAACGGTAACATTGAACAACCTGGAACAAACAACTGGTATAAAGAAAAGAATTTAGAACAACATCTAGGAACTCACAAGAGGAGTAATAAACATGGTCCCATCTAATCACAATATTTAATGCAGCAGCTACTATCCAAGTACATTAATAAGTCCATAATTAATAGGAGAAACAGCAGAACCTTGTAGAACCTACAGTACATAGAGATGTCTCAAGTAATACAACATGACGAAAGTATACGAATGTAGTTTAGGAAAAAATGAGATGCTAAGACAACTAGTGATTGAGATTTGAAAAGTAATCAAAATATGGGGAAAAGAAATAAGTTACTTGTCTAGAAGTCAATCTCTGGTTTTCTTAATCCTAAGTCATTATCAATGTTGTTAGAAAACTGCATCTCAGCTCTAAACTCCAAGTACCCAAGGGATATGAAAATGATCCAGTCCTCTACCTTAGGCCTGGCAATTAGAAATTCTTTTCATGGTTTTACAGCTAGTGCTTATTTTGAATTTAAGTTCAAAACTTGTTATGTCCCTTAACCTCAATCAACTCAAAATTTTCTGAAACTTTATCATTAGTATAGTTGACATATGGGTTTAAAGGCTCACTTGTTATGCATTTAAATTATCAGTATAAACAACATTACTGTCATCACAGCTGCAATAACAAAACATCAACAACAAGTTTAGGTCCAGCATCACTACATATTTGCCTCAAATATTGCTAACTTTATTGGCACAAGACATCACTGCTTAACCCGCATTGAGTTATTAACCAAGAAAAGAGCATAACTGGTGATAATGGGTCATTCCTAATTGAGACATTTGCCAACGGATGGTTGGCATATCGTCATTCCATAAAAAAAATCAAAAACAACAGGAGTGCAAAGCATGTCATTTGAACCCAAGGAGATTCTAAATCTCTTCCTATAAAATGTCTATTACCTTTACAGGATAACCCCTAAATGTGATATCTATCACAACCACAATAATACTTCTCTCAAGCTGGCTCTTGTTAACTGCAAGTAACAAGAAAAGAATAGAGCCTCCAATAAAAGGCCTTGAACATTATTAAGGTAATCCTTATTAGCCTTCAAGTTCCCTCACAGAACATCTGACTCTATTGCTTGGGATCTTTTGGTAGAAACGATCAAGTTTGATCTTCATAAAATACAAAAGTGCAATGCAGGACAGTAGAACCCACCACAGATTGTCCATTATTAAGAAACAACAAAGAACCTAGGCTCTCAAATTTGTTGTGGAACCAATTATTGGGACGTGCTTTGATACCAACTGAATGTGGAATGGAAACATAAAAAGGCACTTGAGGATTACTGTGAACCATGAGGAATGTTGAAGTCAAAGAAGACATGGTGGTAAGGATGGATGAATGGTAATGATGTGGAACTAAGAAAGGGTAGGCAAAGTGGTAAGGACTTGATATTTGTGCCTGATAGAAGCTAGGAGTGTGATTTAACAAAAGAAAATATGTTGTTAATTCATTGTTTATGTGAGCTTAAATAATACAAAAGCTTAGGTCACCCGAGTTCAGAAAATCAAGTCATGTCACTCAAATGTAAAAAATACAAAAGCAATTTTAGCAAAAAATATGTACTAAAAAACCCAACCGGTTTTTGGAAAGGAACAAAAGACAACTTAACAGCAATTTTAGAATAGAGCAAGCTTCAAAGCACAAAGTAGATACTTTGACATTTTTCATGATATGATAACAGAATCCAAACCACATTAAGATAAAAAACAAGCTCAAAGTATGGTAAACAGATTCTACAACAATATTCAGTAAAATAACAAAACTTGCACAAAACAGAAAAGGTGGAAGAGTAGCAGAGATAAATGGGTAGAAATCACTTGCGATGATCTAAATCTACACTTCCAGATTAAAGATCAAAGAAATTAGCACTACGAGTGGCAAGTCGGTTAAGAAGCTTAGTCTATCTATTGATTAAAACACATTGGCCAACCTGTTCAGATTGATGAAACCAGACAGCTTGAAATCGACCAGGCAAATAGAGGTTATGTTTCTGGAACTCAATATATATAACCAAGTATACCCATATCTTAATGCATGAAATTTGATTAAATCCCACTTTAAGACTACAGATAAAGTGCCTCAAAACATGTAACCATAATAAAGAATCTCATAACTAAAACAGGAAAAGGTGCGTGCAAGCATGAAAACATAACATATCACAATAGACTAATTTATTCTAAAGCTAAAAAAAGAACATACAGAAAAAGTAAATGATATCTGTACTAAACAGCAAAAATTTAAATAACATAATCAAAGTTAACAATGTGGACAACAGGAAGCAAAAGCACAACAACGAAGTAACTAAAACATTGATATCAAACCGAAGGACATTATGTTAGGTACCACATTTAAGAAAAGAATAAACATGATCTGAAAAATTTCAGCTGCTCCAAAATATAAACTATCAGAAACTATTATCTTGTGCCAAAAGTCATCTAAAATAGTATCTGGTTTCCCTTGATGTGAAACATGCAAATGGCTATGAGAATCAATATTCACTTCAATCTTTTTTGTTTAGTTCTTATGCAAAATGACAAAACTAAATGAAATGTATTAGCCAATCCCAGAATAAAACCTATTTGGAATGACAAATACTAAAAGAAAAATAAAAATTCAGAAGAAAAGGCACTGATTCAATTCTGTAACTCAAAACAATAACTAAGGATGAAACCAATAAAACTTTTTAATTGATATCAGCAAGGGAACTAAAATGATTTTCTTGCATAATAGTTCTAATTTTCTATGAAGCCAATGAAAAGCAAACAAATCCACCAGAACTGCCTCACCATTGGCTCTGAGATTGGAGAAACGGTAAAGCCATTTGGAGACCTTTTGCCATCACCATCAGACGAACAATCTGAACAGATGAAATGATCCAGTTTTTTAGCTTGTTCAATAGTCATACCCATACAAGATGGATGAAACCTGAACAAGGGCATTTTATATAAGATAAACTTCTTGCAGCTAAATATAAAATATAAATAGAGAACTATTTAAAAAGAAAATGTAAGAGATGAACATTTCCAAAAGAAACTGCAACTTATCAAAACATCAACATTTCCAACAAACATTTCAAATTTTCAAACAACATATACCATCCAATGGTACAAAAAATACTAAGAAGGTTCATTTAGGTTAATAGAGACACTGGTGCACTTAAGAAAACAAAAGTGACAATTATGCATTCATGTTGAATATAATTTCTCTTTGAACTGAACACAAAATAACCGCACATACTTACATTTCGGATTAGACCTCCATACACCCTACGTTATTCTAATTAACAAAATGGATTTTATCTCCCATGTACTTTAAACACTTAAAAAACAATTACAATCGTTAGGAAAAAACCAAGACATTAATAATTTTTTATTAAGATGCTCTGCAGCACATAAGGAATATGCATAAAGGATAACCCTACTAATCTTATTGGTAACAATTTATACGTCACATGGAAAATACAAAGTACAATAAAACATCCATAATGGAGGTCATAATTTCTACATGCATATATTTTCAAAATGGAAATTTTAGCATACAAAGAACTTATTACAAATGCCCAATTTATTAAGATTAACTACAGAACACCAAAAACCATTAATGTTATGTAAGTATTTTAGTAAACCTTCCCCATTATTGAATTAAAGCCTTGTTCAATTACATATAAAACACCAAATTTTTTAAAAATCAGATGTCTTTTGTATGTAAATAGCCACGTTTAACTGAATCAAGATTTAAATTCTATAGTTTTTACTTTATTTAAATAAAAAAAAGTAATTAAAAACAATAGAATTTAAACAATGTTTATGAAAATTTAAACAATGATTATAAGAGTAATAACATATAAAAAAATTAGAAACCACAAATTAAACCATGACCAAGTTAAACTCAATAATTTAAATATAATAACATTTAAAAAACACAAAATTTATTAAAATTAACTACAGAACACCCAAAACCATTAACGTTGTGCAAGTATTTTAGCAAATCTTCCCCATTATTGAATTAAAGCCTTGTTCAACTATATATAAAACACCATATTTTTTAAAAATCAGATGTCTTTTGTATGTAAATAGCCACATTTAACTGAATCAAGGTTTAAATTCTGTAGGTTTTACTTTATCTAAATGAAAAAAATAATTCAAAACAATAGAATTTAAACAATGTTTATAAACACAATAACATATAAAAAAGAATTGAATTTAAACAATGATTATAAAAGCAAGAACATATAAAAACATTAGAATTTAAACCATGACCAAGTTAAACTCAATAATTTATATAACATTTAAAAACCACAAAAATTTATTAAAATTAACTACAGAACACCAAAAACCATTAATGTTATGTAAGTTTTTTAGCAAAACTTCCCCATTATTGAATTAAAGCCTTGTTCAATTATATATAAAACACCAAATGTTTTAAAAATCAGATGTCTTTTGCATGTAAATAGCCACGTTTAACTGAATCAAGGTTTAAATTCTATAGTTTTTACATTTTTTAAATAAAAAAGTAATTAAAAACAATAGAATTTAAACAATGTTTACGAACACAATAACATATAAAAAGAATGGAATTTATAAAATGATTATAAAAGCAATAACATATAAAAACATTAGAATTTAAACCATGACCAAGTTAAACTCAATAATTTAAATACAATAACATTTAAAAACCACAAAACCATGATAAAATTAAAATTTAAAATAATATACTATGTACAGATAAACGTATCTAATTTTTAAATAATTGGATGTTTTAAAAATAAATAATTGGGCGTTTAAAATATAATTAATCAAGTTCAACTCAATTATGAAAAGGTTTTGTTAAAACTGACTAACAATGTGATATAGCAATTAAAATTGATAGCTTAGGGTGTTTTGTGATTATTTTTAATGAGGGGTAATCAAAATGTAAAATAACCCTTCCAAAATTTTATGAATTTTGGCATATATTGTTTATCTCAATAAGTAAAATAAATGATAAACTTAATTCGATAAAATAAATATAACATAAATATGACAAAAGCAAAAAAGGCACCATTTATTACAGTAAAGTATTTTTTTTTCATTGTGTTAACTTTTCTTCCTTCTGTCGTAAGCAATGCCATTCCTTAATCTACTTCTATTAATTCATGAACATTTTAAGGGTTGGGAATGATTTAATGCTTTCATCATGTCAAACTTCAGTTAGTGAATAACACAAGAATGGTTTCCATTGGCCATCAGTGAATTTTGCATGGAACAAGATAGAACATGAATAAAATAACTGCCACCATTATAACCTGAATCCAGAAGCAACAATGCATCATCTAAAATCATTTTCCAGCATCAATATATGGAATTGACAGTAACTCATACCTATTTCCCAACAAACCGACATCTAAATTAGACGTTAATACCAGAGAACTTTAATTCATCATAGAAACAAACAAATGCTAAAACACCATAATAAATCGCAAGTAAAAGCTAACCCTCAAAAACTTATTGTATCCTTGCTCATTTTACAAGTCTTTACTGTCACCCGATATCAAATTCTTGGTTTATAGGGATATCAGCAGACGTACAGTTTTAAATGTTAATATTATATCACCTGGTTGACACCACCGAAATAACAGTAGCCACATGCAATCAAATGAAACTTTCAAAGAAGACAAATTCATAATGCCAAATAAGGCAAAACAGCAGTCATTAAGCAATTCAGAAGGAGGTTATCCTACAAATAGGTTGGAGTATGGCTGGCAGATATCTGCCACTGCAGTTGCTACCAATGATGGAGATAGATGCATAAGACATCAACTGTCAAATCAAGCACAAAATAAGAAAATTTATAAGGAATATCGAAATCCTATCATATGAAATGCTTACCACTAATTTGATTTTGTATGCTAGACAATATCCATATAAAATTTATATCATATGAAATATTTCAAGCTAATTTGATTATGTATTCTGGACAATTTTCATAGTTGAAGGTAATTGCTTGATGCTAATTACAAAGTAATTTAGTGACAATGTCAGTAAAGGAAGCATGACCATCCCGGACTGTGTAACAAGACCATTCAAAAACTTCATAGCCAAATTAATTGTAATAGGCACAATGCCAGCTTACAGTGTCATTCTCATATAGCAAACATTCAGTTGGCTTAAAACAATATGCACCATCCAGTCTTGAAATTCCCAAATCGAAGATCAGCATTATGATCGCTACATCATTACAACACTAATTTAAGATTATTTACAGCCATGAATAGGATCAAAACTTCACAATCCATAATTTGAAAGCTGCATGGAATAACAAACAAAACAGGTTTTATTTATTGTGGGTTTCATGACTACAAGTTCAAAACAAAAAACAAACAATTGTCTGCTTAGGACACGTAAATCCGAAAACAGCCCAACAAGCCACCGGGAATTGGGTTTTATTAGACAGGTTCAATATGCAGATTAATTTGTAATGTCAACCAGCGAGGCTCTTATTTCATCTTCAACCTCTCAAAGTGAACGACCTCTTGATTACAGCAATCAGTAAGATGCACCTTATCTTTCAAAGCAATTGTTTAGTATAGTGACCTTAAAATGATCCACCTTAACAACAATCAGTTATATTCATCAAAAGAGGTGACCATGAAATTTTTTCCTTTGTCAAGATATGGAATCGAGAAACTTGACCATTGCATTCGGCTAGTGCTCTATCCACGAGGTCAAGGAATTAAACTCTCCACACTTTCCCGTCTAGAGCCTACCAAGAAAAAGCATCCTTGATAATGGTTCTGGTTCTAGCTGACTTTCAACACTAACCTCTTCAAAAAAAATTTCAGCCTCCTCTCATTTATTTTCATAATTAATACTTAAGTAGGAAAAACTTTTTACCTTGTGGCCTCATCATTCTTCTTAAAGACACATGAGAGTAAAGACAATCAAGAACTACCTCATGGATGAAAAATAAAAAATTTTTCTCTTTTTTTCATCTATGGGACAAATAGCTTAAAAAATAAATGTTTACTTTATAAATGGAATCATAAGCTTCTCCTTCAAAGAGGTTTGGCTCATCAAAAAGAGTCCTCATCACTATAATGGTCTAAATATCATTGAGGCCCAATTAGAGAAAACTCTTGTTCAAGTGATGATGATTCGGCTTCTCAAAGATGAAAACCTTTAAGGGCATTAGATGTAGAAGGACCCAGCACTATGGCTAGCCTTGTTAAACCAGAACATGAACCCAGATAAGTTTCAAAAACCAAGGAATTTCCATCTTTAGAACTATGGAACAGAGTTTGCAATGCCATTCAAGACAAATTCAGCTGATGCAAGTCTAAAAAAATATCAAGATAAAAAAATTTGAAGGGGAGAACATCATTATTCAAACAACTCAGAGAGGCTAACCCCCACCCTCCTCCCCTCTCTTACTTTCTTCCTTCTCTCCCTCACCTGCATAAAAGGAAATAGAATGGAGTCTGTCAACTATAAAGGTAGAAGAACC
Source organism: Vanilla planifolia (assembly GCA_023846275.1). Taxonomy (NCBI): domain Eukaryota; kingdom Viridiplantae; phylum Streptophyta; class Magnoliopsida; order Asparagales; family Orchidaceae; genus Vanilla; species Vanilla planifolia. Next base: position 57,828,048 of record CM043865.1, read on the forward strand.
AAGGTTTGGTTTTGCAACTCCCATAGAAGTTGCAAACAATCCTATCGAAGAAAATTCATTTTTGTAAACATATTAGATGGCACAATTAATGACCTCCAACCTTACTTCGATAAAATCTATTGAGGATATCAAGCAGACTAACAAGTTAGCATATTAGCAATCTACATTTTACAATAGTGAATTAGATTCATGGTAGTGCTTAAATCCATAGCTGATATTGTTTAAGGAAATTATTTCCTCCAAGTGTTGATTAAATAGTATAAATTAAAAAAAGAAAGAAAAGAGAAACGAAAAAGCTCAAACATGGTGGACATCCACATGCCCACTCAAAGGTACCTCTAAGACAAATAAAATATTTAGTTTGGCTTTATGCCATGCTGAAATGCTTAGGTATCAATCTTCATTCCCTCAACCACTTAAATATAACTTTAGCAGCTTCATTGCTGAAAAAAAATTTGTATTCCCATTAACCTTGAAAATTTTAAATATTCATCGAAAACCTCAACTTGAACCCAAAGCTCAGTGGCCTCCCAGGTGGTTCGTGCTTCTTATATATGAGTTGTCACAGACTGCAAATCCAAACAATCAGAGAAGCTTTGCCTAAGCCTTTTAGCAAACCTATGAAGATAATAATCAAAAATGTAAGAAGTTGGATTTTGAGTTGTCTCCAATATGCGACTAGTTACCTGTAGGTTAGGAGCCCCATTATGGTGTACATAAAAATCCTCAACATGAAAATCACTTATTTCCCCATAGATATTGTTGGAGTTGTACATTCTTTGGGTTGGCCACATTAAAGAAATCAACCAAGGTCTTCTCCTTGAGTTCATCATTAAGATTAGAAATACAAAGAGAATATCTTCTTTGTTGATGACAATCTTCCTTGACATTAGAAACATTGTAAGGAATAAACTCTAAAAAAATAACTTCTGGGGGTACATCCACATGAACATATTAAATCTCAATTCTATCACTTCAAAGTATCCCATAACAGGATCCATAAACCCAAAACCTGAAGGGTTATCAACATTTACAACTTCAATGACTTGTATTGCCTTATTATGCCCCTAAAGCACAAAAAACACAACTCCCTTCCTCTTCGTTTGGCATTGCAAAGTTAGAAATCTTATTGTCAATCATCAGAATCAAAGATCCAATAATAACTCCTGGCCATTAAAGCACTTCCATTAACTCTTTCCTTTATAATGATTTTTGCATCTTTGATGGTAAAGCAGTAGATGAAATTCTACTTTCCTCTTTCTCTTAGTAGGCTCATAGATAGGCACTCATATATGGAAAAGATGAAGAAAATTGATGATTCTCTACACCAACCAGCACATACATGTACATGGTTGGGGAAAATTCATATTTTGCATATTTGGCAAGGCTGATCATGCCCTCTACATGGCATCAATTCAAAAAGAAATAAGCAACAAAAATAGTTGCATTATGCTGAAACATCATCATTAACTAGATCATATGTGCCAACAGAATGAGGAATAAGTCATTCAACAACATTAAGTTTGACCTAAAAAAATTCTACCCACATTTTAGCCATAGCCCTCAAGACAAGAGAATTTCCTATGCAATAAGCCCTACATGAGCTTACATAAGACGTAGCCTGTTTTATCCCAACAGTCACTCTCAATGTTGTGATCTACTAATTGTTGCAGAGAACAGCATCAAGAAATGAGAGGAAAAGTATAAGGATGATATGTTGATGCCCACAAAAATACAAATATAGGAATAAACCATGGAGGCAATGAAAGGTATCCCTTATTCATCTTCCTAGATAGTGGGAAAGATTACAGAGAGGAAATAACAAACACACAAGATCTCTCTAAGAAGAACAATGGCTTCAATACAATCTAGACACCAAATGCAGTGCCCTAAACAATGCAAGAAACCTTCTATTTGTAGACCCTTCTACTCCCATCTTTGGAACAATATACAAATGAAAGCCTAACTGGTTTCTTGGCCAGGAAGGGAGCGAATTTGACAATACAAGTTCTCAATAGCCATACTGATCTGACTCATGATAATCATTTTGATGTCATTGGAAGAGGTAAAGGTGAGATCTTGACCACTCACTTGGACAACTACCCTTAGATTGGAATGGGTGATGTTGATGTGAGCAACATCCAAGGAGGGAATTTGTCCTACTCAAAAAAGGCAATGGATATAGCAATATAAAAATTGGAAAGAACAAATGGAACCTTCCATGATAGCTCCTTAGCCCCCTAAAGGTTTTACAAATCATGTATACTTGGACTCATAACAGGCCTTGAATCACTATAGACTGGTTTGACCTTCCATTCCACTTTTGAGCATATCAAACTCTTACATTTTTTGCTTCCATATTGTTGAATGATGATTCTCATTGCAACTGATGATGATGAATTGCATTGTTTATGATTGATAACCACTGCAAATGGTTGATTATATTGCTTTTATTTCACTGTCGATGTTATTATTGTTATTTTATTGTAAATTTTCAAAAACAATGATATTGTTATTACTACTTTTTAAAAACAATTGTTATTATTAAGAAATTAATCATTTTATTAATATTATTCAAGAGCAATAAGCCTTAATCTAGTCAAATGGTATCAACTACATGAAAACTCTAACATCATTTGTATCAAATCCATTAGTAACTATTCCTTTATATTCAAGTCATTAAATCTTTTCTAATAATTCCTTAAAGCATCTTTTTGAATTCACCTCTTTCTTAATGCATAGAGGAAGAATCCAACAATCGATATGACCTAACAAGAGCATTAAATGGCCTTCGCTAAACATGCCCAAACCATCCGAGCCAACACTCCGAAATATATCTACAATCGATGCTACAAAATCTTTTTCCAAAAGCACTCATTTCTAATCCTATAATTTCAAATATATCCATTAATCCATCTCATCATCATTTATATTATGCTCATTCTATTTGAATATTCATACTTGACATACCAATTTATACCATACAATATTATCGGTTTTACTACAACATTATATAAAATTTATCTTTAATCTTAAATGAGATGTTCCATACACACAACAAACTAAAAGAATCCTCCATTTCATCTAAAAATGAAATTTGTAAATCTTCAAAACTTTATGATAATAGAAATCTATATGTTATTTGTAACGCTACCATGAATAAACTAGCATTTTATATAATAAATTCTAGATCCACCAACACAAAATTCATTGGACTCAAAAATTGTTCTCACAAGTCAATCTTGACATCTGCCCATTCCTTAGTATTATCAATAAGTATACCATGGTAAGTTATCTTGAGTTTAACTAGTAAAAACATCCATCACTAATAAAAAAAAGACAAAGAATCAAAGTGAAAATTTGATGAAATCCAATTGTAATAAAAAATGCTTTAATCCATAGGATCATACACATACCACTACTCATTATACATGCCATCAATGACTTCAATATATGTAATGTCAACTACTTTATTTACTAAAATCTTACAAATTACTTCTCATGGTGCATTTTCAAATGCCTTTTCTAAAGTCATTGAAATAAGGATCATCTTTTTCTTGCCCAAAACTTCTTCTACATCTCAAAAAGTATATACAGCAATAATCGACTTGTTAGCATAAAACCAAATTGATTCTAGAATATAATTGTTTCACATTATAATCTAGAACCAATTACTCGTCCATAGTTTTAAAATATCACTCTTCAACTTAGTTATCTATAATTAGCAAAATTCCCGAATATCCCCTTTGTTTTGAAAAATGTTAATGTCAAAGTACCTTTTTCAACTCATCTAAAATCTTTTTTTCCTTCAAATTAACATTGAAAAATCGCAATAAGCCAAGAGATACCCATTTCCCCTAAATATTTACATGCATTTATAGGAATGACATTTGCTTCTATTGCTTTTCCATTGTTCATGCTTTTTAATGATTCCTTTACTTCTATTTTATGAAATTTTCAATAAAAAATTAACTTTTTAAACAACTAAGCTCTTATAAGTTAAATATTTTTTTCACAATCTTTATCAAAAATTTTATGAAAATAGATAATCTATCTAGATTTAACATTACATCATTAGTTAACAATTTATTATAATCATCCTTAACACATTTTATTTGAGCTAGATTTTATTTTTCTTCTATATAGATTTGGCAAGCATATACATGAATCTTCAGCCTCTTTAATATCCAACTTCTATAAATATTCAAGCCACTTCATATGACCAATCATTTTTTTAGTCTCTCACCATGCGAGTTTATCTCTCCTAATTCTCCATAACCTTGCAAATGAATCATGTTTTCTACTATCATTAATTCACACTTCTTGCAAGTGTAAAAGTATGCATGAACTCTATATGGTTTCCATGAATTGTATAGTATAGATAATCAAACCATACCAAGAATTATGTCATACCATAAAGTAAGAACAAATTGAGGTTACATCTTAGAAGATATTTTCAATAATTATGGTGACAATTACAGTTTTTACTTTATTTCATCTACTAAAATGGATAGCAAAGCCTCTTATATATGGAAGAACTCAATATGGCATAATAAGGGATTTGCAAGATTTCATGAATATTTTCCAGAGTTCCACTACATTATCAAGGAGTTAAGACGATAACTTCCAGTTGTTCAAGATGGGGGGAGGTACCTAGGAAGAGGGCTGATGATGCCCATGGGTAAAAACCTTGCTACAAAGCTTTTGTCAATTTGAGATCACAAGTTTCCTCCATTTTCATCAATTATTATATTTTTCTTCTTTATTGTTTCCTGTGTCAAAGGCTGTTGCTTTAGCCAAACCATATCGCAAAATCGAGCAACAATATCATGCAATTAGCTCTAAACCAACTAGAACTACAGTTCCAATCAGTATCAAAAATCATAAAATGCATAACTTTCAGAACTACAGTAGGCCTTAATATTGGGCTTAGCATTGTTGATTGATTCTATCATGATGACAAATTTATGCTCTATAAAAGTTTAATATACGCCTAAGGGAACCTAGCTAAGGAATTCAAATTTAAAACATAGTTGGTAACATACTCCTCAACCCAAAAGTTGTAAATAACATTGTATCTAACTTGTTGAGAAACTTGAACTTAAAGTTTGTTTTCTAGGTAGTTTCTTAACTAATAGTGACCCAATAATGTTAAGTTATTAACAATTGGCGAGCCTTTATTAATCTGAAATCTAACACCTGGATTTATGCACAAATCACATTAATAATTATCAGGAACCATTGAAATGACACTTCAGGCAAATGCAAGAAAGTAAGTAGTTTGTCGTACCTTTTCTAACACATCTAACACAATAAAAGTAGCATCTACACAGATATATTTGAAGCCAGATAGTTGGCAAGAAAACAGCACAAAAAGAGCAATCTAAGCACACTGACCAGTCCTTGCAGACCTCGCACTGCACCATTAGGTCATCTGGATTGTATGGCATCTCGCATTTGCAGTACCTTCAAAATTAAAAAAATTCAAAACAGAAAAAAAAAAAAAAAAAATCATAGCATTACAGATTTTGAAGAACACAAGGGCTCTCAGGAGAGAGATGGAGGATAGTGCATACACCGCGACGCGGTCAGGAGTGAAGCCACCTGTGGCGGCCTTGTACTCAAACCGGCAGAAGTAGTCCTCGGTCCCAACATTCTCTAGTCTGGTGTAGTTTTTAAACGAGTGGACGAGACACTTCCCCTCGATGGTATGCGCGCTCTGCACATCGTAGTGGTCGGACAGAAAGAGCTCCTTCGCCCCATGAAACTGCCTCCGGCCTCCCATCGACTCCTCCGGCCGGTAGTACCACCGGACCCTAACCTTAACGTTGTTACGGTGGTCCGCCTCGATCTTCTCCACTCGCGCCACGTACGGCGGCTTGTCGGAGTCAGACGGCCGCATCAGCACGCAATCCCCCGCTGCACAACCATCCCATCAAAACAGAAATCCTACAATCCATGAACTCCACAAGTGACGAAATCGAAAGGTACAAAAAGGGAGTCTCGATACGTACGGCGCACGACCTTGTTGGTGCCCTTGATGGTGTACGAATCAAGGTCCTTCTTCCCCGGCTTAGTCTTCGCCATCGATTGCACTGAAGCACAGCCCTCTTCTCCAGCGATCTGAACAAAAAGCTAAAATATCACCTGCACACAACGCCTTCCATCCGCTTCGCCTTCATCTATTTCCACTGCTATTATCGAATTGGGGGTTTGGTACAGACTAGAGAGAGAAAGAAGGGTTTAAGGACCGTCGTCGGGGTGCAGAAAAACACAAGCAATGCTCTCCCTTAACCATCAATTATTGGATGCTTCCTTTAAAGCTGCGTTATTACAATAACAAAAATACACCATTTGTTGATAATAAAATGAAAATTAAAATTAAGATCATCTTCTTTTTAATACATCTATAAAATAAAAGGAATTTTATTTTATTTTTATACAAAAAATTGACTTTGATGACTATTTGTTAATATTATATTCTATTACAATTTTGAGGCAAGAATTAGTCAAACTTTCTTTAATGAATGGTGGACATGTAATTACTAATGATAAGATATAAATTAATTTTTGAGATAATTATGATTTTTTTCATGAATTTGTTTTAGTATAATATCAAAAATAAAAATGTTGATAAAACATAATTTTATTTTACATAGCTCGACAAGGAACTTTATTTTACATGCATACTTAGATGTGAATTTTTGGTAAAAAGTTTTGATGTCTTTGCAAAATTGTTTGATAACAACTCATAAGTTTAGAATAAATATTTAAAAATTGAGTTTTAAAAAAATGTTAAAAAATAGAGTTTTGATAATAAGAATTTTGTAAAAATGAGGCTTGAAAAGGAATAAATTTTTAAATAAATTAAAAAAATACCTTTATTAAATCAACCATTATCTTATTTGCTTAACTATTTTTTGACTCATTCTCAAACCATTTCTCGAAGCACACTTGTCACTTCCAAATTAGGACAAAATCTCTATCAATTGTATTAAAAAACTAAAGTTCAATAAATAGCCTCATGCATGCATACCATTGAGTAATTGTATTTTTTTTACATATGTTTTATTATCAAAGTATAAGTCAATATTGATGATTTTTTATTTGAAAAAATCTTCATGATAATCTTGATCATCCTATGATATCAACATTTTAACACACTTCAAAAAATATGAATTAAATAAATTTTAGAAATTTAAAAACCAAAACATTAATTAAAAATAACAATACAAGTTTAAGTAAATTAAAAGATGTTAAGATAATGATAAGTCAAATTTTTAGATGATTCTATTCTTATACTCACCCTTAATCAACATGTTTAAGCTCCATTATTCTCTTTCCTTTGCATATGCCCAAAAAATTCTCTTACATAAGATATTTGATTTTACTTTATCAAAATAAGTGCCCCTTTAATCATAAGGCATGAAAAAAATTGATATCAAAGGTGATGATGGGACCTTTGTTTTTCATTTCTTTTTTTTTCATTACTCCTATAATTAACTTGATGGTTTTCACGATATTACTATCTAACATAGGCTACCATAGGAAATGTAACTAAATAGTTTGCATTCAATTATGTAAGCATTAATGTTACATAATCAATTTTTTTATATAAATGATGGGAAGTATAAGTGATTTTGTAAGAATATTCAATAATTTAAAAGAAAATAATAAAATTTTTACTAAATTACTTTAGAATATTAAATATTATCATATTAAAATAAGAGATTGTTTTGTCAAAATTAACCTAATAAATTCAAGCATTAAGATCAACAAAAATTTATCAAAATGGCTTAAGATTCAAACCATGGTATACTAATAGTATTTAATTGTGTCCCCTATGTAAAACATTGGTGAATTCATACATCTAGGAAGTTATGAATGTGTTTGATGCACATGGAACCATTTACTAATATTTAAAAACCTATGGTTTAAAACAAGTGAAATCAAATCGAGACCAAACTTAAAATATAACAAGAAAATGAAGTTTTTAATGTTGACCATATGTTAAACATATTTTTTTATCATTAATATTCTCTACATTATCATACTTGTATGCTCATTTCTTTAATATTATATGATATTATATTATTCATATTGATCATTGTATTTATGTATTAGTAACCTAGTAAGATAGCTTGGTCATTTTGTAGAATTTTTAGCTTCCCTTTATTAGTGTTTATCTTTGTCTAGCTTTCATTCATATTGTATGATACTCTATGGTTACATTATACAATAAACCACTTCTTTAACTTATTAAACTATTCCAACCTACTACAATTGGCTAAATTTATCATACTTGTATTTTGTCTCAAGCATACTTGTATAACATAATCTCATTTTATGAATATGTTCATCTAATTGATTCTCTAGCTCAATCGGATTATATAATTATATGATATTATATTATATAATATCTTAATATATTGAAGCATCCTTATAAAATTTCAAAAAGAATTATATTTTTAAAAAAATATATTTAAATCAAAATTATTATTTTATAACTTATTTCTCTTTATAATCATAAATCATTCTTTATTATTATTATTTTAATATCCTATAGTTTAAATTTATTAAATTTTTTTCTCACTTTTGAGATTTTGTAATTCCTCTCTCCTAAGAACTTTATCCTCAAAATTCAAATCAATCATTTCTTTACCTTTATCAAATTAGGCTTTATTAATTAAGCTCTTGTGCTTCTTTAAACAAATCTAAAAATTCTTCTAAAGATCAACATATATATCTCGATTTTCTAATGTCATTCTCTACATAATCATGTATTCCATGTGTTAGTATTTGAAAACACTTATACGATTTACACAATATAACATTTAAAATATCAAACATAATACTCTTTTTATTAAATCATTTATCACATTATCATTATATGCATCTCTACAATTTGTATCACAAATGATATAATAATTGTTCCATTAATTTACCTTCATTTCACTTCATTTCTCTATTTTTTTACTCAAATCATATTATACGATTCATATCTCCATATAGTATGATAAATTTATGTTCCTATGTAAAGTTGTTTGATCTAATCCAACCTTTTTTCTTTCTCTTCTTCTAATCATACATGTATGTTACTATCTTCATATTGTAAACTCTCTCATAATCACCTCTTTACACTATGGGTCTAGTTCAATCTTATTAACACTTAAGGCATCATATTGTAGTGATTATATAAGTTGTATTATATGACTTTATTTAGCGTACACATTTCTTTCTTCTTTTCTGCTAGCACCAAACAATGCTCTATATGATTTTTCTCAATATTCTCATCTCATCTCATTGTATGATACGATTTCATATATTGTATTGTAGAATTTTTCTTTAATTTCCACTACTTGTATTATCTAATTATTTCATACAATCCTTTTTTTTACTTTAACAACTCATTATATGATCGTATTGTATGATAACATCCTATCATATTGTATTATATTCTTAATCTTTACTCATATTATTGTTATGTAAAATTTTCTAATTTATATTGTTATGATTATTCAATTTAAAAGCTTTAAATATAACATATTTTTTCTGATAATCATATCACATTGTATGACTTTGTGAAATTACATAGAACAATGAATCTCTGCTAAGTTAGCTCATTCTATACTCATCTTATCACATTGATATATATATGTTCATCAAGTCTTCGTCAACATACCTTTTTAAGAGTAGTCGCAACAAAAGTGAAAGCGTGAAATGGTTAGAAGTAAAAGAAGAAAGAGAAGGAGAAGTACTTTTTTATAATGGATAATAATCTGAAAGTTCTCTTCAAAAAAATTCTAAATATTACAAAGTTTTGATTCTTAAAACTCTCAACTTTTTTAATTTATTTTGAATTATTCTCTAGAATGATATCCAATCCTCTCTTCTCTAGAAATTCCTCTCAAAAAATTCTTCTTAGAAAATTTTTGTCAGAAAATTCTTCTAAAAAAACTTTCATTGAAAAGTTTTGCTTTCACTCAATATTCTTACCTTTTTATATAGAGCTTAGCTATAATATTTTGTTACATATTCAAATTATAAAAAGATGAAATTGCCCTTGCCAAATTCTAAAATTTCGTGTCAAATGACCTGTTGCTTATGCACGTAAATTCCAACTGGGCATGTGTTTGGCTCTTGCTCACATGGCTTCTATGCGTCCAGTCTCGTTCGCTCGGCCACATGCTTTGCAGGTGTCAGGGCAAATCTTTGCGCATGAAAAAGAGAAAAAAACCCTTATGGATGGCCCGAAGTTAGGTGCATGCTTTTGATGCATATTGCTTGAAGTCATGCACGTTCTTTTCTTTTTCTTCTTCTTTGGTTTTTTCTTTTTTTAATTTTTTTAGCACTTTTTCTTTGGGTTTTGATCTCTTAATCACACATTGTACGATTATATACATTGTATTATATGACATTTTATTTTCCTTATCTTTTAGTTCTCTTCCTCTAATCATATTACTCAATTTTCTTGTATGATAATATACTCATAATATCGTACTATATGATATCGTAATATTGAATATTTTTGCATTCTCAACTATTTTGTTGCTTATCTTATCATATTGTGAGATGCTTGTATCATATGGTGAAATCCCTCATATTCTAATTTTTTTATTCTCTATTTCATATATATTGTTTGCGATCATGTAAATTATATTTGGGATTTTTTAATAGAAACTTACAAGTTTTCTATCTAGCTTCTAAGCTTTTTTGTCATATTTTTTAAACATAAATAAATATCAAACGTAATCATAAAAAGGTATAACGAGTGTGTTTTTTTCTTCAAAAAGTTTACTCATTCTCAACACTCAACTTTTCATTTCCTTTTACTCACACCTAGGTTGTGCATGTCTTCCTTAACCCTTTTAATTAGTTTTAAACCAAGTGTTAATGTTTAAGTTTTAATTAGTGATAGATCTTAAAAAATAACTATTAACTAATCAATATTATTAGTCTCATGGGACCTAGTTCATTAATAAGTTCTAATGATAACAACTTCATCAATGATGATTAATGATCATCTAAGTGCATGTAGTGGACCATTAGATAAGTGATCATTGGAATAACCATGAAGTTGAATTTACTTAAAGATGGTGAAGGATCAAGTATGCAATATATTGAACTCAAAATGTTAAGTTCAAAAATAAAAGAATAAACTCAATTCATGAGGACAAAATGTCTTAGATAATTGTATAATTAACCTATCAAGTTGTTCAAATGCATGACATAATTTAAAACACTTTTGCATTAGTTTTTAATGTTAAAAAATAAACTTAAAATAGATTTAAAAATAACATTTTGAAAAGGATTATGTTTCACAACACATTCACTATTATAGCTTAACAATGACTTATTATTGGACTCTCAGTGAAAATGGTAAATTCATCTTGAAATCAACATGGAAAGCTATGAGGGGAAAATTTTTTAAATTAAAGCCAAACCTATTTGCTTGGAACTCCAAATGTCGGCTAAATGTCTCAATTATATTTTGGTGAATTTTAAATAACCTTCTCTTATTTCTTGAGAATCTGCAGAGAATGAATTTCTAGTTGGCATCCAAATGTTTATAATACCCAAATAAGGGTTCACTTGATTATACATTTGTAGGTTGTGGCAAAATCTAAACAAGTTTGGGAATGCTTTGCTAATGCACTACAAATCTAACAGGCATAGACTTCTAACGTTTCCATTGATCTACTTATCCTCTTTAAATCATCAACAACACCTTGTATTTTACAAACTTCTTTTTTTGGTCATTTGACCTTACCTATTATACCATAAGATGAACTGTCAAGGAGCCTATTTAGCTTGAGTAATGCTTTGTGGTGCAATGATAAATTATAGGAAACACTTTTGTGATCCCCATTTAGCTAAAGTAATGTTCTTTAATTGGTTTCTTATAAGATATAAATTTCCTTTTTAAATAAATCCCATAAGTTCCCCTTCTAATATAATTCCTTTATTCATTCTAAAGTATATACCAAAGTTGGTACAAAATAATTCTCATGCTATATGAAGTTACATACACAAATTAATTTTCTAAAATGAGCATGTGAAATAAACAATAATATTCTTAATCAAGTTGAACTTGTGTATAAACATGATTAATATCAATTGCTCTAATATTAATATCTTCTAGCAATAGGTTGCTAATAGCAATATAATAATCATGTAAAGCATGTGAAGTATGCAAAATAATCATTAAGCAACTGTTATATTATTGACCTTTAATTATTGTGCTTTATTTGATAATAATAAATCCTAAGTATTTATAATAAAATTGTTTAATTGATTTTTCAATTTTTAGATAGTCAATACTTATTTTTATGTGAGATTTAAAAAAGAAGACTAGCATATGTCAAATCCCATGAATCTCATCTTGATTGGAGTGACAAACTATCAAAAGATATATTTTGATGTTAATTTTAAGTATTTTGATTTTATCTTAATTAGAATATTAATATTGATTAAAATATTTATTATAAAATACACAAATTAAATTAAAATTAATCATCTTAGAAAAACACTTAAGCTTTTGATAATTTTGATCTATCTTATTTTGATCAAATCTTAATTAGCTTATTATAAATAATATATTGTTGTAGTATTAATTAATTCATAAAAAAATTTTAAACTTACCTATTTCGTTGACCCGTTTGCTATAATAACTTGCTTTGGGTAAGGTACAGTACAATTAACTGGTTGAGAACTCAATTCTAAACCAGATTGAAAGTGTGTCGGGCGCATGGGTAATAAACTCCTAAGAGAACTAAGAGTAGCCAACCTCGAATAGGTTGTCTTAGGTGAAAATGCAAAGTTATAAAAGCAATACTTCTAAGTTCCACTTCACCATGTGGGACTAAACTAAAACCATATGGTCTGTTTCTAATTTGTGAGAGTAACCAAAGCTATTTAATAGTGTAATTTTGTGATCGAATAATACTGATCTCATCTGTCTTTATATAATACCTAATTATATCCTATGTTCGTTCAAGTCTGTACTTCTTTTTATTCTTATTCTTCTTCTTATTCAACCATCCAGTTAGGATTCAGATTTAATGTCCCTTGGTCAAATCTTAATTCTAAACACCTTTAATTGAATTTCATCCATCTACGTGCATATTTTTTATGATCAAATGGTCTTGGATGTTTCAATCGAACAGCTCCTAATCAATAATTCTTTTAACATTTTTTTCGAGCCTTTAGATATTTTATTTAAATAATAATTTTTAATTAAAATACATGAACACTTAAGAAAGCTTAACAGATAATTTTGCTTGTTTGATAAGTGCTTTTAATTATTAGAATGTGTCTATAAATTGAAGAATTTTTTTATGAAATTGTTAGATAGATTTTTATACAATCTAATGAAAAGTTTCAAGCTACAACATTCAATCTATTAATAGCTTATTCTAATAGTTGCTTTTATACGCTACTATTCCCTTCAGTTGTCAAACTTCTAAAATTCTATTTCTTCTCAAATTAACCAAGTTATTAGTTTTATTTATTCTTAATTGATTTAGTTAAAACATTTATATTTTGTTAATTATTTCATCAAGCAAAGATTTTTTTATAATAATTTCCCACAAGAAAGGGAGGCTCTTATACCAATTGAAGCGTGGCTCAATAAGAGACTGATGAATTATTAGAAATAAAATTTTAACAATAATATACAAACTTCTATCTTTTTTAAATTCAAACTAATAATATGTCATTAAATTATATTCATTAATACAACATACAGATGCATATATGTTATATAAAAATGCCTACTCTAATTTTTGATTTGTAGTTGTCTTATCTTACGATTATTTGACAACAAAATTGCCCTTTTTTGAATCTAAATTTTTTTTTTCTTTCCTCTTTTTCTTTTGTTTAACTACACATGGAATTTCCTTTAAATCCTTTAAACTTTTCTTGCTTGATTATACTTTCAATTTCTCTCTCTTCCTCTCCTTTGCTCAATTTTTCCCATTTTTTTTTAAAAATCCTTAGCAATCATAAAAATTACTTTTTAAATCTTCTTGATGCACTCCTTGCCTCCCTACATTCTTTCTCTTTCTTGACTATTTAAATCTCTTAATCAAATGAATTAACTCTCAATAGATGCCTCATCACATTTTGTGTCTTGGTTGTTCATGGCCACCGTCGATTGGATTGCCATGTTATAATAATTCCTCATTTACCAGTTCGTTTAGTGTTTAGGTTTTTAGAAATTAGAAATTAATTTAAGTTCTAAGTAAAACTTTAAGTCTAATAATATTCTATTTTTTGATCAATTTGAATTTCAAAAATTGCTTGATTATTTTATATAATTCTACTCAATGTGCTTTACATGTCACTCAATTTTTCATAATTTTTTGACATCATTTACTATTTTTAATAGTTTTCTAATCTAAAAATTCTTATTATAATTATTTTATTAAAGACATGCTTTGTACTTCCATCAAAATATTTTTTTCTTGTTGTGAATTATCTTAATTCCTTCTTTAATCAAGTTCACATTTTCCAACATCTTTATCTTTAACTTTAATAATTATTTCTATTAGTTGTTTTTCATTGCCTTCAAATCAAACCAATGGAGATTAACTCTTTCTTTAGTAGAAAACCTTTTATGGAGCCATTCTAACATGACCTTGAAAACTATTATTATATGTAAATGCAATTAAAATTGATTTTATCACTCTACTCCAAAATCAAGCACTTATAATCATAGCAAATTTTCTAAAGTCTTAATCGTACTTGTTGATTGTCCATCAACTCAATGATGAAATTCTATGTTGAAATTTTATCGAATTCCACAACTTTATGTACATTTTATAGAAACAAGATATTTAATCTTTATCAATGACAATGATCTTTGTTACTTCATGAAGTTTTTTAATTTATTGTACATAAATTTAGGCTAAGAATAGAATTTGTTACAATGCACTCTTACTTTTATTTAGAAATTCACCAAGGTTGCAATAGCCCACTAAACCTTTATTATTCAATTTTCACTTATTGACAAACAATGTATTTCTAGATTTAAATATGCAACATCTCTTTTAAACTCAAGCCACAAATATCGCTATTTAAGCTCTTAATAAAATTTTTAATTGCTTGGATGAATAAAACATCTAGAAGCATTTGCTTCTTTTAATAAATGTATTAATTACTAGTGCTTAAGAATGTATAAAAGTGCAAAGATCTTTATTGACCTTAGAATTGGAACACATCATTTTTATCAAATGCAAAATCAAATATCCATTCTTCATTGACTTTTTAAATCAAATTCTAATATTCTTTATCTTGCAAATGGTTCTTGTTAACAAGTTAACAACAAATAGACTTGATGGATAAATGATGTAACATCTAAACATTCTTTCTGACTTCTCTTTCCAATTGCAATCTCTTAATTTCAAAGGGAGCACGAAAAGAATAGATCATGAATGTGATGAATGGTCAAAATGATAAGTTTTGAAATTTTTTAAGAATCTCGAGAAATAATATTTTAGATTAGGAGGAGATCATTGAAATAAGCCTTTGAAGGGTTTTAGTGAACTTTATGAGTTAATGGAGTTTTTAATAGCAAATGATTGTGTAAGGTTAAATAATTCTCAATGTTGTTTATCGATAGTTCATTTTGTATGTGAATTGTGATTAACTCTTTCCTTGAAAAAGATCATAAAACAAATGTTAAGTAGTTCCAAAACTAAAAGAACACAATTGCATGCCACATCAACAAGCTAGCAAAGCATTTTAATCATATAGGAAACTTTAAAAAAAGCAATTTTTATATCAACTTTGAACCTTAATAACTTCTTCTACAGACCTTCTTAGGATTTACAATCAGTTTAATGTCTTTGCTAATTCATTGACCTTCAATTCCCATATTGTATAATGACATTCCAATGAAAAATCAATCAAAACCTTTTTTGAACTAAGGCATTGTAGATTGTGTAATTCAATCATAATTCACTATAGCATAACAATTTTAGATAGAGTAGATATAAATTGAAAAGAAAATAAGAAAGTAATACATTAATAAAGAACTTTATACTATTGATTTTGAGTATCTCATCATAAATTCTTACAACCATGGATGAACAAAAGCATTTGGTCTTCTTTGAATCATAGTGAAGACTTTTCAAAAAGAAGGGTTGGTCATGAAATCCATAAAAACTATCCACTCAAAGTTTGTATAAAATAAAAAGATTTCTTTACAATCATAAAAGATACCATAAGAAAAACTTTCAAGAGGTATTATAGCCCTCAAGCCCATGCACAATTTACCAAAACCATTAAAAAATAAATGTTAAAAACTATTAAAACAATTATCCCGAGCAATTGATTAAACTACATTGAATAGTTCAAGTAACCTCCTTAAATGATTTAAGCAAATCAGCTTGGGTGATTCAATAACTACATAAGATAATCTAAAAAAAATTCCTACAATCAACATGTTGACAGTTTATTTATTAACTATCATATAGTTTGAACCAAATAAGAAATGTGTAAAAATAGAAACTATCCATGACATTTCAACAAACACATATGAGACAATCTAGGCAAATTGCTTATAGGTAATCTTTAGCTTGATCATTTTATGCATTGATTATAAAAAAATCCAGCCCAAATATGAATGTATTCAAATGACTCCCAAGTGATCTATGATCTTATTTAAATAAGACCTATGATTTCATAGGAACTCAAATCGAACAAAATGACATATATTTAATACAACTAAAATGCAACATGCACAAATGCATACTAAATAATAATGAAACATTATAATACACCATATTATTATGATAGTTAAAGAGTGCTTTTAAATAATTTTCTAAGATCATTATATTTTTGTACACTTTTTTCACTCAACAAAATTCTTTCTCATTATCCCAATAAAGAATTAAACTTTACTTATCATAAATATTATCATAAAAATATCTGAAATGATTACATACACAATCATCTATACTTTCAATTAGAGATGAAAAAAATGGGTGAACTATATATAATAATTAATCTACTCATCATATATATTTCAAATATTTAAATTATTTATTAGTATTTAACAACAATCATTTAAACTAAGTATATAAAAAGTTTAAATAAATAAAACTTCATAAAAGAGTTTGAATTATTTTTTTGTTTTGGTTTTATATGTATTATATCAAATAAAATGCATGAACTTAACAAATATGCTTAGAGTTCTAAGTTTTACTATATAAATTAAACAAAAGATACATTGGATAATAAAGACAAGACTATTTATTCAAAGTCACATATATTAATGTGTATAATTATTTTTGAGTTTTCAAATAGCTTAGGGAATAATTTTGATGCGGCGAAGGTGAGGTATACGGCACGTGGATTTGTACGGTGATCGGCTGGCGGCTTACACCGAAGTAGCTATGTCGAGCTTCGTCGCGAATCCCCTCGCCCTCAGCGTGCCGGAGCCGGCTTTCGAGGCATGGCTCCGAGACTCCGGCTACCTCGAAATTCTCGACGCTCGCTCTTCTACTTCCTCCGCCGCAAACGCTGCCGGTGCCGCCGCGTTTCCCCCCGCGTCTTCTTCGACCTCGAAGCTTGCGTTAGAAAACCCGACGGCCGCTGCCTCAAGCGCGATATCCTCCTCCTTTTCCTTTTTGCGTACCCTTGCGTCCCTGTTTACTATTAATCCATTGGCTAAGCTCTCGGCTGATGACTTCGCGGGAGAGACACCGTCGTGGACCCTCGTGTTCTTAGGCAGTGCTGGTTGCTATTCGTGGCCTTCTGGGCCGTCCCAAGCCCGGATGCGGGTTCAGGAGAATGTCCGCCGATATGCTCGAAACTACTCTGTTTTATCTCTTATCTTCTTTGCCTGCTCCTTGTGAGATTTCCCTCTTCTGCTGTAGTTCTGTCTTTTTATTCTTGTCGTTCTTGATGGTTGTAATTTCTTTGTAGGTATCATATGCCAGTGCCGCTCTTAGGTCTGATTTCAAGTTTGGGTTTGTGGGAGCTGCTAAGGTTCTACAATGATAAATGTGAGCTAGAGGAGAAGTGTCCCACGGTGAGGATCGTCTTGGTCCGCGTTGTTCAATTTGGTGGGTAGTTTTTGCTCTCATCCTTCTTATTTTTTTTTCCTGTGGTATGATTACTCTTCTATGTACTTCAAGTTATTTGATGAAGTGAAGGATGATAGTTTCCGTTGCAGAGTCGTTCTGGAATAGACTTGACAACTAGAATTACCTAATTTAGAATAACTGTTTAATCTTGTTATACTTAGGAAATAAATAGATAAGTAAGATCGAACTAATTACTGTACTGGAACAGAATACATAGTCTCCAAAACATTGATAAGTGACATTTGGCAGTCATGTTCTCATCTTTATTAATATGGTAGGCTAAGCCATTACTGGCATCCAAAAAAAAAAAAAAAAGCATTTGGTAATAACGACAGGCTTAGTGAGCTATCAGTTGGCTCAACTGTATATAAAGTTTTCAGATTAGTTTTGTCAAGGAAAGGCCTCACTTAAGAATCTTTATCATAGTTGATATCTTTTCAGGCGCTTGTTCTAAAATTTCTTCTTATGCACTTCTACTATATTTTACTGTTTTTGGAAAGAATTATGCCAACTAAAAGATGCAATTGTGATTTTTTCCTCAAACACAAGCTTGCTAGGGGAGGGGGAAGGTTTGGGTGATCAACAGATTAGTTGAAAGCTTATTCAAAAGTTGGATACTGAACAACTAAGTTGATAAACTTACTACTAGACCAATCCAAGATGCATTGTCAATGCTGGAATACTTGGCATGAACAAAAAAATGACAAAGATTAATAGTATGTCAATGATGGTGTACTTTTGTTGGATGGCCTCAACATGAGGCTATTTTGTAGAGAAGAGATTGATTTACAAGAGAGCATTTGGAGCCAATTAAGATTTGGACCTTCTTGAGACAATTAAGGTTTGCTTCTAGAATATTAGGAAGATATTGGGCAATTTGGGAAACAAATTGGCAGTCATAATAAGATCAGATCAAGAGCGAGTTGAAGAAGCCTTTGGTAGGTTTTTGATTCTACTTGAGGAGCCATGACGCTTGCCTTAGAGATGAGCTATTGAGCAAGAGGTTTCCATTGCATTAGAAGTAATCTTGCCAAACATAGGAATTAACCCAAATTTGGTAGTGGAATAAGAATTTAAACACATCTGATGAAGTTATTAGATAATAAAGTTTTGAAGCCCTACAATTTTTGATGTATTTCATTTATGATAATGGTATGGAGTGATGGTGAGTGATGGATGTACATTGACTATTATGCCTTCAACAAGATGATTTTCATAAACTAATATCCTCTTCCTTGCATTAATGACCTACTAATATTGTGACTTCTAGTGCAAGGCAATCATGTCCTTGGATTTCTACAAATGATATTGGGATATAGGAGAGCCATTTGGATATTTTCATATTTGTTGACTATATATGTACTTGTATTTGCATTTGTGATATATTGTTAGGTTGGTGTCCTAGGATCAAGTGTTTGAGGATTATTTGAGGTATTTGATGAGTATTATATGTTTATGTGTTTTTAATACTTGTGTTTTTTTCTATATAGAGCTTTAGTTATTCACATGGACATATGATACTTTTGGTGGTCGAGCACATGCTTGCATTACAATTGGGATGATTGAAAAACCTTGAGCAGTTTGAATAAACCATTTGGGGCTGTTTGTTAACCACTCATGGTGTTTTGGCAAGTTTTTGTGTATGTTTTTCTAATTTTTGTGAAGTTTGTCCCACATTCTATAAGAAAATTTATATATAAGGGTAAATGTTCAAATTTTATAGGGTTAGATGTTATGTTTTGTAATATGTAATAATAGTTTTATCCATGAATTCATTTGATTTCTTCTTTGCGTGCTCATCCTAGAAAGAAAGGGTTGTTCAAGCGGTGTGATGCCTTCCATCTTCCCTTATGTTCACTGTTGTTAAGCCACCCAATGCTGTTGTGTTGTTGTCAAGTGTTACCTAGTATTCATCCATCTTATAAGTATTTCTTTGTTTGCAAGTTGTCTGCCATATCACATCTTTCACGTTCTTTTTCAGAAAGTTCTCAAAGTATAACTTACCATTATGCTCAATTCTTGCTCTCAATAAGTCTACAAACATTTTCTGTCAATATTACATTTTTGTTGTGTTATTTTGTTTGAATCCTCTTTCTCTCTAAACTTTCCAAATTTGACGATAATGTGAACACTCTTTATTTTGCCTCTTTTCCTTATCAAATGTTTTCCAAATCATTGAAATTTTGTAAATGATAGTTATGAAGTTCTCCATGACTTTTATATTATATGTCTCTTGTGGTCTGTTCTCTAAATTGTTCATTTAAAAACCTGAGCCTAGCTGTCTGGAAATTTGGGTTTCCCTATGCCAACTCATTGTTAGACTATTTTCTACATCAAATTTATTCAGATTGTCTTGAAACTTTTGAGGGTTGTTAGATAACTTTGAGATCTACAATCTTGATGTTTAAGAGTTTTTTGGGACTTCATTTTTTTTTTCTTTGTTTTCTTTTTTTCAAATTTGCCCCAAAAATCTATTTGGGTTTCTTTTGTTATTGTGTTTGCTTTCATGTTTATTCTCTTTTGCATCTTCCTTTGATCTTTGCAATTATTGAAATGCAAGAGTTTGTTCACTCTCGGTTTTGCCATATCATTTACTTAACTATCTGCAATGTGCTAAGTTATTTTCCAAATTAAATTTAAAGTTGAGATATCACCATGTCCAAATGTATGAGATTATCACATGTAAGACAATTTTTAACGTTGCATTAGTGATTATATAAGTGACTAATGATGTTATTTAGACTTTGAAATACTCCGCCCGCATTCATTACTCTCATGAACATTATTATATTGAGAAGTTGTATTGAGGACTTTGTGATCATTTACCTCGATGATAGTTTCATTTAAGGCAATGACCTGAAGTACCTTGAGCATTTGAAGTTGCTCAATCTCTTTGAGTTGAATGAGTTGAAATTTAAATCAAAGCATAGTGATTTTGTATTGAAGGCCTTACTATGTTTGGAGTTTGAAGTCAAAAGAAGGAAATCAAAATTGAAATGACAAAGCTTTAGGTTATTAGATCGTGGAATTTCCTCTAGCTTCAAAGCTTTATTGGAGCATGCCGATACTTGGAAAAGTTAAGAGTTATCTATGGCTTTAGAGATTGCAACCCCTGCACATGTGACATGACTAAAGCTTGTTGAAAATTAGGGTGGAGTGAAGAAGAGAACCATGTTTTTTCCTTTATTTAAGAAGATTAGTGATGTTTCGGTATTAAAGTTACCCAACTTGTATCATCCATTTGATTTACTGGCGAACACGTCAAGATAGGTGATAGGAGCAATAATTGTGCCATAAGGATGGCTAATGTTATACTACTCCAATATATTATTAGGTTTTTTGAAGAATTTCACACTTATGACAAAATTCCCTTAGCCTTAGATATGGTAATTAAATGTTGATGACCTTAACGACTTGGTAAGAAGACTAACATATACTCACATCGTTATTGTAAAAAGACTGACGTACACTTAGATCATCAACCCTTCCATTTTCTCTAAACCTAGTTGAGTTTACAATAGGTTGTTGGTAATTGTAATGAGTTTCATTGTGAAAAGTAATTGAGTATTGATTTGAATTTGAAATGAGATTAATCTTTGTTCATTTAAAAAATTTCAATGACACCAAGTTAACCATACCATTTTCATAAACATTAGTCTCATAGGCAATTTTTACCTAATGAAATATAAGGATGATATAAACCATACTTTGTAATTAATTTATAAAAATCGTAAAATAATATAGTCTATAAATAAGATACATGATTCTAATTTCGCTTTATGATTATGAATATGATGAAATTTCATACACTTATAACATAACTGACCATATGAAAGTTTAGGATCTGGAGGGCAATGATCATACGTTATTAGGATGATAGATTATTGAAAGATAATAATAAGATAATATTAAATTTAGTAATTTAATTTTATAAGTACAATCTAAACTTTAAAAAATATATTTATTTCATCCAAATTTATCTCACTATTATAGATCTTTAACGAGTTAGTGATAAGTCTTGCTATAATTTCAAGTTCAAGAAGATCAACATTCTCAAATTTAAAAATTTAGATATATAAGAATCAAGATACTTTAAATTTAAGAATTTTCAAACATATCTATATCTCTTCATTTTATCTTTTAATTCAAATTTAAGTTTAAATTGAGGTTTTAAGATTTGAAATAGTTTTTCCTTTATATATCTCTTAATTTATAGAGATTGATATTGAATTGTAAACCTACTTAAAAGCTTCATAAGATGAATGAAAAATGAAATAATAGTGAGATAAATTTGACTTGTAAATATGACATGAAATTATAGCAAGTCTTATTACTAACTCGTTAAAGATCTATAACTTATTAATCCATTATGTGAATTACAATCTCTTAACCATGCTTTTTAGGTTTTTTATCATTAATTTAAGCTCTAATTTGAATTTAGTTTTAATCTAAAATGATAAGTTATGCAACCAACTTTTTGATATAACCTGTCCTAAATCACGTCATGATGGGTAAAGAGAATTCAAAATGATATAATTTTAGAGAAGAGAAAAAGGGCAACAAGGAAAGGATTGAAAACATTATCTTTATTGGAATAAAATAATAGCTACCCTTGACTCAAAGTTGCTCAATATAGAGTACAAAGCATCTCAATTTCCCCATGTCAATTTCCTCGAACATTGAAGGACACACTTTGAGTGAAAAAACAATGGTAATGGTAATTGTAAAGATATCATCTATTAAAGACATTTTTGAGCTGTGTTCAAGGTTATCATATGATATCAACTATGAAAACAAAAGGAATTGAAGATTTGAAGATGCTTGTGTCCTCAAATGAAAATTCTCTTGTTTAGAAGGTTAGTTTAGCATCTATTCTATTCGTGCTTTGTTTGGGAGGTTGGCATTAACATCTATTATGTGGGTGGACGATCATGTTGTGGGTGGGAGAGAGTGCATTTGGGGATTGCGTGGCAAGAATTTAATGTTAGTTATCAAAGGCGATATTAGGTTTAGTGTTCTTTCTTCATGGGTTGTTGTATTAGTGATGGTTATGCGAGAGTTAAATAATAAACAAGTATATTTATTTGTTTTACTTAATATAGGATTTTTTATAATATCAAACTATTTTTATACATTTTGAAAAAATAAAAAATATTTTATATGAATAATCTAAAATTTCAATTAATTAATTGATTATTTTTTTTTAAAACATTAGTATATAGTAAAAAGTATGTATGACAAAATTTATTTTTATGTACTAAGATAAATTACTATATATATTGCATGAATTCAAATTTGAATTTAGAAAAAATAAGCAATTTTGTACAATGATGTGCACATCAAGTGTTGGAGTTTCAGTCTTGATTTCATTCTCTTGGCCAAAATGCTAGTTTTAGTAGTTTTGATTGTTTTTTTGTGATGGTTTTGATTTTTATTTTAGTTTAATCTAATTATTTTAATATCATTTAAAAACAAAAAAATATATTAAAAGTTAAAATTTTAAAATATTTATTATTTTTAAAATGATTAAAGTATCATATTTGATAAATTTAACTAAAAATCAATATTTATTAAAAAGCTAGAAATGCATTATTACTAAAAAGTTCAAAAGCCTGTTTATTAGTTTTTAATTATTTTTTTCTTAGAAGGAATTAGATAAAAAATAATATCTTTTAAAAAATACAATAATATACAAATGTTGAAAATCAATTCCAACTCATCTATTGTTAAGGAAAAATGAATCTATAATAAGATTACACAACTTTTACCATTATATTATGTTCAAGTTAAAAATTAATATTATAAGTTGTTTTAAAATTAAAAATATTTTCTTGGAATTGAGTGGGACAATTTTAATACATTAACTAAAAGCTTAAAATATGTTAATAATCAAGCAAATTTATTTTTTAATTATATTTTTTTTGAAAGTAATAAAAAATTAGAAAATGAACACAAATTCTCTAAGAATTGAATTCAATGCATTTATTGCATAAAGTATGTAGGAAATCAAAGCATTAAATTATTTATTTTTTAATTATATTTATTTGTATAGATATAATTATAAAGAATTTATCACATAAATTTTTTAAAAATTGAAATCAATAATTTTTTTATTGACTTATCAATGCCTAATTATAACTACCAAATACAATATACATTGGTGATATGTATTTAGAGTTTCATTCAATGTTAATGAGAAGGGCATGCCTTTAATTCACTAGAAATCACCCAAAATAGTTGTGTGTAAAAGTCAGTTGTATTATTTGCATACTTGAACATGCAAGACTTATTGTAGTGACCAAATGAAGAGAGAATATAGATCAAATTATACAAGATAGGTGTGTCAATATCTCCCCTGGTTATACAAATGATATTACTAATAATGGTGGATGTTTAAGGGGATCTTAGACCTTTAAAAGTTGGAGGGTATAGTACATAAGCTAACTATATCATAAATATATTTTACAAAAATAATACTAGTAGCACTAAGATTTGATCCCAAGATCTTCCCAAAACTCCTAGTGATTAATTAAAATTATAATGAATTGCATGTCCATTTCAACAAGTGTATAGATATTTATTGTTTATACAAAAATACGTGAAAAAAATCTAAAATTTGATAGAAATCAAATCTTTAGTTTTTATTGGTTTGGTTTGATTTTGGCTAGAATTTATCAAAACTATGAAAACCTGATTTTTAGGCCCTTTTTAGATTGGTTGTGGTCAAAACCAAGTAGAAATTGGTAGTTTTGTTTGAAACTTTAAACCAAGAAATAAACTATGGATGTACATTTTGTATTTATTTTTTATATTTTAAAATTAAGAGAATAAAAGTTTATTTAAATGTATTAAACAAAATATAATAAAAATTTTATTTGAGTATATAAATTTTGGAATATCCAACATATTTTGTTTTAGAATAATAATTTTTGTTCATAAAATATAATGTTTTTTATTAATCAAGCATTTGATAGCTAACAACACAGAGGAATTAATGACAAATAATATTGTTCACTAATAATATGATAATAAAAATTTACAAAAACTCTTTTTTTAAGTATTCTCTTTATAGTTAATTCCAATGGTTTCATCAAATAGGTTTTATGTCACAACTCATACTAGATATAATCAAATAATTCAAATTAAGATGATTCTAAATACTTGCTTGATATTTTGAAATATACCATAACTATTGAGATTTCCTTCTTCAAATTCCTGCTAAGGATATCATCAGGTGAATATTTCTTGTTCCCTGTTGATTTCTTGAGACTGTCATGTTATGCTAGTAGAGTTCTTGAATTGGCTTTCTCCTTTAACTAGTATAACTATCTTGAGATGCTTTGCTCAATGCCCAATTTGGCTTCTCTAAGGATTCCTTTTTTCTTGAGGTTGTATGTTTCCTCTAGTTAAGTTTGTCATACTCGTCGAGACTCCAATATACTTTGTTAAGGCCAAAAGAATGGTTTTCAAAGGTTGTCACTTCTTGTTGTCTTCCTGGTTTTGAGCTTTGTTGAATGCCTTTTCTCGAGGTTTGATTCCTCACAAGGACCATTGCTCTACCTTCATTGAGGGTTAATACCTCTCAAAGGTTTGATGATTTCTTCTCTTCAGATCTGTGCAATGAGACTCATGATGTAATAGGATCTCTTAAGATTTTCTTTGTGACCAAGGATGATCTCTTATCATATGCTTCTTTTGAGGATCCAAGCCCATTAAATCTCCAGTAATTAGAAGTAGGTTTACTCAAAGGTCTTCAATCCTTTTAAGATGAGAAGGTAAGCTAATAGAAACTTAGATTTTCTTCATTTAATCATTTAGCTATTGATGATCTTTTTACTTTTTTCCTTACATAAAATGTAATACACGCTCGTTTGGTCTCCTTAGGAACATCTTCTGAAAGAGGTTTTTTATTGGCCTTCACGAGATCATGCATAGTTGATAGTTCTTTTGAGATTCTTCATTAGACATGGATTGCTTGAATACCTTCAAATTCTAAGTTCACCATTGAATAAATCTCAATTTATGGTGATAAGTCTAGTTGGTATGTATCATCATTTGTCTTTTTAACACTTAGAATGGGCCATACCTAATTGGTTTTAATTTTCATCCTGCTTTCTTTAGGCACTCCTAGATATGGAATCATACTATATCCATAATCTGCACTTGATGTGATACTTACATGTCTTTCTTTATACTTCTATGCAAGTTCCAACTTGATTTGGAGCTTTAAGTCACTTGGGTCTATAGTGGATAACCCAAACAAATTGGAAATGAGCTCTTGTTAGTTGGACTATAAACAACTCAATTATAGTTAAACTGGGTATGTGATAGACTCTCATTTGAATTATGCATGTCCTCACAGTAGGTGTGTTAATGACCCTATCTGTCGTCTATCTGTGGATGAAAGGCAATGCACCATTGTTGTGTAGTATTCATCATCACCCATGGAGTTATCCAAAATCCTCTTATAATGCTTGTATTCCGATCAAACACGATACTTGTTTGTAATTCATGATGCATCCTTTCCTTCTTGAATAATAGTTGAGCTTTTTTGTCACTTTAAATCTCCTATAGACATTATATAGGCCTTGAAATTTTAGAAAATCTCTCTATAACCAAAACAAATAGTTGTGACTTAGTTGCATTGTTGGCAGGCCTCTTTGAAAATCCATTGAAATGCTAACTTGGGCTCAACCCAATTGGCTGGTTTGATTGTGTTACATAGTACACATTGTCGAATGAATTTCTTCACATTGGATTTCATCACCATTATCTTGAGAGCATCAAAGTGTCCTAATAACTTTGATGTGTAAGTTTCTTTTATACACCTCAACTATCTCCATCTTATAGTATACAAAGTTAAGACTTATTATTGAGTAGCACATCTTGTCATGTGAATCTTGAGGATTTTTGTCTTAAGTTCTTTTCCTATTCCTTGGTAATAAAGGACTTATGCATATCTCAACATAATTCCAAAGTATGAGTATAAGTATAAGAGTATAAAGTATATTTATATATTATATGTTATAGTCAGTTTCAAGTATTTATTCTCAATTCTATTATATGATAAAATCATCAAATTTTCAATTCCAATAATCAAGTCAAGGTCAAAGACAGATTACTTATTGGTGGTTTTGGTGGCATGTTAATAAGTTGTGACTTTCCTTTTCATATTTAATGAACAAGTTGTATTGTTATAGATAAACCATCCACTTTAGATGTTGATTTTGTTGCACTTTGGATAATGTTTTCAAGAATTGGAATTCTTGGTGGTAAGAATGTGTGATTCTGTCATTGTTTAGCAAATACAATCTTCAATGTCTCTTGGCTTGGTATAGTGCTAGCAAATCTGTGTCGTACATAAGGTGAGTCCTTTGTGATTCTTGTGACGTCTCAGAGTAGAAGCGTTGGTGCATTGGCATGGTTTGTTTAATGTATGTCAACCTTGAATAATTGCCATAGATTGAAAAGTGCTAGTACTAGTGCTTAATATATTGTTGTTTTCAACAAGAGGAAAGCTTCTCATGTTCCTCCATCCACTTGAATCTCTTGTAGACTCAAGGTCATGTAGTGGTGTCGCTATTTCGGAGAAATTTCAAATGAGCTTCATCAAGTACTAACAAAAGCTTACAAAACTCCTAACTTCCTGTCATAATTGTTGGGCTCGGGTAGTCTCGAATGGCGCTTTCTTTTTCTCTATCGATCTTAATTTTTTCGTTTCCCACCTTAAATCATAGTTATGGTTGAGAAATCAAATTCACACTTCTTTAGATTCAACTTTGAATGATGCTATTTAAGTCAATCAAAGACTTATCGGACATGCTTCTTATTAAGATAGGATTTTGTGCAGTGGGAGAGGATTTCTAGAATTTTTTAGTAAAAGTGGAGGATTGGTGGGATTTGTGGGTGTTGGGATGGATTTTTCTATTTAGGTGGTATGGCAATGGAGATTTGTGGAGTTATGCGTTGTGATGTACATATATTAGATGAAAGAGTTAGTGAGGATCTATATCAAGAGCTGCAAGTCCATTTGATTGGGAGATTGAAGTAGGGTGCAAAATCCTGTTGTTAGAAGGGGAAATGGACTAAGAGGCTCCTATGCAAGCATTTGGTTTAGAGCTTGTTGTATTAGTCCTTGGTTCCCCGACCATGTGTGAGAGGGTTTTCAAGATAAGGTGTTATTAGGAAGAGTTGGTTGTGTGGATGGTTAGTCTTTTATTTGATGAAGGTTGTGACCAACTGGAGCAATATGATAGAAGGAGATTGAATGTTCAAAGGTTTTCCATTTGGGGTATGGTTTTGCTTTCCAGTTTTTGCTTACCTCTTGCGTGACAAAAAGTCCATAATTGTTAAGTATGATGGAGGAAGGAAAGGCATGGGTTTGTTTTCCAATTATTGCTCACCTATTATGACTGAAATTCCATTATTTCTAGGTAAGATAAGGGAAGGAAAGACATGGGTGGAATCCTCCTCCAATGGAATTGTAAGTTGACTCCACAGATAAAGAACAATGGTTCAATTATTGTTATGAAGAAGAAAGGGGGTACTCGATGGTTGGATGACTTTGCACAGCATCTATATTTAATTGTAAAGAGTCAAGCTTCTGTCAGTTCTAAGTTTGTTCTCTAGACGACCCTTGAATTTTGTTTTTCAATGTTTATATTGTAACACTTTGGGAATTGTAAGCTGTTCTTTAGCCCTATGAGGTGTTTGTTATTGCAATCAACTGTTTTATTATGATAGGTTTATCAAATAAGCTGGCAAACTTGGACAAGCAATTACCTATTTCTCAATTGCAACATGAGACACGAGAATTTGCTCTATTGAAGATTGTAGCAAATAGTATTTTTGGAGGTAGAACAAAAGGGACTAGCACTTAAAGGACCAAAGTTTTACGGCAGATGGACAAGATGGCTGATTATTAGACACTAAATCTTCATCACTTTAAAACTTAAAAGAGAAAAGAAACCTATTTGTCAGTTACAATTGAAGACTTGAGAATTTGATCCACATGATTTATAGCAAATAGATCTTTTGAAGGTAGTAAAAGGGGAACTACCACTCAAGGACCAAAGTCTTACAGCATTGGGTGAGATGGTGGATTGCTTGAGATGAAATCTTCATCACTTCAAAATTTTAAGAGAAAAAAAAAATCACCAAGAAGTGTGAAATTCTCCAAGTTGTCAGGTATTTTCAAGATTTGTTTTAATAACTTCAACTAGATAACTTATCATTCCTCCTTTCAGGGGCTTATGACTAGATTTTTTTCTTTATGCTGTATACAAGTTTCAACTTTGTAGAAGGTAATATTGATATACAGGAGTGATAATGGATTCCTCTATCAAAGGATCAAACAAGGAAGAGTGGTAGCTATAAGGCAATTTCTAAGGCTGATTTGCTTAGATTAGCATAGCATGCAGTTGTAATTTTAATGCCATCCTATGTTACTGCTGCATAATGCTCAATTAACTTGATTTTTTTTTCTTTGCACGGCATTTGTAAGGCGCACTTAAATTTTTTTCTTTGTTTATCTACTTTGCTTCCTTATTGATTCTCTTATTTGCAGCAATTTTGACGATACTTTATTTAAGCAATCTTCAGGTCACCATTTTTTGTACCATGAGCATCAGCTATACAGGTATGATAGAAAAATCCTTCTCTTAGCTTTGTAGCTTCCTCTTCCTATCTTTCTCGTTTGTCCTAAACTTCTTGGTCTTTTTTGCCAGTGATGATTTTGCATGCTTTTTTGCGCAAGTTGGCTCCTTCACAACATTTCCACAGTACAAAACGTAATGGAAGGACGCAACTAAAAAAGGCACATTTGTCAGCTAAGAAGAGCCCTTGACTACTTGATGGAACACCATATGAGTGTACCATTGGAGCTAACTTGAGGTCAGGGCTAACCAAACAAAAGTATCTTGTTTCTTAATGGTTTTGCTAATCAGTGGAACTAATACCTTTTCTAAGGGCATGAATAGAGTTTCGACATACTTAGGGTTTAGAACCTTTTTTCTCTCTTGTTAGAAAATAAATTGCAGAGCTCTTAGACCCATGCTTAGTACATTTATCTTGTAATGTATTGTAGTTTTCAATAGATGATACAATTCTTGGTTACTGTTTAGCTCATTTGCCTTTGTAAACAAATTTATATGATGGTAAAAAAAAGAAATAGGTTATTGATCTCATAGGATTCGATATGTGGATTGTTTGATGATAAAAAAATCATAATCCAAATATTCTAATATTTTTCTCTTGGTGAATATACAAATCTTGACTCAAGCTAAATTGGAAGGACATTTAAGGGTGACATAACTGAACATAAAGAATTTGAGTATACATTTTAGCTTAAGCAAAATTTGAAGAACATTTGGGGGTGATGTAATGGTTAATCAAAGGTGAATAATTTAGTCTTTTTTCCTTTTATGGTAATAGTATGTACAATCTATGACTTAATCTTTTGAGACACCAATATTATATTTGATAAGATTTTGAGAGATTGAAATCTTAACTATATATATAGTAAGATTTCTATAAAGCTTTTTACAAATTTTTAAACTAGACCTTTTTTCATGTATTAGACCATCTGATGAATATGGGGACCATTCGTTAGGAATTGGTTGATCAACGAATGATTTATTGCCTTTGAATGAGACAAGTAATGGGTGCCATAATGCACATGAGATTGTCCAATATATAGTTTGATGAAGATAAGAAATAATATTTTCTATTAGACAGATATCATATTGTCCAATCCTTAATTCAATAAGACAAAAATTAAAAGCTTTAAAATGAGATCTCTATCAAATGACAATTGGATCGTTTGACGGTTTACTCGATATGTATAGGACAATTCTATAGAAGGATTTAATGGTAGCTTAATATTTCTTATCTAATTGGGTTCACTGTCAGACAAGTATTGAACTATTCGATTGACATCTAGTGATTGATCCATTGTTGATCGTACAATGCAATGACTTATTCCAACATTTATACTACTTGGATCACCAAAATTGGATCATTGTTGGATGACCATTGAACATCTATTATACATATGTTCGATGATGAGTCCAGGTTGGTTGGACCATTCGATTAATGGCTCAATATTTTTTAGTTAGTTTATCGCTTAATCCAACAGGCCATTCAATAAATCACGAGGATTAGATTGTCCCATATTATAGTCGGAATAATTCTATTTCAAATGCTTCAAACTATCATATTATTATTACTTGAGTTTGTAAACAATTTAAGGCTATCAATATGAGGGAAATCTAAACTAAAGAAAGGCTACAAACTTTTACAACTTAAGAACAATCTATTTTTAAAAGTTCCTAGACAAATTCCCTTTGGAAAGAGGTTAAAGTCTTTGTCTTTCAAAACCGTTGAAGCAAGGCCTTCTTTTTCATTGATTGGTAACATTATCTAGATTTATTTACAAAAATTGTATTTGTCTCATGGATTATTTCTGTGGTTATATGAATTTGCTAAGAGCTTTATTGTATTTTTCCTTTCTTTCTATGTTATATTGAAGGATTGCTTTGAGTTTGTTGAGTTCGTTCTTCTAGGTCAATTTTTTTATCCCTTTGGATAGCTTCATGTAAGTTTCTTTTGGTTGGTGTTTTGACCATTCTTGATGGGTTATAAGGTTTTTGCATACTTGTTTCTACCAAAGACACATTTACTCGTTAAGTCTGGTCTTACATGTTTGGGGGTATACATAGATTTGTTATTTGGAGTTGAACTACTTGAATGTCTCTACATCTTTATTGCATTTCACAAAAGAAGTTTTCAAACTCAATTAAAGATTTTCTAAGAGAATGTCTTAAGGATTCGTAAATTACAAAAAACTTACAATTCATTCTCCTCTTGTGTGAGATAGTATTTCTTCGATTATTAGCTATGAGATCCATTTAATATCCCATAAGGCTTATAAGTAATGAAATGGTTAGAAGATATCACGGGGAATTGTCATATGAAGAATGACATCATGCACAACTAAATTCTCATATACTCAAAATTCTATATTATGGTATGTCAGTCATCACATACAATCTGGTGTTGAATCTCATAATTGCCAATGAGTTTTAGGATAAAATTGGAAATTACAAATGAATGTATTAATCAAGTAAAAGAGAGTATAATAAACCTAATGATACATGATTATGAATTATTTCACATGTTTTTAGGAGAATTTATAAAATCAATATTTATTAGTTTTATTAACATCACATATCAACTATTAAATCTTGAAAATGTTTTTAGTAATTTTGATGAGGTTCAAGAGTTATTGTAAGCATTGCTTAAGAAGATGAATTGCTTTGGGATTTCATGACAGGTAAGATGGAGATGGCATAGAGAAATAAAGAGAAGAGTCTTGGGAGGTGGTAGTCGAGGAAGAAGAAAGACAAAAACAGCATAAAGTTAAGTTGACCTTGGAAGATGTTTCATCATGTGATAATGAGGTAGTGCTTATTACCTAAATCTTGAGTAGATTATTTAGAGGTTGTCTTGCACGAAGAATAGAGAGGTTGGAGTTGAAAAGAAGAATAGTAAGATGAAAGAAAAAATAATTTGGCATGAGTGCAAAAGTTATGACACATTTGGCTTGAATGTCCACGACAGGTGGACAAGAAAGATAACTTGAAGAATTAAAAGAAAAAGGAAATAAAGGCTACTTGGAGTGATTCAAAAGCATCATTTTCAAACGAAGAAGAAAACTATGAAGAGAGATTGATATATCTAATGGCACATCAAGAAAAGCCCTAAGATGATATTTGATGTGATAACATAGTTTTCATGTAGTGAATTAAAAGATCAATTGTTTGATATATGCTTAATGTTTGAAAAATTTGCATTGAATAACAAAAGACTAAAAAGGAGTATTATGAGTATCTTGGGTTATCTGAATCATTAAATGAAACAAAGAAAAGATACATGTTAGAATGTAAAAATACTAAAGATAAACTCACAAAAACAATGGCTTAACATGATAATTTTAAAACAGATTTTGATTAATTTAAGAAGTTATACTCATCCTGTTATATTGCAAATTGTCAACAACATACTTCTTATAAATGGTTCTTTGTCAAACAATGATTATTAGGACTATTGTGCTCACTAAAATTTCTCACTATAAATTATGTTTTTCTATTATTATTGTATGAAATCTGAACATATATCTAATAGTTGCAAGATAAAAACTAATGTTCCTTCAAAATATTCAAGGTATATTTGGATTACAAAAACCAATTTGCTTAATATTAAAACAATTGATTTCAACTCTTTAGGACCCAAGCTTGTTTGGGTACTTTGAGCTAATTTATGATTTATTGATCATAAGCATTCTTTCTTATTAGGATTAAAGGAAATAAGACTATCAAAGGAAGCAAATGTTATATCGACAATGACTGTACGAGACTTATGGCAGGAGTTCAATCTTAATTCACCCAATTGAGTGCATATAATGCTAGAGTGATCACCATTGGGGACAACTCCAAGAAATGAGTTGTCAATTCGGGACTATAAATAATATTTCATACATACAAATTAAGTCATGTTAGTTGATGGCTTAAAATCTAACTTATGTAGCATTAGCTAGCTATGTGATTCAATTTTAAGGTAGAATTTGACACTAAACCATTAGTGGCAGAATAAGGAAAAATAGTATCTATTTATTAGATTTGAAAACTATATAAAACAGTTTAAAGTGCCAACATCTTTAGTTAATGATTTATATCTTGAGCATTAGAGACTTTGTCATGCTAGCTTGTACATAATTAAGAAAGTCAATAAATTTGAGTTAGAGGATTGCCACCTCCAAAGGTTAACAATGGTCAAGTTTGTGGACCATGCCAAATGGATAAATAAATCAAGTCATCTTTCAAACCTAAAGGTGATATCTCAACTAACCTATCATTAGAAATATTACTTGACCTCTTTGTACCAATTCAAGCCCCAAGTCCTTGTGTCAAGCAATATGGGTTTTTCAATATAAATGAATTTATTAGGTTTACTTGGGTAATTTTTCGACGAAACAAAGAAGAGGTTTTTGTAATAACAACAAAATCATACATTTCATCACCACACACACCATAACAAATGATGTAATAGAGAGAAAGAAGAGAATGCTATTAGATATGGAAATAATCAGCTAAGAAAATACAGTTTATCAAATTATTTTTGGCTTACAATTATAAACATTAAATACTACATAATTAAAAGAGTTTTACTTCATTCAAAACTGAAGGTAACATCACATGAACTAATGAAAGGTTGGGAAATAAAAAGTTGCACATATGCATGTGTTTGGATACAAGTGTCACATATTAAACAATGGTAAAATTGAATTATCAAAATTTAATTCTCCATTAGATTAAGGGATATTTTTGGGATGTTCAACAACTAGCAAAGTTTATAGAGTTTTCAACAAGAGAATTGTATCAGTCGAGGAATTGATTCATGTGGTGTTTGTTGAATCACCACATAAAGAACAAAAAGAAAATACTATTGATGAAGACATGGAGGGTATCTAAATACAAGTTTAATGGAAAACAAAGAGATAAAATTATATTTGATAGAGGTAAGACTTATGTGAAAACAATGAGCTTCACAAAGAATGGAAATTCAACATGATCACCTTAAGGAAAAATTTTTTAAGAGACATTTGTAGGTGTAAAAACAAGAGGAAACTTAATCATGTTGTATTTATATATGACTTTAAACAAAGATCTGTAGATGAGATTCTGAATCATGAAAGAAGGGTTAACTCACTTTGAGTGGAATGCTGTAGAGGAATTGACCCACGACCCTTGGAGCACCCAATAAATTTAGTGGAAAACAAGGAGATTAAATTGTAGTTGATGGAAATAAGACTGAAGTGAAAAGAACAAAGAGCTTTGCAAAGATTGGAAATTCAATTATGATCACCTTATGGTAGAAATTTTAGGAGATATATTAGTAGGTGTAAAAATAAGAGTAAACTTAAGTCATGTTGTATTTGTTTATAACTTTTAACTTGGATTTATAGATGAAGCTCTAAAGGATGAATTCTAGATTATTGCCATGAATAAAGAACTAACTCAATTTGAGTGGAATGCCATTTTGGAATTGGCCCCATGACCCTTGGAACACTTCATACTATGCACAAAATGGATTTTCAAAAATAAATTAGATCATTACCATGGTTAAGAACAATGCTAGATGGTTGCAAAAGGGCTTTAGTTAATTGGAAGGAATCGATTTTGAAGAAATATTTGCACCTATAGTTAGTCTCATAATGCATATTATTGAAGATTCAAATTATTTCAAGTGGATGTAAAAAGTGTATTTTTAAATAGATATATAAATGAAAATATGTATGTTGAACAAACTTAAGGATTCAAACACAACGAAAAACCAAATCACATCTACAAACTAAAAAAAGCATTGTATGGGTCAAAGCAAACTTACAAAACTTGGTATGATAGGCTATCTTCATTCATTGTTTGAAATAGTTTTGATAAAGTCAAAGTAGACCTTATTCATAGAGGATTTTAATGATGGATGCTTAATTTGTCGAATTTATGTCAATGATATAATCTTTGGATCCGTTAGTTTTAAATGAAGTGAAAAAAAAATGAATTTGAAGTGAGCATGATGGAAGAGCTAGCATTCTATTTAGGACTACAAGTAATGCGAACTTTTATATTGAAAGCAAAGTACTCTTGAGAATTAAGGAAAAGATTTGTTAATGATAAGTTCGAAGTAAAAAATACACCAATGACAATTAATGTCAAATTAGGTAAAAGATGAATATGGAGAACTAGTTGACACAAAACTATATGGAGAAAAGGTTAAGCTCATTGCTATATTTGGCAATTAGGAGATCATATATCATATTCAATGTGCGTTTTTGTGCATGGTATCCAGCAAATCTGAAGGAATCTTACTTGCTGTTAAACACATTTTTTTATTTTTTATAGGTACCAAATCACTAAGCCTATGTTATCCTAAGAATAATCTAGCTGAATTATAGATTTTGACATAGATTTTGTAGGATGCTAAATGGATAGAAAAAACATTTCTAGAACATATTAATTTCTTGGAAGTATACTTATATCATGGTCTAGTGTGAAGCAAAATTTATTAACCTTTCAATGATGAAAGTAGAATATCTTGCAGTTGACAATTATGCTACTCAAGTCTTATGGATTAAGCAACAACTTGCCATTTAAAGAAGTCAACTAGAATAAACCTTAATTTTTTGAGATAATTGAAGAGCCATCTACTTAACTAAAAATCTGAATTGAGCAGTCTCGCACAAAAGACATTTACTTTAGGTAATATTTCACTTATGACCAAATTAATTTGAAAAATGTAGTACTGGGAGTTTTATCATCAGAAGATCAATTGGTCAACATTTTTGCCAAAATTTGACATCTAAACAGTGCATTAAAATTAACAGGAACCTTGGCATCATTAATCCATTTGAGTGAAATTAGTTGTCTATTTTGATAGATGCAAAAAGTTTCGGATAGAAATAGGATGAAAATGAAAATGTAATGGCAATAAGTATTATAATATTAGCTTGTATTGATTGATGTCTTTCCTTAATTATGCTTTGTATTCATATATTTAGCAAGTACATGTATTTAGGGGGAGTACGTTTTTAATGGGAGCATGTGTGCTTTATTATGCTTTTAATGTTTTTATTTTTAATTCAAATATAATTGTCTTTGTTATCAAAAGTGAAAAATTGTTGACCCTATAGAGCTAATATAGGTTGTTTGATGAGAATAAAATTATAATTCAAGTGTTTTAATGTTTTTGTTTGAGGGAATATATAGATCTTTACTTAAGGAAAATTGGAAAGGATGTTTGAAGGTGACAAAATTGGGCATGAAGAATTTGAGTAAAGATAATAGCTAAGAAAAATTGAAAGGGCATTTGTGAGTAGCAGACATTTGGGGGTGATATAATGATTTACCAAACATGAAGATTTGAGTCATATTTTTCTTTTATGGTAATAACATGTACAATCTATGATTTTATTATCTTAAAGCACTAGGATTGTAACGAGTGAGTTCTTGAGATTGTGAAATTATAACTAATTTTCTAAAATGATTTACATAATAGATTTTGAAAAAGTTTTGTACAAATTTCTAAACTAAAGGTTTATGGATATTGAACTGTCTATTAGGTGTTGGTTGATTAGCTAATGATCTATTGTCATTGAATGAAACACAAGTAATTGATTTGTAGAATATACATTTAATCTTCCTGCAATGTTTTTTTTCCAAGCCTTCAACAACATAGTTTGTTTTAGAGTTAAAGTAGTAGAATTAAAGTGAAAATGACAATAAAACTAAAAAAATGACGAGTGTTTTTGCCAAATATTTGGAATTAGAACTAAAAGAATATTGTTATAAGAGATTTAATTGCATATTTATAGTAGTGCAATAAAAATATTTTGATCTATATATATGTACTTATTTAATTCTCTTCATATTTTGCTCAAAATAATATAAAATCACAGAAATCTACACTTGTTCTTTTTATGTACAAAATTTCTACACATGGGTCTTTGTTGTTACACCTGTCATCACAGTTATCGTGCATGACTCAAGTGTTGGTGGAAGGTGTTGCACACCACATTTACCATGCGGGCTTGTCGAATGCTAGTCTGCCTCATGGTTGTTTGCCTTTTGCTCGTCTATCACTTGCTAGTCTATTGGGTGTTGGTCTGCCACACTATCTGTCATGTGTTGGCTCACTAAGCACACAGTCTGTTGTGCATGTGTGGTTAGCTGGGCGCACTGTGCAGGCGAAATGTGCCACATGTGCAACGGGTGCCTCGCATGCCCCTTGTGTTGTTTCCCAATATGTGCAATATTTTTTTGCTAATTTATTTCATGGAAAGGTTGTTTTCTTCTTCAAGGTCTTTTTGATGTTACTTGGTTCAACATTTTGTTGTACAATGAACAGATTCCTTGATCAATATTGAAGTTTTGATATATAATCCAATGAATATAACATGTTTTGTTGGATGGGTCTCAAACCATCCAATCCTTAATTTGATAAGGCGAAGGTTAAAATTTTTGAAATGGGATCTCTGTTGTTTGGCCATGAAATCATTCCTTGATTCATTTGATGTTGTGTCTAATGCGTCTTGTACCATATGATGGAAGGATTTGATAATGACGTAATATTTGCCATCCAATTCAATTCATTGTTGGATATGTGTTTTGGGCCAATCAGTCAACCTCCGATGATTGGACCATTTGAAAGTTTATTCTAACTTGTTAGGTCACCAAACTTGGATATTTGTTGGACAACCAACAGATTGTTTGTTATGTGTTTGATGATTTGTTTGATGACGAGTTCGATGTTGGTAAGACCATTTGTTCAAATTGAATTGTAAACAAGGTTCTATTGAACAACCATCAAACCGTTTGATACACAGTTCTATAGTCATTAGTTAGATCATGAGGATTGGACTATTCGATGTTACTATCGAATCATCTAACGCTTTTGTAGAAAATCCACAATGATCACCAAGTCCTCTTTACTCTCACAATATATTTTATTTCAAATGTTTCAAATGGTCATATAACTAGTACTAAAGTCCTTAAACAATCTAAAGTATAAATATGAGGGAAATCATAACTAAAGATATGCTAAAAACACGAGAACTAGCTATTTTTCAAAAGCGTTGAAAGAATTCTCCCTTGAAGGGGCTTTGAGTTTTATCTTTCAAAACCATTGAAGTGAGGTCTCTGTTTTGCTGATTAGTAACATTTTTTAAATCTATTTACAATTGTTAAAGTTGTGCCTTGTGAACTATTCCTTGTTTATTGGACGTTAAGTGCTTGGTTGCATTTTTCCTTGCCTTTTTAAGTTACAAGGACTTCTTTGAGCCCATTGAGTTGGCTCTTTTCTGCCAATGTTTTAATCCCTCTGGATTGCTTTGTATTAGCTCCTCTAGGCCGATGTTTCGAATACTCTGGATAGCTTTTGTGTGCCTCTTTGGGTTAGTGTTTTGATCCATCTATATAGATTGTGATGTTTTTTGTCTACCTGTTTTTATGAAAGGTGTATTAATTTAGTGAGCTGTAAATTTGTTATTTTGAGCTAAAGAAACCTAAACATTTTTGCATCTTTATTTTACTACATTTTAGAAAAGAAGTTGTCAAACATAATTTAAATTTTCTATAAGAAATTATGTTAAGGTTTCTTAAATGACTGAAGTCTCATAATTCACCTCTGTTTAATGTCAGCCACCATCTCTTCACAGTTACCTTGTAAATTTTCATTTAGAAAATTTTGGGTTATGAAGTAACTACCCAAGGGTTTGTTTAGTATGATATTTAGCAAAATACTGGTACTTCTTGAATAGCAGTAGTAATGTAATCTCAATATTGTTTTCCAAACCAGTTTATTAATATTGTCATGAGGTTAAGGTCACCCATTCATTTGCCGAATACTTAGTTTTTTTGGGTTAAGGTCTAACTTTATCAACTCAGTGTTAGCTTACCATCCCTGCAGGTTGTGAATATTTCATTCAACTGTAAGCATTGCAGGCATCACTGTATCAATAAAAGAAATTTATGCTACAGAAAAACTAACTGTTAACATATCTCCTAAACTACAACCTGTTGAGCTTAATTGCATAGTGCATATGCATGCCTGGATGCACAATAACAATGGAGATTGCTCTTCAATGAATGCATTATTTGGACCATCATCTTCCACTGTTATCTCTATGATAGTTAGGATTCATGCCATGTCTCTGTTTTATAGCATAGTATCACATTCAAAATGATCCATTTCTTTTTTACTTTGAATGCGCATTTTGTAACCCTATCCAACAAGAATGCTTGTGATTGAAGATCTCTTTATGGTCGATCGATGTCTTTGGGTTCCAGTTGAACTCTATTAAATGATACCATACTTTTCTTATGGTTTTGAGAACTCCATGTAAATATCATGAGTAGATCTCTTTCAATCAACATCTGCAAGTATGAGCTTGGTTTTTT
The DNA here is from genome assembly GCA_023846275.1 of Vanilla planifolia. NCBI lineage: Eukaryota > Viridiplantae > Streptophyta > Magnoliopsida > Asparagales > Orchidaceae > Vanilla > Vanilla planifolia. The sequence continues at coordinate 57,868,150 of CM043865.1, forward strand.
GGATTTATGATAACTATCATGTTAGTGTCTTTTATGTCAACATTATAGTTTTGCAAGAAGTCATTGGTCAAAACAAACTCATTTATATTTAAGGTCTAAACTATGCGTAACTATGATGTAGAGTGCTTTGAAGTATGACATATATCTTTGATTACTTGTTAGATTTTTTTTTTTGGCAACAAGATAGAAATGTTTGTGAGATTATGTTAGTATGCTTGTGAAGGTAGGATTGTTAAATCATGTATTTTCTACTAGGAAGCAAAATTGGTTAGCCTTGTCGATGATGGAAGAAAAGTATGTTGTCATCAGGAGTTAAGCAACTTCTTGTTCATAATAGAATTTAGTTAGAAGAAATCCTAATTTGTTGTAACAATTCACTTGTAATCTACTTAAACTAAAACCAAAATTGAACAGTTTCACATAAAATACATTGAAAAGTGTAACAATGTAATTTGTATTACCAAAAGAGCAATGCAAGTAAATTTAAAGATATGCTTTGACTAATATGTTGTCCTTTTGAGCCTATAGCTTTTTTTTTATATATTTTTCATGTAACTTGATTTAAAATTTCTAGTTTTTCAATATTTAAAAAAATTGTGATTGATTGTAAAAAAAATTGCAAGCATTATTTTGATTTCCAAAATTGATCAACACATCCAAAAGATATTAAACAAGTATTATTTTACTCTTTTTGTTGCATTGTAACATCCAATAATAAAACATAGGCATACATAAGAAACTTATTACAGAGAACATGATCTTCACAAAAAGGATTCATTGTGTCGATTTGACTCATCATTTGTCATCATGATGCAATTATTATGTATTTTGTGACCTTTATTCAATTTGTTATTGTTTAAGATAGTGTTAGATGGGTGTTGTGGGCTTGTATTAAATGCAGGCATTGTTCTAAATGTAGGCATTGTTTTGTCAAATGTTAGAATGCTATGTTGTGTTAAAATTATTTGTTAACTTTTCTTCGATAATCCTGCCAATTGTTATAAATCCTAGGATAATAAATAGCAATGCCTTTGATTGACGATCTATTTATAGGTGGTCGTTAGCCTTTGGTACCAGTTGAAGTCTATTAAATGACGCCACACTTGTTTTAGGGTTTCAACAGGAATGATTAAGCTTTTGTATAGTTTAATTCTCTATTTATAGGCAAATGGTACTCAACAAGTTTTATATAACAGTGTTAACGACTAAATAGTGTCTATTTATTTCTTTAAAAAGTTAAATTAGTTGTTACAAGAATTCAACATTAATTATATTAATAAAATATGATTGATGAATTTGCATTGTACAATAATTAAAAAATTATTTTATGGATTGTATGATGAATAATAACATATCTTCCAAATCTTGGGTTTAATTGTAACACAAGTTCATATGCAAGACATGATCATATCATATGATGAATAAATATCATATTTTATGAAACTTTTGAATTCTTTTCTTCAAGTCTTGAATCATGATTGTATGTATTGTATAATAAAAATTATTATATTGTATGAGATTAGTTAAATTTTAATTTTCACTCATCTTTCGTACTCTAATACTTGATCATACAATGTGAAGATATGTTATCATATTGTATTAAATACTCCTGTATTATCTTTTCTCTCATTTTCTAAAATCTAAAGATGATCATATTGTATTATAATATGTATCGTATCGTATGATTATATGATTATATCTATATTATGACTTAGACAATTATCTCTTTATTCATTTAGAAGTGTATTGATTATATAAATCAATCATGTGATATGATATGAAAAATCATACTATACAATGAGTTGTACCTTCTCTAAACACACTCAATTAAGCTGTTATATTCTCTTACAAATTGCACACTACAAGCATGTTGCTTACAACTCTGGTTTGAATGCACTTAGAAAACTTTTCCTTTGGTTCTGCACATGCATAGAAGAAGCCAGATGCGTCTTGCATCCATGTGTGTGCAACAAACTTCTTGAATCCTTGTGCATGGGTGCCATGCCACTTAGATTTTTTAAAGCATTTTGAGACATTTTTGACTAAAGTGAAGATGCATGCAAACAATGAGTTTTAGTTTTGAAGACATGATGTATGCAATTTGAATCATATGAGATCAATTTTGATAAAGAAAACTATTTATAAGAATTTTTTTCAAAATTGATTTTGACTCTTTGACTTGGTGTTGAAGTATTTCACTTCTTTGGAAGTCTCCTTTGTTATTTCTTAACTTCATCTTGGAATCCTTTGAATGATAAAACAAACATCCTCTTCAAATTAGAACTATGATGGGTGAATTCTTATCCTTTGAATGATAAAACAAACATTGTTCTTTATATTAACAGTTATGTTAGCAATGACATCATAGTTATCCCAACAGTGCAATAAAACTAACATAATGTAGGGACAACAATACAATAACAAAACTAATTACAAAAAGTGCAATAAAACAAATAGTTCAATTCTTAAATGATCTCTTTATCAAAGTGCTAAGCTCCTCTTATAAATGTCACAACTTTTATTGATCATTCATAGTCATCCATGTTTCATTAGTCTTAGTGTCTTGAATGGAGCCATTGATTAAAAATAATATTTTTTTTTGAAATTTATATGATTATTTTTTTTTATTAATTTATATTATTTTAAAACTATATAAAATTAGTTTCATAAATAGTTTAATAGTTTTAATAATGAGGTTCATGATTTAATGTAAATATTTACATAAAACTCAAAACATTAATTTATTCTAATAAATAAGAGTTTATAATTATTTTAAAATTTCTTTTAAAAACTGATTGCGTTCTGCTATTCATATTTTTCAAACTTCGTAAAAAACAAAAGAAGAACTCGGACAGCTTTTTTCTATATTTTGGTCCCGCACAATACATTTCCAGTGTAATTATAGGACCATCAGCATAACATTTATTATGCGGACGCCGAAAATGGCCAAAATCCGTGAGCTAACTCACGGTTTTCCTTCGAAATTGCCGAATCGCAGGGATGTTGATTTAGAAGGTCGCATAGACATATTATGCGGACAACGGCAAAATAACGAAAGCGAAAAATGTGCGACATTTTTTTTATTATTTTCCGGATGAACTAGAATGCCGGACCGGACTCGACCTGACCGGACCAAAGCGGACCGGGACCGGACCAGACCCGACCCTTTAAAAAAATATTTTTTTTGAAATTTATATAATTATTTTTTATTTATTTATATTATTTTAAAACGATATAAAATTATCTTAATAAATAATTTAATAGTTTTAGTAATGGGTTCATGATTTAATATAGATATTTACAAAAAACTCGAAACATTAATTTATTCCAATAAATGATAGTTTATATTTATTTTAAAATGTCTTTTAGAACCAAACTCCTTATTTTTCCTTTTTTCCCAACTTCGAAAAAACAAAAAAAGATAATTCAATTAAGCAATCGGTTTTCTTTTTTCTTTGGTTCTCGCACAATGAAAACATATTACAATTATGGAACATTCGCATATTCAACATTATGCGGATGCCAAAAATGCACAAAATCCGTGCGCTACCACCCACGGTTTTCCCTCAAAATCGCCAAATCAGAGCGGTATTCGCTTTTACGAAGCTGCAAATAACTATTATGCGGACGCACGCAAAACTGCAAAGCGGAAAATATGCGACATTTGTTTTTTATTTCGTGATTAACGTAGAATGCACGTAAATCCTTTAAATATGTGCATAGTTTTTATTTTTTAAATATTTAGGATTTTAAATTATTTGTGAAACGTTTTTTTATAATTCTATTATTTAAAGTGCTCTCCTTCAGTGCTTCCAAACTACGATAAAATTTATTTTTCATAATTCTATTATACCAACGCAATCATAGTCTAATAAAATTAAATTTAAACATTGGACAAAATAGATAAACGAACAACAAAAATATTACATAAATATCCATGTTATTTTTTTTATAATTATTTGATTATATAGTTTAATAAAAAAAAAGAACATGATAAAGAAAATTATGTGGGTGTTCATTTATTAAGATTAATGGTTAATGATTTTACGAATACATTTATTTTCATTTAAATCTCAACGAGAAAACAATATGTCTAGTACCTTTCATAACTTTTTTTAATAATTAGTAAATTTTGTAAAAATTAATCTTATAAAAAAATACTATTTTTTCTCTCTATCTTTTTATTCCTTTTATTTTTCTCATAAAAATAGCATAACAATATCATGTTCTAGCACGTGCTTTAGTGAAGTATTGAAATTGCCGAAGTTTGAAGATGTCTCTTAAATCAATGGCTTTCGATTTGACACAAGTGTGAATGATGGTATACTACGAATAATAAAGGATGTAGTTATTTGAGAATTATCCAAATAATGTTTTGGAATTTTTACTAAAATAAATAATGTATGATTTAAAAGGAATTAAAAAATTATTAATCGTAAAATTTTTTAAATACTATTCTAAAATAATCAATTACACGTTTAAGATTCTTATGAAAAACTTAATAATTATTTCAAGTGAATATATTTTTAAAATCATGTCTTAAATAATACAAAAGTTAATCAATATAAATAAATTGAGAGTTGTAATAAATCTATTTTCATAATACACAATAAATGATATCAAAGGTTAAGCACAATAATTTTAAATTTTAGTTATGAAATTTACTAAAACAATTTTACTTTGTTAATACATAATAAAAAATAAAAAAATATAACAATTAAAGAAACAAATTATTAATTATAAAAAATTTTTGTTGAAAACAAATATTGAATATAATAAAAAATTATTCATAATACATATTACCAAAAAAATTATTTATTTAATTAAAAAATCATAATAGTTTTTTAAAATAAAAGGATAAAATTTTATCATTTTTTAAATATATTGTGTGCAATTCTCTTAACACAAGGATGTGAATAGAATACACTTATGTAACATAAACAAGATTTTACGTATAATACATGAATGGTAAATATATTATACGTGATATCAATATATTGTAGTTAAATACAAAGTTTATCGTTTTGTAAAAATGTAATCTTAGAAGCTTTGTATATTATAATTTTTTTATTCATTCGACACAGTTTAATTTTTAAGGGACGCATTTCTTAATGTAATATATAAATTTTAATGCATCACAAGATTTGATCATATAAGGTAAATATTTTTCTTTCGAATAATTTGAACATCATTGGGGTATCCCTACATTCTTAAAGTCATTGAAACTATTAAAACATTAAGTAATTTAAACATTTATTAAACTACTTAATGTTTTGTGATCATAAAGTCTCAATTTTATAAATGTAATATATAAAATACACTAAAAAGATATATAATAACGTCATAATAAGTATTTACTGTTATTAAGCTCAAATGTTAACTTTCAAACTCATGAGGTTCGACATTTTTTTATATGTCGAAAGCTTCTACTCCACTGTTCATTCCCATTACCTTAATGAAGGTAACGCGTTCTACTCAGTAGTCTTATTAACATTTAAGTTGAAATACGAAATTATTGTTATCATAAAATTTTCTACTTCACTTTGAAAAATTTATTCACTATATTAATATAATTTTACATTGTGAAAGATTCATTTTATTATTATGAAGTTCATGCTACATTTAAAAAATTTTATATAAATGTTTTTTAAATCTTAATTGTTCGGACGGAAAAAATACATATTAGAAAAGAAAAAGATAATATTTTTAACAATTAAACTTTCTTTTATTAAACTTAGTATTTTCTATGTACAACTTAATATACAAATATTAATTTATATTTATTTTATAAATTTCTTTAAAAATTTATTATAATTATCATTGAAATGGATTTAAAATTATTGTCATGCTTTGTTTCGTAATTAAAAAAAAGACGTTTTAGTCAACGATGCGCATATTTTCTTATGGATTCCACACCATAACTATAATCATATAAAACAATTTGTAACGACATTAAAGCAAGGCAAAAAATCTTGAGTTAACCGTGGCAGAATTTTTTCGAGAACCAATAATTAGGAGGGAAATTAATTTAGCAATAGTACATAAAACACATTGTACAAAAAAAAAGATACGAAGTAATAAACAACTTAAAATATAATACTATTTTATTAATGTTTATTGATTATCAAACTATGCAAATAACTATTCAAAAAAATTGTTCGTTTTACATATCTTTAGCATTTCGATTTTTTTGTATAATATAATTTTATTTTTTATTTTTCTTTTATTCTTATTATTCTTGCTCAAATAGATTTGAATAAAATAAAATTGACATAGAATAATTTAAAATCTTAATTTTACAAAATTAAAGTTTGAATCATATACGTCGTTGTGTTTAAAAATAATAATTTTTTTTGAAATTTATATGATTATTTTTTTATTAATTTATATTATTTTAAAACTATATAAAATTAGCTTAATAAATAGTTTAATAGTTTTTATAATGAGGTTCATGATTTAATATAAATATTTACATAAAACTCAAAACATTTATTTATTCTAATAAATAAGAGTTTATATTTATTTTAAAATTTCTTTTAAAAACTGACTGCGTTCTGGTATTCTTTTTTTTCAAACTTCGAAAAAAACAAAAAAAGAATTCGGACAGCTTTTTTTTATATTTTGGTCCCGCACAATACATTGCTTTTGTAATTATAGGACCATCCGCATAACATTTATTATGCGGACGCCGAAAATGGCCAAAATCCGTGAGCGTTAACTCACGGTTTTCCTTCGAAATTACCGAATCGCAGGGATGTTCAGATTTGGAAGGTCGCATAGAAATATTATGCGGACAACGGCAAAATAACGAAAGCGAAAAGTGTGCGGCCTTTTTTTTTATTATTTTCCTGATGAACTAGAATGCCGGACCGGACCGGACCGGATCAGACCGAACCCGACCGGATCCGACCGGACCTGACCGGACTCGACCGGACCGGACCAAACCGGACCGGACCGGACCCGACCCGACCCTTTAAAAAAAATATTTTTTTTGAAATTTATATAATTATTTTTTATTTATTTATATTATTTTAAAACGATATAAAATTATCTTAATAAATAATTTAATGGTTTTAGTAATGAGGTTCATGATTTAATATAGAACTCGAAACATTAATTTATTCCAATAAATGATAGTTTATATTTATTTTAAAATGTCCTTTAAAACCAAACTTCGTATTTTTCCTTTTTTCCCAACTTCGAAAAAAAACAGAAAAAGATAATTCGATCAAGCAATCGGTTTTTTTTTTCTTTGGTTCCCGCACAATGAAAACATATTACAATTATAGGACCGTCCGCATATTCACCATTATGCGGGTGCCAAAAATGCACAAAATCCGTGAGCTACCACCCACGGTTTTCCCTCGAAATCGCCGAATCAGAGGGGTATTCGCTTTTACGAAGCCGCAAAGAATTATTATGCAGACGCACGCAAAACTGCAAAGCGGAAAATATGCGACATTTGTTTTTTATTTCGTGATTAACGTAGAATGCACGTAAATCCTTTAAATATGTGCATAGTTTTTATTTTTTAAATATTTAGGATTTTAAATTATTTGTGAAACGTTTTTTTTATAATTCTATTATTTAAAGTGCTCTCCTTCAGTGCTTCCAAACTACGATAAAATTTATTTTTCATAACTCTATTATGCCAACGCAATCATAGTCTAATAAAATTTAATTTAAACATTGGACAAAATAGATAAACAAATAACAAAAATATTACATAAATATCAATGTTATTTCTTTTATAATTTAATTCATTATATAGTTTAATAAAAAAAGAACATGATAAAGAAAATTATGTGGGTGTTCATTTATTAAGATTAATGGTTAATGATTTTACGAATACATTTATTTTCATTTAAGTCTCAACAAGAAAACAATATGTCTAGTACTTTTCATAACTTTTTTAATAATTAGTAAATTTTGTAAAAATTAATCTTATAAAAAAATACTATTTTTTCTCTCTATCTTTTTATTCCTTTTATTTTTCTCATAAAAATAGCATAACAATATCATGCTCCAGCACGTGCTTTAGTGAAGTATTGAAATTGCCGAAGTTCGAAGAAGGCTTTCGATTTGACGCAAGTGTGAATAATGGTATACTACGAATAATAAAGAATGTAGTTATTTGAGAATTATCCAAATAATGTTTTGGAATTTTTACTAAAATAAATACTGTATGATTTAAAATTAATTAAAAAACTATTAATCGTAATTTTTTTTAAATACTATTCTAAAATAATCAATTACACGTTTAAGATTCTTATGAAAAACTTAATAATTATTTCAAGTGAATATATTTTTAAAATCATATCTTAAATAATAAAAAAATTTAATCAATATAAACAAATATAGAGTTGCAATAAATCTATTTTCATAATACACAATAAATGATATCAAAGGTTAAGCACAATAATTTTAAATTTTAGTTATGAAATTTACTAAAACAATTTTACTTTGTTAATACATAATAAAAAATAAAAAAATATAACAATTAAAGAAAAAAATTATTAATTATAAAAAATTTTAGTTGAAAACAAATATTGAATATAATTAAAAATTATTCATAATACATATTATAAAAAAAAATATTAAAAAATCATGAAAGTTTCTTAAAATAAAAGGATAAAATTTTATCATTTTTTTAAAATATATTATGTGCAATTCTTTTACCACAAGGATGTGAATAGAATGCACTTATGTACCATAAACAAGATTTTACGTATAATACATGAATAATAAATATATTATACATGATATCAATATATTGTAGTTAAATACAAAGTTTATTGTTTTGTAAAAATGTAATCTTGGAAGCTTTGTATATGGTAATTTTTTTTATTCATTCGATATAGTTTAATTTTTAAGGGACACATTTCTTAATGTAATATATAAATTTTAATGTATCATAAGATTGGATTATATAAGGTAAATATTTTTCTTTCGAATAATTTGAACATCATTGGAGTATCCCTTCATTCTAAAAGTCATTGAAGCTGTTAAAACATTAAGTAATTTAAACATTTATTAAACTACTTAATGTTTTGTGATCATAAAGTCTCAATTTTATAAATGCAATATATAAAATACACTTAAAAGACATATAATAACGCCATAATAAGTATTTACTATTATTAAGCTCAAATGCTATCTTTCAAACTCATGAGGTTCGACATTTTTTTATATGTCGAAAGCTTCTACTCCACTGTTCATTCCCGTTACCTTAATGAAGGCAACGCATTCTACTCAACAGTCTTATTAACATTTAAGTTGAAATACGAAATTATTGTCATCACAAAATTTTCTACTTCACTTTGAAAAATTTATTCACTACATTAATATAATTTTACATTATGAAAGATTCATTTTATTATTATGAAGTTCATGCTATATTTAAAACATTTTATATAAATGTTTTTTAAATCTTAATTGTTTGGACGAAAAAAGTACATATTAGAAAAGAAAAAGATAACATTTTTAACAATTAAACTTTCTTTTATTAAACCTAGTATTTTCCATGTACAACTTAAAATACAAATATTAATTTATATTTATTTTATCAATTTCTTTAAAAATCTATTATAATTATCATTGAAATGGATTTAAAATTATTGTCATGCTTTGTTTCGTAATTAAAAAAAAACGTTTTAGTAACCGATGCACATATTTTCTTATGGATTCCACACCATAACTACAATCATATAAAACAATTTGTAACAACATTAAAGCAAGGCAAAAAATATTATACTATACAATCCTTCTTGTGGTATTGGTATAATTCAATAATTCTATCTCTTACTAAGTCATAATTGACATTAATCTTATATGCTATTCTCTTTGTCTTCATTGTATTGATATAATTATCTTATCATATTGTATGATTATTTTAGGATTCATCTCACTTTCTCATCATGTAACCATGTATTATATATATTTTTTCATATTGTATGATCCAATGCTTCTATATATTTGTACTTACATATGGTCATATAGATATGTTTGTTTTATCGTACTTATATTATTGTGTTAGACTTTACACTTTATTATGTGAAAGGGCTATCTCAATCTCTGAATGTGTTAACTTCAGATTAAGAATCTATTCTTAAAACAATGGACTCATCCTTCTTACTTTTTGGTGTTTCTAGATTATTCTCTATCTCCTTAAGATGAGTTATCTTCATCTAAGTTGTCATTCCTTTGAGTTTGTTAGGGAAAGCTTAGAGGTATAATTTATTGCTTTGATTATTATAATAAAGGGATTATACTTCTTTAGTAGAACTCTAAGGATCTTGTGTACTTATTCATTGTTAAAAAAAATACTTTTTCAAGACTAACTAGTCCATTAGTAATATTAGTTATCATAGATTTGATTGATTCACTAAATACCATCTTAAATAACTTATAATCCTAAGTAAGCATGTTAATTTTACATTCTTTAATATGAGATGTAACTTCAAGGGTTGCCTCAAGCTTCGTTTAGATTTTAAGAGCAATTTTTAAATTTAGGTTTCTATTGTAGTTGGTGGTAAAGAGACCACAATGCTAAATATTTATAGTTCTAGCATTCAACTATACTCGATGTTTTTCCTTTATCGATAATTCACTAATTTGTTTCCTAATTATTTCATTATTTACACTCTTCATGGGAAAATTGAATGGTTTCTCTACAAAATTCAAAATATTCCAATTGATAGACTTAGAAAATATTTTATGTGATTTTTCTCATATAAATAATATCCCCTTTCGAATAATAGAGGACAATAGGAGGAGGTCATGTCCCAATGAAACATGTTCTTCAATTTGATTATGAGATAATGAAATCATCTCTAGTTAAGTGTTTCTCTTATATTCAATCTCACTCTGATATTAATTAAAATAATAATTATCCTATAAGAAGGAGGGATTAAATTGTGCCCATTTTTACACATTTTGCAAACTCAAGAATAAAGAATATAACTTAGTCTTATTATAACTACTCTCAACATATTCTTTAAAACTCTTGATTAATTTTTTAAACTTATTGTGCGAATATTTCGTAAAGAAAATACACCAAGAAATTTAGATGGTTAAGCTTAAACAATAGCCATACTTAAAGAACTAAGTTTACTAGCTTAATTGCTTTTCACCAAAAGAACAATAAGCAAGTATCATACAAACTTGATCTAAAGAGATCACAAAGATGCCTAAAAAGTTAAAACAATGTATTTAGAGGAAAACAATAGGCAAAAGCATAATACACTTTTATAATAAAATTAGATACACATATTTTATAACTCCTTTTAATCTTAAGTGTCATTATCTAATATGATGATGATGAAATTCCTTGGACGGCTTTCATTCTCCACTTCCAAGTATAGATGGCATTTTTGTAATGAGATATAAAAGAGTTTGTGATTTTAAAAGCTTGAGTAAGTATCTCCACAATAATTTGTAATGATTAATACACTTTTGTTTATTGTTTCATATATATTTATAAGCATTTTTCCCTTAGAAATAACCAATTCTTTCTTTAAAAAAACTAGTTAAAAAATCTTAAAATGATCAACTAGTCTTAACTTAGTGACCTACCTTTGACTACCCTATGTTAATAGTGACATATTGTAGGCTAAATAATATGTATTGTACACCAAACATTGACTTACCTTACGATGGTATCGAGAATTACCTTTCAATATTGTGTATTAGTAGACGTGCTTTATGATGGAGCCAATGCGCTATATGAAGCACCAATCAATGCGCACATACATAAGCCTATAACAAGGTTATTAGTGTTGACCAATGAAATCAATGTTTTAAGCCCTTATCCTAATACATGATATTAAAATTCATATAAGCTTGTTTAGGACTAATTTATGAAGCTCATTTTCAATCCAATCGTGAGAAATTAGATTAGGATTTTGTTATGCTAAATAGATTGCGAGATCTCTCTTTTATTTTAAAACATAAACCAGGTACAAACAATAAACTTTTGGATGCATTATGAAAAATAACTTTACTAATTTCATCTTTAGAATCCCAAGTTATTGGCTTTGATATAATTAATGATAACTATCTAATTTGTTTTGATTTTAATATAATTTATAATGGTTTAAAAGATAAACCCTTGAACATTAGAATGTTTGTTATTGATGACAATTTGTTTAGAGAGAAATAATTACGTTCAACAAATAGAGAATTATTAAAATATTATTCTATTAAGAAAAGTTGCTAGACACATTAGTTGAGATAAAACTATTAATTTTGGTGAAACTAGATTGTATTGGCCTTCCATGAAAAGGATGTCGCAAAAATAATTTCTCAATATTACATTTCGCAAAAAGTTGCTAGATTTTATTCCTTTTTTTACTTTGGGACGATCTATTTATGGACTTTATTTTAGGATTGCTAGAAACACTTAGACATTATGATAGCATTTTTGTTGTAATTATTATTTCTTTAAAATGACATACTTTATATCATGCTCTAAAATAAATGTTACATCACATAGCCTAAATTTTCTTCTAAGAAAAAGCTAGAGTAAAGAGCTTATCTTCTATAATTATTTCCAATCGTCATATTAGATTTATCTCTGACTTTTGAAAAACACGTTGGAACTTTATTCAAGGCACATTGAATTACTCTAATACCTAAGAATCGTTCTCTTTGAAGAACTTGAAGAATTCCTTTATTTAGTACTCTGTTAAAACACTTATTTGAAGAATTCAACAAATGTTCTTTAATTTTTAATTACAAAATAAAATAAAAAAACAATAAATGAAATTTTAAGGATAAAAACCTTACTAAAAACATTGCCACCATTTAAAAAATACATTTTTTAAAATTAATAAAAATATTTTGTATCATCTCTCAAGAAAAAAAGCTGATGAAAAAAATTCATTAAAAACAATTTAAAAAGAAAAAAAGGGGTCAAACATCAAAGTGCCTAAACTTAAAACAAGTTATCATCTTCATTATTTATATTTTTGTCTTCACAACTTCACAATCAAGGACTTGCTCTCCCTTGGGCAAAGTTCAACAAAATAAATCCACCACTTAAACAAGGCTCAAAGAAGAACAGAACAACCAATTGGGCATACCCTTACCCATAATTCAGCCTTAATTTCCACCAACAAAAAAAAAATCTATCACTTAGAACTGCAAAAAGTTGAAGAAAAGATGAATAAATAATAAATACAAAATATTAAATATATATATATATATATATATATATATATAAATACAAATCTACTAAGAAAACCTGAAACACTGGCTGTTGACAGAAGAGAATAAGCAGTAATTTATCAGCACTGAAGCCAAAGGAGTAAATATGTGGAGAACTTTGCATCATTGAAATAAGAAATGAAGTACAACACTATGTATCTTCAATGTAAATAACAACATAGAAGGAAGGATCAGAATAGAAAACAATCCACTAGAATATTTAAGGATTAAAGTCCATGCAACTTCTAACTCTACAATTTTCAATTATAAACAATACACAATTACATTTTTCAAGGCCTGAAAACTTGGTTACACCACAAAATAACCACAAGCTTGAAAGCTGTAGAGAAAGTTAAAACAACCACCACTTCATCATCAGTCATCCATAGGAATAGAAGAACAAGGAATTGAACATCCAACTGCATTCAGGAAGCAGCTTAAAAGTTTGGGCAGTAATGGTGTGATCAAGTTCCAGCTGCCATGCGTGGGCTCGTAGAAGAAGGAATACCAAGGAAAGAGAATTTCTGGGAAACAAGAACAGCCTCTTTGCTGATGGCTTTGGATGCTGCAATGTCTTCTAACCGCTCCCAAGTTAACTCGCGCTTTGCACGCTTCTCCTTCTCCTTCGCCTCGCTTTCCTGAAACCTGAGCGAGCATTCCTCGAAGAGCTCCTGATCTGCATCCAAGAAGAGCTTCCTCACGTTGAGGGTTAAACCCTGCACTGCTTGGTTCCAATGGCCTCGCAGGTTTCTCTCGAGCGCTGGGAAGATGATGGGCAGTATCATCTTTCGGTTCAGGGTGATCAAGTTTCTCACATGATCGTTGTTCCAAAGAAATAATGATCGCTCCGCTACCTGAATCATCCAGAGTTAAATCGGTCAACAACTTTGGACATCAGGTAACTCACTTTCACACCCAATTCATAATAAAGAATGGGATGTAGAAATCTAAATTATGGGATCAACAAAGGAGCTGATAAAAAATGTTTTCTTTTTCCAACTCTCGATATTCTATAGATTAGCACTAGTATGCATGATACACCCGCTCGTTTAACCTGCACTGTCGACGAATTCGCTCGATCCACAATCAGGGTCCGAGAACCAGATAGTATCAGAACATTTTTTAGAATGCGATTCTACTTCAGAAAATGGTAGATCTTAAAAACTTCCCAAAGAGATCACCAATGGTAGTTTAGCCAAGTATCAATGAGGAGCTCTGCAAAAAAAAAAAACCTAAAACCAAACTCAAACCAAATACAATATGAACTACCACCATCTTAAAGACAATTGAGATGTCGAGAAGAGTCTTAGGTACCACATATCTAACATGAAACTTATCAAATAACCATGAAATAAACCTATTCTGAAAGTTCAGTTTCATGGAGTTACCTAGAAAGGACCCTTAGAGCTGCATGAATGCAGTGCGCAAGGGCCAATACGTCAATGTTTGGGTGTAGAGATAAATAAGCTATTGTTATCATGTCATCTTGTATGTAGGTATAGATACAAGTAAAGAAACTTGTTCAAGGCATTAGATCTTAGGTTGGAACTTGAAATGTAGTTACTTACCTAACAAGTTTTATGAAGATAATGCACATAAGAATGTTGTGTATTCAAAAAAAGTATGTGGGAAGATGAGATAGCCAAAGAATTTGATAATTTAAGATTCAAAGTTTGTTAAGGGAAACTATGGAAATGGAATTGTTTTAATTTTAAAAAAATAGAAAGATAATTTAATGAAAATTAAAAGAAATGAGAATAAATCATAACTTTAAGATAAAACATAATATTAGCAAGATAAACTATCAATATTATTAGCATTTATCTTCCTTAACTTGGATTGGATGATAATTTAAAGACAAAATTTGATACCATTAGAAAGAGTGAAGGTGAGGAATCTTACATTATAGAATGATTTTATTGAAGAAGAATCAAATAGGAGTGTAAGAAAGGATGCAAGAATTTTAATGGCTTTCACGTTTGTTATACCTTCCAGGAGATAAATGAAGGTAAAATTATTTTAAAGTTTACCTCAACATATGATATTATGATCACTAATACTCTATTAAAAACAAGGATAGAATTTAAATACCTATGAGAATGAATCATCAAGAATGCAACTTAATTTTTTCTTTATGAAAACAAGATGCTTGGATTAAAAATATAACATTATTGACAAAGAATGTTTGACCACTTACCATTGACTAAACATTCTATACAATGGAGCAGAAAATCAAACAGAACCCATCAAAATGCATCAAAGACAATGATTACATAAGCCGACAATGAGGATATAAATTCTTTTGGATGAGCCACTTGCAAAATGTTTTCAATGAATGCTAGTGGGCAATAAGATGATGCATACTTCTTTGGAATATAAAAAAATGTTAATCAATGAATCCATGAAATGTTTGCAAGGAAAACTTTGAAGAAAATGAAATGTGGGGAAGTGTGCAATTGTTGCTCCCATAGATGTGAGAATGTGTGTGAAAGAAGATATTTCGACATATCAAATATTCAATATTATTTCTAACACAAAAGACAACATATGAGTTGAGAAAAAATGTTGTTTGATAACTATTTATAAAACAAAAGAATATAAAAAATTTTGCTAATTATAAAGAAATTAAGGTCATGGACATGACTTTAAAAAATAGAGAGAAAATATAAATTACAATAGAAAATCATTACCAACATCAATTTGATTTTATGAATAGTCAATAATAAAGACCGCATAATTGTTGCGAAATTTAGTAGAAAAATTTATGAAAAGAATCAACTTAATTTTTTTTATTTAGAAAAGAAATTTGATAGAGTCTCACAAGTACTTTAGAATGTCTTAAATAATAAAAAGTTTATATTACAATTGAGCTTTGTCAATGTTTTATTTTAAGTCCTTATACTTTTGCATTAATTATAAATATTATTATTATTATATTCAAGAACTATTAGGATATATATGTTTTTACTAATGATATTGTATTTATGGATAAACTAGCAAAATAAACTAAAATAAAGCTCAATCAAGAAGAACCTTAAAGTTCATGAGATTTGCCTTTGCAATATAAGATTTAATAAGCATAATGCAAGTTAAATAAAAATAATACTACAAACAATTTAATAAGCATAATGCAAGTTAAATAAAGGTAATACAAACAATGTATAAACTACAACTTCTAATAACAAAATAACAAAAAATAAGGATATCACTAATAATAACATCTATGATAGTTGGATGAACTAGCAAAATAAACTAAAATAAAGCTCAATCAAGAAGAACCTTAAAGTTCATGAGATTTGCCTTTGCAAATATAATATTTAATAAGCATAATGCAAGTTAAATAAAGATAACACTACAAACAATTTAATAAGCATAATGCAAGTTAAATAAAGGTAATACTACAAACAATGTAATAACATCTATGATAGTTGGATGAAATAAAGTATGCTTCTTATTGAGGATACAGGTAAAAGAGATGATAGATCAAACACAATATTTGGATTGATATATTTTCCACCAAATGCAAATTTAAATAATCATTAAATCGAGAAGATTATATGAGTCAATTCCAAAAATTATAATCTCAATCACAATAGTTCAACTTTAGTTTCGATAGCCCAAATGGTTTTTCAATTTCAGCATCAATTCCATTAGATGACATCTACTTAAGCCTTGGACCTTTAGGTGACTCATCTAGTATGATAATAGAATTATCTTGATGATCCCTCCTGATCTTTCTAGATGATGCACATTCATTCTAGAACAATTCCGTCAACCAACTTGGATTAGTTCATAGCTTTTCGTGTTCATCTTTATGTTTTGAAATTTAAAATAGTTTGGTATGCTTTAGATTTGATTCTAAGAAGCTATCAATGAGGGTGTCATAGAACCACTCTATAAACAGTTTTCCATAACGGTTTGGATTCTAGTCAATTTCAGTATTAGTTCTATATGAATCAAGCGTTAGACGACATCTACCAAAGTGGAACTCAAGGTGGATTGTCTGGTACAACCATAATATTGTCTCGACGATCCCTCTTGATCTTTTTGGATGATGTACACTCATCCTGGACAACTCTGTCTGCCAACTTGGATTAGCTCATAGCTTTTCATGTTCATCTTCATGTTTTCAAATGTAAAATACTATGGCATGATTTAAATGAGAAGTCATCAATGGAAATGTCATAGAAATTCTTTATAAATAGCTTTCTATAACTGTTTGGATTCTAGTTAATGGTATGATATTTTGAGTACTCTCCCAATGGAGAGAGGAGACCAAGAAGTGAGAGGCCCTTATCATTTATCGTTAACTTCATTTTCATCAACTTTCACCATAATCGCACCAATACGCTACCATTTGCAAATTCAAAAGGCTTTGTCCTTTTTATTGTTCATACATATTTCTAAGATCATTCCAAAGGTTTTCTCACAAGCAAGACCATCAATTTCCTACAAAACTCGAGATTTGATTTGCACATATGCCAAAATTGGGCTTCATTATCCCCACATGACTGCCCAATCATTCCAAAAAATCAACACCAATCAATTATCATCCCAAATGGTCCCATTCAAAAAGGACTTTTTAGTGTTTTTCTGTGCATTTTTATGTGAACTTCAAAATTGCATATTTACAGTCTTTGATAATTTAGGTTATTATTATGGTTTTGATTCCTTGATCAATTCCATGCAAATGAGATTCTACTTTGCATGCTAACAATGTTACTACAAGTCAACTAAACCCAAAATCCAGTAGCACTATTTTTATTTATTAAAAGCACAAATATCTTAACTTTGCATGCTTATTAACATAGAAACAATCAAATTTTCTATTGTTTAAACATTTTTCTCCAACTCATGCATGACTTTTGCATAAGTAATATTTGTGGCATAACAAGTATTATTTCTACACCAAAGGTATAACATAAAATAAATCAAACTGATGCATCCATTTGTTATCTCGCATCACATTTTATATATTGTATTATCATAGCATCTTACTCTACAATAAAGATCCATCATATAAATCTACAATGAGATTAACTTTTTGACATGATATTGAACATTAGTATATGAAGTTCAAATATGCAAATAGAATAAGTATTGTGCAGATAAAAAAGGTTGAGATGAATGAATCATTTTTCTTAAAAGGATTTGATTAAACAAGCATATGATGAAAAATATTGATGAAACACTAAATAAATTCATAAAAATTGACCTAGATAGTTTAATACACATCACTTGATCTCCTTTTAGGAGAGAGAGTTGAAATTTATTGTCACAATCTAGGATTTCACCGAGTTCAAAAATATTGAACTAGGATCACAAGCGAGTAAATGATCTCAAACGAGAAGCAGCTTATTTCATAAATCATTTTTTCGATAGATTTGTAATTCTGCCACTTATTCCATTTGTTTTGGAGACAAAAAAGTAAGATCCTTTTATCTTTGTATGCAAGGAAAGAATATAATTAAAAAAACATATGATAAGAGACTATGAGAAATAATTCAAAATAAGTTTATGCATAAGATCACATTGGTGATAAATGATTCATATAGCAAATCTTGTTCAATGGGATTATGACATTTTTTAATTCCCCATAGTCAATTTGATTAAATCTATATCATTAAGCCTCATCACTTTTGTAAATAGAATTTACAATTTTTTTTATTTTTGACAATTTAGTTATCAAAACACAAAAATTATTGCATTTAGTCTTGTTCGTAAGAACAATATGAGAGAAGGATAAAGCAATGGTATGGCTGAAAAATCTGCTAACATGCTAGATGTGAGCAAATAATAATTTTTTAAATTGAAGTCATTTGACACAACTTGTTAGAACTAAAAAAAAAAAAAAAAACAATAAAAAGTTTAGATAAGCATATCCAAAATGCTCCTAAGTCTTTGCATAACTGCACGTGCATTATTTGGCATCCTGTAGTTGAACATGCTACCCTGCATAGCGCCTTGGCCAAAACCCAACTTCAAGGATAAAGACAACTTTTCTTTCCTCAAAATTGGGTCATACTAGATAAATTTATTTTTATTTTAAAATTTCAATCAATGATCTAGTTATTATACCATAAATTATTTACAATATTTCACAAAAATATTTTCAACCACGAAATACCAAAAATACAGCTTTTCAATGTCACTCTATCACAACTTTTCAAAAATAATTTTCAAAAGCATGTTTTCCAACACAATTGTCATATCAAACAAACCCTAGGTTTATTGATACGCTAAGAAGGCTTGTATTGATTTACAGTCAATGATATTTCTACCATTGTATTTTGAAAGTATATCCAAACACCAAGAATATAATCAAAAGATAACTAAGGTTTCAGTTGGTATACTAGTTGTTAATCTGTTCACTTTCATAAACTTAATAAATTACTCTGAATGATGCCACATATTTTTGAGTTACAGAGGGAGGCGTGCATGATATATAAGGCTTTTCCAAGACATTTTATCACACATTAAGAGTATTATAGTGCAGATTTCTTGAAAGCAAAGATCTAAAGCATTCCTGAATTGGCCAAACTGTGCTTACATATAAAGCAAAGTATTATGAATTTGAGAAAAAGAATTTACTACTGCAAAATATACCCATGTAATGCCTTAGATTTTATTTTTCCAACAACATAAAAAATACAGTGAACCAATAAGAGATGAATTCTTGAGAAGCAACAGCAAGTCCTAAAATTAATCAAATTAACTACAGAAAATTCTTTAGAATGTCAATGCCTGGGAATACAGTAGCCTAGCAAAGAGTTCGAGCTAATCATATTGTGAAAACGAAGAAATGAGCAAGCCATGAAATGGATGTGGTTGAACATAAATATGTTTGGTTGTGAACTAAGCCAAATTAATCCACAAAAATTACATTAGCATCTCACTCAAAGAAGTCCACCCCCACCCCCACCCCCACCCCCACCCCCACCTTCTTTTCTTTCTAAATCACTGAACTGACTCTATATAAACTACCATTAACCACATAAGAACACCAATTCAATCTACAAAAAAATTAATTATTTGAGGTTCCTCAATACAAGACATTTTCCAGCACACCAAACAATTTAGGTGGTGAAATATTTCCTAATTTACAAATAGCAGGGAGAAGTTGAAATTACTGTTTCATGAGCAATTCATTCAGCCAACATATTTGACCTTATTTGTGCCATAATGTTTTTTTTTTCATATTTCGTTGTCAATAGTTTGGGACAGCAGGACTCAAACCCGCAATAAAAAATCAGAGACAAATAACCCATAATTTCAACCCGCAATGAATGCTATGAGACTTGAAAATATGATTTAGTATTAACCACTCGTATTAACAGGAAATATCTTAAACTACAAGCAGAAGGTGAAAGTAAAATATCCACTTCCTTCAGATCTATACTTATCCACAAAGGTACCCTAAATCTTGAAACGAAAAGCATCACACAATCAGTAGAGTGAATAATGCAAAACGCCAGCGTTAACAAACAGGTAATATTATCCACATGTCATTTTACCATCTTATGTTGCGGCTCCAGATCTAAAATGGTTTACAAAAGAATTAAAATGGAAATAGTAACATGATAGTGAGAAGCATTGCCACTAATTAGTCGACAAAATTCAATGAAGAGAAAGTGTACAAGAAGAGGTGAACGTCCTCAAGTTCTAATCTCTAGGAACTTCAACCATAAACACAGATGACAAATATGTTGCCTAAAATGCAAATTCTTCTAGTTACGGGCTATTTAAGCATATTGCCTAAGTTAAAGACCAGCAATGCTCATATAGATAACATGTAGCTAATTATCAAAGGGAGCTGAGGATGACAAAAGTTAATTTAGGCTGCCAGCACACCCCAACCCATGATCGCAATGAAACAATGGAAGCAAAAATTGTTAGGTAGTTTCAATTCAAACTATTTAACACCGTAACATGAGAAAAAATTTAATTAATGCACAGCTCAAATTATCAAGATGTCAGATTAGCAACCATAATAGAGAAAGAGGCCAAAAAAATGTAAAAACAATATACAACATACTAAATAACCAGCAGTGTTATCCCAACTGACTATGAAGGGAAAGTCTGTTGTGCTTGTTCACTTAAACCCAGCACAAATAACATGTTCTAGATAACCCTATCAGCAAGTAAATCAGATCCCTGTTTATTTGATCAAATTAATAGTAAAACTATAAATAGATTGGGTTTCAAATTAAAAAACCATTTATTACTTAGCACTAATCCAAAAAATTGGACATACTCTTCCCCAAATCTAGATTATTAGAACTTGTGTGTACCTCAAGTTTCCATGTAAGTCCAATACATCATGAAGAATCTTACAGAATCCAGTACTTCCTTTTTTGTTTGCATATTTTGAGATAGTGTGATATTTGGCTTTATCTGGGGTTAATTAAAAAGGGTTAGCCTAGAACAATGGAAGCATCCACATGTGGTAGGCCCAATTAAAATTTAGTCCAAAGGACTATGTACACAACTTGCATAGCACTTTGCAAGGATCTTTTCTTGATTCCCATTATCACCAAGATGCATGGCAATGACTTATATTCTTATGCAAAGATTCTCCTCCAACGAATGATGCAAGTAATAAAAGCTTTTCTATCAAACTTTTTTATGATATTTTTGACTTGAACTCCATTTCAAAGCTCAATGCCACAGATGATAATATCATTCACTATGCTCATGGAGCTCTAGAAATTAAGCCACTGCACTTGCTCTCTAGCAAAGGTCATTCATTATGCTCATGGAGCTCTAGAAGTTCAGCCACTGCACTTGCTCTCTAGCAAAGGTATAAGAGCAGTGCAAGCCCAAGGGTCGAGACCTCACCTTTACCTTGCCGCAACCATGACCATCTCTACCCTCGACTAAACCTCTAACAAACCCAATAATTATTAAATTCGGAATTTCAGTCAGCCTCATTGTTCTGCTTGAAACTACAACATGCATATTGCACGTCAGAAAGATCTTCAGTTCATTATCAATAAAAGAACTCTCTCCACACAATTGATAAACACAAGTTCCTCTTGAACATGACTTAATCCTTACTAGCTCTTTTTGAAATGCAAGAAAATTGAAACATGAGATGAACGAATGTTTTTCTGCAAATAAATACTTTGAGAAGTAATTGCTTATTGATTTCTTTTAATCATTAGAGAGGTGCATGTCCCAAATTGACTGGAAGTTTCTAAAGATCCATTAAACTTAATTGCATTATTGTTTGATTGGGCAAGTTTTTTTCCTTATCATTTTGTACCAAATTTGGCAAAGAGTTGGTATCTCCATCCCAGATCATCTTGTTCCCTATTTTTTTATATAGGACAAGTTATATCAAAAAGATGACTACAAGCAAGACTTATTAGAATTGGCCTAAGAAAAATTTGGAACAAAAATAGGGCCAAATGTACAAAGAAAAGGACTATAAATTATGATTGAAAGGATTCATCTCTTTTTATGAAACTCAAAGTTGCTTCTTATTTTGTTTTTGGGAATTTGTTTTGTTTATAATTTAAAATTTTATTAGTTTTCAGTTTAGAACATATTTCAGACTTTACATTCCAGTTAGAACGTCTCTTACACTCAATTTAAGAAATTCCTAATGAATGAAAACATAAGTTTTTCTAGTTTGTCATCAATTTGGAATTGAGAAGGCTTTAGTGAGATGCCTACATACAAAAAAGGTGCTCTCTGATGAAAGCATAGACTAGTATTCATCCCATTTGAGTTGCAATCTAAATTTATCCTCATCACCAATGTTATCTCCTTCCTCTCCAATAGCTGTTGGCAATTCCGACCTTGAGTAGAGCAGTTTTTGTTAAATGAGTATTGTACGAATTGCCAAAACATACTAAAGTTTTTACTGATGGGTATTTTAACTTTTGCTGATCAAGTACTGTAGCTTTTGCCAAATGAGCATTGTAACTTTTGTGGAACAGGCACTGTAGCGTTTGCCAAACAGATATTGTAGCTGCCACAAACTTCTCCCCCTTAACTCTTGCTTCCATCAGTTTAGTAGTAGAGCCATATTCCTATTCTCGCACTTCTCCACCATGTTTTGGCATCATAATTAGATCCATATTATATCTCCATCACCTGTTTGGTATCAGAGCTAGATTCACTCTTATAACCTTTCCTCTATTATTTGATATATGAGCTAGAATTGTAATACACCTACATCATTTTTTAAACAATACCTATGCAATACTTCATCACCTTAATTTTGTTTTATTGCTATCCACCTGCCCAAAATTGCTTGCTTCAGAAATTCCAACACTATCAAATTCAGTAAACAGAACTTGCCACTTACTGTTTTAACAGTTTCACTGAACCTGCTGTGTATTTGGTTGGAAACAACACTTGCTAACACCATGAGTTCATTTATATGTTTGATGACCAAAACCTTTAAAATGTAGTTTATAATATAGTTTGTGTAGTATTTTTAGGTGTTCATATTTACATGAGATGAGTTACAAGAAACGAAAATAGCTTGATGCAATTAAAGCCTTGAGATGATGCTAGATATTACCAAGAAAGTGCTAAAACTTCAAGATCATGTTTAAGTACATGTCAAAAAAATTCATGAGAGATTGCTTCCTAAGATTGAAGAACAATAGTAACTTAGTCACTTTGAAAAAAAACTTACAATAAAAAAGAATTTTAAATATTTTTTTTTTTCAGAAGTTTTCTAATTTGACTAAAATTTAACATTTCTCAAATGTAAACATTATATTTATGACTATAACACCCACTATAAAAACAGAATTACAAAATCTATTACTTAGGTTGTCTAAGAGGATAAAAATTTCATACTTTCACAGTTATGTTCTAATCATGAAAAAATTGACATTCCAAAATTATTGTTATATTTCCTAATTATTACAATGATTTAAATCTATTTTAAATTTTCAAAAGTGAAGTTTTGATTTAAGGTTGCTAAGATCCAATGCACAATAAAACACAGCAATCAATAGTCGAGCAACTTGATGAGACAATCCAATTAATCATTTAATGGATGAGGTGACCAAATGGTATGATTTTCCGATCGCACCATAAAATAGAGTTATACTCTTCATTGCCTTTAGAAATTTAATCTCACAATTAGACAATCCAATCAATAAATAGAGAAACACCTATATTTTTTACAAATTTGGAAGATAGCAATGTAGAAAAGGGTCAATAATATATTATCTAACTTAGCTTGCACAAACATATGATTTCCCTAACTTTAATGATCCTAAAGAATGTTTGAAGAGAAATTTTAATGCAAACTAAACAAATAAATCTAAAATATTCTATTAAATTTTTAATTTGATAGGTGGTTATAATTTATATGAACAGTTCTCATCTATTATTATTACAATCAATCTTTTATAATTGAAGTTGTTATTTTTTCTTTTTCCAAAACTATATGCTATCAGAGTATGGTTGCTCACTTTCATGATGGATTGAAAGGTGACAATGATTGGTGACAAAATCAGACATTTGACTAGTGAGACGATTAAAACCAGCAAACTGGAAGCCAACGTCCAAACACAATGGTTGAGACTACCAAGCCACTACTGAAAAATTATTAGGAGTCTACTATCAACAGGGACGCAATCCCATTGAGCAATTTAGCAGATGTACAAAAAATTTTAATCTCCTAAATTATCCTTAATCTCGTCTTGTTCTTTAACTTCGAAGGGTAATTTTTGAACCACTTCTTGTCTGAGTTTCAATCATAATTCTATTTACGTATGAATCATTGATTCCAATACAATCAATTACATAAATAGTTGTTCTAATTTGTTCACATCTTATAATACTTGAACAAGTAATAAAAAGGTGAAGAGTGTTGATGATATTCTCTTAGTTATCAATAAGATATGCAAAATCAAACTTACTATCTAGTTGATTTTTCATGATATTCTTCAATCCCTAATTTATCTTGTAATTTGTTATTCATCAGTAAAATTATCTTTGAATATTAATCCCAAACTAATTTTCATTCTTCTTATTGTGAGTTTTAAAAATTGGCCACAAGAAGGGTGATTGATAATGCTAGGGAAAAGAACGAACTTTACTATATTGAAGATAAACCTTACTCGAATAAACAATGTAAAAGTATTTTAAATTCTGTTTTTGTTCCCAAGGATGACAATATTATTTTGACATTATATACTAAACTATCCTAAAGTTTAGTATTTAAAATACTTGTTTCTAAGCTTATTCTAGTATAAAAGTCCATATTTTTTCAATGTGAAGCATACCAGTTTGTTGAACATCGTCGTACATCTTTTCACCCTCAACCTTGCTAACCAACTACACTATTTGCCATGTGATTCATACTAATATTTGAGACCCATGTTAAATACTCACATTTTTTTTTATAAAAAATGATTTGTAACATTTAATGATGATCACTCAAGATTAAAGTAGCCTTGTTTGATGAAAAAATTAAATTGAAGAGATTTTTCAAAAAATTTTATGCCATGATACAAAAACTATTTCACAAACTCATTCAAATTTAACAAGACAATTATGTTTAGGAGTCGATAGGGGGCTAAAAGATCCACCACTTTAATACCTGTTTCAAAGATTGATAATTTCGTATCTAACTGTATGAAGGCGGGTGCAGATCTATGAATAGGAGATGTTGTGCGAGTATCGACAGGACCTAAATTATCAACAGGTTCCCCAAGAATAAGATGTTTTCTAAACTAAAGATACTCAAAAAAACAATTCCCATACAATTCTACCAAAAAATCTAGAATTTTTTTATATCAAAAGTACATGAATAAAGTATTTTAGATACTAAGAATATTAATCTTCTTACTATACCATCTCATGATAATTATGACTTCATGATTTCTAACAAGGGAACTACAACATTGAAAGTATTTGACATTGTCTATTCGAGACAAAGGAAAAATAAAAAACTGATCTTACAATTCCTTACACTGCCCAAAATTTGTGATTCCTCTAGATAATGTCTCTTTTGAATTTCCATAAAATGAATAATTTATTCCATCTTTAAGTTGTGAGTCAAGTGATTTCAACATTCTCATTGCCCTTCAAAAATGTAAGAGGTACTATACCAAATCCTTTATTCCATTATACCTTTTAAAAAAATCTTTCGCATTCCTTTTGTTCTTTTAACTCACAACTGTCCTGCATAGAGATTCCTAATGGTGAGCAAGATGTTCTAAACATTCTTAAGTAGAAAGAACCTATTTTTAAGAAAATAAAGGCTCTTGAGAAAAAAACCACATGAAAATTAGTTAATTTACAAATAAGGAAGACAACTACATGATGCAAATGTCAAGTATAAGTTTGATGATTCGATAGAACATTAGAAAAGACAATTACCAAAATATTCACAAAACCTACCGTATTAACTACTAGAAATGTTTGCTCCAATTGCAAAAATAAATACTATAAAAAACTTTCTATCTCTAACTGCTAACCTTAATTACCCTTTTCAATCGATGGATGCTAAAAATACATTGCTTAATAGAGATTTGGAGGAAAAAACGTATATGGAGGTGCCCCCAGGATTTAATGAAGAGCTTAAAACAAATGTGTGCAAATTGAACAAGTTATTATATGGGTTAAAGCAATCACTGAGAACTTAGTTTAAAAACTTCACTCAATTTGTCAAAAATCAAGGATACACTCAAGTGCAAGCATAATCATTAAACAATATTCATTGGATGGGGAAGTAATTGTGCTAATTGTGTAGGTGGATAATATCATCCTCACTGAAGATGACATTTGAAATAAATCAATTAAAAACTTTCCTCAATATTTGAAATAAAAGATTTAAGATTTTTTTATATGTTTTTAGTATGGAGACTGCAAAATCAAAAAAAAAATTGTCATTCGACAAAACAATGTTCTTGATTTTCTTAAGGAGACTGGGATAGGTAATAGCAAGTTAGAGAATACTCTAATTGACCATAATCAAAAACTCAAATATGACAATGATCCTGTGAACATAGTTCAATATCAAAAACTAGTGAGTAGACTAGTAAATCTCTCACACAGTTGGATATTGTGTTTGTTATAAACTTGGTAAGCCAATTTATGCATTCTCTTTGTAAAAAACATCTTCAAGCAGTTTATCAAATCCTTCGATATTTGAAAAACACTCTAGGGAAAGGTCTAAAATTTTTAGAATATCCCACAATAGAGCAATGAGGTACACATCGATGCAAATTGGGCTAGCTCGATTGCAGATAAAAGATCTACTTTAGAATATTGTATTATATTTGAGAAAATATGGTTTTTCACTTCAGATATTGTACTTATATTAGAGAAAATTTGGTCACATAGGAAAGCAAAAGACAAAATATAGTTGTGAGTAGCGGTTATGCGAAATGTAGAACAAAGACAAATAGAGTTTGTGAGATGTCATGATTTGAAAGGGTCCCCAAACAGTTGAAGACATTAATTAACATGCTAATGAAACTGTATTATAATAACAAAATTGTCATCAGCATTACATAGAATCTAATTCAATATAATAGCACAAAGCATGCGTAGATTGATAGGCTTTATAAAAGAGAAAATTAATTGTAGATCTATTTGCACACCTTTTATCTTAATTACACAAAAATAATTGATATCCGCACTAAAAGATTTTTTATTCTTAATTTGGAGCTACTTTGAACAAGTTGGGTATGACTTGGATATCGATACACTAACTCAAGGGGTGATACTGAATTTAAAGGATTTGAATAGAAAACTCTAAGATTTTATTATAAATAATTTAAAATATTTTGTTAAAATCTAAAATATTTTATTATCTATCATAATTAATATAAATAAATCTAAAATATTATGTTAGAATTATTTTGCCATTAAATTTTTGATTTAAAGAAAAATTACCATTTGTGTGAACATTCCTCATCTATTTATTCATGTACTCCATCTTTTATTGAAGCAATTTTTTTTTCTCAAAACCTACAACAAGCTTAGTGATTCACTTGCTCATGTACTATTAAATTTCATTATCATTAGAAACTCTAAATGCATCAAGTAGCCCTTATATCTCTTGCTTAGATGAAACTAATGTTGCATACATCAAGTTGTTCCACATAAGTTATTTAATGAATGAAAAAAAATCACATGCCAAGGATTGGCTGCAAGGAATGAAGATCTTCACTAAGATAAGATCTTTAAACTTAATTAACTCATTATGGAAAGTTATAATGCAAAAAATACATGATAACCCTAATTTAGTCTATCTCATAAGGAATCATATCCCTTCTAAAATGAGTTCTAAGTTTAATTATCCATGATAATTATCTCAATTTTAACGAAGAGTTTCAATTAAAAAAGATTGAGAATCGTTCTGTTCAAAAAATATAAAATTGAATACCAAACATGTAGTCCTTGAATACATGAATATTTTTGGTCTAACATACATTAAACCACTCATCTATATCAACAAAAACACCATATTTTAATTTAGATAATTTGAACAAATAACTAGGTTATTACAGCAAATGTACTAAAAGAAATTAAATCCATGACCCTTTGAGGCTTAATATTAAGTCAAACATAGCATATACCATCATCTATTAGCTTTGTTTCACATGAACATAGATCATGAAGTGTGACTCCTATGAAGACCTCCATATAGCAACTAAATGTGAATTTTGAGTTTGATATTAAATATATCTAGTTAGTTCAAATAAAATTATATTTATGAATATGAATTATTAAAATCTTCAATTATGAAACATTTTTTAAAGTTGTGAATAAACAACGGGTTATAAATATACTTGCATACAAATTTAATCATTATTGCATGGCCCAATTTCATAAATGGGATGGCACTAAATGGAGGGCGTATTTGAGTAGTTTAGGATCCATTAAACTAATCAGATAGTTTAATAATCTAGGTCAAACAATCTAATATATCGAAGTGAGCATATATTAGGAAAGATCAAACCAACAATCTACACTCCACTCTTTTCATATTTGAAGGCAATTTAAAGAGACGGTTCAAAGAAAAGCAGAGAAGTTTTCTTATTTCTAACAATGACTTTCATCCTCTACCTCATCCTTTCTCTAATCAAAATATTATCATGAAGAAAACTATCCTAACATGAACCACCCCTCCTCGTTAGCTCCTTTGACAAATAAGACAAATAACAAATATGCTTTTCCTTCCCAAGTTATAGTTGAGCTTTTGTTTTATGTGTCCAAAAAATGTCATATAGCTAAATATGTTCACCCATTAACAAACTATAGGAGTGAGATCCATATCCATTTCAAAGACACTTGCTTAGAAACCCTTGCATATTTTCATTGTAATTTTCAAATAAATGTTATATATCATAGTCAACAAACTTATTCCTGGTCCTTTTATTATGATCTTATGGTGCTTAAATCTCTTTGTTATATTATGTGGTATCATTATGAATGGTTTTATTTAAGATATTATAGTTGTGATCACTTATGGTCGCTTTGTAATGTAATTTAGTATTTTTATCAAATTATGTTATATGACAATTTTATGAAAATAATTCAGCCCAAATATTGCTTGTATTGATAATTAAATGAATGGTTATAATGATGTCTATATTATATGTAATGCCTTTTTGTTATACTCAAGTAATTGTGCAATGCTTATCTATATACTCATGTTATCTAGCTCAATACGATTTTGCATTCACTACAATCTCATATTCTATAAGTCTATACATGCATAAGTCGAAAGGTAGTGGAATGTATCACAACACATAAACTAGAGGGAAGCATAGCTAAAATTACATCTTTAACCTTCACTCTTAAGTTTGTCAAGTTCATCTACAAAAGAAGATTACAAATCTTATGCACCCACTAGAATGTCTAAAGATAACAAATATTATAATGTAATTTTGGATAATTTGTCTAACACTTTCAAGAGTTCATATTTAAATAAGATAGGTCATAACAAATAAATATGACTTATGCAATTCGTCTTTAGATGATGTTAGAAATCACCAAGACCATGCTCAAAGTTAAAAATTAAAATTGGCCAAAGTGTCATAAGAATTCAAGTAAAGATTGTTTATTCATGCCATGATGCTCTTTCTTAGCCAAGCACTCTTTAAGAATAAACTTATCACTAAAAAAGGTTTGATAATATTTTCTTTAATCATAGGCTGGTTAAAATCATGCATTCAAATCTTAATATAAACACTCTATCATCATGCTTTTACTAACTATGAATTTTATGCAACACCCTCTTTCAAAATAGGATTGCAAACTTGTCCCTTTATGTTTCTAGGATGAAAAAAAAAATACCATACTTCGAAACCGTATTATAGTCATGTTCAAATTGGTATTCTAAAATTATAGCAATATTTTACAAATTATCAAAATTATTTAAATTATTTGTCAATCTGCAAACAAATGAAGTTTTGATTTAGGGTTGCAAATTGGATAATCTTAACAACAGTCATGCCTTCTAGTTAATCATCTAACACACAAGTTATGATCAAATCATGGAAACAGAATTGTGCGGTTCATTGCGTTATATTAACCAAATGATCCAATTATACAATCAAGAGATCCGATCAATAAACAAAAAGTGAAATTTGCTTTGTGTAAAGAAGAAACACCCATATTTTTCCAAATTTAGAAGAACGAAAAAGGGAAAAAGACTTAATAGAATGTCATATAATTGCCTCAACATATAAACATGTGAACCCATTTTGCAAATGTTAGTGTTCCTAATGAGCATGTAGAGAAAGATTATTGAAAATTAAACATATAAATATGTATTGAGGGCTCTCAATGTCAAATCATCTTTTGGGTTTAAAATATTAACAATATAGTAGACAGTATTGTGATTAGCATCAAATAACTAGTAAAATATTCTTTTCAAATTAATTTTTATTTTTCTATAGTTTCTTTTCGTATTTTCTTTCTTTAACTCTTATAAGGAAAAGTATGTATTACAACCTATGTAAACCATGTGTAGAACTATTTTAAATCAAGTGGGTGTTATAGTTTCTTTTGGGTTATTGCTATAAGACTATTGTGAGTCTAATCTTGTGCTCTTTGAAGGTATGAGCGTAGGCTCTCTTTTGAATTGATATTCACATTACGTCATAGTGTGTAAGCTTCATCTAGACTAGTGTATGAAATCCTTGCTTGCCTTTATTTGCAAAAGACTTGAGAGAGAAGCACCAAATTTTCTTGAGGGTGGATATAAGTTGGTAATTTACCAAACCAACTAAAATTTGATGTGTACATTTTTTTATTTATATTTTTATTATAATTTATTCTCTCATTCACATTTTAGTTTAATGAAGTTTTCAAAACACAAAATTCATACCCCCTACAAGCCATACCATTAGACACATTATTGCACTTGATTACACAAATGTTGATACTCATTGCTACTAATTTCAGCACTCTACACCCCTTCTCTTGTAAGTTTTGCAAGCCCACTAGGCTAGCGGATTGCATACTTGTTTGCATCAAGCATAGGCATATATCATGTATGAATTAATAAACACTTTTCTATCCCCAACATCACATGAATGCTACTAATCCTAAGCTGAATGTGACTTTTGTGAGCCCCTTTGCATGTCCTTGAGATAAACATGTCAATTCTAAAAGAGAATTGTTTGAAGTTGTAGAATCAACAATTTGACTTTCGAGGGGGTTTAGAATTTAAGGCCTATTTTAAGTATCATGCTAATGCTAACGACTAATTTAAGTCATACAACATGTTAAAACCACATCATAACTTTGATTAGGATGAAATATATTCTCATTTCTTTTAAGCATTGTTTCCTTAATCAAGAGCAAAGGCTTACCCAAAGGAGCAAGCCAACGAATAAGAATATTGGTAGTTTTGAAGAGTCATAAACCATACTTATTAGTCCTTTAAAAGAAAGAGTACTACAAACATTATAACATGGGGTAATGATGTTACCATTATTCGGCCAAGAGGCAGCTCAAAGATGACACAGAAAGAGCTTTTCATTCAAGGCATGGTGACATCATATCAAAAGACTAAAAAGTTTCAGAAATCCTTTAGAATACATAAAACCAAACATGACTCTACTACCTATGCCCACTCCCAAAGAATTCAGAGCTACAAATACATTACTAACATGATGTTAATACAAATAACTAATTTGAGCAACAAATTCATTCTTAGCTTTGCTTAGGGAGAAATATATTCTCATTACTTCCAAAATCAAAGGCAGAGACATAGAGAGAGTTTTTCATTCAGGAGATGGTGACAATAGATTAAGAGATTTTGAAAACTTCTACAAACTCTCTAAAATATATAAAACTGATAGGATACAGGTACTCATGTCCTACTACAGGAGGATGCATTGCAAGTATTAAGTCTTATTCAATAGTAAACACCTAGATTACTAAGCCCACCAACGTGGAAGGAATATCAAGAGTCCTACAAAAGTTGGTATTAGGCTGCAAGTGTTGAAGTGATAATGGTTTAGCCATGTCATGATAATATTCCCTCCGCATGCTCTTGTGTTCTGAACAAGTTTGGAAGGAACTGCTAAACATGAACACAGCACGATACATAGGAGCATGACATGACACAATAACACAGCTACATTCAAAACAAAAGATAGAAACAAACATATCCCAAATATGAAAACTAATAATAAAAATATAAATTATACTAAAACATATGCAATTAAAAAAATAAAAAACATAGAATATGACAGTGTATAGTGATAAAATGGACTCAATAAAACAAAGCAAGCATGTGAACAGAATGAGCTAAACAAAAAAAAAACTTCCAAAAAACATAATATTCCTTGATTTTGTTCTGCAAGACCAGATGAGGAAGCTTTGAAGTTAGAAATAACATTAAGTCAATACTCTTTGAACCTAAGATGGCTATTTGAAGTGAGATTCAATCATCAATGTTCAAAGAAAAGATTCAAAATATGAATGTGATAACTAGCAGGATAAGATGAAGCAGTCTCGATTGGGAATGGAGGAGCTAAAGGCAAGTATGCCTGACAACATGCAAACAGTTAAAGAATGTGTGCATGCATGACAAGTGGATGGAAAAAAACACAAAAAAAATGCAAACATATAAAGAAAACTTTTCTAACGAGATGTAATGCAAACAACTTAAGTGTTTTGTCCTTGAATTGTCACTATAAGAGACAACTAGTGTCCCAAATATTTCCTATCCGTCATTTGAATGTTGATCATCATGTGGCTTTTTCAACAAAATGTCCCTCTATTTTGAAGTGTCTATCATGAAAATGTCTAATAATGATATTGCGAATTATATAGAGGTGTATGAGTCCCTTCGAAAAGAAGGATCCATTGCCTAGATATGCAATTGAGGTTTCCAATGCATCTTAAGAATCAGTATTGAGTTTTGGAAGTCCAAAGACGTCATGGAATATTTTTTGTTAAGTTAGCCCTCTAAAAGGACTATTGTTTTGGCACCTTAGCCTAGTTTAAGGTGAGAGGATTGGAAGCATTCTATAACTTTATCCATGCAGGAGACAAGGAATTTAATATTATTACAGATTATGGCATCTCTATTATTTCCATTTTGAAAAATCCTGTCACATAGGAGATTTTTTCAACCAATCTTGTCACATATGGGATTGAAACCAGTAGCTAACTCCTCCCTTGTCTCTTTTTCTATTACTATTCAGAACAAGTGTTGATTAAGTTAGCTACCAAATAGGGAAGGTCAGATGATATGTTCAATCCTATAGAAGTAAAATCATTCTTAGATGACCATGGTTAGTTAGAGATGCTATCCTCAGTAGAATAAAATAGAAAATAGAATTGTCTGCTTTCAGGAAAAAAAAATGGTCCAGCTGTGTGTGATGGAGAGAAAATTACTGTACACTGGCAACAAGGCCAAACCAATAGTTAAGATGGTTGAAGAAAAAGATGGAGACAAAAGTTTACTGAACTTTTTTCATAACTTTTTCCTTTCCTCTCACATAAAGTACCTTTTTCAAAAGCAACTTTTTAAAATATTTTCTCAAAAGCTTATTTTTAATTGCAAAAGCTGCATAAAATAGAGCATTAGACCCAGGGTCCACAGCACCCTTTTGGCACATGACCTTTTAAACCCTACAAGCATATTGAGTTGACATCACATGTGAAAGAATCAACATAAAAAAGTTTGTAAGAAATCAAGAACCCTGATTTGTTTAGACTCAAAAGAAGGAAATTGCTTGATGAATGCGTGGATAACCATGCAACTAATAACACAATGGTAAAACAAGAAATCCAATTCACCAATCAAATGACAAGCTGGGTTAAATGATCGATTAATAGCAGTTCTAGCATGAGAATGCAGGCGATCTACGTCACATCTATTTTTGCATTTAAGCAATGAATTCTTCACATAAACATTAAGAAAGGTCCTTCAAAATATTTATTTTTGGGGCATTAACTTGTTATTAGACAATTACATGATATTTATAGAAAGAAATTTGAAAAAAAGATCCTTGAAGTAAACTCTATTTCTACAAGAAACCGATCTATATTACTGATACTTTATTTTTTTGGCAAAACCTAGGAGGAAACTCGGATATCTCAAAAATAATTAGAGGATTGATCAAGGCATGTTAAAACACCATAATAGTGGTAATAATAGCAATGGTCAACAGAATCCTTCAAATCAAGGGAATTGGCAGAGAAAACATAGATAATTTTGAAGTCTACAAGCATCATTTACACAACATCACCTCGCAATGGCTTGAAAGAAAGCATAGTTTGAACTGATTTATTTATTCATTAATATTTTATTTTTTGTTAAAATATTCAAACATTTATTAGTAGCTAGTGTTGAGGTTTGAAGATCCAAAATTTGGCAAAAACAAATCCAAAACTCCTGTTATAAGTTAATGATTGGATTATCGACACGTGGTATTGTGATATGAGATTAATGGAAAAGTTAGAGTAGCATTTCCCAACATAGTCTACCATTCGTCAAACAGGGACCTCATTTGCTGGAATGAAATATCGGTCCTTGCCTCAATAGGATCCATATCATAAAAACACCTTGAAGCCATATCCCAAAAGGTTCCTTAATTTACCCATCATGGCAAAGACTTGGCCAGCTTAACGATTAAGTTGTTATAAAGGTCAAAATCTTCCAAAAATTTGATGACTCCACTCATCTTTATTTCTTATACTTATCATCATTCTTGGTTTCCAATGCACCCACGTTTAAGCACATCCATTAATTATATACTTTTTTTTAATTTGTACCTCAACGTCACTCAACTTTGTTTGTGGGAATAACGATAAGAGGATAGAGAAGTGTAAGAGGAAGAGTCATCAGAAGCTACATCGACACAAAGGAAGATATCACCCTCAAAATCCTCGAAGGCATGGATTAATATACAACATCCACCTTTTCCTGTTGAAACAATGCAATGAACTATAAGGAAGAGTTCATGCAAACTCCAAATACCAATATAAAGGTATTCAAAACTGATATGTAGCATTCTTATAGAACATGCCCATGATGACCTCAACAATAGCTAAAACACAAGTCTCGCCACTAGTTGCCATCACAGTAACATCCATTATTCCACCCACTTCATCACAAGAAGCCTCAACATCAAGCAACCCCAACAACAAGACACACCTCTAAATGACAATGTGAAGGCATTCAAGATCAATTTGTAGTAATTCTTGAAGAACATGCCCATGATGGCCACAACAAATTGCCACAATCTAGATCTTGCCACCAATTGCACAATGCCAATCTCCATTCCACTATTGATCCTCCCCCCCCCCCCACTTACAAACAAAAGGTAACCATCAATCAAAATCACTTGGCCATCATTGCAATTCCACTACCATGACAATACACGTGCAATTTGTGTGCAAGAGAAATCTATGAGGGCACAAGTTTCCATTAACAAATAGTTTAAGGAAACCATACTACACCAAGGCTTCCTCGTTCACCAACCACATCTTCGAGGAAGAAATTCCTCCAAGTACAAGAAACTAGATGAATACAACATGATTACATAGATCCTGTAAACTTTTTTCAAGAAAAACTTGGCCCAAACATAACCATTCAAATTTATTAGATGCAACAAATTGCAAAGTCTCACCAACTTCTTCAAAGATGCTACGACCAAATGATTTTGGAGATTATTGAAAGGGTTGATGTTTTGCTTCGACAATCTCTAACAAATGTTCATCTTAGCTATCACCATCTCAAGAACTACTACAAATGCAAAACATCAACCTCTACACAATCCAACAAAAGGGCATAGAGTCCATTTGCAAGCATCTCCAACATTTCAATGACACAGTGCTCCAAGTTTTGAAAACACCAAATTTTGATGATGGCAGCTCTCATTTAGGGCCTTGATCCTTTACATCTAGAGAAAGCCTCTTAGGATATCCTAACAAGACTATAACCAAGCTTCTCAAGGGGGCATAGAGATACATTAACTTGGAAAAGCACAAACAACAACTCAAAGATCAAAAGAGAATAGGAAAATTGGCTATGGAGAACACATTGACTAATCTAAAAATCAAGAACCGGCCTTAATCATGAAAGCTTGCTACTAGTTTGTCTTTGGTAAGGAAACACTAAATAGGTTAAGGCCATTACTTTGCCAACTAACTATTATTGCCCAACTATAACTATAGAAATTATGAAATGTGACTTGATACAATCAAGGAAATGTCATTTCATTTTACTAACATGGTCAAAAAAAACATTGTCATAGAATCAATGGCTAGAGCCCTCTAACTCTATTTTTCTCTATATGCATATGGTAATGATTCCACTAATATTATAAACATTGTTGATTGGTCAAGTTCACCCAAAGGAAAATCTACCATTTTAATTTTGACAAAATACATCGATGTGTTTGTATGGTCACCTAACAACATGCTTGAACTGGATGAGAATATTGTTGAACACAAACTAAATGTATACTATGGTCATGATCATTCCAAAACAATAATGACCATTCCATTTTGATAAACCATCATTCAAGAGGAAGTCAAGAAGTAGAAGCAAAATTTATCTAACTTATTTAGTACCTCAAGTAGATCTCAAACATATTACTAATAAAAAAAGCAGTGAAAAGCCAAGAATGCATATCAACTATTCATATATCAACTAAGCCTACTCAAATAGTGCTTATCCTTCACCTCAAACATATGCATTGTAGATTCCACCATAGATATCAATACCTTGATTTCCTAGATGCTTTCTTTGAGGATAAACAAATAAAAATTGCTAAAAATAATAGAGAGGAAAATGGTTTTAATCATCAATAAGAGGAGGCCCTATTACATCATCAACAGATGATGCCTTCCTTTCTATGCGACAAAAAAGAGTAGAATGTTAATTTATGTGAATGGTATCCTCATGAAAAGCAGAATTTTCAACATCTTGATGATCTCAAGGAAACTCTTAAAACATTTTAAATTTCTTGTTTCAAAAAAGGGCATCAAAATCAACCTAAAGAAGGTCAAGACATCCTCAACATACCCTCTCTCATCTCCTTATAAAATCAAGCGATACATGAGCAGAATGTCCTTAAGATGCCCTCTCCCTCATCATGATATTAAGTCCAGCAATTCACTAGCAGAAATTGCTGATATCAGCACACTTGATTCCTTAAAAGAAAAGTCTTTGAAATTCCTTTGAGTCGTTACATATGAGAAAGAAACTCAAGTGGATCCTTAATTCTAAAGCCACTTTATAATCCAATAAGCAATATATCACAAAACCACCTATTCTCAAAGCAACCAGCCTGGTGCTAGTTAGAGAATACAAAAAGATCTAAAACCCAGCCTAAAGCACATGCTACATGTTCAAATTGTCAAAGCAAGATACACTATAAAGAAATTTTCCTTAGCCATAATTATGACTACAAAAAATTGATGCCTTATTTCCAAGCAAATAAAATAATTATTAGGCCAACTAGCCTTGACAAACTCCCTCACCCTTCATTGTTGTTCTCAGTTTCCATATGCCTTTCTTTCTCTTCAATTAATATGGCTGTACTCCCATCCCTCAACAGGTTTGTAGTTTTGTGGTAGATTCATGTGGTTCAACTTTTGCAATTACAATTTTAGTGCTGCAGAACGTACACTATTTTATACTATAACATATCTCAAGGCTACACATTCCTACCTTACATTGGTGGGTTGCTTCAATTTGATTTCCAGATTGTTGCTTTACATACTGTGCAATGTGAAAATTCATATTACATTCAGTTTGATGCCTTGTATGACATGCAGAATCCTGCAGAGTTCTAAAATTGATAACTTTTTACTTGAAAATTTTATTATTGTAATATTTCTGACATACTTTGAGGACTTCTTCAAAATGACGATCAAGATATTTATTGTTACAACTACATGCCTTAACTTTGTTTTGGGTAGATGACTAACCAAATTTAAAGTTTTCTTATAAATTTTGTATGCTCTTGATTTTTCTTGCTTTTAGCCTTAGATTTGGCATCCATTGATCCACGTAGGAGGTGCAAGATTTTATCATTAACTTTATTGCCATGACCATGACATCTCCAACTATGACCATCCATCCAATCAATCATCAAACTTGGTGAAATTGCAAATTTCCGCTTCAGCACATTGTTCCTTTGTCAATCTTAGCAGCAAGAACCTACCATGTAAACAACAAAGTCAACACAGAATTGGATTGAAAATATTGCATCCAGGGCTGCAACAAGAGAACCTATTTCTAAGAACAAGTTAATGTGCATCAGTATCCCTAGAGCATGGCTTGTCCTTTGGGCAGATTTCTTTGTGATAAAAAAGAATCCTTGAAATATGAGTATTGATGGTGAGAACTATAATAATCTCTGAACAACTTTTCAAACTCAGTATAGATCTGCACATCTTAATCAATTTGATGGTTGCATTGGTCATGATTAGGATATTATTTATCTGGATAAATTTTTTATAGACAATTTAGTGTTTGTTATGATTTCTTCCCCAATTAATTGCTGAACTTAGCTACAACTACAACCAAAGTATTAGTTGGTCCCCAAATGCAACCAGTTCTGCATATAATATCCGAGTAATATAAAATACTCTTAGACAATAATGATGAACATTTATAAATTACAGTAAGTGTACAATATATGAGGGTCTGGAAACTGGACTTATTCTTATTAGGGCATTACCATACCCTTTCTTACAACATCTGATTTTCAAATTTCATGGACATGTTTATGTAAAGATTCCGTGAAAATGACAAACATCAGAAAACTCAAGTGAACCACACTTGAATAAAATTCAAGTAATTAATGCTTGCATATGAACTCAAAACCATTAATCTGAGAATTCAAACTCTTTCAATTCTCATAATTCAACCAACCCTGCCATCAAAAACGCCATCTTCAAATTTAATGGACATGTTTGTCTACAGATTGCATAAAATCTCAGTGCTCTAAAG
Source organism: Vanilla planifolia (assembly GCA_023846275.1). Classification (NCBI taxonomy): domain Eukaryota; kingdom Viridiplantae; phylum Streptophyta; class Magnoliopsida; order Asparagales; family Orchidaceae; genus Vanilla; species Vanilla planifolia. Next base: position 57,907,778 of record CM043865.1, read on the forward strand.
TAGACCGCACTTAAATTAAATTCAGGTACTTAAGGCTTGAATATGAGCCTAAAACATTAATTTGAGAATTTTAACTCTTTCAATTGCAATTATTGAACCAGCCCTGCTTTCACAAACCAATAAAATAAGTGCAATATGGCAAAAACTGATGTGCAATGCCCTCAAAATTCTTATCTTTAAAGAATGAAACAATGACAAAGTAATTTTGAAATCCTCCTTAGAATGCGTAACAAACTTATTATTAAGAAGCCAATGATTTCAGCTCACATGGCATTGACTTTGTCCTCCACAATAGAGTTTCAAATTCAAATTTGGACATAACCCCCAACATTCCTCACAAAAACAAGAAAAAAAAATACTATTAAGTATACCAAAAAGCTACTGTATTAACCTTGAGCACATACAATGCCAATTTCTGAAACAAGAGTAACTTTAGCTTATTGATAACATGGTGAAGAAGACAAAAGCATCATCTATAGGTTGCTAACAGCCTCAAGCCAATGATCTCATGCAAAAACTTGGGTAATTTACACTAGATTATGTACTAAGTGCAATGCCTAAAGCTTACATATAATGAATTCTCATCTTTAGCTACTATGAAGAAATTGATCTTAACATCCTACTTAAAATGCATTGTTGAAGTTACTATAAAGAATGGTACCTAAGATACTCTGTAAACCTTAAGCAGATGCAAATATGATTTTGGTATCAAGAGGACATTACCTGACTTATAATGTGGCTTGAACAAAGATAAACCACCAATAGGTTGCCAGCATGCTCAAACTGATGATCTCCCCTAAAGATTTGGTTAATCACGGTGCATGAAGAAGAAATATTTTAATGAAATAGGGGCAAGAGTAGTTAGGTCGTCCTCATTAAAATTTTCTAATGACATGATATAACAAGACTGGTTATGGTGTTTAGTTAAAAAATCTTTAATTACATAAAATAGTGGGTGCTCATAATTCCCATGGAATATCCCGAATAAAGTATGAAATGAAGAATACAAAGAAAGTGCAAAATAATATTGAAGTATAGAGAAAACCAAGTTCCAATTCGTAAGGTGACTTGAATTATGTTAAAAGAATAAGGAAAAAATGGGAAGTTGTAACTTAAATTGTTTGCTATTCTTAAACAAGATTCTAACATGTAAAATAGCTAGCAGAAAATTCCCAATGAATATGAAGGCAAAGAAAAGTGTTCAGCATTTGCCCAGTAAAGCACATAAACAATATGCTTCAATAACTCTTTGAATGAGCAAAAGGATCATTCATGTCTCTACTCAGTCAAATTAATTTGCAATAAATTCTTATAAATTTAGGTTTCCACACATTAAAACTCCAAATTTATGTACTCCAACCCACTTCATCCTAAGACTGAATCCTCTTCCAGCAATATACAATCAATGATCTTGGGTTACCATATACACTAGCAAAATTTACACTCACAATCTAGTAGAATTGTCAGCATTTCAAGATGGATCCAAAATCACGGGTTAAAAATGAACAGATTACTTCACTAGTGTTTAATTATGCAACTGCAATCACCATTTAATATTCCCAAATAGCATGTGCTAGATAACTTCCCTAATGACAAACTTCCAAATGATTCATCAACCATAACCATGAAGCAAGGACATTTCTCAAAGGTTGGCATGGCTGGTGATAGTACTGGACATATATCAAACCCTAACACACCTTGGACATTTCAGGACAATTGTCAAAAGCATCAAATTAAATGTCTTGTTATCAGGATAAGGTTGAAAATTCCACAAACAATAAATGACACTCCCAAAACATCTCCAAGGGGAAGTCCAAGACACCTTGGAGACACCTACACTTAGAATGAAGGATGATTTGGCTTGGGCTATAAAACTCCCATTAATTTTTACACCTAGTGGTTATCAAATGCTTTAATTTTAATTTTAATCAATGCCCCCTCAATTTTTTCTCTTTTGGCCTACCACCCCGCTCAACACGAACAATGAGGTTGACCTTGACGAAGAAAACAGCCTTATCAGTAGTTTTAAACCAATCTTTCTCACTCTCTCTCCTTGGGATAAAAATAGATTGCACACTCACCATTCCAATCAACTCAATATTATAGCTTTTATTGTTTCCATCAACATCCTTCTAGTGCGATCACTGATCAAAAAATAATATTATTAACTTTAGTTTCTGTTATCTAATGCTTTAGTATTGGTTCCATCCATAGGTCATAGTTCTAGTTATGAATTTCATAATTTGAGCAAAGAAGTTTAAGAGCTTCATCATGTAGTAATCCTTGAATCTTCAAAAATTACTAAATTTTCTACAAGAAATTCTAGTTCTGCCTCTTTATTAAACTCAAGTTCTAAACAAAATTATAAACAAGAAATCACAGTGATATTATGAATTGATAAACTTCTACCACTAAAAATATTTACAGAACAAAGACTAATCAAATATCTCAAAAGGCTACCAATACAAATTTGTGGTATGCATCAACACAGATATACCAAAAGAGTTATGATGCTTGCAAACAGCACAAGGTCAAAGACAATGGCTATTACAAGCAAGCATGTATAATGCCTAGAAGCTTCAATAGGAACAATAACTATTTAAAGCATGCAGGTATGACAGTAGCAATGAACTCAAAAAATCTACCTGAAAGTGTGAGCTATTGAGGCATCTAGCTATCTGTCGGAAAAGGGGCACCATGCACCTCTGAAACTCTGGCTCTTGTGTGGCCTCCAAAACTTCCTCAAGCTCCCCGAGGAACATAACCTCCTTGGAGCTATTTGTAATAGGCCAATACTTCAAGAGCCCCCTAATCACTGTGTCAGCGAGCTTATTGTCCTTCTCCACAAACTGAGTGATACAGTAAGAAAGCTGCTGATGGTACAGTGCCAAACATTTGGGCTTATGTAGTGGTATCAATGCCCGGACAAGGAACAACTTGTGTTCCTCCTTCAGTGGTAGAGCAAACCCATTAATTATACTGCCCAGAATTTCCAAAAGCTCTGCAATCCCATTATGCTTCTCAGTTTCAAATATAAATTGGTAGAATATGTTATTAATGGCCTTTCGTATGAAGGGACGGTGAACCATAAACTTTCCATAGACACGGTGGAGTATTGTTTTCAAGTACTCCCTTTCCCTTGGGTCCTCAGAATCAAAAAGCTCAAGCAACCTTAGAATAAAGGAATGATCAACATAACGCTTAGCAACCTTAGCATCCGTCTCCCCGGAGGCAATGAACCTCAGGAAGAACTCATAGACTATCTGAAGGTGGGGCCAGGCTGGCTCCATTGCCGGTTCTTCCTCCTCCGCTTCAAAACCCTCCGTTGCCCTCTGGCCATCACCACCAGCGGAAGAAGAAAAGGTTCTGAAGATGTTCGCTGCCACCATCTTAGTGGCCTCCTGCATCGCTGCCTCATTAAACTTTACCGTGACCGTGGAGATGTAGTCAACTAGCTCCAGTAACATCTGCCGCTTTATCTCCTTCTCCCTGGCATTCTTTGCTGGGTCAGAGAAGTCGAACACAACGCAGCACATAGCTAGCTTTCGTAGGAACAACCCAGGCTTCTCCGAGCTTGGCACGTCGCGGAAGCTTGGGAGCGGCTGGTAACTGGCTGCAAAGCCCAAAGCGCCATTTCCTGCTCCGGCCTGCGCGGCAATGGAAGGGGAACCAACGGCGAAATTGGGTTTCCTCTCAGAAGAGGATCTTCCAGCAACGGTAATGATTCCGTCTGGAGGTGTATCTCCGTGAGAAGATTTGGAGGAGGGCTTGCGTGGAAGCTTGCCGAATATCTGTTTGATCATATTTACCACCAGAAAACCCTAGAAACCTCCGATCCCCGAGATCATCACCACCGCATGCTAAGATATACAAAACTTACTCAAAATATCCGATCAAAAGAATTCTGATCCTATATGCGCCGATCACTTGAATGAGCCGGAGCGCAAAGCACAGTTGATTTCAGGCTTTCTGCACGCTTTAGGAGGGAACTGGACGAGATCGCAAACAGAGGAAGTAAACTATGGAGATGGAAAGGGGAGTAGCTTGGGCAGCGACCAAGATGGACAGGTATCCCGCCGGCGCCGGCCGGTCAGGGTAAAAGATCGGAAGGGTGGGGAAAAGAGGTTGGTCATGGAAGTCGAGCCTTCGAGCAGTGGTATCGCTAAAGAGGAGCACGTGTTCTGCGCGTGAGTGGGACCAACGGATGGTTACGGCCCTGCTGTTGCAAAGAAAACGGCAAGAAAAAAAAGAAGATCAAACGAAGAACATAAAACTGATCAATTGAGACTTAGGATTTTTTTTATTTATAATTCATTTAAGCATACATCATGAACAAGAGGTCAAGGATAAGGAAACTTGCCCTTAAGAAGACTAGTCCTTCGCCAAGTTATGAGTTTGATGAGTTGTTTAGATTAAAATATGATGTTGAAGCTTATAAGATTATAAAAGTCTGTAATATGAATATTCATAAACCCATTATTATAGAGTTTAAGTTCAAACAGAATGATCTAATTCTTGTCTATTTCTTTAGAACTAGCTTAAGAAAAAGAATTTTTTTAGTAACAAAGTGATCAAATATTTATTGAAAATTATCAAGAATTTCAATACTTTAAGATCTTATTTATGTAAATTTGATGTCCTATATCTGGTATTTCTCTATTGTAAAATTATAAGAATTCACATTTTGATTGGGAAGGATGAAAGAAAGTAATCTCCAACACATCTAGCAAGAAACATATTTAAGAAATAAAAGCTTTGACCTAGAAGACATGTCTAGTTTAATATTTTCTTAGGCTTATTATTAAGCCAAAGGGAGGAGATTGTCAGTGTATCACCCCATGGATAGCCTTTGCTATGTATTACTTGAAAAGAAAATGTTTTGACTAGTGCGAGACAACTCTTAAACTAATGAAAAAAAGTATTGATAATTAGAAATACCAAATACAATAAGAATATTAAATTGAGTTATATACCTTTAATTGCTCCAATAATAAGTTATAAATATCGTATAAGAGTGGATGATATGAACTATATTTCTCAGACCATTATGAACATTGAAATGAAAAGAACGTAGTACTTTGCTCAAACTCTAATAGAATTTTATAGTGAAATTGTTATAGCATATGAGGTGCAACTAGCAATTGAGTTTTTTGATACATTACACTTTATCTTTTGATGCTACGTAATGAAAAACATGTTAAGCATCATCATTTATTATTAGGGACTTTGCCTTAATGCTTCACATGAAAATATATAATTACATTCAAGGGTAAATGCATTGCAAATCCATATTAGAGAATAATCTGTGAGGTTTGAAAAGAGATTTTTAGAGCTTCAAATGCAACTATTTTCTTGATTTATTTATGTTGTAATTAGTAAACTTGAGGTCTTATCTAAGAAAGACTAATGTAAAAATAAAATATGCTTTAATTATTTCATTTTAAATATTTTTATGTAGTCTTAACTCTTTTATCTACATAAATTTACCACAATGCAAAATTATCATACTTTTTATAATCTTCATTATTGTTTAGTACAATTGGTATGCAACCCTTAACAAATGTGCACTTAATGACAATCATATAGTATGATATTCTCTATTGTACTTATATGATACAATTTAAGTAAACTATAAGCAATTATTTTATCATTCATATATGATACATTCATCATACATGTATGATTTCTTAAACACTCAAGCTAAACCATGAGTGTAATTATATCATACTCATATGATCATTGTAATCATCATATACAAAATCTTTACAACCAAAGAATAGAAGTTAAGAACATATAACAAATGCCAATCATACAATATGAAGTTCCTTGTCATACACTTGAGATGTGTTTTAAGGAAATAAAAATCTATAGGTTGGACAAATGATTGTTGAGGTGATCAGTTTTTTATATTTGGCACCCTAGTATAATCTACTTATCATACTTGTCTGAACACAAATTGAGACTAAAATGATTAATTTAATCTCTATGAAAATTTCACTTTTGGCTATTAAAAATGTCATTAATGATTTTATGTAATTGACTGGTATAAATAAGAGTGTCTTTTAAATAAAAAAGAATAATGATTCAATTTCAAATACATTAAATGCTAAATAGTTTAACTTGTTATATTCTTTCTTAGCTAGTTATTGTGTGCAAAATTTGATGCATCTCAATCTTATTTATGGTTCATAGTGGCTCTAATTGCATTGGTAACTCTATCCTAAATGTCCTTAGTAATTGTGCCACTTGTATTTTTTATGGTTCAAGTTATATGTTGTTATGTCATATATTTTTAAATACTATACTTTTCTTCTTTTATCTATTGTAATTCATTTGAGTTGGTATTATTGTCAACTTAAAGCACTATTTGTATTTGGTTTTTATCTTTTGATTAAAACTTTATAATGAATACATTATTTATTAAAGCTAACTAATTCATCAAACAAAGTTTAAAGTTAATTATTTGTTGAGTTCTTTGTCTTTATACCTATTCTATAATTTTTTTTACTTCACTTGATATTTTTAATAATTTTTATGGATTATCCTTTACAATTAAAATCTATTATTTTTATAATACATTTTAGAATTTTATTTTTATGACTAAATTAAACTTTTTTCCAATGAAATCATTATCATTGAATTTCTTTTTATATTTGACATTTATCCCCTTTTATTTAGAAGTCATCCCACACAATGATCACTACAATCATTCCATAACATGATAATAAAGAAAATTCTTAAAATAAAAATTAAATTTACAAATTTAATTTATTCACATAATTTTATAATATTGTAAAGAGGCACCTTCATCTCTAATAAGATAATTGATACTCTATTATTACATAATATACGTCATACTCTTTTATTTCTATCAATATGATTACAAAGCTAAGTGTAAAGCAATAAATCATTTGTAGCCCTTTATTAATAAAGGTTCCTATAAGTGAAGGACTGAGGAAGGATTAATTTAAGCAAGATCTTAAGATAAATAGGAAGTATTTTAAATCTATTTGATTATAATTAATTGAAAGAAATTTGAAATAAATTTGGGCCTATAATAACTAATAATCCATCATGTTGCAATTGATTGTTTGGAGAAAATATTCAAAATTCATACAACAAAATGGCATTAATGCATTTATTTTGCAAGAGCAAGAAAGTATTGATGATAGTTGCATTGAAAGACAAAAAAGCTAGTACAAAAGAGTTGCAAATTTTTTCTTGCTTTTGTATAAATTGTTGATGCAAAAGAATTGAAACTTTAAGATGGTCTTATAGTTTGTAATTACCTAGATGTATTTCTTAAGGATATGATAAGGTTTTGTCCTAATAGGGAGATCAAATTTAGGATTGACTTAATCTTAAATGCAAAACTTATTGTATGAAAACCCTATAAAATGGCTCCTATGAAATTGTAGAATATGAAGATTCAATTACAAAAAAAAAAAAATTAAAAAGGATTCATTAGGTTGAGCATATCCATATGAGGAGCACATGGGTTGTTTGTTAAAAGAAAGATTTAAATAAGAGAATGTATATCAATTATAGAGAATTAAATAAAATTAAAACTAATAATAATAAATATATGTTGCTAAGAATCAATGAATTATTTAATCAATTACAAGAGGTAATTGTGTTTTTCTTAGGTCTAAGAAGACACACCAATAGAGGAGGTGAATTGGTAATACACAACTTAAAGAAAAATCTTTTTGCAAATTTTAAGTCAACCAAAATTTTTGTTTAATTGAAACAAAAAATAAAGCTTTTGCAACTAATTTTTATAACATTACACCCTTTTTTAAAATATTTTAAATATTAACAAATTATTATGTTGTAAACATGTTAAGGTTGTAATGAACTAAAGTTATAATATAAGAGCAAATAGCTAAGTAACAAAGGGAGATATTAGATTTTTAAGAGATTTAGCTTAACCTCAAGCCTATGTCCATCCCTAAGTAACCAATTTAAGCACCATTATCTCAATCACTCTATTACTATACTTGGGTAGAGAAACCTATTCATAAGCTAAGACTTTTAATAAATTAACCACAACCCAAATAACATACACAAAATGTCCTAGGATAAGACAACAACTCAACATATCCATGACATAAAGCAAAGCCAAGAGAAGTAAAATCATGAAAACCAATAAAAAGCGAAAGGCTCAATCAATTGTGAACTATATATATTTACAAAAGTCCAATGATCATCCTCACTCTTTGTGTTTTCATGCTATACACATACACACACACCCTAAACAATCCTTAGAAAACTTAATAGAAGTTACTATAGCTCTCATAATGACTAATTTAATTTTGTATTACTCATTAAAATATTAACATAGCATACAAAAGTTTTAATTTTCCTTATACATTATGCAAATAAGTATCCTTAGACAATTATATCATCTATTAAAATATTAATGTATTGTACAAAAGTTTCATGATAATATGATTATGTTGAGTGATGGTCTATATATATATTATACTAATTATATTATTTAGTAAGTTCTACTATATAGTTTGATTATATTTTATTATTTTATAATTTTGAATACTATTTGAAGTTTTCCTTTAAAGAGATTGTATTGTCAAATAAATAAAATAGTATTATATAAAATTCTTGGGATTTTTATGCTTGATGAATTACATTATCTCTATTGAGACTTTGGATCATTTAATTTCTTGTATGCAACTCTTGTGAGCATATCGTATTGTTTAATTCATAGACCATGCAATCTAATTGCAAGTAACACCAATAAATCTTAAATCAAATAGTCTACTCTCCTATTGCTCCATTTATCATAAAGCCAAATTTTTTCATTCAAATTAGATTTTGTGTTGTACTATTAGTACAAACCTTAATTATTATTAGATTTAAAATTCAATTTAAAATTTGCCTTTCTTAGCTAATCAACTCGTATAAACTTGTGCTCAGTATTCACAAGATTAGTAAAGTCATTTTTAATATCCTTTAGTGATGTGAAACTAAAGTAATTTAAGCATGATTTCTTATATATAATGTAAGCGTGTGAAGTGAAACAAAATCTCTCATAAATTATAACTTGAATTGTTATCCTTGCATTTGTCCTAAAATGAACAACTAATTGAATGCTTTCATCCTCTTCCCTTGACTTAGATATCTTGCACAAGATTGTTTAAGGCTCTTATCACCCAAACAGGACTAAATCACCACTTCATCTACATGTCTTTTGGTTTAACCTTTTACTCACTTATTAAACAAGTTAGATAATAGAAGAATACTTAAATAGTCTATTATCATCAAAATATTGTAGACAACTTAAGGCTCATAGGACTCATTAGTTTTTAAAGGTTGACTTATGTTTTGATTATCATCAATTGAAGATTTAGAAAATGACATTTTGAAAACCACATTCATAACCATGTACAAACATTAAGAGTTTCTAATGGTACCTTTTATTTGTTGAATGGTCCCATAGTATTTATGGACCTGATGAATAAGGTCTTTAGACAAAAGCTAAAACAATTCATAATTATATTCATATATAATACCTTGATTTATTCAAAAGATGAAGAAGAGCACAAAATATATTTAAATATAGTGTTATAAAGACTAAGAGAGCACTAGTTATAGGTTCAATTTTTAAACTATAAGTTTTGACTGAAAAGTGTCTCATTTTTAGGACATGTAATAAATGCATAGTGATTTGTTTTGGATTCTTAGAAAATATCTAATCAATGTTTCTAAAATTATGGGTTTTCTTGGATTGATTGGTTATTAAAAAATTTGTGAAATATTTTTTAATAATTGTTATGTCTTTGATGAGATTAACTCAAAAAGTGGCTTCATTTGTGTAGACCCTCAAATATGAAAAGAGTTTTCATACTCTGAAAGAAAATTTGATTTCTAAGAGTTTTAGGTTTATAATGATGCTTTCGTAAAAAGATAAGGATGTGTGCTCATGCATAATGAGAAAGTAATATTTTCTTATACATGATATGGAGTTAGTTAATTGAATTTACACTAGATATTTGAAGGCATTATTTTTATAAGTTAAAAACTCATATATCATCAAATATTTAAGGACATATTTACTTAAAAAATAGCTAAATTTAAGATAAATAAGATAGCTTGAGATGATAAAAGATTATAAGATAGATATCTTTTATCATTTTAGTAAAGTTAATGTGGTAGTTAATACTTTAAGTAGGAGAACTAATCTAAATAATTTGATATCTACCATTAAAGAGGCTCGATTAAACATTAAATTGGCTTAGTTACAATTAAATACTTCATCTTCTTCAAACAAAAGAAATTCTTAACTAGTAATTACAACAAACTGACTACAAGTTCTTAAAGGGTATTAGAATAGACATAAATAAGTATGTAATATTTTGGACCCTTCCATATATCATAAACAATTGGAGAAGTTGCATATAGAGTAACTCTACTTCCATCACTTGTGGGAATACATTATGTATTCCACATGCTAACTTTAAGAAGGTGCATTGTTCTTGATAAATAAATGGTCGAAGCCTACAATGTACTCTCCTTGTGGAGGTTCATACATAAAATCACAAAACAAACAATGTATAAGTAGTTTAGGAAGAGAATTCTCTAATTAAAAAAAATCATACAAAAGAGCATAATGCACAACCAGTCAACTACACCATTTCCTTGATGGAGTATATATATATATATATATATATGTAATTTTAAAGGATCACATACTCTTCATAAACTTGATAACATTATAATAAATACTTCTCAAAGAAGTAGAAACAAGTAGCTCACTAACTTCAAAAATAATTATTATAGAATCATATTCAATCACCACTGCATGAGTATTAGGGCGAAGCAAACGAAAGAGCTCCATAGCCTTCACGATAGCAATAATTTCCATGACAGAGGCTAATCCAAAAATCCACATTTTACCCACAATAGTGATCGACTAACTCAAAGCATCTCTTATAACTATGCAGATTCCATAATTGAACTTATCTTTCACAGCTACATCACAATTAAGTTTTACCCATTCCATTGGAGGAGAAGTTCACATCGAGGTTACAAACAACCCTTGGAGGTTGTAAGAACTCTCATTGGAGGGATAGGAGAGAAAAGATTTGCAGTATCAACAACAACAACAGCTTGGATACATCAGTATAATGCATCGATGTTGAGCACCTTGTCGTCATGTGCATGTAAATTCCTGTCAACCTGTAGGTAATATAATGTAGCAACAACAAATTTAACTACATGCAATTCCTCTACCTTCTGAATGCAAATCCTATCCAAATTAGTAGCTCCTCAAGTAAATTAAACTCCTTGTTGTTTGTCTCCCTATTAGTGAGTTTCATAGTTGTAAGTTCACATGCCCAAAATCCCTTAGCACATAAGAAGGTGCATTGTTGATCATACACATTGTGGAATATGATCCAAATGCTTATGGAGGTGAAATCTAGTATGAGATGTAAGAAAAAGTTAATGAGTATTTTGGTTAAGAAATCAACCAACTAAGAAATAAAGACATTCTTATGATAAAAATATAATGGGAAAATCATACATAGAAAGCATTTATGTAGGAACTTTAAGAGGACATGTTTAAAAAGAATCCTAAATTATTTCAAATTTCAAAAACAAAATTCATGTAATAAGAGACAACTTTGTAATATCCTAAGATCACTTGTAAGCATTTGAAATATAGATAAATAAATTACAATTTTATTTGTAACTTTAAAATGAATAAAATTGTGAAAAGGACCAAAAAAGGGCATTATGAAAAGTTTCATTACAACTATTGTGTATAGACAACTACCAAATGAGGGAGAAAACATTAAATATAATAAAATGAAATACAAGTATCCTAGTGTTTGTAATTTTACAAAGTTCAATGATAAAAAAAACTTGAAGCTTGTTGAGAAAATATTAGATTTTCTTCATGTGGTAATTACATAAAATAAAATATAGAAATATAAAAATTATGAAATTAATTTAAAAATTCAAAGATTGATGAGTCACATGTAATAAAACTAATCCAACAAATTTTGGCAGTCATTTATTATGGAAAATGCAAAGATTACTATATATTATAAAGTTTTGATTAAAAAATACATTACAATCCTTATAAAGGAATATTTGAGAGTTGATTAAATAGGAAAACATAACAAGTTTGGGTGAGAAAAGAAGTCTATAGGATAGAAAAAAGAGAGAGGAGTTTGAAAAAAATAAATTTCAAGGGATAAGAGAAAGAGCTTGATCCAAAAAGATAATACAAGGAACCTTGTTTTCAAAGTAAAGTGTGCTTTTCCTATATAATACATATCAATTTCCACGAGAGCTCATGGAGATTTGTGTCTTTATGCATGTAATGGAGTTGCATAAGGGGAAGGGAATACCTACAATGTAAATCAATGGAGCTATTGCAATTTATATTGAAGTATATTAATTAATTTTCATATATAAAATGAAGTATCTCTGAATGGTTATCAGATATTCTAGTTGATGAATCAGATGATTCAATAAAAATAAGGGATAACATCAAACTCTTTATCATAAATCATCGAACAATTTAATGATTGTTTGATGAGCATTAACAAGTCCAATGAGGGTATAAGATAGTTTGGGAATTTTGAGAAAAAAGGTTTTGAGCCTTTGTTGGATGTAGATCAGATGATATGATGAATGCTTGATAAAGATTAGATCAAATGATATAACTACGAGTAATAAAATGGGATTTGGACTGAGTGATCCAATTGGTATAGTCTACCAAACATGCATCAGATGGTTTGATGAACATGATCCAATAATCCAATTAGCTTATAAACAATTCAATTAGAGCATAAATACTTCAACTTGATAGATCCATTGAGGCTTAAGTGATACAATTGAATAAGATAAATATCGTAAGGGTGTGAGAATTAAAGTATGGTTCAATAAAAGGGGATAAATTGCTAAGAATAAAAATTTTAATTTCTTAAAAAATATTTCAAGAAAATATTTTAAAATAATTTTAATTAGTTTAAAAAATCTTTAAAATTGATTTTATATAAATTTTAACTTTAATTTAAAATATGTTAATAATGATAATTTTTTATAAAATTTGTGAAAAAAATAAATAAATAAGAATTAAAAATATACTCCAATAATTTTTAGGTGGTTCAACTTCAAACGAAGCCTACGTTTACACCTGAAAAAACTCAAGAAAAATCAAAACACTAAATTTAAGCTATTTGATAGAAGATGGGTAGACTAAATGCTCATAATAATAAAATAAATGATATAGACTACAACAACCTTACCATGAAAAGGTAATAAAAACAATATTTGATAACATAAAATCAAAATATCACAAACAAAATCTTATGTGAGTAATGAGGCACAAGTCTATTAATTAAATTAATTAGGAATAGTGAAAATTGATTATTTAGCTAAAGAAGAAAATATAATTTAAAGAGTTTAACAACTAAAGGGCTCAACAGCATGTGGAAGCGATAATGAGGATGGACTACTAATAAATTGAATGTTGTGGCTTGAAACTTTTCTTTTGATTATATAAAAAATCATCAATTAATTTCACTCAAAAACTCTCTTTTTTATAGATATTTTCTAACTATTAAAAGCACTTACAAAATAAGCTAATTAGTTATTACAACTTTCATCATTTGTACATTACTTTTTAATTAAAAAATAATTATTTAATTAAAAATTATAATGACAGAAATAACATCTATAAGAGCCATTACATAAGATTTATTTGATTAAAAGTGTCGTTGATCGTTCATTTGCCAAAACAGCATAATGGGACAGGATGATAACAACTGGTGATGTTTAGAAATTAGATTTAGAATCATTAGATCTCAAAGTAATCAGATGGTAGAAATATGATCTTAGCATGGATAAAGCATGGACCATGTAATCGTGAAATGACATGATTAGATGGAGGATATAATCAAGCATTATAAAAGGTAAAGGAGATCAGAATCATTTGATCATAAAATTGCATGATTAGACGATTATGGTTACTCTCGCAATTCAAAAACATGCCACATGAAAGCAAGATGGGGTTTTAGTCCCATATGCTCTATGCTTTATTTTATTTTTGCCTTATAAGAACTTTTGGGCTCTTTAAGGTTAACCTTATTTCAAGGTTAGCTAATCCCAGGTCTTCTCGAGAGGTCATGACCTCTACATTTCAGTAATACATTATACAAGATATATGGATGCGGGAGTGATAACCTGATCTAAAATAGTTCAATGTGGGTGTGGAGATTATTATGTGACTTGTCTACTACACCTTACAATTTAGGCATAATTGTCATCTATTGAATATGTTAAGTTTTCTTATTTTATTATTAAAATTTTCACTAATTGATTAATATTATTATAATATTTTTTAATAGGATAATTAAGATTTTCAAAGATATTATCAAAATTAGATTGATAAAAAATATTAGAGACATAAATATTTTTTCTAAGATTAATTTGAATTTAATTAAAAAACAAGATGGAGTTTTAATCACACATGCTCTATTTCTAATTCCATTTTCTCCTTATAAGAACTTTTGTACTCTTTAAGATTAGTCTTATTTTGGGATTGGCAGTCCCCTACTTTGCTCAAAAAGTCATGACCCATACATGCTAGTAATGTAATATACATGATATATAGATGTAAAAGTGATAACCTGATCTGAGGCATTTTAATGAGGCATTTAACTAATTAATTAATATTTCTATTACATTTTTTGTAATAGGTTAATTAATATTTTTGAAAATATTGTCAAGATAAGATGCATAAAAAATATTAGAGATCTAAATATTTTTTAAGATGATTAATTTGAATTTAATTTGTGTGACTTGTAAAAAATATTTTAATCAAACATAACATTCTAATCAAAATAAAATTAAAATATCTAAAATTAAATTCAAAATATATCCCTTGATAGTTACCACTTCAACCAAGATGATCTTTATGAGATTTGACAATTGTTCATTTTCTTCTTTTAGTTCTCCTACGAATACGAGCATCGACTACTTAAATTTGAAATTTTATTTAAACAAATTTATTAGAAATCTTTAGTAATTGTTATCATCAAACAAAACACCATAGTTAGGGTCATTAATACAATAAGAAAAAAAAATGATATGATATAACATATTATCTATTGACATGAATAAATAATGATGTATTATGTGTAATTGTAAGAAAAGGAGGAGAGATAAAGATAATTTAATTATATAATTCTCCAATAAGCATGTGGGTGTTATACACTAATTAAATGTGTGTATGCTTGATGTAATAATGCTCATTAGATATTTTATCTTTTACTTAATCTTTATGAAATAAATGATGTGTTGTTTTTATAAGCATGAGTTAGTGTTTGTATGAAAAGAATGCAATATGTTGTATAATAAGTTTGTTATACAAACATATGTTATGTACCTTGTGTGCAAGTGAATATCAAAATACTTATATATGGATGTTAATAAGCCTTGCAAAGGTGAAGTAATGCTTAAGAGTTGGTGAGTCATATAAAGATGAAATAATGTTTGGGTAGTGATAAGCTACATAAAGGTGAAACAATTCCAAGGTGATGACGAGTCACAAAAAGGTGAAAGTAGTAGTAGATAGACTCATAATGAAGGAAGAAGGTTCAAGTGATTTGTGAGCCATGAAAATGGCTAAAATATGCATAAGTAGAAGATGATCCATCTAAATTATAAAAGGTTTGGTAAATGCCAAGGTGTTTACATGCCATGTTATATAGAAAAGAGTTGAAACATGCCTTGAAAAAAATAAAACTCGATTGGAAAGTCACAAAATATAGTTATTAATGTTTGATATACTTACTTGTGAAAGCTTATTATTTATGTAATTGTTCTTATAAAACATGTGAATACTTAATGCATGTAATAAAGACTTAGCATATAACATAACCCATATTGATGTGATACTTTTGGTAGTTATTACTTACAGAGCCTATGATGACAACTTAGCTTATATTGGCTAACATGTTGTAGGAGAATGAATATCATTACATGACAAATTGTATATATATGATAATTTGAGATGATTTAGTAAACTCATATTTGATTTTTCTTACTTATTCAATATTTTTAGTTCATTATGGATTAGAATGAGTCATATACATGGCTCTTAGATATTTTTATTCATTTTTGCACATTTATATATTTTGTAAATTTTTTTATTAAGAAGGATAATTGTCATTTCTTTTTTTGGGAGTCTAAGGTTTAGTAATATAATTTATTTACTTTTTCCATGTAATGAAAAGGGTCATGACTTTTTTGCTCAACATTATCGCTTTATTAGAAATTATATTTTATTATTACGCATATATGCACATCCATGAGTTATGATCTAGGTTCCTTCAAATTATAATCTAAAGATATATGAGTTGTGATTTTAATTTACCTATAACATTGTTATCTTTCTCATTGTCACCATCTTCCATCTCAAATTTTGTTACAAGATTCTATCCTACCTCATTCATCATCAATTTAATATTAGAGCTTAGTTGAGATCAAATTGTAGGATTCAACATCTTATTTCTTCAATGTCAATTTTGTATCAAAGATAATTGAGATATAATTATAATATTTTGATATCTTACCTCCTTTATTAGTTTGGAATCAAAGCTTAGTTGCGATCTAGTTAAAGAGTTTGCAATCCTATCTATCCACCATCATTTTGTTATCAAAGTATAATTGGGATTTAATTGTAGGATTTCTCATCCTCTCTCATCCTCCATCAAATATTCACTAGAGAGTCTCAAGGGAATAATGAGTTGATGTGAATATGATAAATAAACATGTTGTAATAATAAAAGAACTAGCCAAATGCTATATTATTAATAATGCTAGTGTAGTTAGAAAATCATATGAGATCTAATATTCTCTAAGACATGACAATAATAAATATTTTTATTTTTGTTGTTTA
The DNA here is from genome assembly GCA_023846275.1 of Vanilla planifolia. Taxonomy (NCBI): domain Eukaryota; kingdom Viridiplantae; phylum Streptophyta; class Magnoliopsida; order Asparagales; family Orchidaceae; genus Vanilla; species Vanilla planifolia. Next base: position 57,924,714 of record CM043865.1, read on the forward strand.
TGTCTTATAAATTTCTAAATTGAGACTTTCATAAAGCACACGATGATATTAGATGTATGAATTAAAAAAAAGGAACTTTCTAACATATATACAAACAAAGGAAAGCAAAACTAATCACCCTTGAGTACAACCCTATGTCGATGTCAAATGTAGTCATACCATTAGGCCCACTAATAAAAGCCAATAATAGTATTGCAAGTTTACCACTTGGATCCACAAAATAAGTAAACATGTGTGAACTAAATATAAATAACACATAGGTATACTTCATATAATGAATGCATCATATTCTATGATCTTATTTATTATTGGATTTATTTTTTGTATCAATCCATCCCACCCACCCATCAATATTTGGGGATGGCCATCAAATCAATCTTAAGTCTTCTGATGACCAGAGAATATCTTACAATAATATGAGAATAGTTGACTCTCTATATATTGGGTGTATTTGAAACTATCACTAATCATCACTACATTGGAGAATAACCAAATCTCACTTGATGTGGTCATGCCAAACCATATAATCATAAGCTCGACTTGGTTAGGCATGTCACATAGGGAAGAAAAGTTTATTTTTGTTTTCATATCTCTTCAATGCTAATAGAATTTAATCATTCCATGTATATGCTCATCTTTTCATATTAATTATTTCATAATTTATAAATCCATGATATTAAACATTTGCATTTCTTTTTTCATAGTTTTCAACATGACTAAATCATATCTTGATATCCTATTAAAGAATATCAATGTCATAACATGTTTTTGAAGCAATCAAATATCATAAAGTACACATTTTTTTGCAATATCTTAACATAACACATATATTAAATTACATTAAATCCACCTACTTTAATTTGAACACTTAAAACTAGCTTCAAAATATTTATTATTCTCATTGGCGTCTTAGGGAGAGAGGATTCAATCCCATGGTGGCACGACAAGGACAATTAAGGGTTACTAAGATGGGGTAGATCATAAGAGGAGAGAGAAAACAAAATATTCATATTTTATTTATTTATTTTTTCATGGTTTTTTTAGAATTTTATGAATTTCTATTATAAAAAATCACTATCATTAAATTCATCTCAATAACTAGTCTTCAAATATCTTAATTTTTTTTAAAATTTTGAGATAATGATGCAATGCACTTTTTATTGCAAATAATTAAATAAGCTATAATTTCAATAAAATTATTATCATTAAAATCATCTTGAAAAGTGTTTCAAAAAAATTATTTATATTTGAATTTATCTTCTAAAAACTTTTGAAACACAAATAAAAAAATTATTAACATAATTAAGAAGCGTATAAAACACTTATTTTACAAGCATAATATATTGTTCTAATGACAACTATTGATTTATTAGTTTACCAATTTTTTTAAAAAACAAATATACTATTTAGTTATTATTCTTTATAAAATTTAGTCAATTATAGATTAATATGAGCAAGTTTTGATATTTTAAAATCTCTTTTCTGAGCTTAAGATTTTATGTTGACATTATTATCAATTTGTCGTTGAATGATTTTCTACAATTAATAGATGATGATGTAGACCATGATTATTTATAATTCATTTGTCTTTTGTATCTTTATTCATTTCCCATGATCTGCTTGATCAAGAATATGATTAATAATATATTGATGGTTATTAATATAACATTAAAAATGTGATTAACTTACTTGATTGATAAGTCTATAGAATAACAAGTCAATTGAGTTAATCATGACCTTCCTATGATGAGCTAATCAAGATATATCAACAAATTGACTATATTATCATGAAATTAACATTATGACATGATTAACATGCATAGATCAGATTTCATGATGACATTTAAGTAATTGCAATTCATTTATCTTATTATTTATTAATATAGACTTTATTGTGAATTTGTTCATGTAAAAGTTATTTATGCTCAGTTTTCAATCTTTCATGCTTAGTGATAGTTATACTTATCAATTTGCACTGCAAACTCTTATAACATGGTTATGTATTGCTCATAGAAAACAAAGTTGATTGAATAATAATCACTACATGAGCATCATTAATAGCTTCACCATTTATTAGATGGGCATTAAATCTTCTCAAAGTTATTGAACAAACACATCCAAACCTGGAGCAGATTTCTTCTTTGTCAGCTATCACTTAACAATCATTTTATTCAAGCTTTAATTGACATTTTCTACCCATCAAAGGATTAAAGCTAGGAAAGTAACAAACAGATCCATCAGTTGGCACATGAAAGTCATGAATTTTCTCAACTATATGCTCACAGCTGAGCACAGAATGTACATGACATCCTGTAACGTTTACCAAATGACAGCAAGAACAAAGTGATCAAAACATTGTAAGAAACAAGCAATATAAATACAAGAGATGGAAAACAAGAGCAAATCGACTCTGAATCGAATCCGTCATCCAGGAGCTTCCCGAATCGGTCTCGATCATGATTTCAAATCTACAAGTTGAAGTAGTTGGGTCCTTGTCGGTGATGGTTGCCAGATTGTTGAACCCACAGGCTACATCGTCTTGATCGTTTTTCTGGTAGTAGCTGTTGAAAGCATAAGAAATATTCCCCCTAGCATCCAGACCACCACATGATGTCATGAAGCCAAGGCTGGTGCAATCTGCATTGGCACAAGCATAGCTCACGCTCGGTGCCACATTCGCATCGGCAAGGCTCGCGGTGGGCCTGAACACACACCATTTCTTGTCCAAGTACTTCACATTCCTCGCTCGAACGAGACCCCCATTTGTAACTCCAAGGTTCATCTGATACTTGGGTAAACCATCAAAAGTGTAGATGCCCCAATGGCGCTCGAAATTTCCGGGTTGTATGCTCTTTTCATCTTCGTCAATCAAGCTAAACAGGTAAGCATCTATGGGTCCTGGTCTCATGGGTGTGCCTTGCCCAGTTGATATATGAGTGATGAAGCCCTGGTTGAACTTTTGAGCAAACTGAAGATTTGCATTCATGTCGCCATCAGTTGGCCAACCAATCTCTCCAACTATGATGGGAAGGTTTCCAAAACCATTCTTCCTCAAAGCCCATATGAGAGTGTCGTGATTGGCATCGAATACGTTGGTGTAAGTTATGGAACCATCGACAACCGGAGACGAGGTCCCATCAAAGAAGGCGTAATCCACCGGGAAGTTGGGGTCGTTGTAGAGGCTAATGAAGGGGTATATGTTGACGGTGAACGGAGAACCATTGTCACTTTGGAACTTGATGATGCTCAGCATAAGGTCACGGATATCGGCACGGAAATCACCGTCGGATGGTCGACCAGATGAAGATTGATATACATCTGCATTGAGAGGTACTGTGACTTTCACTCGGCTGCTCAGGCCAGCTTGTGCGAGGGCACCTTGGATGTTCTGCATTGCAGGTAAAGTGTTCTGAAGAAAGCTTCCGTTATAGGTGCGCAGGAAAGGCTCATTCCCAACAGCCACGTACCTAAGAGAAAATAAATTGAGTTTAACAGCAAAAGGGATCAAACAAAACTAGATTTAAAATAGACTGTCATGTTACAAGTTTTGGTCTTAGTTGAATCTATTGATGTAGATTATCATGGCACTAGACTCACCTGGACACAAACCTAGTACAGTGCATCTGCTACTGTTGAATTGGATGGAGCAAGGTTACCTTGTGTATGGATCATATAAGGGCAGAATGAAGGATCAACATTACCAATTGAATAACCACAATTAATGAAGGATTACAAAGAGAGAAAGAAAGAGTGAAATAAGTTTTCTCTATACATAAAACTAGAGAATCTAAACCCAAATTGTCATGTGAAATTAATTTTATGGTACAAGAATAAATTCACCAAAAATCTTCCAAATATGTCTCTGAAAATAAAACAACACGAATCTCTTTTTCACAAATTCTCTCTCTTGATAAACCAATACTAAAATATTCCATTATTGTTTTTTCATGATCAATATTTCCTTGTATCTTGGCTGTGAAGAAGTTTCCCAAGTATTTAATCTATAGTCCCATTTGTTTTTAACAGCTCTCTTTCCAACCGAAAATTTCATTAACTCAATGTAATGATTCTCATGAAAGGTTTTAATATGCATTTCTTTTTGGCTCAACTCTATCTTACATATCCAAAAGAACTTCTGCCTTCTCCAACTTAGATCTATCTTCTTTTAGCACAGACACACCAGCCTTGTAAGCTAAAGACATTAAATGAGCATATGAGAAATTTAATTACGTTCATACTTTTTATAGAATTCCTCATTCCCAAAGGAGTGAAGGAGACCCATTAATCAGATAAACTAATATTTGTAATGTCTTAACCCAATAACATTTGACATTATAGACAAAAGGTAGCATGCTATTTGACTCTGCATAGTTGTGAAACTAATCTTTCTGCTGTCATTCATTATATTGTGAGGTGTTAGGAAAAGTCTTCTAATTTCATAGTTGAAACTCCGTGAAGGTGTACTCTCCCTTGTTATAAGCATGAAGATGTTTCAACAATTTTTTCCATCTCTTTCTGAATCATAGCATAGAAAAAATGAAAATTTTGATAAACTTATAATTTTATTTAACCAGTTAAATCTAAACTTTTTAGTTATATAACCAATAACTGCAAAAAGAATATATATTTCCACCAATAGATTCTATCTCAAGAGAACTAAAGACAACTCTCAATAAACTAACTTACCCTTCTTAGATTTCCTCTAATAGAAACTAACATTGTTTAACAAACAAACAAAGACCACAAGTTATCAAAGGTACGTCTTTTTAATAGGACATGAGCACGTGCACTTCTCAAGTTTCATTGTGTTGGTGTCAAACATGCATTTTACACTGACATTGATGTTGATGGTGTTATGAAACAAAAGATTGCTTCTGAAGGTTCATGTAGAGAGAAAAAGCTAAAATTAGGTTAGGTCATTGGTAGACAGCTATGGATTAGGGTGGTTGATTTCTCAGAAAGAAGGATGAGGCCCTTAGCTATCTTTTGAATTAAGATTTGACCAGAGCTTTTGTTGAGTTTAAGTAGTGGTCAAGACGTGAGATTTGTGCGGAAGAATAATACATGATAAGGTAGGGTTTAGATGGAGCTGTGAAGATGAAGATTTTGTAGAGAATTTAGGGTTTGCAAAGAGAGGAAAGTCGGGAGCTATTAGTGTTTTAGTGATCAGGGAGTTATAGCGTAGATAGATGAAAGGTTAGAGTTTTGAAGAGATTGGGACCATGAGATGGAGGTACTTTTGAGGATAAAAGATGATAAAATCTCACCGAATTTCTTCTCAAGTTGTCAGCCCTTAATTTTGTCATGAGTCCTAAGTTGCCAAGCTTTGGAATTCAATTTGCAAATAATGAACAATTATCTACTTTCATTCATCCCATAACATGATATAAATACATGTGATTTCTTAACTCAAATTTCTATTTCAAAACCTAAAAATTAAAAAGAATGATATCAAGAACTTACCATAACTTAAAATCTAAAACAACAAAATCAAGGACCTTACAGTTTGAATTTTTACTATCAAGAGCTCTTCCTTGAGCTATGCTAGTCAAACCATGGATTGAACAATGCTTTGAAACAAGCCAATGAAATCAAAGGAGACGAGGAACCCAACTTATGAACATGCTAACCTGGGTTACCCAAGTTTCAGATAACGGTCTATGCTTGACTTGATTTCTATGCACAAAAGACTCATATAGTTCTTGTGCCGCATCAAACACTCTAAATTCTTTAGGGACACATGTCTAGTCCAAATTATATGATCAAATACTTAAGAGAGAATATAAAATTATGGCATAATATTTTCATTAAAAAGGGTCAAATATATAAAATTCTAATTGTTAACTTACAAGGGAAGATAAAATCAAAAACTAATTAACTATAAATAAAGAATACAATATACAAAAATCAAGAAAATTATAATTGAAATCAAATATTATGAATTTCCTTTATTATGCCCCCTCAAGATGGAGGTCCAAGAGGAGAGTTCAATCTAAAGCTTGTAGGAGTTGAAATTAAGCACACAAAAGCAGTTTGATAAAAGCATCAATAAGTTGATCAATTGAAGAAACATGAGCTACTCGATGAGAACCATTCTGAACTTGTTCACAATTAAAATGATTATTGCATGCTTCATTCGTGATAAAAAATAAAATTAATACATAGGTTTATATATTAATTTTATCACAAGAAATGAACAATTGTTGTTTTAGAGAAACACAAAGTTTAGTAAGAGAGTACAAATCCATTGAAGTTCAATAATAGTAGTTGCAACAGCATATATTCAGTTTCAGTTGAGGAATGGACAACATTGCATCGTTTTTTGGAACTCCACAAAATAGGATTGTGATCAAATAATTAAGAAACACCAAAGTTGAAGGAAGACCATCTTTGCTACTTGCTCAATCTACATCAAAGATACACGGAGAGTGAGTGAGGTGTGGCAATACAAGACCACACCATGTTTGAGAGTACCATAAACATAATGAAGCAATCTTTTAACAGCAACCTAGTGGTCGGTAGTTCGATGATGCATGACCTAAAAGAGTTTGTTAATCATGTAAGCAATGTCAGGGTGACTGTGAGACAGTATTAGAGAATGCCAACAATGGCACGATATTCCGAGGAATCAGCGAGCATTGTAGCTGAACTAAGCATAAGCAAATAAGTAGTAATAAGAAGGGTAGCAACTAGCATGGATTTTTTAAATTTCATATACTAACTTGATTTTTTAAATTTCCTTTATTACTTGTCTCATAACTATATTACAAACAATGAGAATGAACTTACCAAGGATACTCTTAAGACATGCCTATGGCAATTCAAGGGCATTTCTATGACATGTAAGACATGGCGTAAGAGAATTTGGTTATCAAGCATGTCATTAATTTGCACACCTAAGAATAAAAAATTAATTTATCAAGATTTTTCATGTAAGTCACCAACCAAAGATCCATTGAACTAGATCGGATCAAGTCAAAAGTTAATCTATTTACAGGACCATACTTGGACACAATGTCAACCTTGTGTTTATTTATATTGTTCATATTTTACTCAATAGGACTTATATTATTGAGTACAACAAACACATTGTTATTTTTGTAAAGGCGTCTGCATAAGTTTCCTTGCAAGCCTTTGTTGTATGCCATAAATACAATACAAGAAGCAAAGAATCTTACTCTATTATTCATCATCAACAAGCAAATTTTGCTACTTATTTCTAGGTGAATACAAGTCCTTACAATAAAGCAAATCTTTTAGAATGGCTTTCTAAATCATTCTAACTTCAATGTTTTGGTCCATCCTACTTTCTACAAGAATTGAAACAATTGTGATATTGTTTGTCATAGAAATAACTCAATTTTCTTATCATAATAACATTCCAATATGAGTACAATTAACATAAATTAGAAAGTGTATACCACAAAATCATAAATCAAAACATAATTATAAGATTTTTGTCACAAGAAACTTGAATTCTCCAAAACATTTCCCTTTAACGAATTCTAAATTTATAAAGTTTTGAATTACTTCATTTATCATTCTTACTTCTTTAAATAAAAAATTTGTATACAATATTTTATTATAAAACACATAATATTTTAATTTAAAAAAATATGTGATTTTGACCCAAATCACACATTTTCACTAATTTCGCAAAATTTGAGTCCCAAGCGGCCTAAACCGGCACGCAAACCCCGCCAGCCTGCACTAGGGCACTGTTCATGCTTGAGGGAACTGCTCCTTTGCATGGATAAGCTTTGCTTGCATGCATTGACTATGGTTGCACAGTAGGTTCACCTATTGTGTGCGCGCGGACTATGTGGGTGGTAAGTGGCCGACACGTGCACCCGTTTCTGGTAGTCGTGTGCTACACTTGTTCATGCACGCACCAACTCCTCCATGCAAAACACACACTTTTATGCTCCTACAATGAATCCCTATGCGTGGCTCTTGCTGCTTTGTCCTACAACAATTTTCGTCATTTTGTTTGCTCTCTTGATTTTTTTTTTTATAATTTTGGATTCAATTAATCCAGAATTAGGCTCTTAATCAAAATGTCACCATATAATAACAATGTAAACACAAGTTCTCTCTTGGCAAACAAAAAAGTCTATCCTATGTAGAGATGTGAAATGAATTTTAGGTTGCAAGACAAATTTCATAAAAAACCTCCAATATATTTGGAAAAACACAATGCTATTGATCCTTTTCTCAAAAACTCGCATTGCTTTGGTGACAAAATCTCAATTAAATAATCCTCCTAACATCAATTTTCTTATCCATGCACGAATTGTGTAAGAAAAATAAGATCCCATCATACCAATTCCATATTAAATATAGAATCATGAAGTGAGGGTAGTTACATGTAATAAACAATAAGTTATCTGGTACCCCAACTATGAATAAGAATAATAATAACATGGACAACCAAGTTGGAGGAATTTGTAGACTCAACGTTGATTTTAAAGATAACAAACTATTAACAAAAATTATTTTGTAAAAATTATTCTATGTAGAACGAAGTTGTTTGGTGAAATCGTGACAAATCATGACAAGTTAAATGCATGCAAAGAATTACAAAATAAGGTTTTTGGTTATGATTATAACTTATGCTCAAATAATTTAACTCTTATGTAAATTAATTTAATTTATTGCATCAATTTTTTTCGATTTTACTTTTGTTTTTTTTTTTCTCTTTTTTTATGCTATAGGTTCTATTATGACATTTTTATAGAATGATATTAACAACTAAATATTCCTTAAAAATTGCCTTAAAAATATTTTAGTAGCTTTTTGTCCAAGTGTTTTATGCTAAAATATTATTTTTCTAAGTTTTTGCTAAATTTATGTGGTGACAAATATTCACTGTTTTAGTTGTATGTCTGTTTGCAATTATTAAAATCTTATAAAATTATTAGAAAGTAGACTTTTTTTTACTTTAGTTTCATATATAATTTTATATTTATAGATAATTAAGCTATTCGATATAGTATGTCTTTTTGCAATTATTAAAATCTTATAAAATTATTGGAAAGTAGACTTCTTTGACTTTAGTTTCATATATAATTTTATATTTATAAATAATTAAGCTATTCGATACACATTTTTAGAGTAGGCCATTCCAATTTGTTCATGTTTAGACACATTCTCGTTATTTCGACCATATTTCAATACAATTTTTCAAATCCATTGAAAATTAGTCTATTGAAAAATAGATTTGTTTCCAATTTCATATATAGTTTTGCTATTTTTAAATAACAGAATTATTTCAAACATATTTCTATATTTGATTGTCCAAATTTTCTTTCATTTTAATATAGGTTCACTATTTCAATAATATCTCTTAGCTCAATTATCTAAATTTATTGAGGTTTGATTTTTTCGAAAAGTGGATATTCCTTTGTTTAAATTTATTGTGTTTTTTTTAAAGTAAACTTCTCTAATCCCCAATATTTTTAGATGCTAGAATATAAGTTATCATTTTTTTAATGCAACACAATAAATTTGACCAAATATGAATTAAAATTTTTAAATCTTTTAAACCTTGTTAAATATAGTGATTCCACCAACTCTAATTAACTCTTAAACACTTTATTAAAACTCTCTTCTCTAAGATAGACCATCCCAACCAAAATAAACCGATAGCATTAGCAAAAAACCATTCTCTGTATCCTTGCAAACTTTCCTTCTATTCTCTAAAACATCTTATTAAGCTCCAAATTCTTAGTTCGCTCTTGCAAGTTTAAGGTCTTCTTCCTATATGAAGGAGAACATCCTTCTAATGAGTTTGGCCCCATAGTTTAGCAAGAACTCCAATGAGAACAAACCCTTCAGCTCATCTTAATGCCTCACTATTCTTCTTGTTCTTTATTTTTTTCATTTTCATTTGGTCTCAAGGTTTTTTTCTCAATATAATTTTCTTTGAGATTTATGTTTTGATTTTGCTTCATACTCTGAAGCCTCGATTGCATACTTCAAATTTCATGTCACACGTTGAAAGTTATTCGAATGTCATTTTGTTTTAAAGTCCTTTCTTCTAAGCTTTTACAAGGTCACCCTTTTAACACTTTATCCTACCAAACTTGATATAAAGATCTATTTGAATATTATTGACTTAAAAACTTCATTTTGTTATAAGCATTTTTAGTCTCAAGTTTTACATTTGTTTTATCACAAATATCTACTAAGAGGACAATTAAATAACATAAACTAAGAATTTTGTAATATTTATAAATTATATTCTAGCCATGGGAGGTCTTGTACTTCAATTTGTAAAGCTTGTATTTAGGGTTTATCTTTGAGCCCAATAAGCATGTCAAGTTGACCTTAAACCCAAAAGAAAGGCCAATGAAGTGTGTGCTTCTTGTATTGGCTTGGATTATACTATTTATTGAGCTAGGATAATGAAAAGCCTCCAAAGAAAGTGAAGCAATAAGAGCATACTAGGTTATAGTGGCCAAATTAGGATAAGTCTTTGTGTGCTCTATTGTTCTTTTTCTGTCACACCCCGCCACTCATAGCACCAGTATTATCGTCTAATCGATGACAGATTAGAGTTTACACAACTAATTGTGAGGACATAAACCACTGTGGACATGAGTGACAGAATAATGATACAAAAATTTTTACTTCAATAACAATTTTAATGATTCATCACAACAAATCAAGTATAAAAATTCTCAACAATATGATAACAGATAAAATCAATATATATATAAAAGTGTTCATACACCTCATATGTCACTCTATATACTCTTTCTGTATGAATCTGTGACATATCCTGTAATGTAAACAGAGGTGAATATAAAATGTATAGTAGGTGAATTGATATGAATAAATAGCAAATGTATGATAAACATAATGTAATAACAAGATGTCACATGATATGAATAGCAATACTTTATATACACATCAAATATATACACATATCTTTGTTCTTTTATTTCATGTTATGTTCTTTTTTTCTTTCATTTTTTTCTCTTATTTTTATTTCTTTCATTTTCTTTATATCTGTGCCCTAGATAGTTCCCATAGAATTATATGCCCATATCCCAATCATGTGTCATCTCATCTATAGCATCTCATCTCTAAACCTCTGCCCGTAAGCATATCTAGCCAACCATATCTATAACATATCATCTTTGTCCCTCATCCCTGCACTAAGTGCGAGCAGTATTGGAGAAGGTATCTGATGCCATCTCATCTCATAGCCCGATGCCCAACATCCTATGTTGGTGCTCATTACATCTCATATAATATCATAGTCCCATATCAAATCAATATCTATGATACCCAATATCCTGTGCTGATACTCTTCTTATCATGCCCAATATCTTATGCTAGTGCTCATCACATCTCAAGAGATCATGGGGACAAGTCCAGAGAAATTTTATGTTCTATTTTCATATCTTTTTCTATCAGGATATTTAGTCCTATTATCTTTATCACACAACACATATCATATCATATGCTTATCTTTTTATTCTCCTTTCAAGGTATATTACAATATCGATTTGTGCAACGTATATGTCATGAATATCATATCATATATAATTTAAATCAAATCATACCTACTTACATTACAAATAATTAACTTCACCAACTTAAGTTCCAGATGCTCTCTTAATTTCTTTCCCTTTTCTTTTTTTATTTTTTGCAAGCAATGAAATATCTAATTCAATTCCTACAGTTGCATGTATCAACATCAATTAAATACTAGAATTTAAACTTATTTCGTAAGCTTGTTTCTGTTCACAAAGACTGTCTTAGTTTATTTTTGCATTCAGAGCAACTTTTGTCTGCATAAAAGAGTATAAGTTTTTTATAGCAACACTCTACTATAAAATAAAATACAATCTTCCTTTTCATTTTTGTTTTTTGTTTTTTTTTTGTTTTTTTATTTTTTTTGTTTTTTTTCCACTGGTTAACGGCGAAACGACACCGCATGCTTATCGATGGAAACCCTATATAGCCCAAAATACCGCATGCAATTGGAAAAATTTGGAAAATCGTAAAAAATTTACCTTTTCTATTTTTTTCCTTCCGTGCTTTGAATCGAGACTACAACACTCCTTTTTCCCAATTTCCAACGATGATAGACCGTGCGGCCTACTTGGTTAGGGCTCCGGTCAAGCAGCTTCGTTGATTAACTTGTCTCTCATGTTCTCTCTCTCGATCGTCACCTCTTTTCTTTGCACCGACCATCTAGTGACCAAATCTGTTGATTTGTCCCCCGAAATCGCCATTCTCTAAAACCCTAGCTACGTCGAGGAAGCCGCTTGTGGAAAAGGGTTTTCAGGAGTTAGCAAGCACGTAAAGATTTTGGAGTGTTTTAAATTCAGATTTTATTTTATTTTAATTAATTTATTTATTTTAATATTATTCATTAATAACATCAAAAATTAATTACAAATTATCTATGACTCCAATAATTACGCAACAAGGACCAAAATTTGCCACTAAAATCACTCTATTCAATTTTATATTCACATTCCAATTCCAATTGTTGGAAATTATTCTACAAAATACATAAAAGCTCATAGTTTTAGGTGCTTATGGCGACAAGTCATTACATTTTCTTTACTTATAACTTGTACTCTTGCATTCTCTTTGACTAATATCATCTATGTTTTATCTTTTATGCATTAATGTTTAATTCATCAAATGTTCGAAAACTTGCGCTTCACTTTCATAATTTTTAATTAACTACTAATACAAATTTGCTACTAACATTTTAAAACTTCCACTTTTACTCATGCAAAATTTTTTTTAGTACTTTCTATCCCAATGGGTGGATGAACATCCCAAAGTGTAGTTTCTTTTGATTTAATCCTCTCCAAAGATTTCCAAGGAGAAGATCAGTCTTCCAACATCTTATTTCCTTTTTATTTTTTCTATTCTTAACACTCTAATTCTTCCAAAAAATTAAATATTAAAAAACAAATGTGAAGGTTGGTATACAACACTTCTTGCATTTATCATTACTTGAACTTATTGGTAGGTTGGTTCTCAACACCCTTAATTACTATTCTAGTTTCAAGATAAGCTTTTTCTTTGTAGGTATATTTGCAACTAGATATCACAAAGCTTTTGGCAAGCTTAAGCACAAAACTCTAATTATTTTTATTCTTGTTATCTTTATTTTATTCTCTTCTTGTATAAAATTGATTAAGGTGAATCAACTGCATTGACATTAAAAGCAATCAAAAGATCTTTTTCAAAATAAAATATTTGATTGTTTATTCAATATAGCACAAAGACTTTTCAAACTTAGATCTCTTTAAATTTCTTATAATAAAATTTATAATCTTTTAAAAACTATACATGGACTACATTCACCCAAACCAACAAAATTTGTGTGGTTCCTGCTAACTCATGCTGCCCTCTATAGTCATGTCCTAATCTTCTAATAAACAACACATCTACCCTAAAGTGATATTAGTTGAGATTAGTGATAATTAATTGTAACTTTCCATCTTGACCATCTGAAAATAAGAAATCATGCTGAGATAGCATTATTAATATTGACAATAATTATCCCAACAGCATTCATAATAGTTGATTTCACATAGTGCTCCTTGGCTTTGTATTATTGTGCTAAATGTTAGATGAAATGCTATAAAAATTGAATAAATCTTAGCAAATCAATAGATACCATTGGTATACAAATATGCTACACAAGAGCCCTTATCTCAATAAGCTCAACATCAAGATGTCACTCAAATTTAGTAACTAGATATCATGCTAGAATGATAAAATCATAATATTAATTTATTCCCTAAACATGACCATAATTTTCTTAGATAAAGTTACATAAAATCTACAAAAATGCTAAGATAAAAAACATTTTTCTTTGTAGAAACTGCATAATCCTGTTAGATTTTGACATATATATAAATTTTTGTTTAACTATGTCATGTTTAGATAACATTACAAGCACTATGATAATGCCAAACCAAACAAATAAATCTTTTAGATGCTAATACATTAAATACATATGATACCAAACCAAACAACACCTACATACAACAATGCTTGTTTTTTGTGATATTAGATGTCCATACACTCTTAGAGATTGTAAAATGATGTTGGTATTTGTCATTTTTGCAAATTATCATTGGTCTGTATTGTGTTCAGTTGACGCACTCACTTATAACCAACTGATGCAAACTTGAACCGAAAAAAAAAATGAATAATGAATATCCACTCCATTGCTTGACACTACGTGTCTTCCTATATCCTTCGGAACCTATCCAAGACAGTATAATTGAGCTTTTTCTAACTGCTGGACAGCATTTGGAGCATTATATAGTGAATCAGCCAGTATTAGAACACAGAATTTCTTTAGTGAATTGTCACTTATGTAAATTCCTAGAGAAGGCTGGCAATGGAATTTTAAGGTGAACCAGCAACAGTGTTAGGGAAAAACAATAAATCAAAAACGAAATATTTTAACAAGTTCATCTTCACACAAATTTTGGTATATTTCAAAAAGGTCAATAAAGCAATGATAAGTTTAATATCTTGCAAAACATAACAACAACGAAATAGGAAAATGGAACCAGCTTTTTTTGAACAAATTTCTTTTAGTAAATATAAACACAAGCTCATTAGTAGTAGTAGATCACTTGCACTAGCGTTCATAGAGCATATCAGTAATGTATTCCTGAAGAAGTTAGACTTCAATGCAATAATTCCTGCATCTTCATGACCTTCTCAATTATAAATCAAGATAAGAAACATTCCGCTAAAGCAAGAACCAGTGAGTTTGGTGCATTCATAGACTATATGAGTACCGTAACCCTGAAGGCATAAGTTGTCAATGCAATAATTTCTGAAATGTGATGACCTTCCCAACTTTAAATCAAGATAAGAGATGTTCCATTAAAGCAGAAGCCATTGAATTTCATCTAAAGATAAGAATTCCTGAGATTTGAATAACCATGATACCACAACACATAAAAAAAGTTCATCATCATCATTTTTATGGGAGGCATCATAAAAAAAATAATTCCTGGACATAAAAATAGTCTAACAACAATAGTGAAAGACATCAAAGTGCTTGATTTCATTAACACATGCACTGCAGTTCAATAAAATAATATGGCACAAATTCAAATCTTACTAAAAAACTGCTACTCGACCACTTAATAAAAGGAAGAGAGATAAGGCAATCATTACACTTTCAAATAAAAAGGGATAAAGGATGATGCAAATAGCAATAAGAGTAATAAGTAAACTACAAACAATTTATAGCAACACTTGTAACCAAGTAATCAATAAAGTGAAAAGATGTAACATGGACGAATAGAACCGACCTAAAAGGCACAGTAAAAATAGCATAGCGAAAAGTTATGCACAAAGCTTACATAAACTAGATTCAGTAAATTCGATTGAAATAACTTTAGAATGATGAGGAGAATTGAAATCCGAACATCAACTTTTCTTTACTTGCAACCAAACCAGATTCAAATTTAACAATTCAAAACGACAAGGAAATGAGCTAAAAATGCAACTTTTATATTCTCCAAGTAAAGTTCACAGGAAAAAAATTGAACCTAATATTGACTCCATCGTTAAAATGGTTCGAGACATTCTGTGACACCCAAGCTTGTGCCGCCCTGGTGCTCGTTGCCAGTATCTGAAGCATGTCATTGGGGATCCCTACCATCACCTCGATCCCAGTGTTCCTGAGAGCATTCATCGTCTCCTCCTCTGCGTCGAAGAGCTTCAGCTTTTGAAACCCATCGTCCTTTAGCAGCTGCACCACTGTATCAGAAGGAAGTGGGTGGCTCATCTGAGTTCCCCAGTTCGCACCTATCCCTCCAACAGACACCATCAACATGAACCAATAAAGTACAAAAACCTTGATCACCCACAAGCCCCTCATAGCTCCACAAACCATTGGATATCGCACGAATGGCTGACGGACTGAGAAAACACAGCTTTACTAAACCATCAGAGAAGCCGAGGTGGAACTCTCCGTGGCTGTCCCCAGTCACATATAGCCATTAAAACACCTTAAATCATGTTGAGACAGCCTCGTCGCAACGCTGTAAATCGAGCACTAAGAAGTTCGGTTTCAGGAAAGCGCAGACAGCTCCAACAGCGGCCTAATAGAAAAGGGCCGTAGACGAAACCTAGACAGCTGTTTGGAAGCTGAGTTAGCGAGCTAACTAGCCAACTTGAACGTTAAACCATCCCTTGTTGAGCGAAGGGGTTAAAACAATCAACGATCGACAACTATCTTCAATCATCACCACTTCAACTATCTTCATCACTAATCATCTTTCCATTGACCATCAGTTTCGATCATACAGTTCACTAACTCGTCATACTATCATCTATCAATGCCATCGCCATTGTTACCTTGTCATCCTCGTCGCCATCAAATGATCACTAGATATCTATTTTAAAAATTTTATTCTTGAATAGTATTGAAAAATTATGATAATTTTTTTAAATAAAAACATAAAAGAAGTTTTTTAATATTATTTTAAAAATTTCATTATTCTTTTCCTTTTTAGATTAAAAAAAAAATATGCTTTAGAATCTCTATCCTATTGGAAAAAAAACAAGATGCCTTGAATAGGTAGGTCTCCATCCAGAGATAGAGCCATAAATGTCCATTAAAAAAACAAAATTATTATAAATAATTCCGCATATATTTTAAATTACTATTTTATAAAAAAATAAAAATAGAAGGCAACTTTACAACCTGACGGGAGTCCGACGGCGACTGACGACGTTAGAATAGTCCCATGGGGGACATTCTACAGAATGCTGTCAGTCCCTGACGTGGCCACGTTTAAATTTTGAGGATACAAAATGGATGACAAACGCCAAACAGCATTTCCTGCTACATAAATTCAAAACAGAGCATATGAACGTTTATTGGAGGATTTTGATTGGGAGTTAAGGTTCACGTGTGTTTGGCCAGTTTTTTATTGCTTTGTAAACGACTGACATTATTAATAATACAAAGAACGTATAAGAGAATAAATAATTAATAAAGCCATATCTTTTGGATTTGTTTGGATAGAAAGTTCTTATAAGAAATATTTTTAAAAAACTTATTCATATTATAAATAGAGAAAAACTTTATTGTTCTTATTTGATAAAATCAATTTTGAAAAGTTTTGTCTTTAAATTGTTTGTTAATTTGAAATTTTACATATGGATATGCATAATTTATAAATTGTTATGTGTTGATTTGTGTAGCTATTGTTATATATTAAGTTAATTAATAAAAATATTAATATTAAAATACTATAAAATATTTATTTTTGCCTTTTAATTAATAGATAAGAAAAAATTTTAAAAATATTTCAATAAATCAAATTTTTATATGTTCTTTTTGTATTTTTTTTCTATTTTGACTTAAAAATAATATTTTAAGATATAATTAAACAAATCTTCAAATATGTTTTAAAAAAAATACATTTAGAAAAATTATACCTACAAATGATAAGTCAAGTAAAATTTAAACACAAGAGAAAGATTTAATTAGAGTTTCATTTAGAATATGTGTGAACATTAAATTTATATAAATATTTATTTAAGTTTTAATAGGTGTTATTTTTAAGTTTTAATAGGTGTTATTTTTAAGTTTCATTTTTAAAACAAATAATTTCTAAGGATTTCAAAAATTGATATTTGATGAGGCTCACTTGGAAAAAAGCTTAACAAATTTTATTGTAATCACATGTGAATTCAAGAATGTGTAAGAATACTACAAACAAAGAGACAAAAGTGATCATATGAGACATTAGTTTAGATTAGGGTGGTGGTATTTAGAAATTATATTTCTTATAAATTATATTTTTTGGAATATGATTAAATATTTATCTAATTATTTTTTAAAATATAAATTAATATAAAAAACATAAATATATAAGAATGACAAAAAAATTTGATCACAATACCTATAAAATTTATCTAACTTGCTTTCCTAAAAAGTGATATTTTTATCATTTCTCAACACAAAATCTTCTTTTATTGAATTATCAACAATATATTATCATACATTTTTTAAATACATTTAATAATAAAATATTCTCAACTAACTCATATACTATTCAACTAAATATACACAAAATTCTCATTAAACTAAATGAGACACAAGTGTATGAGGATTCTTTGCGATTTGAGGTAATAAAATAGACAAATAGTAGGAGATCTCTTTGCTTCAAGTATCCACATAAAAAGGCTATCATATGGAAGTATCATATTAAAAAGATTGAAAGGGATAGACTTGATAAAAAGGAGTGCTCCTGTCTTCGACTACTTGATTATCACACTTGCCCTGGGACAAGAAATGATGGTGGCATTGGGCTAAGGTGAATTAACTTGCTCTAAGTTAAGAAAAACACCTTTTTTAGCTAGTTATGCAATCTATTTGTGAGGAGTGAACATTAATATTAGTATATAGTATATAGACTTAAGTTGACAAATGATGTGTAAGGTTAAAGGAGAATGTTAATAATAACATATGATATGTTATTTGACACATGATGCATCATGTTGTTCTATAAGTATAATCTATCACTAAATCAGATGATCCGTATAATGCTCATGACACCAACAATTTTTTTGGTTTGATATATAAGAATGATTCATATAATTATAAAAAAGGTTTTTTTATTCTTATTTGATAAAAACAATTTTGATTACAATTTTTTGAATAAAATATTTTTTAAAATTCTTAAATAAAAACAATTTGATAAGTTTGTCTTTAAATTGTTTGTAAAATTAAAAAATTACATATGGATATGCATAACCTATAACTTGTTATGGGTCGGTTGATGTAAGCATTATAAAATATAAAGTTAATTAATAAATAAATTAATTTTAAAATATTATAAAAAATAGTTTTTGTAAAAATATTTTTTTAATTAAAATATTAGAAAAGATTTTAAAATTATTTCAATAACCACTTATAAGACCATAAAAAAGGAAAATAGATTTGCTTCAAATCTTAATTTATAATAATTAATGATTCCATAAAAAGAAAAATTATAGTTTTAATAATTTTCTTTTATTTTTCAACAAACATAAAGAAATATTCTGTTTAGCCCACTTTAGAACATAATATGATAAAGCAAAAAATATTCATTTTTTTAATTCTCTAAATTAAATTATATGAAAACAAGGGAAGATGGAAATCTTATGAAAAAAACTATTAGACTCAAAAAAGTTTAGGTATCAAGCATTGAGATGGGAGAGAGCAGCATGGCAAAATACATTAGTGCATGATAAGTTGATATTGACAATAAGGGTTATAATGAAGAGAGGAGATGGGAAGTGGAATGCAAAAGGCAGAGAAAAGGGAATGAACAGAGAAGATCAAAAGGGAAGAAGGAAAAGAAGGGAGTGGCAACATTGAAAGGGGATGAGTTAACTATTTACTTCGTTGCCTTAATTGGGTGCTTGATAACATAAAGTTAAGAATGATTCATGTATTATTTTGCTTATTTAGATTGTTTCGAGAAAACAATTTTATGAGATAAAATGGATATAAAGAAGACTACACTTATAGGCTTGTCTTTATAAGGCTTGGAGAACTCATGCAGTTTTATGTCTATGCTCAGGAAATATATCAAGAATCAATAAGTAGGACAACTAATGTACTTTGATAATGTGTAGTGAGCAAATGCTAGGTCAATTATTTCCAATTCAAAACTTTTTTTCAACACCCCTTGAAACACCTAGAATGATTTTCTAAATTAACATGTTACATATGGATTATTTGTACTTTCAAAGTCAAAAATTTGATAAAAATATTTTTATAAATAATACATATAGTTTAGTAATTATTTTTATCTAATTCTCTTAAATTTTGAAAATTTATTTATTATTCTCATCATGCGATCATAAATCAAATAGATGATCTTTTATTTGATAAATAGCTTGAATGTTCAATAATGTCTCACTGAGTGAGACAACAAAGCAATTTATGAGTATATAAGTTGATGTTAGTTGAATGATGGATACTATTTAATTGGATGACTTGATTAAAAGATTGGTTCTAGAGCTTTTGTACTTGTTGGATGGCCAACCTCATGACATAAGATAATTTGACAATACATTGAAAATTAGGCATTTGTATATGTTGGATGGCTCACTTATAAGCATTAATATAGACACAGTGACCCATATATTTTGGACAATTTAATAACATATTAATTTTCTTAAACTATGATGATCATATGATTGACAATTGTTTACTAAATATTATTATGAAGGAAAAATGTAATTTAAGAGAATTAGATGTTATAGTTGCCTAAAATGTTAAGAATCAACGAGACTTGAAAGAAAAATGAGTCTTTGAAACATTTTAGCTAACCTAAAAAAAAATATGTCATTAAAATGTTGTTACAAGGTAGAGAGTTACCATCAAAGTGACCATTTCTTCAATAAAGTTCTAACATCTTTATCTCTAGTTTTATCATGTCAATTGCTAAATATTTCAATATATTATTTATTGTTTTATTTTCCATTATTATTATCTTTTCTATAATATTTTTTTAATATTATCTTTCGTTTATTGTTCCTTTCAACTAAGAGTTTTTGAACTTTTAATCCAACATGCCTCTTTTAGAGTTTGTGTAAACTCTTTTGTGTTGGTGTGCATCTTGACTTTAAACATTGTAAGGGATTTTGTCTACTCGTGTTGATCTCTACTTTAATTGTTTACCTAATTTTACTAATAACTATATTGGATTATACATATAAAATATGTTTTATTTCATTTCTTATCATATTATGAACCTTTGCAATCTCATATTAATCATGGCATAATAGCATATAGTCAAATTAATATAACCCTGATATTTTTCCAACAAAGCATAAGTAACAATATCATGTGAACATAATAAAAGTCTCACATTCATCCTTAACAAAATTTAAACATTACATTATTATAAAGAATACAATATCATATTAAATTAAAATTGACTAGCTCAAACTTAAAAAGAAATTCTCACTTAGTTTAATTCACTTTAAAATACCCATTTATTATAGTCACACGACTTTTCTTTTTATCACTTTATTCAAATTTTTAAAATAATTATATTTTCATAAACACTTTTGGTTCCAAATTCAAAAATTCTAAATTCTAAATTCTATCTTGATTTTCCTTCAAATTAAACCATTTGTTTATGGATCAAATTATCTTATCTAATGACCAAATTGTCTTATTTAATGAGCAGATCTTGCTCAATTTGTTAGATCGTATGATATTTTAATTTCAAAAGCCTTTTTTATATTATAATATAAATATTTAACTTCTTATTTGTTAAGGCCCCACTTAGTCTATTTAGAATAATTCATAATAATCAAAGATTAAATACAAATTAAAAAATAGATATATGAGGACATACTGACTTTTTGTGCGATGACCTAACAGCGAAATAATCTCAATACCTACTCAATACCATATAATTCTTATACTAGCTAAGAATAAAAATCTCTGTTATAGTTAATGTGTAGACTCTTTTGTGTTGGTGTCGATTTTCACTTTGAACATTGTAAGGGATTTTGTAAACTTATGTTGATCTCTATTTTAATTATTGTAATAGGCTTTGTGTACTTAATTTTACTAATAACTATATTGGATTATGCATATAAAAATCTTTTTATTTCATTTCTTATCATATTATGAACCTTTGCAATCTCATATTAATCATGACATAATAATATGTAATCAAATTAATATACACTAAAATTACTCGTAATTAAGAAATTTAATAAGAAAATTATAACGATAGAAACTACATCATAAAGATCCAATTAGATCAACCATATCATCAAACCTATTATAAATTATATTGTATGAATAGTGAAGACTAATATAAATAAGTCACAAATATGTATCTCCAAGTACTTCATAAAAATTACACATAACCTTACATCATGATATACCCATTGAGTCATCTAATGCATAGGATTCTCATCCATGATATCATTATCCCCATCTTGATATATTGTTGATGCATGACTTATGATATAAATACTAGTGAGACTCTATAGAATTAATAAATTAATTATTATAATAACTAAGTATAAACATATGACAAAAAGATAATCTGATGTATGAGTAAGAAAATGATAAACAATAACCATGAGTAGACTAAATCATACATAAGAATGTCTTTTTTGTTGGTTAACTTATTTTAGTTTTTTCTAGTTTTATATTTCTTAAGGCCCAACTTTTTTCTCGATTATTATTCTCTAGATCAAATAACTAATATATATATATATCATATATTTTTAAGCATCAATAAACTAGAATTAAGTCATATAAAAGCATCCTCATCTTAGTCAAATTGCATGATGTTCTGGTGACACTATATAAATCATTTATATAAAATTATTCTTACATCATCCATTTTATATAAAATGCTAATGATATAATACAATAAAGTATATTACTAATAATAAGAGTATCCTCACTCTGCACATCCTGTATGAAACACTAATGGTATTATTTTATATAATGAGGGTTAATATTTTAGGAAAATCTTATTATTATTTTTTTAATTCATAATTCATAAATAGATTTATCAATCATACCATAATTTAATGTAACAAATTATACTTTTTTCCATTATACACATAATTATATCTCCTTTTATAAGAACAATTTCATGTACACCATTATTCCCATATAAATTAAATAAATAAGAACAATATTGAAATATTATTATATGTAAATAAATACCAATAACCTCCTAAATAAACATATAAATAGATGTATTACAATGATCAATATAATAAATATAGTTATATAATTATTTAAAATCTTATCTTAATTTACATCACAATTCTAAATTTGTTTACCTAAATTCAAGATAAAAATACGTCATTTAATTTCCTCATCCTCTTAAGTTCTTGTAAAATCAAAGATACACATAATTATTTTTAATTCTTTTTAAAATAAATAACATCAACACTTTCAATTTTTATTAACTGAAAGCTTCTTTTTAATTTTTTTTCCTTAAGTTTTACTACTTAACACTAAACATACAATATGATGTACCCGTTGCACTATATGTTTCTAATATACTTACATTATGATCAGTCCATGTGATGTAATAAGAGAGGGCATTGGACTACAGGATAAAATAAAATAGTTATTTCTTTAACCATTTGTAATATTTAAAATCATTACATCATTTTTCACCAAAATGTCAAAAAAACAACTTTAATCATCTCTACAATGCCAATTATATATTAAGCATTTATCATGATACATTAAGTAAATGTATCACTTTTTAATAATAATTAATAATATTGAATATTATTTTTATTAATTAATTTAATGTTTAATAATAATTATATTAAGTCTTAAAAAAAATTTGCAATTGAAATGTTCTTCAATAATAAAAACCCAATATACCCTAATGCAATCATATCAAACCCATTTCAACTTTTGGCCAAATTGCTTATTTAAACAAGATGCTCAAATTAGTGGTAGAATAAGATAATGTAGGTTTAGCCCTATGTGAACCATTTATCTTCGTCCTTGCATCCGAACTATGAGTAGATATTGCATACAAACAAAAGTTGACAACCTAATGGTCTAATAGAGAACAAAAAAGTTAATAAACATTAGTATACTCAACATGATATATTAGATTATTGATTAAATTTTCTCCAAGTTATGGTGTTTAGGGATAAGCATACACTATGACTCCCCACTACTAGGTTGGCTAACATAATCTATTTTTATATGCAAAAGATGAAGTTTAGTTTATTCATCATGTTAAAAACACAAAGCATTAATTTCTTATATTTGGTGAAGGCATTCTATGACCATTTTTGTGTTAATATGCAAGTGATATTTGGTGAAAGTTATTAAATTCTAATAATTTTTTTGATTAAATATTATTTATTTAAAAACTCTATAATAATAATAATAATAATAATAATAATAATAATAGTAAAAGGAAAACATAAAAAGAAAACTTGAAACTAGTAATGTCAAATATCTTATGTCATTAGCATTTATTTTAATATGTAATTTCATTCCTATTTTGCTAACCCATTTCTCTCTTTTTTAATCTCAAAACAAAAGACTTCAACCCAATGCTCATGATACCAAATCCATTAAAACTTATTTCCTATTCAATTTACTGATCATATAAATTATTTAATTATTCTTTTCCTTTTTCTTTACAACAAAAACTTAACTTTGAACTTAAAAACTTGTAACTAAAATACCTAAACCCTTACCAATTTTTGAAATTCTTAATATCTAATTCCTATTTCATTAACCCTTCTCTTAATCCCTAATGTCAAATCCCCATATATGAGCAAAAAAAAGGCTAACACAAAATCCCTAAAAGTCCTTATTTTTTTAACTTTCAAAGAGAAATTATCATCTTTTTCATTCCAAAATAATCTTTTTAGAATTGATAACATAATGAATACAATAATAATCATGACATAAGTCCTTAATAATCATGTGATTCAATAAATATGTTAAAAGTTTTAACTATATATGTATGTATATATATATATATATACATACATACATACATATATAACAATTATTAAGTAGAATAAACATCAATCATGATATAAGTTCCTATATGATTAAAACTTTTTAAAAGAACTACTTTACAATGAAATCACGAAATAATCAATCATGTATATTAAGTACATAGATTACTTAATGTGTTAAGTATATATATCACCTTCCTTTTCCCCAAGTCTCATCAACTTAATTATTTGTTTGTGCAACCTCACTAACTTTTCTAATGCTTAAATTTTCCCCTTCCTTCCCTATTTCTATGATGATTTCTCTCTCTTTCATAATAGAACAAGAGTTTCTCGAGAAATTCTTTATCCCTCATGGCTGCTCTTTCAATTCCATAATTCCTCTCTACTTTAGCCAATCAAAATTACCGTTTTTATAATTTTTAAAGGTGTCATTTCAGATATTTTTCTCTCTTTTTCTTCCCAAAATTGCCCCAAACATCTTTAATCCTTAATACAAATATTGTTAAGGTTTAATTCCTTTTTAAGTCAAATCTTTCCCAAAAACTTCACCTCCTTGTCTTTTTAATTTGTTTCTATTGAATCCCATGAGCTCCAAAAATAATAATATATATTTTTCATAAAATTAAACACTTTGATTCTTTATTTATAATCTAATATGTATAATAAATGTGTCACAACTATTTTAAAGATAAGTAGATATAAGAGATCATTCATCATGGTATGATGGATGTAATCTTAAAAGCTACAAGTCAAATCAAGTGAAGATAAAAAGAAGATGATGCTCCATCGTGAAGATTCACATATCTAAGAAGTGCTTCAACGTATTTCATGACTTAAGACAGGTAAAGATTGAAAAGTAAAGTTACACTTCACTCACAGAAAGTATTTGCATTTCATTTAGGAAAATATGCCTTAATAACTATACTTGCACATAACTAAGGATTTTTAAGATCAATGGAACTCATCATATCGATATTAGCACATAATTCTATAAGAATTATAAGTTAAATGTGATAAGATTTGAATAAAAAATTAAATAAAAAAATAATTAAAATATGTATCAATCATATGGTACATAACCATCTTCTTTTAGTTAATTAGCTTAGTGTAAAGTATATAATTAAAATATTAGATAATTTGATCTAGGTTATCATTAGAGCTCTATACAATTAAATGGTAAAATCATATGATTAGATAGTTTGATTTGTGCACATCGGCTACATATAGGTGATCAAATAATTTGAAAAATGAAAAAGTAATGTGTGATCTATTTAACATTCAAAATCCTAAAACTTTCATATTATATTTTAATATTTTATTAAAAAATGTAATTTCTTAAAGGATGTTTATTCATAAAATATAATTAAAAACCAAATATTTTGTATGATACATTAATATTCTAATAAATAATATGAACGATGTATTACATCGGTAATAGATAGTATAATCAACTTATTGCACTCTACTAATAAAAAAATACATATTTGTTCAAGACTTGCATTGGTTTTAAAGCTTAAAAAAATGTTTATTTTGTATAAATTTTAAAAAAATTAGGCATTTTTATATCACCATTAAAGGAATTTAAAAAAAATAAAAAATGTTAAAATTTTTATAATTGTCACAGTGTGATAGAATCTATGCTACTTACACACATGCCTATCACAATGCATGCCCACTTTCACCCAAACATGCATTCCAACTTAGCGTATGCTTTCTAAGCCCAAGGGAACTATACTATACGAAAAATGATCTTATGGCATATAGTGGAAGTGTAGAATTCTTAACAACAAGTTTTTTTAATAAATACTACTATTAAGAAAGGTTTATAGCTGTTAAGAATTATTTTGGAATGCTTCTATGTGATCTTGTGCTATACAAATCCTAGAAAACTATGAAAATGATTAATGAAGGTATGAAGAAAATTGAGATGAAAATTACTATGTCCTAAAACATTGTTAAATACTTTTGAGAGCAATTAAGTTGTTTCTTAATTTGTAAAATTCTTTGAAGAAAGCACGGGGAAGAAGAATTCAAAGCAACAACTAGGATTGCTTAAGTGTTGGTGAAATAAAAAATTGCATTATATTTGCACATTACATCACAAAGCTCTTAATTTAAGTTGTAATTTTGTCCTTCAATCTATTAGTTGAGTGCTTATAATTGTATATTTTATTCACTATTGTGTGAGCATGTGCTTTGTACCAATCCTTGTATTTTGGTTCTCTTAGTCTACCTCTGAGCCATGGGCATATAGAGTGCTTGGTCAGCTCGTGGTTATGGATGTGTGAGCATTTGGATCATCCTAGGCCATGGATGTGTGGAGTAGTTGACCTTATCCCTAAATAAGGAGCATGGAGTTAGTAGGGTCATGGTTGATCCCATGAAAAATTATAATTTTGAGGGTTTTTCTATCCAACTATAGTGAAAGTGTGATTTGGATATTGGTACTCCAGTGAGTTATATATGACTAGATGATGGCATAAAGTTAAACCAAATTAATAAAAATCTTATGTTTTATTTTATTACTTTTTTAGCCATTTATCGCTTACTTGTTTTTACCTATAACAACCTTATAAGAATATTTAACTTGATAATCTTACAATATCTAAAGTAATTTTAAGAAGGGGTGTAATGTAAAGAAAATAAGTTGCAAATGTTTTACATGCACTTTGATTTGAGAAAATATTTGATTTAAATTGTCCAACACCAATTTAACCCTTTATTCTTGGTATGCCATTGACTTAGTAGTTTTTTCCTTATTGTCACCATTTGGTTTGCTTTTTTTAATAGGTTAGGGATAGGCAAAAAAAGACTTATACTACAACTTTAAGATAAATTAAATTTTCTAAATTTTTTAAATCTATTATCTTTCAAAGTCATGGGTTATTTTTAAAATAAACTCATAAAACTCTACCGTGGATAAACATTTCATAAATATTTTATATTATTTGATACTTTTAATATTTTTTTCTCTAAAAATCATATAATTATTAGTTAACTATTACTTTTTTATAAGCTAGCATTTCATTTTATGTTTAATAAATATCTAATTTCTATAAAAGTTGTATGATCGAACTTCCAATAAAATATATTATTTTTCATAATTTTGTTCGATATGTTGTGACATCATCCCATAACTTAATATTTTTTTCCTTAAAAAAATATTTACAATTATATTTTTCTATAACTTTTGGCCATCTATTTTACTCGCTTCGAGTCCAAACTTTATTAAATTTATATTAATAAATTTAAAATAATTCATACTTCATTATGTGAAGTTTTTTTCCCTCTTTTTGGTAATCATAGCTATTTCTTTATGATAATTATATATTTTGTTAATTTGAATAATCTCCCAAAATTTAATAACACTAAATAGAACTCATAATTAATAAACTTACATATTTTAGAGAACAATTATAATATTCCTTTCTTATTATTGGTTCAATTCAAACTAATTATTAATCATGTGATAATAATTTTGAAGTTTTCTAAAAAACACTTATTTAACTAGAACCCATGCCTTCAAAATGTTTCAAAGATCCTCACTAAATTGACCAACATCCATTGGCCTTCCCTTGATGAGCTCCCTTTTCTTCATTAATTGAAAAGAAGATGTTTGAATTGATGTATTGTGATATGGACCACTTCTGTTTGATGCTCCATTGGGTTGTTATGTGTGAGTTGGCTTCCATTTAACTTGAGTCACCATCTTGACTCTCTTAAGCTATTTTTAGCACAATGCTTTTCAAGGTTAAATCAATAAACTTTCCTCAACAAGAATGATAGTTTTCAAATAAAATATATTTTTCAAATTTGTTTTTCATTTTTCATTATTATAGATCATTAAAGGTACAAAACTCATCTAAGAAATCATTATTAGTGGGCTCAGATCTTTTAATAACTAAAATAGTCTTGTTTCATCCATCTGCACAACTAGCATGCCTCAGTAGTTGTAGCTGATCAAAAGAAGTAGTTGATCTTTCGTGCTCTCTCCACATATTCTAATTAGAGTTAGAGCAAAAGGACCAACACTTCAATCTTTTTTTTCTGATGATCCTTTATACATAAGATGCTCTTATTGTGCATAACCATTTCTTCTAACCATTGAGTCTTTTTTATTCTTTTCATCATGTTTACCTCTCATATCTCCTTTTTAATCCTCAGAGGCAATGATCTTATAATTTTGAAAAATATAATGAGGCATTTTTTGTGTCTTAAGAGCCACACTTTTCTAAATTTGAGTTCCTTTTCTTTCGCTTCTCTCCCCTCTTGGATTAATGGTTCTCCAAGTTTCTTGGCTCAAAAAAAGCACTTGCATCTTATGTTGGAAAAAATTGTTGGTGATGTCACCATTTTCTTTAGTTGCTCTCATTAAGAACTTCATCTCAAACCCAAAGAGATGGCTTTGTGTAAGGCTATGTTAATCTTATATGAGACGCCTCCATTTAGCATTAAAGATAATAGAGAAGTGTGAACTCCTACCTTGAATATTTTTTTACCAAAGGGGATTTGCAAGGTTTTAGATTAGATGTACCATGCAACATAATCTATTCTCTCTTTAAGATAAGAGAATCATAATCCATCAATAACATAACCCCAAAGTTGATCTCAACATCATTAGCAAGAAGAATTATAGTGTTGACACCAAAACTCTTTACTTTCTCCGCTCGGATGCCTTTGGTGGTCTCCAAGGCACTACAATTCAAATACTATAGGTCACACCACTTGCTTCCATCACACAAACATATGTTAAACGATCTTTATTGTGCACCAATGTGTTGCAGATTTGTTTAATGATAATAAATTTAAGGATGAATTTACTAATGCCTTATGTTAAGATTTTCTTTGAGTTAAATATTTTGTGAAGATATGTGAAGGCATGAAAAAAAAAAGTAATGTGGACTAAGCTCAAGGGACATGCTACAAACCACTATGGTAAAGATAGTGATGTTAAAATTCAAACTTGAATTATTCTAAGTGTTAAGAGGCAAAAGATATGCAATAATACAATAAGAGACTTATTAAAATTTTTTATTGCGATAAAGAATTATTAAAATCTAATTTAAAATTATTTCATAAAATAAAAAAATTAAATTTATTTTTTATTATAATCTTAAGTAATTAATATTCTTAAAAAATATAGTTTTGAATTTTTTTTTTCTTACACTAGAATGCATCAAATTGTGTTGAAAGAATTAGTATTTTTCATTTTATATATTATTATAATTTTATAAAGTTTTTATCTTTCATCTAATCACTTGGACTAGATGATGGTAACTAAGAGAGGTTATCCACTTTATTGGATAGCAAAGATTACAAGGGCGTAAGCAAAACCCATAATGCTTATAATGTTAACGAACATCCAATATCTTGCATTGAATAGTGGTATTTGAAAGACAGATTGGGTTAGATGGTCATTGTCTAGAAAAGAATATATCCATGTAAAAAGAAGGAAAAAATCCTAGAGTTTTATCAAATTGTAAAATTCATTCTAGGAAGATCTAATATTTTAATAGATATCATATAATTTCATAATCATTTTGTTTTTTTTTTATTATAAGAGTACTACTCCTAAATTGAAGAAGTCTACTTGATAAATTTTGATTTTTACTTAGCATGTCTCATCTATTTATTAACTCTTACTTTCTTTTATTTTAAGTTCATTTAAGGAATGAATAAAGTCTTAGTGTATTTAGAGAATATTAATGACTTATTCAAGTGAGGAATGATAATGGATCACATTTTTAATTCTTTTAATACTTTAAATGTCTTATTAATAGGGAGTTTAAAATTTTAGAAAACAAATAGATAAAATCTCCTTTATAAATCATATATTTTTTCATATACACATAGATCAATTAACATAATTTCATCAACATCAGTTTATATATAATAAGATTTTTTATCATTGAACCACAGCATCATTATAAAATCATGCAATCATGATAAAAGCCATATTTCATATTAGAGTCTCCACAAAGTCTATATACAAATGCAACACATCAAAATTCATATTACTAATAATTATCTATAAATCAACAAACTTCTAATTCCCAATATCTACTCAAGTATCTTTAAGCATCCTCACTCTATGGGTATCTATGTCATGTTCTCTAATATAAGTAGGAGAGTGAGTAAAAAAAAACTTAATAGATAAACTAATAGCAAAAAAAATAAAAAAATAAAAATATAATAAAATATATCTAATCTAAAATATTATGTAAAGGTATAATATATCTAAGAAAGAGGGGCACATGTCTCAACAACTCCTAGAGAATATAATAAATTTTTTTATTTGTAATGCAATCCATGTTATAGTTTTTAATCTTTAAAAGCACAAGCAGTTTCACTTCTCTTTATATGAACAAACTTACAATGATACTTATATATATACATACATACATACATGCATACATACACATACACACACACACACACACACATACACACACACACACACACACACACACACACACACACATATATATATATATATATATATATATATATATATATATATATATATACATATATAATTTTTTTATTCAATCTTAATAATTTTTATCTTTAATTAATATCTCTTTTCAAATATTAATGGCCTTGGTTTCTCCCAATGGCTCTTATTCTTAGAATCTCATCTTATCTCTTTTGGCATCTCATCACATCTACCTCTAGATCACACACTAAGTGATATATATATATATAATATACACAATATCTTTATAGACCTCAATTATCAAATCACATAACAAACAGTAGCTTCTAATCATATAACAGAAAGTTAAATCCACAAGTTTTGATGCCAGTGGTACTAATACTATAGGATCACAAGCGATAGCCAACATATCAAATAATAAGCAGCACTATAGAATAAGAACACAAGAGGAAATGTTTTTTAGCATTACTTACTTATTCCTTATATGATAGGTATTAAGCTTAAAGCTCAAATTCTTTCATTCTCTTTCTTTTTATTGCTTTTAATAAATCATATAAAGATTTTCTTCTATTAAGCTAATTATTTTTAATTTTGCACACACACACACATATATATATATATATATATATATATATTCACTGTGCATCAAGTATTGATATTCAATGTTCTTATCCCTTTTATCACAAACATGCAACACTATGTCGAATCAACCATGCAATATTATTCATAAAAGTTGTAACATGCTTACATATGTTAGTATGTCATCTACTCACATCAAAACAACCAATTTATAGGTATAAAGGAATAGTTGATCATACCATATTATTCAATATAATAATTGTATAAAGAACTCATAACTTGCATCATAATTTATTCAGTTTGTCTATCTAGTTCTTTTCAGATGGCTCATTTATCAGTTTCTATTTTTGTACTAATCTTACACATTACAAATGGCATATAGAGGTTATAATAGGTTCATTTTGACTAATATCTTTAATGGATTATATTACTTGCACAATAAATCCTATGACTTCTCAAAAGTTTGCTTTCTTAAACTCTCCTATTGAGAACAATATTAGAATTAATTTATTTAAAAAGAATCAAATCGTTAGTGCCATAAGGGTCTTATTTTAAAGGTGTTTCCTCAAATTAACATACTAGACATGAATAAGAAAAATTATCATCTTGACATGCTAAATTTTCATCCATTTTTAAATCAAAACATACATACAAATTGTTTAATCTCAAAACTTAACTTTCTGCTCATACAAATGTAGAACATAAACACCAAAATTATAGAAATTATAATATATGTGATCATTGCTTAGATTTCAAAAAACATAAAAATTAACTCAAAAGTCATAACTTAGATGTATTCTCTATCTTTAACGACCAATATTCTGAATAAAATAAATCACATTATTTTCTTAAGTCAATAATTCATTTGACTACTCCTTATAGTTATAATTTCATGATGAATAATTTCATGATGAAAGCGCCTGAGCACTCTTCTCACTCCTTCATGTAGTTGTCCCATGAATTCTATGACTTAACTAAACCATGGCTCCATGTTTCTCAAGTATACTTGAGGCAAATGTTATTTGGTTGTGATATTTTTTCTAGGATTTTGGCTATATTTTTAATTCCAAACCATGGTTTATCTTTTTGGCTAAAGTTTAAATGTTTTAAATAACATGTGACATACTTTTATGAATGTTTTTATAGTAAATATATATATTCATATCATGGCATGAAATGAAATAGCATATATCTTCTTATTTAATAGAGCTTTTTTTATTTCTCATGAATTACAACTTGGAAAAGCTTCTATATGCAATAATGGAATTTTATTTTTGGCAAAAAATTAATAAGAAAATGAAGTAACATGTCTCAATTATGAGAGTCATATGCATTAAAATTTGTTCTTTTATAATTTAATAATTTTATAACATCAATTATGCTAAACCTTATATATTACATACATGTTTAGATTATTAATAAAGAGCAATAATTAACATACTTTTGAACTTATTACATATGATCATGTCTTAGGTAAGAGGTATTTTGCATCAACAAAAAATATTTGAAGTCCATCTTTCATATATATCTATAGAAAAGTCGAAACACGCATGTATATGATCATAGAATTCAATTTAGATTCAAGATTTTATTATTACACATTTTTTGATGGGTTCTTTAAAAATACTACATAAGAAATGAAGAATAAATAACCCTTTATAAGTTAATAAAAATTCCTTTAGTTATAAGTAGAAGAAGTTTTTTTTCTAAATTTATGGAAGAAGATTGATTATTTTTTTTCATAATTGTTTTCAAAGAGTTTCACAGACATTTTAACAAAGTAATTCCTTCTTGGTTAAGTCTTCCTTGTTTCAAAGTTTGAACCCTCCTTTCTTATGGCTTGTCTTACTTTCTTTCTTAGTATCCTCTTGGTTGGCTTTTCCAAATTCTTTAATGTAGCTAGGGTTTTCCAAAAGCCTTACAAGAAAATCTTAAGGGTTTAAATTCCCTTTGCCACACCTCTTTAAATAAAGGATTTGCTTTTAAAAAAAGCTAGTTTTCGTTGGTTTAAACCATGGTTCACCCATTCAATTTAAACCTCCCCTAATTGACCCTTTTATGGTCGATCGTATCATAGTCCTATAATTTAGGAATCTAAGTAAGATATGCATAAACAAAATTTTTAACATTTAATCTTCTTTCTCATATATTTGTTTCTTATGATATTTCTATGTGTGTCACAATCATTTTTTCTTTTTTAGTCTTTTTATCTTCACTCATCAACTAACTTTTAATTTTTAGAAATCTTATTTATATCTTTATTATGCATTTATGGTTGGATAAGAATTGGAATAATAAATAAAATTAATAATATAAATAAAATTACCAGCTCATTTTAAAGTATTAAACCAAATCCTGTCAAGGCTCATACGATGCAATTCGAGTCTCGATGTTCAACCATGTTTCTTATTCTTTGATTTAAAATTTTAAAATTCAAAATTAAATTTATCCATATTCAAAATTTAAAAATGTTTAATTCAAATTTGAAATTTTTATTTACAAGAAAGCACATTCCATGATCAATTAAATTGCAATAATATAACAAAGAATTTTGGGTATGCCAAAAGTCCTTTTTTGTTTATCAAAGGAATCTTTTGATGTAATTCACTTTTAAAAAATTAAACCAATTAAATTTTTATATAGAAACTAAATCTTTGATTTTAATTTAAGATTTCAAAACCAACATTGAAATAACTCATAGTAAAAATAATGTTTATTCATTTTTTTTATCATAAAAGGCAAATATGTAATCCTTGATTACCAAAGGCCTAATCCAATACAAAATCCTCAAGGAGGGTCAAACAAAAAATCATCTAGCAGAAGTTTAAGGAGCGGCTCAGGGAGGGGCATACCCCAGCCCCAAGCATAGTCACCAAAACAAGCCGCGCGCGCTGCCCAGTCAGTGGGGGCATTGCGCTCACGGCGCACATGCACAATGGACAGCGCGCCTAAACTTTTCGCGTACGCGATTGCAGCAGAGAAGCAACCTCCCTCGGGTGGGCGCTGAAGCACACGCTGCACCTCCTGTAGGGCCAAAGTAGAGTCCATGTGGACCTCAACAGCATGGAACTCTGGGAAGGACTGCCTAACCACATCAAGGGCCTCCAAAATGGCTTGAATCTCCATTGCATCACAAGAGCATGAGAAGAACCGTCTCCCACCAACGAGCAGGGGCTTTCCCCCATGATCCCTAATGATGAAGCCCACACCAGCCAAGTCATCACCCACAGCAACGTCGCAATTGATCTTAATCCAACCGATGGGAGGAGGAACCCAATGCAAGTCAACATGCAGCCCCGAGGAGCTTAGGGGGTTCCCGCTGGGCACGGACGGAGAGAGACCAAAGTGCATCCTCACTGCAGCAGTCGTCAAAAGGACGTTTCGAATCATAGCGTTGCAGTCAATCACAGCATCATTGTGTTTCCTCGAATTCCTGTTGTCCCATATACTATGAAGAACACTAGCAATCGTTGCAGCATGTATCATATCATCGTGGTGGTGAAGCCCAGACGCGGCGGCATAGGCAACAAAATGCTGCACAAAATCCCCATCTTCCCTAACACAGATGCCATAGCCCAACGCCTCAACAGTGGTAGAGACATGCCGCACGCGCCAAATCTCCTGCGCGGGTGGACAATCCCAAAGAATATGGCACGTAGTCTCGACAGTGATGCACCCCCAAACATAATTATCATAATTAGCGAGGTGCCTACGTGCAAGCCAAACTTGCGTGGGCAGCGTGTTGCACACCAAACGCCACATGAACATACGAATCCTGGGGGCAACTTTGAGCTTACAAATCCACTTGAAACAGTCCTCATTGTCCCTGGGATTCGCCTCGTTGCCTTTGTGAGCAACCCTCATCAAGTGCTTGTAGACTTTGCCATTGTTGACAATCACAGATTCGGAGAGAGAAAACACCAAAAGATCCTGGTGCATACGACTCCTCAGCAAATGCATGATCCTATCACAGAGTGCGTCATTGGCCCAAAAGCTGATCTTGTGCATGTTCCACCTCCTGCTGTCATCAAGACATTCCTCCACAAACGTAGGCCAAACCGCATCCATGTTGATGTAGGTAGGCCACCACCTAAGGGGGAGGAACCTCATCCAGTTGTCTTCGGCAAAAAGAACCTTTTTCCATCTCCAATTCTCCAGATAAAACATGACAATGCATCCTGCATTGCGTTGAGAGTAAGCTTGCCAGCGTGAGACGCGCCGCGCAGGATACGATACGGGTTGCGCGTGGCCATGTATTTGTTACGCAGGATGTTGATCCAAGGGCAGTCCTCCCTCGTGAGTATCCTTCGGCACTACTTGATATGGAGTGTCCGCTGCCAGGTGTGCAAACCATGGATGCCCAGGCCCCCCATCTCCTTGGGCAAAATAACGGTCTCCCAATCCACATAATGAATGGCATTGGCACTACTAGCACCACACCACAGAAAACGCCTAATGATCCTCTCGATGGCATCAATGGTCCCCTTGGGCACCACATAGTAAGAAGGAACATGACTTGGATGGCTTCAAGCACGAAGTTAATCATGAGCACCCTACCCGCCATAGACAAGTGTCTAATTCTCCATTTAGCAATCTGCTGCTCAAGCTTCTGAATGATAAAATTGAAATCCTCCTTGATAAGCCTCTTTGCCGAGATCAGGACCCCAAGGTAGGTAAGGTTCTCGCCCTGCGCCATGCGAAGCTTCTTCGCTACAATCTTCCTTCGCATCCCTTTAGTGGCCTTGCTAAAGAATACCTTGGATTTGGCCAAATTAAACTTGAGCCCAGCACACCTGCCGAAATCCCGCATAATAGCGCGCACAGCACCACGCGAAGCAAGTGCATACATGAGAATATCGTCCTCGAAAAGGAGATGGGAAACAGGGGGTGAGCGCAGCGCACAACGAAATCCCAGGAGGGCGCGCACCTCATACTCGAGCACAAGCGTAGACATGTATT
This sequence comes from Vanilla planifolia, assembly GCA_023846275.1. Lineage (NCBI taxonomy): Eukaryota > Viridiplantae > Streptophyta > Magnoliopsida > Asparagales > Orchidaceae > Vanilla > Vanilla planifolia. Next base: position 57,961,195 of record CM043865.1, read on the forward strand.
CAGTGACAATAGTGAATAAGTATGGAGATAAGGAGCACCCCTGCCGCAAGCCCCTATAGGCCATGATCCAAGGAAGTCTGTCGCCATTGTATAGCACACCAAACCTGAGATTGCAAATACACGCGCTGATCCATTCACGCCAAATCATGGGAAACCCCAGAAAGCGCATCATGTCAATAACAAAGTTCCATTGAACACTATCATATGCCTGTTCCATATCAATTTTGATTGCCATCATGCCAGCTTTTATTGTAGATGAATGCATCCTAGAAGCCATCTCCTGGGCTATAAAAATATTATTAGTAATAGATCTCCTAGGTACAAAAGCACCCTGCTCCTGCGAAATCAGGCAAAATGAGCTTCAGTCTAGTAACAAGAATCCTAGCAATCACTTTGTAAATAACATTGCACAGACTAATAGGACGAAACTGATTAGGCATATTGGCACCATGCCTCTTAGGAATAAGAGTGATCAGTGTGTCCTTCCAGGCCATCGGCATGCGCTTCAACTCAAAGAAAGCCATGGCCGCATGCACAATATCCTTGTGAACAGTATCCCAGTAACCACAAATAAACTCAGCGGAGATCCCATCCATCCCAGGTGCCTTATTTTTCTTAATGGTCCTCATTGCATGGGTAACCTCCTCCTCAGTGATCTTACTCGTAATCATGTGCCCGTGGTCCAAAGAAAGGCGCGCGCGTGGCGCGAAATTGTCGAGGGGTGAGTTCACCGCAGCGCGCTGCCATTTAGCCTCAAAAAACTGCATGAGTACCCGGCTAATACCCTCAGACGAAGTAACTGTTTCTCTTGTGTCATTCTTTAAGTGCATAATGCGATTTTTACGCCACCGTGAGGTAGCAGCAGCATGGAAAAACCGCGTGTTCCTGTCCCCTAGATGAGCCCATTGAATTTTGGCTCGTCGCCACCACCAGCGTTCTTCCAGTGCACAATTCCTGTGAAAATCCATAATAAGGCGACCAAGAGAGATATTTTCCTCAGCATCCAAACCCTCCACAGACTCTTTATTTTGGAGAGAATTGATCTTGCTAGCCAAATCCTCATTACTATTGATAAGTGCTCCCGCCTCAGACTTGCTCCAGCAGCGAAGTGCGCGTAGGCTGCGGCGAAACTTAGTGGAAAGTCCCTCCATCAAGTTTCCCCCAGCGCGCCTGCTCCAAGCGCTATGCACAACCCCAGCAGTTTGCGGGAAATCCAATCATGAAGCTTCAAACACAATTCTAGAGCTGTTGATCTTGCATTGAAACCCCCCCAGGCATATCAAGAGCGGGCAGTGGTCCGAGCCAATGCGAGGGAGATGAGTCACCGTGGTAGTTGGAAATGCATGCATAGCTTGAGTATTCATCAAAGCCCTATCAAGCCTCTCCCAAATACGAGCCCCGCCCATCTTACCGTTACACCAAGTGTATTTATTACCAATAAAACCCAAATCTTCGAGCTGAAGCTCCTGAATAAGATCCGAGAACTCGATATGATCCTGCTTATAAGTGAATTTCTTTCCCCCCTTTCTCATCCTGCGACATGACGAGGTTAAAGTCACCAGCCACGAATAGAGGCAAGCCATCCTTAGCTTTAGTGCGCAGAAAATCCCAAACTTGTCTTCTTTTGTAAGCATCCTTGGGGCCATAAACCACACAGCATATCATCGTCTTGCCCCCAATGAAGGTCACCTCAGTCGACACCACATGCTGAGAACAGCTAATTATTTTGAGGTCAAGCCACCCACGCCAAAGCACAACAATTCCTGTAGATTTGCCCACAGAAGGCTGTACTGCAAATTGCCAGTCTCTTCCCAAAAGCACATCAGCGTCCTTCCTGGTAAACACCTGCACACGAGTCTCCACAAGTGCCACCGCAGTAACATTTTGCTCTCTGACAAATCTTTGGAGATAAACCCTGGATTTCTTGTCCCGAATGCCCTTAATATTCCTAATAGCAAACTTCATGAGCAAAGATCAAAGTGTAATCCTCACCACGTCTCAACAGTAATAACAGCATCGCCAAGCAGTCGCAGCCAGCCAGCGCACACAGCACTGCACTACAAGCAACCCTGGATTTATTATTCCTGGGCACATGCACCCGGGAGCACAAGCACAGAGAATCACATACCTTCCACTGCCTTGCCCTCATTGCACATATGGACGGAATGAGGCTGCACCCCACGAAGAACAGCGAAGGGGCAGACCCCTCGATAACGAACATGTTGTGTGACATAATGAACAGTGTCACCATTCCCATCCTGATTATCATCGTGCATAATGGCCTTCCCCTTGATATCCACACTGACTACATTGGTACCATTCCCCACCTGAGCAATCCGAGATGTCTCCGCATTGTATCCCCTCTCCGTCGAGGTCTCACGCACCCTACCTCTTCGCGTCGTTTCCCTCCCCCGGACAGTGGTCACACTCCTCCTCCTTGAATTATGACGACCTCTGCCATCAAAACTTCCTGGCCTTCTTGGAACAACTCTGCTTGCCAAGGCATCAGGTCTTATGACTTGGCCTCTACGAACAGCTGCAGCTTGATTACATCGTCTCGGCTGAACAATCATCCACGGGCCAAGACCCTCCCACATCGCACCATCATCATTGTTCAAACAATCCTGAGTAACCGTAGAAGTTGGCATCTCCTTGACCAAGTTATCAGTAAGTTCCACTACGTCACACCCCATCTGGGCATTCGGCATATTGGAAACCGTAGGCACAGAGACGCCCGCACACACAGACGGAACAGGAGCGTGCGCGCTGGCACCAGAAGAGACACTCGCATGCACTTGCACACGCGAAGGCGCAGGCTGAGAGGAGCGCACCTGCGCTTGCAAGGAACCCGCATCATGCGCCGTCAAGGCCACAGGAACAGACATTCCCGCCGCAGCCGCACTAGGCATCAGTCGCAGAGTGGACCTCCCAGGTTGAGCCACTCTATTATTACATTGGTGAGAATGATGACCAACTCGACCACAAGAGAAACACAGCTGCGGAAGTCCTTCATATTCGAAAGGCTGAAACGTTCTTCCCAAATCTCCGGTAAGCCACATGCCAGGTTTAAGTGGCTTGGACAAGTCCATTCTTACACACACCCGGGCATAAGTAGATCGCTGCAAATCTCCCGTCCAGCCATCAAGCAAGATGGGATCACCGATTGATTTCGCGATCCTAATGATGTTTTCCGTGTCCCAGTAAAGGAGAGGCAGAGCTGGAAACCGCACCCACACAGGGGCATGCATAGCAGAGTTTGTAGAGGGGCGGAAATCAGGTGTCCACACATCAAGGCCCATCGCCTGACCTGCCACCTTCCAAGGGCCGTTGAGCCAAATCGAGTTTCTGTCCTCGGTGGATTCAAAGTGCAGGCAGAAGCATCCTGCAGAGAGATCAAGGATCCTAAAATTCTTTAGGTGCCCCCACCGTCGCATGAGTAGACGGACGATCACATGAAATGGGAGAGAGTTGCCGAACACACGGCCAACGAGGTCATGCTGGTGAAAGTCCCTGCGGCGCATAGAGGCCTCCACAAACATGATAATAGCATCGTCAACCAAATAGCTAGGTGTAGACGCAGCTCTATCTTTGATGTCAATAAGGGCAGGCCGAACAAGAGACGTGACGCCACCCCTGGATGCATTATTGTTGGCAGTGAGCGCATCCTTAAAACTGACCTTAGCCATAGTCTCAGCATTGTTGACCACGCCAATGACAGCATCCTGTCTCTGGGTAGCAGCATCATGCACGTCGAATTCATCGCTGGATTGCATAGGCATATCACGGCAGGGATCACTCGAACAACCGCGCGGCATCATCATAACATCTTCATGGCACGCCTCCTTACATGACTCACCGCACGCCCCATCACGCACAACATCATGTGCAAGGCCGTCATCGCTGGGTAACACATTACTCCCACCCAAGGTCACAACGTCAGCAACATGTGTAGACTCCTCTTCGTCACGGCTGGATGCAGCAACCCTACTCATTGTCGCAGCATTGCTGGAAGATTCACCTGAATCAGTAGACATATCAATCTTTCCATCGCTTCCTTCTGCAACACAGGCATCGCAACCATCATTGTGTACATCAGCTCGTGCAGGAGAACTGCTTACACCATGCTTAGGTTTCTTATTGCTTTTCATTGCTTTTGTTCCTGCCATAACCGTAGAGAGCGCAGAGAGGAAGCACACACAGCCAGCAGCTGGTCAGTGCATCACACAAACAGCTCAGTTCATCAGCGTCAACAATAGCAGCAGCAATGCACGCCAAACACTTATGCGCGCGCGCGCGTAAAGCAAATAAACATAAACTGAATCTTGAAACAAAAGCGGTAACGTGTTCTGCGAAGCACCCAAGGGTTTAAATGAAGCAGCATAGTTTGATAATAAAAACTTTGAAGTAACAACATATCTCATGGAAACTTTTCTAACACAATAGTATTACTAATACAATCCAAAGTAATACAAACATAATACTTGATTTCTAATATATATATATATATATATATATATATATATATATATATATATATATATATATATATATATATATAAATTCATACAATGTAATATAATCATCTATACTTATCCTTTTTATCATCCCTTTGAAGTACTTTAATATGACCTGAAATATTTACGTCAAAATAGGTTAAGCCAACCAACACAGTATTAGTAGGTAATGTTATGCAACATAATAGAAAGTAAGGTAAGTTGGGTCATGCTTATGCTGGGGTCTATAATACACAAGATCCATTCATTACAATTTAAGATTAATAACATTTTATTTTCACTTTCTAATTTAATTTCTCTTATCACATGACCATTTAATTTATAGAATTCTTTTTCTTTTGAATTGATTTTTGAGTTTTCCTAATATGTATAAAATTTTATAGGCCAATTGTATCATATAAGATAGATCTTTTATAACTTTTTTTCTATATGAGGGCTTTAACCAAAAATGATGACTTTCTCTAAACTATATAATATTTGTCTCTTTCTTTAGATAATTTAACTTAACCTTTTTTAAAAACATATTCTAATCCAAAACTTAATATTTTGTTAAAAATCCAATCCACCAAATAAAATTCATTCACTTTTTATATTCAAAATAAGCCAGTAACACCATCCCTTTTGAAAATGAAATAATTTAAAGAAACATTTTACATCAAATAATGTATAGAAGAAATGTATATTTCAAGATAAATAAGACTTAACAAATAAATTGAATCCCTACATAATTAATTGGTTTTAATAAATTTTTTTAAACATTTCAACTAAGCCTTAGAACAAGCATTCATAACATCAAGCATCAATAAAAAATAATCTAAATGACATGAATTTAGTTTTCTAAAATAAGATCATCCTATTGAAAAAATTCATTCATCAATCAGATTCACTGAGGCACATAGGTCATCTACCTTTTTTCCTATTTTTAGGAATAAGACCAAGGAATCATTTCTTATTTTTGTGACCCTTCCTAAGCTCAACTCTTTTTCCTTCCTCTTCTTTACTTGGCATGGTTGCTACATAGGATTTTCCAAATTCTCATCTTCCATAATGGCAACAAAATCTTTCTTCAATCTTTTCTTTCTCTTCTTATAACTTGCTTCCCAATTTTTCCATAAACTCAACCCTTAAGAAACAACAATTTCTCCTTTTTTTTTTATAGTTTTGAAGTGTCGTTTTCTTTACTTACTCTTTCTCTTCTCAAAACCCTACAATTGAAATAATAAAAACTGTTTTAAAAAATTTTCTTTCTTTAACTTTCATATTTCGTTTCAAATTTTTAACTTTTGGTATTTAATCCTTCACTCCCACCAATTCGTACAACATCAATTAGTCTTAGAAAAAAAAAATCTAGTTTTAGGTCTTAATTAAAATTATAGGTTTAATTAAATTTCTTAAAGTTTTTATTCAACTATCTTCATCTATAAAATAATATAATATTTAGCCTCTATAAGTAATAAAATTTTCACATTTTTTACATTATTTACCATTTGAATAATTTTTTTCAAAAAATTATACAAATATTAACTTTATTTTATTTTTCTATAATTTTGACTTCTCATTTTATTATCTTGACATGTTCATTTTTTTTACAAACTTAGTATAATTTGACTCTTAATATAATATATTATTTATTACAAATTTCTCATAATGTTTTAACTCTATTTGATATTTTAATAATTTTTAACTATCCTTAAAGTCATAAAGTAATTTAATTTTTTTCTATCTTTGGCCCTTCATTTTATGAATAATTCATTTTAAAATTTTATGAAGTTTATATTATTGTATTTGCCATAGTTAGTACTTCATTATTTAAATTTTGTCTCTTCTTCTAAAACTCTTGACTGCCTTTTAACAATTTGACATTTTGAGTAATTCTTAAAACTTTGATAAACAAAATAAAATTTTAATTTGGAAATTTAATATACCTTAGAGGATGTTTTAATTTTTCTTCTCTCTATTAAATTATCAATATGACAAAAAATAATTAATCATTTAATTAAATAATTTTCACATATCGTTTTGGATGTGACAAGTTCCTCCCTAATAATTAAAATTGCATCAAAATAAGTAAGGATGTTTCTTTTGCATTTCACATTCACTACCTAAGTGACTTCTCTCTTTAGTTAATTATGCAATATGCCCTTTACCATATAATTTTTTAATTTCTTAATTTTTTAATTTTCCTTGTTCAAATCTTTATTGGGTTCTCTTTGAAACTCAAATCTAATTATACTTATATAATACTTAAATCACATATGACCACATATGTAGAGTCCATCACATATTTTTTCAATAATGAGATATGAAATGTATTATTTACTTTAGTTAAAAAAAAACAATGAAGTAAGCTTGTAAGTAGACTCATCAATTTTTTCAATGATTTGGAAGGAACCAGTATATTTTAGTTTCAGTTTTTCTCTTGCAAAATTTAGTTACTCTTTTCATAATTGATGTAAACAAGGTCTCCTTCATGAAATTCTACCTTTTTGTGTTTGGAATGATAATATTTTCTTTGATCACACTAAGCATTTTGAATTTTATCTCTAATAAATTTATTTTTTCTATGATCTCCAAAATAATCATAGGTATTATTTTGCTCTTCAAATTAATCATACCAAGATAATGGAGATTGACACTTTCTATCATAAAGTGCTTTAGATATGGACAGATCAATGCTTTATTAGTTGTTACTATTCTACATGAATTGTATTAAAAATAATCATGTACCTCTGTTAACACAAAATTGAGTAGGCACAAACTAAGTATGTCTTTTAAAGTTTTAATAGTTCTTCTAATCTAACCATCTGTTAGTGATGGAATGTCATAGTAAAATTTAGTTGAATCCTAAAAGCATCACATATTCTCCTTTGGAATTGAGATGTGAATTTTGATATCATTATTAGATACAATAAATTTTAGAATCTCATATGATTTTATTATTTGATCCACATAAAGTTTTGCTAACCTCACTATCATATATGATATTTTGATTTGTAAGAAGTATGTTGACTTGATAAGTTTATTCATAATTACCTATATAACATTGTACCTGTTACACCCCATTTTTCCTAGGCTGATTTTTGGCATACATTTTTTTTTTTTTTTTTTTTTACATATAGACAGCTCAGATCGTCCCATACCAACCTGAGTAGCTTACGAAAACATAGGATATAACACATCATTACACACCTACTTCCCTTAACAATGTGGATCCCATCTCCCGGGTATACCGTCAAATCAGGTTCATGACTCCTGAATTAACAGATGGACTCGCGCAATGTTACTCCTACTAGACCCAATACTCCTAACCCCTACGGGTAGGAGATCCCAGACTCCGACCAACCACAGTCACCCCTAGTCACACCAGAGTAGCTCTCCTCTGGGCTTCCAGGTAGCGTGCCAGTGGGAACGCCCATCTCGAAACACGCATGGCGCCTAAGCACCCGACACCGCAGCGTCTCTCGTCAATCAATCTCCTGGAGACTATAGACAGATCTAGTCACAAAATCTCTAGCCAACGTGAGACACCCCTGCCACCCTAAGGCGCGCAGGCCTACACACTTGGCTAGCCACTGCGAGACACCCCTACCACCCTCAGGCGCGCAGGCCTACACACATGGACCAGGAGAGATCGACTCAGCCACCGTCCCAAAGAGTCCTCTACCAACAACTTCCATAGAAGCTCACGCCCCTACAGTCATTGCCAATCTCTAACTCCAAGATCCGGCAACATGTGTCCAGGTACAACAAGGCGCATACCAGTCCACATGTATACTGTGGAAGCTAAGTCTGAACCGCATGTGAGTTTTACTAGCTGTCTTTCCTACTGGGCGTAGCTCATTCCTGTATTATATATTTTCAGTGGCTCGGCAGACTTGACGCTACCAGATTAGGTGGGATCGTGGTCAGCAGGATTGTGGAGGATATCTGACTTGTGATTGTCTGAGATATTCTGGTTAGTTGATTGTTGCTGTTGGATGTATTTAATGAGATCGTTATTCTCATATGTCATGTAATATGTGAGGGAGATTCTGACTTATGTTTCTGGTTGGATAATATTGCACTTGTTGGACTTGGATCTTATTCTTGTAATGTAGTTTTATTCACTGTTTTATTTTATTGTCTTGGAGTATGGTGTGTGGAGTGCCATATTTTATCTGAGGATGTTATATATCTTTTTGTTTGATGGTGAGGTCATTACATGACTATGGAACTTAACCATGGGGGTTTAGACTTCTAATAGACCGGTTCTCCTACCCGTAGGGGTTAGGAGTATTGGGTCTAGTAGGAGTAACATTGCGCGAGTCCATCTGTTAATTCAGGAGTCATGAACCTGATTTGACGGTATACCCGGGAGATGGGATCCACATTGTTAAGGGAAGTAGGTGTGTAATGATGTGTTATATCCTATGTTTTCGTAGGCTACTCAGGTTGGTATGGGACGATCTAAGCTGTCTATATGTAAAAAAAAAAAAAAAAAAAATGTATGCCAAAAATCAGCCTAGGAAAAATGGGGTGTAACAGGAGTGGTATCAGAGCCCTAGGTTAAGATAGTGGGGCTAGACATATCAGAGCCCTAGGTGAGATAGCGGGGCTAGACATGTATAGGAGTTCAACCCAAGGTGGGGAGAACTGTTGATTCTTTTGTTTACTATAGTAGTCCCTATGCCAATTGCCAAATGACGACTCTAATGCCAGATTAGTTGCTTTTGACAGTATGGCTGGTACCAGGAGACTTTCCGCTCGTGGAGCAGCTAGAGGCAGACTTGTATCTACTACTCCTACCCCGGAGACGAGCCCAGCATTGCCAGTTGAGCCAGCCGTGGATCGTTGGATCGATGCCTTCATGCGGTTGCGTCCGCGGAGCTTCAGTGGGTCGGGCTGACCCAGCGATGGCAGATGACTGGATGGCTCATATGCTTGAGCTGTTTGATGCCTTGGGATGTCCACTTGGCAGGAGGGTAGTACTTGCTGCTCTAGTATTGGAGGGAGAGGCTGCTACCTGGTGGAGAGGCCAGCGGCGCGCTGTGTTTGGAGAGGTCCAGAATAGCGAGATAGCTTGGGAGGACTTTGTTGAGGCATTCAGGGAATGCTACATTCCGGCTTCTGCCATGTCTCAGTTCAGGAGGGACCTTATACACCTCAGGCAGGGCCAGATGTCAGTGAACGACTACTTATCGAGATTCACATATCTGGCGAGGTATGCCACAGAGCTGGTACCATCTGAGGAGCGCAGATGTGAGATGTTCTTGGAGGGACTTCGTCCTATGCTGCAGCGTCAGTTGGTTGTGAGCCAGTTTGCCAGATTTCGTGACTTAGTGGAGGCTGCGAGATCCGTTGAGCTTATTGACATCCGGATGGAGGCCCAGAGAGAGGCTCACAACAAGAGGAAGGGATTCAGAAATGCCCAACAGAACGAAAAGGACAAGAGACACAGAGATCACCGTGGTACCCAGGAGGGCGTGATCCAGCCACGGCATATTTCCGAGAGGCCAGTGCAGCAAACAGGTACTCGGACTGGGGGGATGATTTGCTACCACTGTCAGCAGCCAGGACACATAAGGTGCGACTACCCAGAGTTGAAGAAACAGAGGATCACAGGACCGGTTGGTTCATCTGGGGGACAGCCCAGAGTGTTTGCACTGACTCTGCAGCAGGCTTCAGAGTCACCAGAGGTGATCACAGGTATGCTTTATTTTGGCAACGTGCAGTGCATGACTTTGTTTGATACTGGTGCATCTCATTCTTTTGTTGCTGAGAGGATCTGGAATCAGATATCAGGATCCAAGGGTTACTTGAAGGAAACCTTACTGGTTAGGCTTCCTGATGGGAAGGAGATTCCCACTGTTCAGAAGATTGACGGATCTATTCTGATTAGTGGTCACGAGTTCGTGACAGAGTTGATATGTGTGCCACTAGCAGAGTTCGACATCATTTTGGGAATGGATTGGTTGTGCTACCATGCAGTGGTGCTGGATTGTTGGGAGAAGAAGGTCAGGATCAGAGTGCCTGGTTCGGGGGAAGTGATATATTTTGGTCTGAACAGGCAGATCCCTCTGATCTCAGTTCTTCAGGCAGAGAGGTTAGTAAGGGTTGTACTGGTTGGTTGGCCTATGTGACCGATAGCCAAGCCACCACTACCCCTATGTCAGATATTCCAGTGGTGAGGGACTTCCCTATGGTTTTTCCAGAGGAGCTGCCTGGACTTCCACCAGCTAGGGAAGTGGAGTTTTCGATTGATTTGGAGGTAGGAGTAGCTCCTATTGCTAGAGTTCCTTACAGGATGGCTCCAGCCGAGCTAGCAGAGTTGAAGACTCAGTTACAGGACTTATTAGACAAGGGACTCATACGCCCCAGTTGTTCACCTTGGGGTGCCCCTGTCTTATTCGTCAAGAAGAAAGATGGTAGTATGAGGCTGTGTGTAGATTATAGGGAATTGAATAAGGTTACTATCCGTAACCGATACCCTTTACCACGCATCGATGATTTGTTGGATCAGCTTCAGGGAGCAACTGTGTTCTCCAAGATTGATTTACGCTCGGGTTATCACCAGATCCAGATTAGAGGTTCTGATGTACCCAAAACAGCGTTCCGTACTAGGTATGGGCATTACGAGTTCACAGTGTTACCTTTTGGATTGACTAATGCACCAGCAGTATTTATGAACCTGATGCATCGAGTGTTTCATGCCTTTCTGGATCGGTTTGTGATCATCTTTATAGATGATATATTGATTTATTCCAGAGATAGGGAAACTCATGCAGATCAGTTGAGGACTGTGCTTACAGTGTTGCGGGAGAATGAGCTGTATGCAAAATTCTCCAAGTGTTCCTTTTGGCTGGACTCAGTAGCATTCTTGGGACACATTGTCAGTGCAGAAGGCGTGGCTGTTGATCCTAGCAAGATACGAGCTATTGTTGATTAGAAATGGCCATCTTCTGTCACTGAGATCCGGAGTTTCCTTGGTTTGGCTGGATACTATAGGAAATTTGTTCCTCACTTTTCTAGACTGGCCGCTCCACTAACACAGTTGACCCGGAAGGGAAAATCTTTTGAGTGGTCAGAGAGTTGTGAGAACAGTTTCCTAGAGCTGAAGCAGAGGCTTAGCACCGCTCCAGTATTGATGTTACCTACACAGGAGAAGCCGTATCAGATGTACACTGATGCTTCACATATAGACTTGGGAGCCGTACTGATGCAGGATAGTAGAGTTATAGCATATGCTTCGAGGCAACTGAAGGATCATGAGAAGAATTATCCCACTCATGATTTGGAGTTAGCTGCTGTCATTTTTGCCTTGAAGATATGGAGACATTATTTGTACGGAGTTCCTGTAGATTGCTTCTCCGACCACAAGAGTCTTAAGTATCTGTTCACTCAGAAGGAACTGAACTTGAGGCAGAGGAGGTGATTGGAACTGATAAAAGATTACGAGGCATTGTATGGGCGTAGGTGCAGATCCCCTCTTTGTTGGGAGGAGGGTGATTCCAGGAGAGTGTGGGGATCTCAGATTGTGCAGGAGACCACAGCTGAAGTCAAGTTATTGCAAGACAGATTACGTATTGTGCAAGATCGCCAGACGAAATATTATGATCCTAAGCACAGAGCTGTTGAGTTTTCTGTAGGAGATAGGGTATTCCTGAAGATCAGTCCTATGCGAGGTCTATTCCGGTTCGGGAAGCCTTCTAAGCTTCGACATCGTTACATTGGACCCTATCCTATTCTAGAGAGGATTGGTGAAGTGGCTTACAGGTTGGCACTTCCTGAACATCTGATTGGGATTCACAATGTGTTTCATGTTTCGAATCTCAAGAGATATGTGCCAGATCCTTCTCATTATATCAGCGATGGTCTTCCTGGTTTGCAAGTGACACTAGATTCTTCTTATGTGGAACTACCAGTTCGCATCCTCGAAGAGAGCAGCAGACAGCTGAGGAACAGGTCGTTTCCTATGGTCAAGGTTCTGTGGAATAGACATGACGAAAGGGAGGCAACCTGGGAGCTAGAGCAGGATGTTGCGGAGAAGTGGCCGGAACTTCTTGCTGAATTTCGAGGGCGAAATTCCTGATAAGGTGGGGAGATTGTTATACCCAGTAAAAAATTTTTATGTTAATCTTTAGTAAATTAATTTTTGGCTTGGATGATTTCAGATCGACAGTAGGATGAGCCAGGAGCTCAATTGGAGGCTATTGGAATTTCTGAAATTTCTAGGGATTTTTCGGAGCACCGAGGTGAATTTTAAGAAATTTTCCCTGTTTAATTAGATTTATTGGATTTTTAGAAATTCGAAAATCCATTTAAATTAAACCGGAAATTGGTTTTTACCGCGCGTGAACCGGACCGGAACGGTTCAGCGGAGGCGGAGGCGGTTCGCCGAGTGAGTTTGCGCGTGCGTTCTGATAAGCGGATCGGACGGTCGTGATCGACGGTTGGGATTGAACCGGCTGGTCGGGTGCTTACCGTGTCGATAGCGTGTCGACAGCGCGTATCGGGTGCTTACCGTGTCGAAAGCGTGTCAACGGTGCGTAACGGGTTTTCACCGTGTCGGCCAGGAATATAAAACCCTCGCGAACGATTAGGGTTTCGTTCGACCGACCGATAGAGAGGAATTTTCCGGCGTACGGCGCGTGATTCCGACGGCCTGGCAAGGGGCTTTTTGTGCCTGGAGATTCACGGGACCGAGGAGAGTCGATTGATACCGGATTCGTTCGGTGAGGAGCTGCGGCGAGCTGCGGACGAGGCTCACCGTCGCCGGCGACTTTGAGGTAGGAAATTCAGTTTAAATTTCGTTAATTAGCGAATTAAAAATATGAATTTACTTTGCAAATTTCTACCTGAGCATGCGAATGTGGGTTTTTGGAATTGATTAATGCAATTATTGATTTTAGCATGTTTAGGGTTTTCGAAAAAAAAAAAATTATACCGTCGAATTCGGAAATTTTACCAAGCATATGTTGAGTTGATTTTGTGCTTAATCATGTTAAGGTGGTTTGCAAATGCTGGAATCATTAATTTCATAAATTGTCAATTAGGGATCGGATGAAACTCCTTCGACGGATATTTTGATTGAATCTTAGGAATTAATGACATCTTTGGAATGTTAGGATAGTACGAACATGTTCTCCTTGTTCGCAGTTGCCGGAAATCGAGTATTGGTCGGCGATTGCGGCGGCTAGGGTTTCGCGGACGACGGGCGAAGGAAGGAGACGAATTAAGGGTTAATTAGGCATTAGTTGATTTATTAAGAGAATAATTATATTAATTATTAAGAGTATATATTAAGCGTCGGCCGAATTCGGGTTAATAACTTCGACCGACGGGGGTTTGGTTCAGCGCGAAGGCCCGAACCGGTGGAGAGATTCGGTTCAGGGGATTCGGTGCGGTTCAGTGAGAAGCGGTTCTCGGCTCAGCGCGAAGGCCGAACCGGCGGCGAGAACCGGGTTCACGGAAGTACGGCGCGGTAAATGGAATAAAGGAATTTTTAAATTCGATAATTATTCCGAATTTCGGAAAATGGATAAAATTGCAAAATTTGATATTTCGAATTTAGGAAAAATTCGATAATTGAGTTTTAGGGATTATTATATTTTAGAAAATTCAAGAAAAATCAGAAAATTTGGAAATGAGAAATTTCGAAAATTCTGGAGATCCGTGGGTAAAGAAAAAAATTGCCTGAAGTGGGGAAAAATGTTATCAGTGATGACAGTACAGCTGAAAACAGTCAGACAGAGGTATGGTACATGGATGCTACCAGAACAGTCAGTAATTGACAGTTGTATTGCTTGGATGGCAATGGTATGGATTGAGTCAGTTTACTCAGTGTTGGCATATTTCACGGATTGGCATACCGGACCGGACTACTATAGACCCTATATGATGTTTTAGGGTAGATGTGGTAGGTCACTATGCGGTTCAGACTTAGCTTCCACAGTATACATGTGGACTGGTATGCGCCTTGTTGTACCTGGACACATGTTGCCTGATCTTGGAGTTAGAGATTGGCAATGACTGTAGGGGCGTGAGCTTCTATGGAAGTTGTTGGTAGAGGACTCTTTGGGACGGTGGCTGAGTCGATCTCTCCTGGTCCATGTGTGTAGGCCTGCGCGCCTGAGGGTGGCAGGGGTGTCTCGCAGTGGCTAGCCAAGTGTGTAGGCCTGCGCGCCTTAGGGTGGCAGGGGTGTCTCACGTTGGCTAGAGATTTTGTGACTAGATCTGTCTATAGTCTCCAGGAGATTGATTGACGAGAGACGTTGCGGTGTCGGGTGCTTAGGCGCCATGCGTGTTTCGAGATGGGCGTTCCCACTGGCACGCTACCTGGAAGCCCAGAGGAGAGCTACTCTGGTGTGACTAGGGGTGACTGTGGTTGGTCGGAGTCTGGGACTGAGAGTGCCTATCCACCGTACATTGTTATGCTGTATTCCTATATTTTTGCTATTATCCTTCTCTTGCATGTGAGTTTTACTAGCTGTCTTTCCTACTGGGCGTAGCTCATTCCTGTATTATATATTTTCAGTGGCTCGGCAGACTTGACGCTACCAGATTAGGTGGGATCGTGGTCAGCAGGATTGTGGAGGATATCTGACTTGTGATTGTCTGAGATATTCTGGTTAGTTGATTGTTGCTGTTGGATGTATTTAATGAGATCGTTATTCTCATATGTCATGTAATATGTGAGGGAGATTCTGACTTATGTTTCTGGTTGGATAATATTGCACTTGTTGGACTTGGATCTTATTCTTGTAATGTAGTTTCATTCACTGTTTTATTTTATTGTCTTGGAGTATGGTGTGTGGAGTGCCATATTTTATCTGAGGATGTTATATATCTTTTTGTTTGATGGTGAGGTCATTACATGACTATGGAACTTAACCATGGGGGTTCAGACTTCTAATAGACCGGTTCTCCTACCCGTAGGGGTTAGGAGTATTGGGTCTAGTAGGAGTAATATTGCGCGAGTCCATCTGTTAATTCAGGAGTCATGAACCTGATTTGACGGTGTACCCGGGAGATGGGAGTCCAGGTACAACAAGGCGCATACCAGTCCACATGTATACTGTGGAAGCTAAGTCTGAACCGCATAGTGACCTACCACAACTACCCTAAAACATCATATAGGGTCTATAGTAGTCCGGTCCGGTATGCCAATCCGTGAAATATGCCAACACTGAGTAAACTGACTCAATCCATACCATTGCCATCCAAGCAATACAACTATCAATTACTGACTGTTCTGGTAGCATCCATGTACCATACCTCTGTTTGACTGTTTCCAGCTGTACTGTCATCACTGATAACATTTTTCCCCACTTCAGGCAATTTTTTTCTTTACCCACGGATCTCCAGAATTTTCGAAATTTCTCATTTCCAAATTTTCTGATTTTTCTTGAATTTTCTAAAATATAATAATCCCTAAAACTCAATTATCGAATTTTTCCTAAATTCGAAATATCAAATTTTGCAATTTTATCCATTTTCCGAAATTCGGAATAATTACCGAATTTAAAAATTCCGTTATTCCATTTACCGCGCCGTACTTCCGTGAACCCGGTTCTCGCCGCCGGTTCGGCCTTCGCGCTGAGCCGAGAACCGCTTCTCACTGAACCGCGCCGAATCCCCTGAACCGGATCTCGCCACCGGTTCGGGCCTTCGCGCTGAACCAAACCCCCGCCGGTCGAAGTTATTAACCCGAATTCGGCCGACGCTTAATATATACTCTTAATAATTAATATAATTATTCTCTTAATAAATCAACTAATGCCTAATTAACCCTTAATTCGTCTCCTTCCTTCGCCCGTCGTCCGCGAAACCCTAGCCGCCGCAATCGCCGACCAATACTCGATTTCCGGCAACTGCGAACAAGGAGAACATGTTCGTACTATCCTAACATTCCAAAGATGTCATTAATTCCTAAGATTCAATCAAAATATCCGTCGAAGGAGTTTCATCCGATCCCTAATTGACAATTTATGAAATTAATGATTCCAGCATTTGCAAACCACCTTAACATGATTAAGCACAAAATCAACTCAACATATGCTTGGTAAAATTTCCGAATTCGACGGTATAATTTTTTTTTTTTCGAAAACCCTAAACATGCTAAAATCAATAATTGCATTAATCAATTCCAAAAACCCACATTCGCATGCTCAGGTAGAAATTTGCAAAGTAAATTCATATTTTTAATTCGCTAATTAACGAAATTTAAACTGAATTTCCTACCTCAAAGTCGCCGGCGACGGTGAGCCTCGTCCGCAGCTCGCCGCAGCTCCTCACCGAACGAATCCGGTATCAATCGACTCTCCTCGGTCCCGTGAATCTCCAGGCACAAAAAGCCCCTTGCCAGGCCGCCGGAATCACGCGCCGTACGCCGGAAAATTCCTCTCTATCGGTCGGTCGAACGAAACCCTAATCGTTCGCGAGGGTTTTATATTCCTGGCCGACACGGTGAAAACCCGTTACGCACCGTTGACACGCTTTCGACACGGTAAGCACCCGATACGCGCTGTCGACACGCTATCGACACGGTAAGCACCCGACCAGCCGGTTCAATCCCAACCGTCGATCACGACCGTCCGATCCGCTTATCAGAACGCACGCGCAAACTCACTCGGCGAACCGCCTCCGCCTCCGCTGAACCGTTCCGGTCCGGTTCACGCGCGGTAAAAACCAATTTCCGGTTTAATTTAAATGGATTTTCGAATTTCTAAAAATCCAATAAATCTAATTAAACAGGGAAAATTTCTTAAAATTCACCTCGGTGCTCCGAAAAATCCCTAGAAATTTCAGAAATTCCAATAGCCTCCAATTGAGCTCCTGGCTCATCCTACTGTCGATCTGAAATCATCCAAGCCAAAAATTAATTTACTAAAGATTAACATAAAAATTTTTTACTGGGTATAACTGTACCTTTTGTTAGTCTTAAAAAGACTAACCACAAAATCCAAAGGCATGTCTTTCAATTTCTAAATGGTATAAGACAAGTTTGAAGTAATATGCTAAGCATCTAGTGTTCCTCTTTGACTTATTAGTAGATTAAGCACTTTCTCAAATAGTTTCAAATTTCTCTTTTTATTCTTGTCCATTAAAAATTTTTACATGTCTGAATATGTATTAATGATTCTGTGATGCACTTTATACCTTATTCCATGTACCTTTTGTAATAATATTTGTTTTTTAATTATAAATTACCCCCACATGGTATGTTATTTCCTTTCTAATTATTTAGTAGTACATGAGGAGTAGTAGAGGATGCACACGTGTATGCAATACGAAAGGGTTGACATAGCTTTGAGTGGGTTGGAACAAGATCGTGCACTCATGCATGGTGTGTGCAGGAGGATGAGTGTGGTTGTAGGTGTGCATGATTGATTATGGCAGATAATTTCCATGTAATGGTAGTAGTTAATGGCACATAACTTGAAGAAGATTTTTTTAATTATTATTTTTTGTAGGCAAATTGATGGCTATAGAATTGATGGTAAGATTCAAGCGATGCAAATATCGAGAGAAGTTAATTAGTTGATGGCAGTGGCAAATCTTTATAGTGGTTGGAACATCACGAAGAAGGCATTGATATTAAAATTTGTAGAACATGGGTAAGATGAAATCCCATGGCAAGATGCGAGGTCAAAGATGGTGACACCCTGAAAGGTGGGGAGTAGATTTGAATCACAATTCAAATATCTTTATATTACAATTTAAGGGAACTTAAAATTGTAATTTAGGAATATGCACAAATAAATAATAATAGAAATCATAATTTCAATAAACAATCAATTCCAAGCTAATAATCTCTCTCTTTTTTTGTTTTATAAAATATATTTATAAAAGTACAAAGTAAAACTTAGATAAAAAATACCAAAAATATTTTTTCTAATAAAAATATAAAAATAATAAAATAAATAAAAAAATGATAAAAATATTATGATAATAAACTAAAAAATCTAAATAAGATTTACTAAATTAGCTTAAATAATTTATTTAATGTAACCTATCCTACAACACTCATCCCTTAAGGAGCTTAAGCATAATCTTTGTCAACACAAAATCCATTGACATAAAATGTTAATTGTGTTAATAAGATGAAACATTATAAATAAATTCTAGTAAGAGAAAAATTTTTCCTCCAATTGTAGGCATATCTTTTATGTTCAAAATAATCTTTATCATAGATACCTCCTTGATGTCACCTACACAAAAAATATAGTGTCTCTTAAGTCTAAATCTTTATCCTTTAGGAGTGGAACAAATGCAGAATGAAATTCTTCTCTAGTCAACTTAGTTCAGATTCTTGAGATAATACATGTCGAGTCTTGAGACATGCATAGATTCATAAACAAGAGCCTTTATAGATATTGCTCCAATAACATGTCTTCCTTGGAGCTATCATCGAGAGGGTGAGATTTATTTGTCTTTCTCAACAAATTACCATAAAGGGGAGGAGGTGACTATGTCTTTTTATTTTATGTCTTATTCTTACTTTTGAGGAATGGTCTTCTTTAACCTTTCAATAAAGGTTGTCAAACACTTGTTGTCCTCCTTGGGGTTTCTAGAATTTTGGAGAAAAGAATGAGTTTTTTCTTCTTAGTTGGAAGACAACGACGTTCTTCTTGGGCTTCCTCCTCTTCATAGTAGCTTTATCTTTGAGATTGGCTTGGTTGACTTACCTTTTAACATAAAACTCTAGCCATCCACTTAGGTGACCTTCTATAACTTGCAAAATCTAGAGTCTTATCAAGCAATAAATTTAAAAGTTCAATAATATTTGTGCATTCTTTAAAGAAGATAAAATCATCTTTGCCATTATCAGTTTAAGTGGGAATTTCTTCAAATTTCCTTTGACAATCAAAGGGTTCTTTTAATCTATGCTGAAAATCTTGCAAGAAAAGCATAGTTTTTCCTTTACTCAAGATGGGAGTGTCATAAATATCTTCATCCCTTCTCTTCAAGCATATAAGTCCTAGATATTTGTGATTTTTTACCATCTCAAATACAAACAAAAATTTGCTAATTGATTATTTTATGCTATTCTTCTCTAAGTTTTTGGTGTAAGTATAAATGATGACCATCATATTCGGTATTAGTCGAGCTAGAGTGATATTATAATAGTCAAACAACTCTACAAAAGAATGTTGACAAATTTTCATTTCAACTAAAAATTTCTAAAAGTTAAAGATTGAGAAATTAAAAAAGATTTCTTTTATTGCTATTGTCATGTGGATGATAATGGTTAGTTATATATAATTTGGGGTTAAAAATGCAATTAACAACTTTTTCTAGCATTTTGTTCTACTAGTTTGTAGCACATCATTTTTTTTATTATTATAGTTGAATCTTCTACAACAAATTTTCTTTTTAACATTTTTTTGTAAAGTTTGTTTCTATCATCAACTTTTTTGTCATTTGGGATATGTTCGAAATAACATTGACTTTATTTATAACTAATCTAAATTTTTAAGAAAAAAATTTAAAAAAATAGTTTAAAAAAATATTTTAGACTCAAAGTCAATGTTCGTAAAAATAAAATTTTTATAATTATTTATTAAAAAATTAATTAATATTTTATAAAAAATAATTCACATACAATATGATAGACCCCTATTAGATTTGCTCTCTTATTTACAACCAATTAGCTAAACACTAGTGTTTCACTCTTAAAAAACTTCTACTTTCATTTTTAAGATTATTTTAGACATTACTTTGATTTATCATGAGACAAATTATTAAATAAAAAATAAATCTAATTTTTGTTATAAAGCAATTATTTTTGTAATATTAATGACTTTGGGATTAGCTTAAAATTGGATAAGCATTCACCTACCCCACCCATATAGGAGCTTATGTTAGGATTAACATCAAGATGACATGTGACATTGTGGGCTTCATGCGACTTCCTGGAGTTTTCTTCGAAGTAAATTTATCGCTGGTCTTCCAGTTACCAGTCTGGTTTTTACATAAAATTATTATAGTCGAAGTTGTTGTTTCTCCTTTTTCTGCACCCAAAGCATCGTTGGGAAGATGCTACAACCCGCGTGAAATCGGAACTTCCAGTCCTAGAGCGCAACTGGACCCAAGGGGAAGGAAATCGCACCTCGTTTTTTCACTTGCCGTCTCTCTCTTTCCCTCCCCTCCAATTCGAGATCTTTGGTTTACAGATGGAGAAGAGTGATACTGGCGCGGATCATAACGGTATGAGAATGCTACAACGCTTCCATCAGCGGATATATTGCTTCGGTTGTTGTCGTTTATTGGATTAAGATTAATTTCTAAACCTTAGATTAGTTGCCGGTTGGGGTTATTTACAGAAAGGAGCAGCCTTTTTATTTTTCGTTTACTGCTTCGATCCCCGGCGGGGTTGTTGGGGCTTCTTGAGCTCCCTCTATTCAGGATTAGTAGCGCGTGTTTGCTTGTGTATTTTTAGATTTTGCTCTGTCGTAGCCTAAAGATGATTTGTCTGGGACCTTAATGTGTTTTCTTTACCTTTTCATGTTAACAGTATTTAGGTGTGTTAGCACACAGTTTGGGAAATAATATAGATTGCCTTAGTTTTTATCTGCTGATTTGGTCCAGGAAACTGGCCACTTTCAGTTAAGAAGGTGTTTATTTTCAGCAGGATTACAGACTGAAGATTTGAAATTTACTATGGCCCCTTACTTATTTGGAGTTATATTAAAAAGTTTCTTCACAGAGTTAATTTTGAGTTTAATTGTGAATATTAAAATACTTGAGGAAGGGAAACAACATGGATTGTGTTAATTAACCCTCATAAAGTTTTACCTCTTGCCGTCGCACAAGAAGGCCAATATTTCATTACTCATGCATCGTTTTACATGCATTTTGATGCAAGCTGCAAAATGGGGACTATATGACTTGACAAAATATAGAAAGGGATGATAAAATTTAAGCATGAAAGCTAAAAAAGGATGTTAAAAGCAGGATCACCTAAGGACCCAAAGTTAGGACGATATTAAAATGAAGGATAAAACACATAGTTTATGACCCTTTGCTTGACTTGGTAATGCGGCTTCTCAGTTTTTCAAACATTGCAAATTTAATTTCTATTTTTAATGGATACTGCATATGCGTATGCTTATGTGTTTTGTCTTAAATGTTACTTAAATCCTAAACAAGTACTTTTTTTTAATCCTTTTCTTCTAGTTGTGTTAATCCTCTTCCTCTAGGTGTTATTCGTCTTACCCTAGGTGGTAAAAAAAAACATGGTTGACCCCTCCCATCCTCATTCTCCCCCCTCCCAACCAAAAAAAAAAAGCAAACAAAATTGAGTCTTCAACATGGATAACCTTTTGACATGGCTCTAGTGTTTTAGGAGTGTGGAGAGTGGCTTCATGGCATTGGTTGCGACCTTACATGGCCTTTTTGCTCTTGATTATATGTGTGAATGTGATGACAGAGGGCATTTGGAGATTTACAAGTATCTAGTTTTTTGGATCATGATTCTTGAAAAGTTATTGCTTTTATTATGTTGCTTCACCATTTGATTCGATGTCAATGTGAAATTGAAAATTTGGTTAACTTTTGAGAACATTTAAGGTGTAGTATGAGGGACTAGAGTTTGATAATGATAAAAGATCTTGATGTATATACACGTGCTTATATGATTTGACATTGAGAATCTTCCTTCGATCATCTCCAATGAAGCATATCTAATAGTGAAATATATTGCTAATTAGAAAATACCATGGAATGGCCTTGCATGGTATGTGTAGATAATGAGTAGCAAGGACATGCTTGATATGCCCTCTTCCTCTTCATCCTCCTCCTTCTTTTGTGATGAGCTCATAGATGTGTTATTGTATAGAGGCAAACTTATCAACAAACATTGTACAACTCAAGTATCAACAATGCGATATTATAATAAGGAATCAAACTCGGACAAGGTAATGAAGGTGTAGAATAAGATTCACAAAGTACATGTGAATTAATAATAATGTGCGAGAGTTAGAATTAAAAACTTAATTCAGATAACTCAAAGGAATCAAACAATTTTAATGAATTTGAATGGCGAGTGGAAATAGAGCTCTATTCATATTTAGAATATGGTTAATCAAGTGGAAGATGTGTGTAGAGGAGAAGTACGTCTTGTAAAAAGGCCTTTTGCAATGATCTTATTAGATCTTGCAAAAGTGCAATGAATGATCTCTCTAAAGAAGAGAGAATAAATTGTTAGGTCATTGCTATATTTCCCTTATGAATTGAGGCTTAATTTAAGAAAAGCAAATGCAAAGTGGAAGGAGAATGGGAATTTTTTGTGAAATGTAAGCTTGGTGATGAGGTTGCTTCTACTCTGAATAGAAAAGCAATGTATGAAGTTGTGTAGGCACTAAGAAGAAGAAGAAGCAAGCATGCTAGTGAAATTTTAATTTGCATTACTTTTGAATGATTCCATAATAGCCCACCAAAGGAAAGCAAGCCAACGAGTAACATGCTATGTTTTATATTATTTTGATGAAGAATAGTTTGAACAAAATTTTGTCTTTTTTAATGCCTTGAGATCAAGTTATGTTATCTAAACTTCATATCTTGCATTTTAGATGTCGACGAAAGAATTTTCAACTACTCTATAGCCATTATTTTGAATGAGTTGAGTTGATTAGGTTGTTATTATGAAAGTAATCAAAGGACAGGGATGTATGATTATCATGGAAATTTATTGGATGGTGCAAAACTGCATTGTTGGTGCACTTGGAACATCTGTACTATCTTCTAGTTCTTATGTTTGCCAATGATTGAGTAGATCTTATAAGAAAGAAAGAGAAAGGAAGGAAGAAAAAAGAAATCTTGAGAATTATAGAGTGTTCTTTCTTCAATTAGCCTCTCCTTGTCTATCCTCTTGCAAATTTTTCTTCATTCCTAAGATCACCTTTTAGTTATTGGAAGTATCTTTGATACTCCAAGTTGGTGATGGATTTGTAATTGCTCTTTTAATGTTGATTGTTCTTAAAATTCATAGCTTCATTGGCTCCACAACAAAGTGTAAATTCTTCAAATTCCATCGCTATAGAATTTGAGAGATTAGATCATAAATCCATAAAAATCATTCATTGATCATTGCTTGTCAGCACCGCTGGCATAATCAATGAACTTTCATGTTTAGACATCATAACCATTTCATAAATGACATGGTTGTAAACATATTATGCTTGCTTCTTTTATGCCTAAGTCATTTATAGAGAGGGTTTATTTATGCTTTGGCTTTTTATGTAGCTGCCTTTTACTTGGCAAATGGCTTTTATGTAGAAAATCAAGATAGTGCATCATTTTTTGGATTACGTGGAAGAGCATCTCCTTTAATTGTTGTGGTTCTGATGGAAATGGTCCAAGGAAGTCAATTCCTTATATGACAAATAGCTAGGCACTCTCAGTTTGATTGATGAGCATTATCTAAGTTGCCTTAATATTTTTCCAACAAACTACTATGTTGGACATTTCCTCCCAAATTTCTTTGCATCCTTATCAAGACTAGGTTAGTAGTTTCATATTATGTTTCATGAAGCTAATGTTGCCCCCCTTTGCTTTTTTACCAAATTCTCCTTCATGTATTTCTTATAGAATAGATTTTGTTTCAAATGGTGGAACACATTTCAATAAAGGGCCTTCAAATGATCTCTTATATAGTTGGTCATCAGTTATAATATTTCTCACTTTTGATCTATATGGCTATTTTTTGGTTGCTATTTAGGCAGTTTTCCATTCCATAAGTACTTCATGATAAGAGTAACCCAAGCTCTTCTTGGTTAGTGACAAGGAGATGATTCTTTCATGATCCATTTGTTCTCTAAAGGTTCCCAACAGATGCCTTTCAACTATTATTCTATTTTTACCAAACCTTAATTGATCAAAGTAATGCCTAAGATGATATTCACAAAATTCCTTGTGTCAATAAGGACACCTTGTACACAAGAGTTTGCAATTACCACCATGATTACTACAACTTTGTTGCAACGTTTTTCATTCTTGGGATTGTTCTTGAGGTTGACAGTAATCGAAATCAGTGTAGATTGTTGTTGAGCATCACATCTCATATGGCATGTATACTTCCTTCAATGACAAGTTGCATTGGCATCTCCTTTAATTATCACTTAAATAGTTTTTAGTAAATGCATTCAGTTATTTCATTGGTGTGTTCTTTTGGAGTTACTTCATTTTCATCATTAGACCATATAAATGGCTTTTGAGCAAGTGTTACTTATGTTTTAGTAGGAATGTTTCTCTCTCATCATTTATTGGTAGGATTTAAACTCTTTTTCTTTGCTGATGTCTTAGGAGGCTGAAGTGGGAATTCTTTATGGTATTCATTGTTTAGAAATTTCAAACTAGAATCCTTAGAGCATGAAAATCACAAATATTGTGATTATCTTAATATAGTAGAGGTTAAGTCATAAGTGGAGGAGGTCAACAGAGTCTTTGTTCTTGTAAAGCAACAAGTGCTTTTTAGGTTTTTAGATCAGTGGAAGAGCTTCTTCTTGGATTGAATTATAATCTTTAATTTTTCCTCGTTCTTCAATCAAGACATACTCGATTTGATTTACAAAGGCAATCCTAGCAATGTTAAACTTGGGATTCTTTTGGTTTAAGAATTGGTTCATTAATTGATTATTCATAAATAGTGCTTTTTGGTGTCTTGAAGATAAGTGACACCCATTATTGTCCATGAGCCTATCCATTTCTTCACTATGAATTATTTTTGAGCTATTTTCATTATTTTTGTATATGTTGATGATGGCTTCCTCACTAACTTGGCCTTGAAAGCAAAATTTGGATGTAATCCTTTTCCTAAAGTATTTCTTACCAAATTTTATAAAGAATTCTTTCTTTCTATAAATATAGAATTAAACCAGTTAATAAATCATGCAATTTTCTTTTGGCCTTGTTTTAGTTGGAGGAAATCTCGTTCGTTCAACTTTTTGAGATTTTATTGCAATGGAAAAGGTAGTTACAAATTGCCGTTTATAGTATGCGATTTACTTAAGAGTTAGTCTATGAAACCAACTTTGGGAATTTTCCTCTAATGCGTTTGCAAATAAATGACACCCATCTTACACTTAGTATATGCCTATTGCTCATTGGAAATTCGTTGCATTTTCTTTTTGATCAGTATTCCTTATATACATTAGTAGCCTTTGGATGCACTTAGTTAAATTGAGGTTATTCTCAAGCAATTCTTGAATTAACATAAGGAACTCATCATCCACATGATCCTTGTCTTTTGCTTTTGTCATCTATAAGGTGAGATTTTATATTTATGATTTGGTATACTTCTTGTTCATGATGACAATTCTGTTATTTATGTTTGCTTATTGATATAGTTGTTTTTTTTTTCTTTTAGAGAACTTTGAAGTAGATTCTTTATTAGTCTTAGAAGATGGTGAAACTAAAGCCTCTGTTTATTATAAGACTTTTATTATACAAATAGAGCTAGAGTAACTTTTGTAAGTAAAGACAGAGGTTGAGGTTGTATTGGTTAGGATAATTTTAAGGTGAAATCGATGGAGTAAATATTGTGGATGAAAAAGTAGGGAACATAATAAGGGTGGAGGAGGTCAAAAAGGTGGGCGAACCCTTTGGAACTGAGGTGGAAGAGGAAACAAGGGTGGTGCTACTTAAGTAACTCCTCTGTAATGTTAGAACAGACTATAGGTCTTGAAAGGTATTGGAGGGGAGAATGTTAGAAAAAAATTGTCGGAGAAGTTATAGGTTGATTGATAGGGAATTGATAGAGACCAGGAGGATGGTGATAGTGGGATCAGAGAATTTGGTAATGATTAATTCATGCAATTGTCTAGTTTCATGTGTCAGCCTTTGCATTTGAGTCAAAAAGACAACTTTCTTGATTAATAACTTTATTAATAGGGTTATTGGGTTGGTTATTAGCTGATTGGTTATCATGGTCAACCATTGATTTTGAACAAAATGAAGGTCTTGAGTGAAATGTGGATGAGAGCACAAAAAATGTTAACATGAAAGCTTGTTAACTACTTTGTAGCCATTAGGAAAAAGATCATTGATCATATTGATATCATTGATCAATTGAACAGATCGAGCAAGTTCGAATTGGCGTAACATGAAACCTATTAGACCGAATCCAAAAAAAACAAGGAATGTACATTGACTTGAAAGATGCCCCCAAGAACTGTTTTACGTCACGCAATTATCAGGGGCGCGCTCTACCGCTGAGCTAATAGCCCGTCGTGTGGGCCTCGCCTGCTATGCCAAAAGCGAGAATAAATATCTGACGAGTTAAAATCATCTTGATAGAGATGACAGGTCCATTCTATATATTCTCAATAGGATCAATTATAACAAGTCACACGCTCATTCGGGGGTCAAAGAGTTTCAGAAAACGTTCTTGATGGAACAAAATGTGAGTGAAAGATCCTACCACAGAATAGAAATAATAATTAAGGGACAGGGATGCAAGATTTATTGTAGAAAGCCATTGAATAGGGAATAACGATATTGGTGGTGTGCTTGGAACTTCTTCACTATCTTCTTCTTGTGGTTACATAGTATTTGAGTGGATCTCACAAAAAAAGAGAAAGAAAGAAATGAAAGAAATCTCTTAAGAATTATAATATTCTTTATATAATTAACCTCTCCTTGCCTATCCTCTCATGCCCCCTTTTCTTCATGCTAAGGATCTCCTTATATAACTATTAAGAAGCATCTTGAATGCTCTAGAAATTATTATTGGTACTTGTTGAATGGAGAATAACCATGTTGATAATATGCTTGGAACTTTTCACTATCTTCTTCTTGTGGTTACTGAGTACTTGAGTGGTTCTCACAGGGAAAAAAATGAAAAAAGAATGAAATGAAAGAAATGTATCAAGAATTATATTGTTCTCTCTACAACTAGCCTTTATTTGTCTATACTTTCATGCCCTCTTTTCTTCATGCCAAGGATCTCCTCATGTATCTGTTGATAAACATCTTTAACTCTCTAGATTGGCAATTGATCATCTTCTTGATGGAATGTGAAATTGGTCTTAAAATTTGTGACTTTCTTAACTCCATAATTAAGATTGAATGCTTTAAATTCCATTATTATAGAATTTAAGAGGCTGGATCATAAATCCATAATTAATCTATTGGAATCATGTATTGATCATTGATTTTTAGCACCCTTGGTTTTAGTCAATGAACTTTTATGTTTGTTTAATTAATGAACTTTCTTGTTTCCAGATCAGATTCATGCTATAAATGATCCGATTGTTAATGATATTATCCCTTTATTATTTATTCCTTTGTAGGGTTGATTCTTTTATGCTTGCTTCCTTTGTGTGCAAGCTGTTTGCAGAAGGGGTTTTTTTATGCTTGGGTCCTTTATGTAGTGCTCTTTTACCTACAAAACGGTTTCCACTTGGATGATCAAGATAATGTTGTTTTGGAATTAAGAATAATGATTTTGAACATGTTATTCGTAGCAATGCACTATTTATGTACTAGTTAAGTACCACTTGTCTTCAGAACTAGGTTTTTAAAACTTGTTTTTGAGCCATAGCGCCACTGAAGTTGCAACAGCAGAAGTTACATTTTGCTACAAATGCAGTTCATAATGTGTTCTTCCATACTGTTTACAGAAGCACATGTGCAGTTATTATATGAGGAATAATGCAGTTTCTTTGAGAAGTATTAAGTGAAGACTACCTTAGCTGATTTGAGACTCACAAGGGCCATAGGCATAAAGACATGCACACCTGTGAATTACATTAGAAGATCAAAGGGTTCAACTTTGGAAGATGTAACGTTACAAGCTTTGAAAACAATACTTGGACTTACAACAACTTCTAATTTTGCTTGCTTTGGCAGACAAGTGGGAAAGACAAGGCAAACGCTTACAGAAACCATCTGTATAAAGTATTGTAGTTGAAATGTTTTGGAATGTTTTCCTCACACATCCATCTTCTTCTTCATTATAGCTAAATTAGAATGTAGGATTGAGTAAGCATACGGTTTGTATCGATGAATGTTACACCTTGTCCTTAAGTCGTTGATATATGATAAGCTAAATAATGAGCAGGCTCAAAATTTTTGAACATACATGTTCAATCTCGGTTTTTGAAGTGGAGAAATGCCTTTTCTGTGTTTTAGATGTGCTGCCACATGAATCATTGTTTTTGTTTGACATTTAGAGTAAAATGAATTTACCACGTCTTAGAGACAGAGAGGGAACTGAAATGGTAATCATCAATATTGATGCAGATAATTGACATGTCTTCCAACTTATTTTATGTTGTGACAGAGACCAAGCACAAATGTTTTGATGAAGTTTGTGAATGGCTCTCATGGTTTCACTTGTGGACAATGCTCATAGCGTAGCCTAAGCTTGTAGATGTTGCTCACAGCTTGCTTAAGCTTGCAGATGTTGTTCACTGCTTCACCCAAGGTTGCTGTCACCACTTGAAGCTGTGCTTTTGCAAGTCCCGTGCAAATGGACAATTAGGGTTGTACCTATTAAGAAGGGTGACTAAGGGCTTCTTTGGTAGGAGGAATTTTATTAAACCATTATTGTTACATTAAAAGCTTCACAAGAGTGAGGAGTTGTCAATTGTAACATTCCATTAGCCAAGAATGTTAAAATAAAAGGCTATAATCAAAGGATATAATCGCTGAATTGCTCAAAAGCTTACTCTTTGAAAAAAAGACCACAAAATAATTCAATAGGGATCAAACAATATTTGCTACTTCTAGTGTGAGACTAATCCAACCCTTTTACTGATTCAACGATTTACCTTTCAAGTGAGTGTCTCATTCATTACTTCTTCGCTTTAAAACATTTTGAATAACCATGTCAATTAAAATGCCAAACATCTATGACATAGAAAACTTATTCCACTAGAGGATTTGGAGTGCTCTAGCTACACCAACCTTGGTGGCCAATATTAGGAAACACATGTCAATTACTCAAATCAAACTTATGCAGTTCAAGGTAAGCTTTTTAGCACTATTAAGTTTCATTCCTATGTGGAGTACACTCGAATTCTTTGGGTATGCGAGAGTCATTCAATACTATTAAATCTCATTCAAACACACAGTAGAGGACTTTAAAAACCTAAGTCATAACAACAAGGACTGCTTGATATTAGCCAATTATGTCTCTATTATAACGAGTTAAAGAAAGCAGAATCAGTTAGGGCTCAAAGTTTGTTTGAATGAACGGTTGTATGGGCAACAATTAATAGAAAAGATTGAACTTTTAAGGACCATATGATTGTTTATTAAGGCTTCAACACTATGCATAAAATCAATTCAATTCTCACTTCTCGATAAAGGAATCATAACATAAAATAAAAAAATATATGTTTTGGAAGAATCCTAGATGGTAGAAAATTTTAGAAAAACAGGAAAATCGTAATGTATGAATAATGTGTGTGTATATATATACACATTATTCATACGTATATATATATATCAAATAAGAGTTGTATCAATGGAAGAATCTTAGTTCTTAAGACTATATACACTTGAATGCTAATTCTTTATTGACTTTTTGTCAAACATACAAATGTTAACAACAATATAACGGGTCCTTTTTCTTATTGTTTGTAGTATATACTCAAAATGCAAACTTGTACTGTTGATTTCTTAATCATGTGGAAATCATAGGATCAGTTGTGAAGCCTTTCCTATTATCACAAAGTTTTGTTTTGCCTAGTTAGTCTTGCAGATGTGATAGATTTTATGGAGTCATAATTGGATGGCTCAGTTATCATGTTTGGAAAGTTTCTCATTAATTTATATCTTTATTCATGCTGCATTGTTTTTGGATCATATCTTATAATTCTTTAGTTTAATTTCATTTATATTTGAATGTGTTCTGCCGAAGCCTGTGTATAATTGCCCAAAGTAGCAATTGAGTTTTTATGTGAGCTCATAATCTTTGAAATTGTTTTCTGTTTTGCTTTTTCATTCTTTTGTGTGATAAAAATGTCTTGACAGTCATGTGTAAGCTTGTTCTTTTCTTTTTGTTTTTGCTCTCATAGGCTCTACACCGTTATTTACTGTCTTCTTGAGAGTACTTTACAATGACAATTTGAGAAAAGAAGAATCTAATTTTGTATTTTAGCATGTAAGTAATCTTGTTTAACTGCAAATTTATTGAGAAAATGTTAACATCTAATCCTCTTTGTTCTTCCTATGCATGAACTGCATCATGACCTCATTTAATCAAATACAATGTGATGCTGACTTTTTTTTTCATTGTGTTTGTCCTTTTATTTGTATTGCCATTTTATATCCTTCATTATGGATGTTCTAAACTTCAGGAATAATCCTTATTTTTGCAGAATCAATGGAACCATTGAATGCATCACCCATAGAGGCTGTTGAAAATTCTGGTACTATACAGAACTCGAAAGAACAGGTTACCCTATGAATTCTTCTTTACTTCTACGGTATATGATATGCTAAGTATTCCAGCACTGATTATATTTTTTTTATTGGCTAGTCACTTTCTTCTAAAGATGAGAATGCAGTGCCTAATGAGCTTTCACATGATTCAAATGCCATTGATCCATCAACGGATGTCCCATTGAGATCCTTGAATAATAATTTAGGCCAAGATCCTGCTTATCCAACCAATGTTTATGCTCCACAGGCACAAACATTTGTGTATGGGGGTTAGTTTGTTTTCCTATTCTCTTATGTGTCCTGGGAGTGACAGCTTGTATCCCTTTTCTTTTACATAAATCCTAATAAGTGGAAATATCTAGTGTCATGTCTTATTCTTGACCATTAGCATAGAAGTTGAACATCTTTTGATCTTTAGGGTATGAGAACACTAAATGGGAAGAATATCCACCTCATTTTTTTCATGCAGAAGGCATGGAAGGTGGATCAACAGTAAGTATATCAGTTATCAAATTTCTTTCCACCGTTTGGTTTTCATGGGGTTAGTAGTATTGATTCTGTTCATTTTGTTTAATTTAAGGGCATTTACAATGAGAATCAATCAGTAATGTTCCACACTGGTTTTGGGTACAACCCTCACATGCCGTATGGGCCATACTCACCTGTTACAACACCTTTACCTGCTCCTGGGGGCGATGGTCAGCTTTACTCCACACAGAATTTTCATTTTACAGGTCCATATTATCAACAACCGACCCCATCAAACATGCCATATTTACATACGCCGACTCCAAAATCTCAAACTGAGTTGACAATGGCATTTGACCGACAAGGTACTTCTAAATAGTGGTAGCTTTTATTAGGAACCATGTTACCCATGGTTCTATAATTTGCAATATTTGATGGTTTTTATTATGGTGTAACTTGGACAGATTGGTTGAAATCTCCAGATGGGTCAGGCTCTCTTACTCCACTACTTTCGCCTGCAGCCTCTCCTCAACCTACTAGTGTTGTTAGATCGTTTGGCTTAATCGATTTGCCCTTTGCTTCTGGAATGGTAGACCCTCTTACTTATACATGTCTTTTGAGGTGGATTGCTTAATTTAATATCTTTAGATTGCATAACTTTGTTGGATTTTTTTAGACTATTCAACTATGAGTGGAGCTTGCCATTTAATTGTATTACACAAAAATAACAAACTAATTTGTCCTTACGATATTTAGTGCTCTCTTCCCATGCTTATTTTCTCTTGTGCTTTATTTATTTTAATCATTTTTAAGGTGGTTGTCCAATGAGGCTCATTAAGTTTATGAGGTTTTTGATTAATTTCTAGGGTTTGATAATTCTTTGGATTGTTTGCTATCATGTCTAGCAAATCAGTTAATCTTTGGATATTTATGTTAAATTTAATATCTAAAATGAACTTAATCCATAATTAATGCTAATTCATTCATACACATTGTTAATATTAATTGATTAGTTTTTGGATAATACATTTGTTCTTTCAATTAGTCGTGCTTATTTCAATAGGTTTATCAATTATATTTAAGTCATGATTAGTTTTACCTAGTGAGTTTTATAAACTGAATAAAGATGTGCTTGGTGTTTGTCCCACAACCTAAACAATAAAAGATAATCATTAAATTAGAATTGCTAAGTTTTCTTGTAGGTTATTTGATGAGGCTTAAACATACAAGCTTGAGATGTCTTTACATTGCAAAGATTATGATTCAAGGAAGATTATTATGATTAACTTAAGTTTTTATTTAATCATGTATTACCATAGGATCATTGATAAAATGCATGCAATATTGGTTGACTTAACACTAACAAGTCACAACATATTAAGTTTCAAAATCACTAATATCATGGTGGTTTCGTTTGCTTTTCAAACCTCATTTTGTATGAGATGCAGATTGTCATGAATTTGAATAGACCATCCTTTCATTGAGGTTAAGAAACCTTTGCGACTTGTAGGACAACGAATCATCAATCTTGCGAAGTCAATGAGTAGAAGTTCATCCTTGGCTCCATGAATCGTATGTCTAACTTGACTGATGATGATGATAGAGAGCCATTTGTCATGATTTGAGTTAGTTGGATGATGTATTGTATTGTATGACCTATCTTATATAAGTTGTGTTGAAGGGCTAATTTTGTGACTAATGTTTTCACCAATCTTTTTTGGAATTGATTGGACTTAAGGAATATTTAAGATTAACATTGTGTCATAGTTCAAGTATAAAATGCAAATTTTTATAAAAAATAATCTGAAATATAATTTGTGTTTCTAAACCCCAATGGTTGAAGAAGTTTTCCATTCCATTACCTAAGTGTTCATTTTGATGTTCTTATTGAACATCACTATTTGTTTCAAATAAGTTGTTAATTTTTTAAATCCTTAATTGACTAGGGCTCAATGTTTTTATTTGATTCTTTTCTTTAAAAGAATCATGTTATTTTGATTCTTCATGTTAAAAGAATTGATTTGACTTAACCCTTCTATAAAAAAGGATCTTTTTTTTGGATTTTTTTGTTAAAATAATTATTAAAAGATTGATGGTTCAATTCTTCTTATGAAAATAATCACGTTTAAAGTTTTTTCTCATATGTGAGCTAGTAAGTGAAACACAAGTGATCACTAAGGGTGGATGTAAGAAATTGTCCACAATCACTTGAAGGGCCCCTATTTTATGATTTTATTTTTGCTCCAATTGTATGCGTAGTTTTTGTCTAGCAAGCCTCATGCCTTATTAAGTGAGAGGCACTCTTTACATTAATCATCATTGATCAAAGGAGCTATTTACATTAGATGAATATGGTGCAAATTTACATTGAGGGCAAGATGTTCTTTGAGGTTCTCCAAAGAGGAGAAGCATCTTGCATGGTTGAAGCCTAAGGTGGTTCATATTCTTTACTATGGTCCTTTTGAAAGTGATTATAATTGAATGTGCACTCTTAGAACAACACTTGACATTTGGAAAAAAATTAAATGCCATTTAGGAAGGCGCAACACATGTTAAAGGGTCTAAGATTATCACCACATGTTAAAGAGTCTAAGATTATCTTGATACATGATTGAGCTTTTCATATATTACTTAAAGAACAAATTGAAGATAGGTTCATTCCATTTATGAATACATCTAATGCTTTATCTAATCTTGCTAAGGGTTTCAATAATGATGAATTAATGAGTAAGCTTCTCTGGTTTTGCTCAAAGAATTTGGTCCTTTTGATCCCATGTTCACAACTTTTAATATTGTATAATATTTGACTTAGCTTAGATGAACCACTTGGTGATATTCTACCTATTGAGATGGAAATATTTTCACTATAAGATATAAGCAACCAATAAGCAAAGGAGGCCAAGAAACTCATAGCTTTACAACCTAAGACATCCTTCAAAGATGAAGAGGAAGACATCGGATAGAAAATTGCATTACACTTTAGATGCTTTAACAATATAATGTAAATGAATTAATAGGAGAGTAGTTACTTCAATAAAAGAAAAAATTTATAACAATAACACAAAGAGAAGGATAAAAGTAACTGATCACGTGCTTCAAATGCAATTGTTTGATCATATTCAAAGAATAGTCATTGCTTAAAGAAGGAGAAGAGGAAGATCAAGAAAAAGTCTGTGAAGGCTATGATGTGGAGAAAATTGAATGAGAACATATCAAGGATGAGTTGGTGGTGGAGGTTCGAATATGTCACTTGATCCAAAGATGACAAGCAGCTTTGTGAAGAAGAAAAGGTATAATGACCCTTTTTCATTAAGATTGAGAAGATTCCTTATTTGAATTGCACTAAGAGTATGATAAGCAATTTAGGAGATGTCTTAAGATCGAGGAGGATAAGGATTATCTTGGCTTGTGAGTATTCTATTGAAATAGTGGGAAGTAGTCTTTAGAGAAGAAGAGCTTATACTAGGAGTTAGGGACCAAGATGATTAAGCATTTGCAAAAATGAATAAAAACACTGCTCTTATGCTAGAATTGCAAAATTTTAGATACCATACTTTGCATTCTATATCATATTTGATTATTTGGTTACTTTGCTAAGAAGTGATTGAGATTATGTATGCATTCTTCACCAATTGTGCATGCACATATTGCAATAGACATGAATGTCATGCATATGTTTGTTGTTTTAGAATATTTGTTTAATCTCTCTCATCTTCTTATGTTTGGATGCTTATAATTTTGTCTTGTTCTTATGTAGGTGAATTGAAGACTAATGGTAAAGATCCCAAGTTAGTTTGAGTGCCTAAAAAAAGAACTAAAAATATTTTTTAGGTTTTCGTCCATTCGAGGATAGTGGAGGTATGTGGTGCTCTGGTAGTGTATATTCATGTCTTATGTTAGGTGTTAGGTGCAAGTTGATATTTATTTAACCAAGCATAAATTGTCATATGATGTTTGGGGACAACTTGATGAAGAAAGTCATATGAGTTGGAAAATTGGTAATAATCTCCTTACCTCAAGTAAGGCCCTCTTTGTTGAAAGTCAGGGCATGATCTTAGTAGTATTAGTTAATTATGTGACAAATGATATTAGGTAGTTTTTCATACATTATATTGCTTAATCAAAAGGTTGGAAATATTTGTTTTATTGTTTTGCAAAATGATAATATCTATTTGCTTGATTTGAATTTTCAAATGAGCATAGTCATACTTGTTTTCAGTCTACTATGAATGATGCACAATTGAGATATAGGAGAGCTTGTCATGCTACTAAGAACACCTTAAGGTGTTTTAGATTAGATCTTGTTTGAGGCTTACATTGGCTTGACTTTGATCAGGATCAATTTTGTGATGCTCATTTAAGGGAAAATGGAGCAAATTGTATTTTATATTAAAATAAATTATTTCAATAAAAGGCCTGTGGAATTATCACACTTAGATTTATTCCAATCAATACAACTTATGAGCCTTGGTGGAAAAGAATATGATTTGATTGTAGTGGATGATTATTTCATATTTTTGTGGGTATTGTTCTTGAAACATAAGAATAACACATTTCTTGCTTTTGAAAGACTTGCATGGTTAATTCAGAACGAGAAATGTTTTCAAATTTTTGCCATGCTGAGTTATCATGATGGAGAAAATTAGGGTTTCAAATTATTTTACAAAAATTAAGACAGCACAGTAACAAGATGCAATAGAAAGATAAATCATCCACTTTTTGATGTAACTTGGTCGTACTTAATGAGTATGTATCACCCAAGTATTTTTAGGTTGAAGCAGTAAATAGAGCATGCTATACTCTAAATCAATGAAGTAATTGACCTAGTCACACTCATTAGTTTGTTCAACTAATATCAAGGCATTTATGGCTTTCAACATATGTACTTTCGTGTTTGATGAATTTGTGCATGTTGTTGATGATTTTAACTACCATCCTCCAAGGAAGGTTGACTTAGAAATTGCAATTGAAGTGCATTGGTTGGGCAAACTATTCATTAGAGAGAAGGAAGATCAAATCTAGTGGCTACTAGAATTGTTGAAGGAATCGATGTATTCAATGGACCTCTCAAAAGAGTTAATCATGGTTGTTCCATAGCTAGTATTCAAATTCGAGCATCATTCACTTATACAATTAACTATTCAGCTTTCATTTTTGAAATTAGTACTAAAATCTATAAATGATGTAATTAATAGTGAATTTAATGTTGAAGTAATATATGAGGAACTACACCAGTTTTTCTGTAATGATATTTGTAAAATATAGCTAGCCCTAGGGATCATCTAATAATTAGAAAAAGTGAATTTTTAAAAACAATATAAATGAGTGTAGTTTGATTATAAGGAACAAGGTTAGGTCTATAGTAAAAGTATTGGTCAAACCAAGGGAATTGATTCTGATGCAACCTCTTGTATTGCTAGTCTTTAAGCTATTAGGGTACTTCTAGAATTTTCCTGCTACAAAACTTTCAAGCTTTATCAAATGGATACATTATGCATATTTTAAATATTTTATTTTATAAGGTGTGTATGTAGAACTGCTATTGATTTTAAAAATAATGAAAACATTATTGTGTATTCAAGTTGAAATCTCCATTATATGGACTAAAATTGCAACTAGAGCATGTTGTGATGGGTTGTACTTGTGTCAATTTTATTAAAGAAAAGGTAGCGCTTTTTATCAAACATAAAGATATTGACTTACTTATTGTTTAATTATATATCGAAGATGCTTAATTTAATTTAAGTAATTGTTAGTTGTGTGAAATTTATTTTGTTTGGGCAATAGTTACTAGATAAGGATGATGGGAGAGTTGACATTCTTCCTTGGTCTACAGATAAAGCAAGGAGAAGATGAGATATAAGTCAAATCCAAGTATCTCAAAAAGTTTTGGCATGAGCAACCTCCAAGTAGGAGCATGGATGGGGCCACCATTGGATGTTATTGAATGTAAATGGAAGGGATTTTTTGCAACTTCTTGAGTAGAGGATGGGTACTCTTGAGACTTTGTGTTGATCCTTTTTGTCTTAACAAAATGTTAATACCTCTCTAACTTCTTTTTCTCCTCGGGTTCTTAAAATTTGTTAGCCTTGACAGCCTCTCAGCCCATCGAATTGATGGTATCATCAAATTCTTTGCTATTAATGGGAGATTGAGGAGAACCAGTGCATAATCTCTTCTTGGTTGGTTACTTGAGGGACGTTGGGCATTTTACACAAACTTTGAGAGGATTCATAATATTGATAGTTTTGGAATCACTTTAGGCCATTTTTTAGCTTTTTTGTATCTACTCTTCTAAGTTAGCCAAGAACCTCTCTTGAATTTAAAGGTACTAGCATTAGATTTGCCTTGCCCTCCAAGTTGCATGATCAACACCAAGCTTAGTGTATAAGTTGGTCAGCGGTCTCGAATTGAACCCCTTGAAAACTTTCTTCAAGAGCTTGATTTGTCCATTGGTTAAGTGTGGCGATGTGGTCGACATTTCTTGGACCCTTGAATATATTCACAGCGAGTCCTTTTGTCAAAAAATGTAATGGGAAGGCCAAACAATTTCTTATCACTCCAATGTTGGAAGAAGTCATTGCTTGGGATATTGATCATTGCTTCATTTCATTCATAAAATGAAACCAGTTCTTGTTGAATTTGTGTCTGCTCATCTCTAATATAAGCAAAGTAGGGGGTAACAACAATGCTCAATGCTTGTTGCACTACGATCGAGCCATGGTGGTTCAAGGGCTTTCACGAAGATATGTTGGAGTGATAGGTAAGCCTCCCATAACATGAACTTGGTGAAGACAAAGAGGTTATCCCTTGGTTTTGAGGCAATTACCTTGGCATCTTTTCACAAATTACAGATGTGTCAATTAGTCAACATGGCCTCTTCCTTGACCTGGGAGAATATGAAAGCCTTTGTTCTCCTTAAATCTTTATCTTTAGGCTTGTCTTTAATAAGCACCAAAGGTGAGCAGGTAGGATTGTTACTAAGGGAAGGAAAGAAAAGGGCAAAGCCAGGCTATGGAACAAGGTCAAGAGTTTATGGGTGAGAAGAATGAAACTCTCGTTATGCTCTAATATATAGCACTTAACATTGTTTTTGGTTCTCTTGTTGATGGAGAGAGACTCTTTAGAACACTTGTTGACCAACTATTCCCTTTGTGACATTACCTAATTGTGTTGTGTAATGCATGTTGGATAAGTCATCATCTAAGGTTCAAATTTAAAAATAAGATTGCTAGAGTATTGGCATGGTATTAGGACACGATAAAACACAAAGACATACAATATACACTCTTTGGAGCTTGGAGTTTATGGAAAATTGATAGAGACGAAGAAGAAAATAAGTTAAAAAAGAAGTATTGAAATGAAGAGATCTTCATTATTTAAAAGTATTATAAGAAGTGGTTATCAATAAGAAAGTACAGCATAACTATTGTATTGTGGATTTCTCGGAATACCTCCTCTTCGCAACCCATGACTTTTAGAAGTACTCACAAGTATATCCTGAATCCAATTGTTATTTATTGCTCAAGAGAAACCTTAGGACAAGTAAAGGTAATGTGAGCCAAGTCTCTTTGTAGTTTAGCCTTGTTCAAGGTGCTCTTGGTAAAAGTGTGCACACATCCTCCAAATCTCATAGCTTCTTCTACAGGGACCCTTTATGTTATCTTAGAGTTTGGATGTATGTCCTCTTCTTAGTTATATGAACAATTAGGAATTTTATGGAGTCGCAAAGTTCTTCCTAGTATAGATGAGCATTTTTCATCATGTTGTATTGATCATCCTTTATTTTTTTTTTGCAGGGCATTGATCAAAAGGATTAGGGCATTTCCTCTACTCCACGACATTAGTCAGGTTACCTTAGGCATGCCCAAACATTTTACGACATGTGAAGCACAACTTTGTATTAGCTATTGATAGACTTGTCGTTCCCTTCTGTGATAAAGGAGAACATCTCCTATTGGTGAGCAAATACCTTTTATATTTTTGTTTTCTCTTCATTCTCCAAAAAATTGATCTTAGAAGAAGAGGAATGGGAAATTAAGATATGCTTTGGCATGCACTTAACAAGTTCCTTCCTTGCCTTTGTATGCTCAACAGATGTCTTTGCTTTAGCAATACCTTCTTTGACTTGCTCATAACCTTTTGCATTGTGCTTGACTTGATGACATCCTTTGGCTGAGTCGCTTTGTGTCAAAAGCCATTACTTTAACTTCTAGAGTTTTGGTGAAGAGTTTTGTATACATCATGGCCTTTATTACCGCTACGATAACATTGATGCTCTCAGCCACCTTTTCTTATAGTCTATGGCTGAGCTTGAGCACCATCTATAAGGTAGCTATCATGTGCCATTATTATCCTTTTTTTTGCAAAGGCTTAAAAACAAGGAGAATCAACAAAGATGAAGAGAAAAACATTCAAAGATCAAAGATCACTTCACTAAGATGCATGCTTAACTAGAGAAAGGAGGTAGCCCAATAGTTGCATCAAGCACGAAAACTCACTTCACCCAAACTTTCAAAATCAAAGAGTTGAAGTCAATTAATGATATGATGGTGCAGATTTGCCCTTAAATAAGATTCTAAATGCAATGCTTTTATATTCTATATAAATGACAAATCCAAGCATTGGGGAAGTATATAGTTTCAAAATGCTGATTATGTCTTGATTGGTTTTGTTGAGCTCAACAAAAATGACAACCATATATGAAGTAATTGATTTGATAGGTGACATGTTAAGAGATCCATTGACCTGATTCAAATAAGGATCTGTGCTTATGAGAAAGGCTTTGGAAGGTTGGGATACTCTCCATGATAATGCATTCCATAATATAAAGTCTGTTCCAAGGATGATTATGAGATGAAATCAGTAAGGCCATGCCAATAGTATACAACTTAGAATATGTCTACTAGAATAGCAACTAGATTTGGGAGATTCATTCCACTATCATTGAGGATGCCCCCACAATATTGTTATTGTCATAGCATATGCTCAATAACTTGCCCTTACCTTGCCAACATCAACATGTTCTTGCTATGCAACAATGCACTTTTGTGCCAAAAGTATAAAAAGACCACTTGTGGGAGCAAGAAAGGCATTAGGTTCCATTTGATTTGATCTTCCATGATTTTATTTGATATCTAGCTACCATTCAAAGCACTTCCAAGAGTCACCAATTATTTTTCTTGGTAGTTCAATGCTTAATTCTTTCATAAAGGACTCTATCTCTCCTCTTAGTGAGGCCATTCCATACTCATTACTTGTGTTGCATACTTTTAGCTCCTAAAATCATGCTGTCTTTATTTGAGTGTTTGTTGCTTGAAATCTCCTCTTAGTTCTCTCTCTCTCTTGTACTCTCACTCTAATCTATGCTCCTAAAACTCCAACCTCAATCCCCTTCGGATTTCTTGATCTCCTTTATTGCAAACAAAGCACTATTACCTTTACCCTTTCACAAAACTTCATCAACAATATTCCGTTTGATTGATGGAATAGATCAACGTGTCTTTATCTTGTGTTTAGCTTGATTCCAATGTAGCACTTAATTAGTAATCTTTTTTTAGCAGGTTAGTTTTTTTTTGTTTCATTTTTCCCCTTATTAATCTTAAGTTTTGATATGGAATGGCTCCAAAAATCTTGTCAGAGGGTTTCATAGATTATGGGATTGGAGATCCAACAAGGATGAGTGCAATAATTAAGAAATGTTTTTTTTTCCAAAAAATGAAAAAAAAATACAAAATTTAGCAATAGAATTTGATATGTTCTTAAAATGGCCGAGGATTTAGATTTGCTTATAGAGCCACCATGGACCCTATATCCAAGTTGATCTATGGAGCAACTACTCCTATAATTCAGGTTTTAACTATCTGGTGATTAGATCAACTATGTCATCTTGATGTTACAAGAAGTACTGGAGTACATACTAATGATCCATTTGATAAGAAGGATCAAAACTCAACCAAAAAGAATTGCATATTTGATATCTATGCATAATAATCTTCATCTTCTAGCAAGGAGTCCACATTTATGCAGGGGACAAGACCATGGGTACCAGCAGTGTGACATTTGTTTTGTTGGAAAACACCTGAATTTTTTACATTGCCCAACTTTTCTTGGATGCACCTGAGTTTGAAGCAGTTCTATTTTTTGAAAGATGGCAAATCAACTCAAGAAAACTGCAGTAGAAAAGAAATGGCAAAAGGAATGGCATTTGAGATGATTCAATGTAAACACTTTATTTTCTCAGTTCATTTTGTTCAATAAATAGTCAATATATGCTTGAATGCTGATATTTTGAAAATGGCATTTGAGTATGGCAAAAGGAATGCTGTTTTATGCCTATATTTGTTCGAACTCTATCCTTGATAGGATGTACTTGTAATAAAGTACATGTGGGAGCTTGCCAAGTCATACATCACACTTTGGTAAGCAATTATCTTTAAGTGTTATCTTCTTTAATGTGAACTTTATGACGTGGTTCTTCGTTTTCTATAGGCAATAAATATTAATTTTTATGATCTTTCATGGCTTGCTATGTCTTTTGTATGCATGTTCCCTACTTTTAGGAAGTAAGCTATATCCCAGTGTCTTTGATGTAATGCCTTAAGTATCGTGCTGTGTCCCATGTCATGTTCGTTCTTTGTAGTGTGCAATGCTGAATTCATATAGCTTTAGTTCAATACCTTTGCTTGCCCACATGGTTTCAGGTAGATGTTTTGTGAGTCTTTTTGTGACTATTTATTCTTTGATAAATATAATTTCTAGTTTGTCAGTTCTGTGTGCAGATAGATATGCACTATTTCACTGATAGATTTAGTTTTTAATCAATATTTTAGGTATTTTGCACCAAATTTCAGTAGCTTTGTATGATGTGTGCAGGAAAAAAATGAACTTGGTTAAATAGAAGGCAAGGAAATTTTTTTTTTCATTAGTTAAAACTATTGACTATCTGCCATACCAATGTTTCCATCCATCCTTGATTTGTTTTGTTCGTTTCCCTGCTGTCTTTTATTATGATATCGTCCTTTTTCTTTAATTCTTGTAAGTTTATGCAATCTTTCATAATTATTTCAGCCATCTCAGCAGCAAAGGCCCTATTATGGTTTTGGATCCTCAAAAAACTCCTGTGATCAAGAATATTTTTGTGGGGGGATGTATCTTCCTGGCTGTAACTTCGGAAGGTCCTTTCCTACTTGGGTAGACAATGGCCGTAATTTGACCTCAAATGACAAAGGTAGGAGACGAGTCAAGGGAAATTTTTCTGCCAATAATAGCTGCTATGACTTCCTTAATGAGCAAAACCGAGGTCCACGGGCTACAAAATCAAGGAATGCGAGCATTGACCAGAGTTTATCTGCTGATAGCAAAACCAATAATGTATGCCCTGGTGTTAACCGTGAACTGTACAATAAACCTGACTTTGCTATTGAGTACAAAGATGCAAAATTCTTTATAATAAAGTCTTATAGTGAAGACAATGTCCACAAGAGTATCAAGTATGGTGTTTGGGCCAGTACTATCAATGGGAACAAGAAACTGGATGCTGCATACCGTGAAACAAAGGAGAAGGGTGATTCCTGCCCAGTATTCCTCTTTTTCTCGGTGAGTTTTCTGGCTTACAGGTGCTAATGTTCTCCTTGTTTAGGTGATAATTTTTCGTTCAGTTTTCTCCCTATTTATTTTTGGTGGATATGAAAAGGTAAATGCGAGCGGACAGTTCTGTGGTGTTGCTCAAATGATTGGACCTGTAGATTTTGACAGAAGTGTGGACTATTGGCAGCAAGATAAGTGGACTGGCCAGTTTCCCGTGGAGTGGCATATCATAAAAGATTGTCCCAACAGTTTGTTCCGTCACATCATCCTTGAGAATAATGAAAACAAGCCGGTAACCAACAGCAGAGACACCCAAGAGGTTGCTTCTTTTTCTTTATGCTTTTTTTTGAGAATTGAAGATAATATTTGGCATTTTGTTTCTTTTTAATTGGAACTACTACTCTGAAGCTTATGCTAAATCTGTAGTGGCTCATGCATTTATTGGAGGCAAATCAAGGAACCAATATGCAAACTTGTGCTTTACCTTTTCAATCTCATGCTATCTGCTGAAGTGGTCTACCTTTTTGTGTAAACTTTTTGGAATATTGTTTTCTCTTCCAATACTTCTGAGTTAAAAAAGGTTAATAAAGATATTCAAAGGCCTTTGCCACAGAGAACCAACTGTTTCCCTTAGATGCCTGTCACTTTAACTGTATTCATCAAGTTGTTTAGAGCATAGATATCTACTTGTTTGTAGGGAGGAAGATGCAAAAACTTCAACTCAAAAAAAG
The DNA here is from genome assembly GCA_023846275.1 of Vanilla planifolia. Classification (NCBI taxonomy): domain Eukaryota; kingdom Viridiplantae; phylum Streptophyta; class Magnoliopsida; order Asparagales; family Orchidaceae; genus Vanilla; species Vanilla planifolia. The sequence goes on from CM043865.1 coordinate 58,004,867, forward strand.
TCTTTAGGCTGCTTTTGCCAAGAAGAATGACAAAGGCAAAGAAGCTTCCCATCAGACACTTCTCATTAGTGAAGAGCAAGAACCTCTAGTGGTGAGAGACTAAGAAAATTAAAAAAGAGAGTTGAAGTCTTTGAAGTTAGTTCAAACAATATTTCAAGTGAGCTGGAATGTATTTGAAATTATCTTCAAATTATTTCAAGCTAACTTTGCAGTTCAATTCATTCATTAAAGTTTTTTGGTTGGAACTCGATTTGACTCAAAACTTAGTGGAGTTTTATTTTTCTAATAGTATTTCCACAATTAAACCTGATTTGGGTTCGAATTTGGTCCCAGCCCTTCTTACCAAACTTCGTCTAATGTTTTTTTACCCTTACAAATATTGCCTTTTCATCTCTTGCTGGGTTGACATTCATGTGTTTAAATAGGTATAGGTCTAGATGTTTTTAATTTGTTTATGGTAGATTTTGTATTTTTATCTTCCAAATTGGCTTTTAGGTAAGTTGATTTTTTTTTGGTGAAGAAAGTTGAAGGCTATGTCCAAGTTTTGAACCTTAAACTTCATGTTTGGAGGAAAAGGTCAATGTCATAGAAGTTATAACTCATTGGCATAAAATGACATTAATGCTCAGAAAAAGCAATGCAAGCTCATAGTTGATGTAAAGCAGATTGTCTCCTTACTTTTGCTAAGGCCAGCATTACTTGTGGATGGGCATGGGATTGAGAAAGTATAGAGATATATAAAATTAGGTGAAAGTAGCACAAGTGGGGCTTATTAAGTTTTGATGTAAATACATGGCATGATGGGTATGAATTTGGATTACTGTTCCCGTTGCAATTCCCATTTCCAATTTGTCTATAGCCCAGTTTGAACTAATTGCAATCCAATTGTATTCTAAAAATTAAAATTCACCCAACTACTCAAGTTCATATCAACCCAATATGTGTATCTAAATTAACACCCCCAAAGTGATTCTCCTATGAAACGACATTTATTAGTATTTTTGTGAATCATTTTCATTAATGTGCATATGTGCCTTTCTACTTCTGTTCTGTTCAGTATAACTTTTATAATTTTTCTATGCCATCATATTTACTTATTTCTTATTACTATTTTTGTCAGTGTGTCATTATAAGTAATTGTTTCCTTATTTTTGTTTTTGGACTTTTACATTTTACGTTCATTTTTGTGTCGTGAACTAAACTCTTTATGTCACTGTGCTATCATTTTTGTTTAAAGTTGTACATGATCAAGATGTTAAAATTAAGTTAAGGAAAAATTCTCTTTAAGATAACATTCATTTGAAAAGGTTAGCTCCTATCTTGTTATCTCCAAATTAGAGTGATTTTGGGCCTAGTGTCTTGGTGCAAAGGATTCTCCTCTCATTGATAGATATTATGTTGATTGGAAGCTCATGTCATTGTCTCTAGTAACACCAACATGATACTTTAGTTTTATTAAAATCCTTTATTGACTTGTATCAAATGTGTCACTTATTAATAATCATCTCAGATTCAAGTGGGTGTGTGATGCACCTACCCTAGGTGTTGGTCCTCCATAAATTGATGGCCCAGTGCTTTCTGACAGAGTTTCCTTGTTTACTGGAGTCAGCATCATGTAGTTGGAATTCTAACTCTTTTTGTTGGCTGAAATCCTTATTAGCTGCTCGGCTTGTTGGACTATGCACCTCTACATCTCAGTTAATCATCATTATTGATCTTCCCTTTTGCAATCCAAGGTTTGCCAATTCTACCATGTCAAGGACTTAAAACATTTGTCTCGTGTGCATATTTGGAGAATGCATACTCTTTGATCTTGGGCCTCCTACCGCATTGCATGCTGTGAGATTGGTCTAATATTCTATATAAAAATACCCAAATTATACTATCAATTTCAACTTAATTGTGAAGTAGAATCCTTAAACGTAATAGTTACATGCATTGTGTGTGATTTATGATTGATGATCAAGTTTTTCCAAGCATTTTGATGTTAAGAAGATCAACTTTACAGGTTTAAAGTCGACTTACTAAAGCTAGGAAAAATCTCATCTTATAATTTCAACAAAGTTAATCAAACTATACAATTAGGTTTATTGAGTCATCTGAAGCGAGATCAAATGGAATAAGATAGAAGGAGATTTGCAGCTTTATAAGAACTAGTGCTGATTAAACCACCTAATTTTGAACCATCAGATTGTGACATTAGACCATCCGATTTAATTGGAATATCTAATTGACTGATCAAAAGGTGGTGATAGAGTGGGGCAGATACAACCAAAAACTTGTTAAACTTATTGGGTCCTCGGATCTTGCAATCAAACTGTTTGTCAAGTTGGCCAACAAGCTTTTCAAGGTGGTGATGACATGGTATCTTGAATAGATCTCCAAATTAAATGCTGAAATGTCAAGATATCTCAACAAACTTATCCATGGCGGTTCTTGGAAGGTTGTAATGGAATTTGGATTCTTGACAAGATAACTCTTGTTTTCAAATTTGAAGTTGCCATAAATCCCCAGTGTTTTAAACCATAAAATGGCAACCCACAGCTTAGTAGGGATCATACTTCCAAGTTCTTTAGTTCTTTTGAGAAGCAATCCCCTTTAGGTTTAACTAATTGTATTTGTGTTGTCTGCAACAAAATTAGTTCCCCATCTGCTTTCTTTTTTCTTTGCTTTTGTTTTCCAAATTCTTTGAATGTGATATTCAGATTATTAAGATTTTGTCTGGAGAAAAGGAGTTCTTGTTTAGGAATTTTGATTTGCAAGGGATTGCAACACTTGTTTTCCTCCAAATTGAATCAAGGTTGATTATTTGTGGTTTTGTACATCTTCAATCTTGGCTTGCTTATCCTCGGTGTGCATGGAGTTTACCTTTTAAGGCAAGGTAATGGTTCAATCGATGAACTCACCCTTGCCATGCCCATTTTTGATTGGAGATCTTGACTTGTATGGTCTAACAACCAAGTAACTGATCCTAAGGATAACATTAAATTACCTTTCCTTGGTCTCTAACTTGGCTTTTCCCTTTATGAACTTCTGCTTCATAGGTGATGACCATGCCATGACTACGAGCGAAGCAAAGGTTATCCATCACCATAGCTGGATGTCACTGAGATGTTTGCAGTAACTTTGTGGCTCAAGATAATTATATTTGGATCTATTAATTGCCATACACTGGCCTTTTCAGTGGTTGAACCATGTTAAGCAATCGCATGATCTTAATATATAATCCACAAAGCTTAGTTTGATATCCAATGACTACATGAAACAATTTTAGTGATCATTTGAACTCTGTACGTGCACTTTCCAAAGCTCATGCTAAAGAATGAAAATTACAAAATAGTGGTCTTATTTACATGGATGTAGTCTTGATGATGAAGATTGTCAGATGATGACAGTGACTGTATATTTTGGGATCTGCATCATTTGGCATGAAATGCCAAACATTTTCAGTAAGTGAATGTATCCTTGTAATATTTTGCTTTTCTGCTTGCCATGGCATTATAACATTTGGGCTCTTTTAATGTTGGTTTTTTTATCTAGTGTGATTACTGTTTTGCTTGAATAAGATTGTAGTATTATGGATGAATTTTGTGAGCATGTTGAGAAGATGAATAAACAAATCCAAGCTATTTGTGTGACCTTTGATGTTTCAGCGTTCACCTAATCATTACTCCATGATTAGCTGTTCATAACAATTTGAAATTTAGAAGTTTTAAGGGTGAATCAACAAATCAATGAAATTTTTGGAACATTCCATATGCTTAAAGCTCACAAGAGCCTACAAGCTTTTCTTCCTAGATGAGAACAGAAATGAACAAATGCAAGGTTTAATAATCATAATTGGGGAGTATGATGTTTGCTTAGGATTATCATAATTATGTGGTTTGGGTTTATTAGGATTGTTATATACGGTATCTCTTGTAAGAAAAATCAAATAGAGAGAAAAAAAGATAAAAACAGAATACATCATTTTTGTCTCCATGGATTGTGTCTTGTTCTTTTTTGAAAGGAATATAAATTCTCTTAGGTGAGTTAGAAGGCAGAGTAGGCTAATTGGGACCAAACAATGTTAAATCTACGTTGTGTTTTTCTCTCAATGATTCTCTTTCTTTTAACTAATTTGCATGCATTTTGATGTGGATTCCATTTCTACAACAAGTAATAAGAGCTATATTTTATAGATGTCAAAACATTAAGATCATCAATAGTACCATTGAATCAAAGAAGGTTGCATGGTTTTGCAAGAGATCATTGCAAGGGGGGTAATGAAGTTCTTTGGAGTGCACCTATGGTGGCATTAGGTTTGGAGGCATTGACAAGTTGCTTGACATGACTTAATGGTAGTTAGAGCCAAGATGATGACATGCTACAAAGGCTTTTATAGGTTGTTGGCATGCAATGCTAGTGCATCATGGTGGCTGCCCTTATTGGCAGAAGTAATGGTTGATGGAGGAGGTCTTTGATTGGTCATTCGTAGCCTGAGTTGTGTCATTGTCTTAGATCAAGCTTTGCATTGTGGCACATTTAGGGGCATCATGTTTTTTGAAAGTTTCAAAAGATGAAATTGAAGAATTATAACCCGTTGTTCACATTTGTTGGTTAGGTTAGAGATAAAGCAATCATCAACTTAGCACTTAGTTTGAGAGGGTAGTATCTTGGATGAGTTAAAGCATAACTTGATGATAAATGAGTTGATTCTTTGATATTTTGAGAATCTGATGTAGGATCAAGTGCAAAAAATTAGATTGAGGTTGATTGTTTTTGTTGGAGTCTTTGGAACCTACTTTTGGCATAGACCTAGCACAATATGTGGTGATAAAGGTTTCAAGCTTTTTTATGTAGCCCTTTGATGGATATAATGTCTTTACATTATCGTAACAAATATGCGAAAAATACTCTTTTGTGGGAGGAATTGATCAAGTCTCTTTAGAAGAAATTAGACAAACTTATAACAATGATTAATGTAGAATATCATGATCCACAAAGGCTAGCAAATATCAAAACATTATTATTTTTTGTTAACAGTACTATTTGAGATGTCATTTGGATGACGGGTCCATAGGAAGCTTAAGAAAAATTGGAGAGCACTTACAAGTTGAAGTCATGGACAATTCATTTATTTTGAAGAAACATCTATATGGCTTGAGAATGATATGTTAAAGAAACTTCGATGGACATTTGAATGAGTTTTGCAGGATATTTATAAAGGAGTTTGAACTTGATTTGTAGATCGAGGAAAAGCGAAACACTTCTATTAACTTTATTGTTATCTTCATTTGTCCATATTGTGATAGCATTATTGTTTGAGAATGATATTCTTAAGTTGGACAAGGTGATTGATGTATTGATAATGAATGAATCAGGACAAGGGAACATGGTAAAGAAGTGTCAGGTGAGAGTACAATATTAATTGTGAGAAGATGTGTTCAGGGTAGAATTTTATCAAGATGGTAAATAAAGTGTTTCAACAAGGAAAAAGAGATCCTCTAAGTCAAGAGTTTATAAGTGGATATTATTGAATTCTTAGTTCTTACATCACTAGTTTGATGATAATAAAACTATTGTATTATTTTTATTAATATTTTTTTAAATGTTTTTAAATTATGTATCTCAATATCAAATAAAACAATCATATGAAGAGCTTAATCATTTGACTCAAGGAGTTTAATGATCGTATTTTGGTGTGAACTGTAATTAATATCAAGAGAAACACAAACTTTAGCAACACAGGGAGAAGATTTTTATTGAATTATCTTAATTTAGTTTTAGAATGTTAAGCTTATAATAATTTATCTCAAGGCACTAGGATTTGATGAGATTGAGTGTGAGTGTTAAATGTTCTTTAAAATTATCCTTCCACTCCTATTGTTTTAGTTTTAAGACATGCATCTCATTTAAGTTGATTTACGTTCTCTGCTTTAGAACATAATAAAGTTTATAGATTGCATCATTTATTAAGATTCAATCATGTAGCAATTGAAAAGAATGGGAATTGAGGTATGCATTATTTGTATTAATCATACTTGTACGATATAATCATTGTACAATACAACTAATTATCTTATAAGATTGGTTAAAGAGTCTTTTGAGGGCGATCTTGAGTTATATGCACTGTTTCTATTATTCGTATACATATGGTATTCTTATCATATAAGTAGATTGATGATTTTCTTGAGATATGTTTGAGAAGGTTTAGAATTGTTGCTCTTTGTACAACACGTTACATTATCGTACTAGTATGATCTATTCTTTAGAAGGTTTAGACATGTGATTGGACCAAGTGATGTAAGTTTGGTTTGAGCTTTTACATTGTACGATCTTCTTATCGTACCATTACTTTAATTGTTTACCTGAGAGCTATTAGGAGTTATATAAGGTTGATGGGATTTGTACATTATAATGGCTCTTATCGTATGTGTACGATCACATTTATTAAAGAGGTTGGATTTGGGACTTAACTAGAAAAATGAACTGATGCGCTTCATAAGAGTACGATCTACTTATCTTACGAACATAATAACTTTGTTTACAATAGTATAGTTTGAGACTAAGGTATTAATTGATTTGCTTTGTATAAGTATGATTGATACATCGTACTAATACAATCATTTATGTACAAAGTTGAAAAAGTCTGAATACTGATACATTTTGTATTGGACAAGAAGATTTCTAGAGTTGAGAAAACTATTTTTAAAAGAATCGTGTTATTTGTACTTGTGCGATGTTCATATTATATAAGTTTCGAGTGCTTGTGAGTTGAAAAATGAACTAAGCGGTCTTATTGGGTAGGTCAAATGATGTGTTGATAGTCACATCGTAATTGTATGATCCATTAGATCAAACAATACAACTAGTTTAAGATAGTAAGTACTAATTAGTTTGGCTAGTTTTTATGAAAATTGATTCTAATTGTTGTGTAGTTTGGAGCTGTTGGAGAGGTTGTGAATGATTATATAAAGGGATTAGAAGAGGTTAATGTTTATTTGCATATCTTTGTGGAGAGCAATCATTACATAAGAAAAGAGAAGAGCAAGGCCGTGTCTTTTAGTATTTCTTCATAACCTTCCTTCACATTCCTCGTACTAAGTTGTATATCATATTAAGTTATTTCTTATTATATTGATAAGTGAGGATATTTTTTACAATTGTATAGTCATTCTTTCGTTAAACTAAAAGTGAATATTTTTTTCATTGTTTTAGTCATGTTTAGTGTGCCTCTTGTTTAAATTGAATTTGGGTTGTAGGACTCTTGTAATTAAGCTTTTAATTTTTTGTTCATTGTTTCGTTGTTGGGACTTTTCATTTGATCTTATATTGGTTTTTTGATTGGTTATTGTAGGCTCTGGGCTAGTGTTTGTTAGGATCCTTTGTCCCGATATTATAGGCTTCTTTGGACTAGTGATGTAAGATCTTTTAGGTCGGTATTGTAGGTTCTTCTAGGCCATTTTTGTAGTGTTTTTTGGCCTAGTGTTTTGTGAGTTTTCTAGCCCATTGTTTAGGTTAAGTCCTACCTAACTTGGGTAAAGAAGAAGTGAATTTAATGCATGTTTAGCTATTTGTTTGATGATGGATGTAGATCTGGGTTTAGATAGAACTACTTCAAAATATTTTTATGTCCTTTTCTTGCACTCTCACATAAATGTATTTTTAAAAAGTTAAACAAGATTTTATAAAATAAATTTTATAAGAGTTATTAATGTTAGAAAAGTTTTTCGTTGTCAACTTATTTGAGTTATTAAATTGACTTAAATTTTCAATTGTATAATTCACTCTCTTTTTTTAGATATCATCCACTTGAATTCTTAACATACATGTTCTTTGTGATTGAAAAGCCTAGATATTAATCTCTCTTGGTATAAATAGTGTTATTAAAGGTTAAGAAATCATAATAAGAGGAAGAATCATTGAGGCTACACTTACTCTATTGGATGGTAATGCTAAAGATCTTATTTTAATATAGGCTTATAACTAGATCACATCTTGACATGATCCAAGGTCTGATTTGAAATAAAGCAAATGAGATCATTTTTTTTATCCATTTATCTTATTCAAAATATCACCCAATCCGATTCAGTTAAATGAATTAGATCATGGATTGACCTTAATTAAATTTGTTTTTAATTTGATTGACTAAATGTGTATATTTAACCACATAACTATATATAGTGCATCAGCAAGGAACAAGGGATCCACCACGTCAAGAGGTCATAAGAGGATGAGTTTTTTTTATATCAAAAGCAAGATAATGAAGGATCTCTTTTAGCATAAGGAGTTATTGAAGGTGAAGAAACCATAGACATAAAAAGACTCATTCAAGGCTACACTTGCTTTAGTGGATGGTAATGATAAAAATCTTATCTTAATATAGGCTTGCAAATAGATGAGATCTTGACATGATCTAATGTCTGATCTGAAAAAAAGCTAATTGGATCATTTTTCGAATCTGTTTACCTAATTCAAATATGAATCAATCCACTTTCACTTAAATGGATCAGATCATGAATTGACCTTGATTTGTTTTGTTTATTATCTGATTGACTAAATGTGTACCTTTAATCACATAAATATATGTAGTGCATTAGTAAGGAATAAGGGATCTTTCAAGTCAAGAGATCAGGAGAGGACATGTTTTTTGCACTTCAAAAAGCTAGATAATGAAAGATGTCTCTTGACATAAGGAGTTATTGAAGGTGAAGAAAGAAGAAGAATCATTTGAGGCTACACTTTCTCAATTGGATGGTAATGATGAAGATCTTATTTTATTATAAGCTTGTAAATAAATCAGATCTTGACACCATCCAAGGTCTTATCTAAAAAGAAAGCTAATTTGATCATTTTTCTAATCAATTTAAGCAGTTTAAAATATGACCTGATCCACTTCAGTTAAATGGATTGGATGATGGAATGACCTTGATCTGATCCATTTATAATTTGATAAGCTAAACGTGTACATTTAATCACAAATATATGTTCTCCCACATAAAAATATACACGTGCACATGTGTTTATACTTCTGAACTAGAGAAGTTACCTGATGCTAGATCATAATGCTTGCAAGAATCTGTTTAAGGCCAATTCAAGCAAGAGCAGAGGAGGTAATGGTCAAGGAATGCAATGGGCACGATGGAGTAAAGAGCCAAAGTTGCCTTCTTTTGAATGAACATATGTATGTATACATACATTTTTATGAAGCAATTATTTGTTTCAAAATGAAAGGACTAGAATGATTAGCATAATCCAAAACTTCTCCATGGATGTTCACGTAATGACTCTTATAACTTCATTTGTCTTTCTTTGTTTAAACTATTGTATCAATCTGAAGTTCAACCTGATTATCTGAAATTTGATGGATTTTGGGTTGAATCTGGATTGACCCATTATGTTATGATTGTTGACCTGATTTTAAACTGTTTTGGTTGAGCTAGGTAGGTCGATTCATATTATAATCTGACTTGTTTATATGCTAATTTTTATGGCTATATCTTCAAATATGAATGATTGAAACTAACTTCTAGATTCTAGATATTTGCTTCACAGATGTTCTATTCAAGAGCAGTTTAAAACATATCTGGCATTTGATAATGGTACGATGAAGATGACAATTAGTAGAGAGTGCAAGATTGTTACGATGGGATCTATACTTGTTAGCATATTTGATGGGGCTGTGTAAACTTTGATTAATGTTGGATATGTGCCAAATACGAAGATGCATCTAATTTTTTTGAGAATGCTTGATTCGAGAGGTTAAAATTGCTTAATTGAAATTGAAGCTCAAGTTCTATGGAGGAATAGTGATAAAAACATTGAAGATGATTGGTGGTTTGTGTAGACTTGCAAGCAGTGTGTGATAGACAAACTAGATGAGTGTTAGAGGTGGAAGACAAAGACATGAGATGGTTTGTTAGAAGATAACATGCAAATGGAGGAAGAAATATGTGACGTTTGCTTCATATCTTGTGTGAGAAAGTTGGAGCTATGTTGCATGACGTGATGGTGAGCATTGTTTACTCAAGTGATTTATGCATCCGGATGCGATTTATTTTAGTGAGATAAAACAATGGCAAAGAGAATATGAAGGGCATAGGATCGGTGAAAACTAGATTTTCTTTTGTGTTTTGCCTAATTCAAACCAAGATTGAGATTTGTTGGGGTTGTCTTGTGTTATATGGTTCACATAACTATAATCACATTCATAATAGTATTGCGGTTGTGTAAAAGTATTTATCATTGTATGTTTAGGGTTATTGTACTTGTGTTAGATTTATTGGGATCCCCATATTATCTCTTTGGGGAAAAACCCAATTGGAGAAAGATAATAGCCTTTTTTTTGTTTCCAGAATGTGGATTTTGTTCAATTTTAAAGCGATAGAAGATCTCTTCAGTGATTTTGAAGGTGGAGTTAAAGCCAATTGAGGTTGAAAACTTTAAATTCTTATCCTTTTTGTGGTGGGGATCCTTTTTCCACAAGTTCAAACTGGATAATAGTCTAAATCTATATAATGTCTTCTTTTTTGGTGTCAATCACTTCTAAGGATTGAAAAAATCAAATCTTGACCAAATCTTGTACTCAGAATTTGTCGTGTTGGTAGTAGGAAATGGTTGATTGTTTGAATGGTAGAAGGTCTAAACAAGTTTGCTGTGGTCATCTTAAATGTGTAAACAAACAAGTTATTTTGTGCAAAATGTCCTCCATGTGACACAAGTAGATCTGATAGTGGCAATGCCTCATTTTTGTCTTCCAATCTTTCGTAGATTTTATGATGCTGCTGCATCATTTCAATTCTGTTCCTAGTGGACAAAACAAGGTAATGTTTTAGATCAAAATGCTTTTTACGTTGTAGAATTTTGAGGGCTACTTTGTGTAAAACAAGGGCTTAATAGAATAAGGAAGAATATCCTTTTTGCATTGCTTATGTAGGCTTTTGCATTGTGAAGCCCAAATGTTTCAAAAGACAAAAGGGCTTTTTTGGCCACCTCGTTCTCAGTTCTCCCAAGTTTATTGAGATGCTCTTCCATTGTTTGTTAGATATCAAATATGGCATATTAAGCCCTTGCTTCATTTTGTTGGGTTTCGTAACCCTGTATTGCATGGATTCTCAAATATATTTTTCCATTTTTGAGTTCACAAGACAATGCTTCATGACTTGATATGCTTCATGACTTCATAGTTGTTTGTTTTATCTTAGAATAGTATGCCAAAGATTTTTCTTGTTGCATAAGCATGACTCATTTAACATATCTTGATGCACTTGATTCTATTGCATATGGTCATCTCAAGTCAGATAAGGCAAGTATTCACTTTGTAGAATTTCTTCTTTAGTAAGAGGAAAGTTTTTTCCTTTCATTTCTTTCCATTTGAACTTAATTGAATGTGAATGAGTGCACGTGATAATGTAGTGATCTCGGATAAACCTTTGTTGTAGGTATTGGCATACCCCCACGAAGTTGTCTCCAATGATTTTCCTTATTCTCGGCCACTATAGTATGACTTCCACTTTGGTTCTATGGTCATCATTTGTTCATTGCTTACCTCAAACCTTAGATAGAGCTAAGTGGTATTTCAAAGACTTCTGCCCATTTCACATGCCCTTAGACACTTTGACTATAAATCAGGATGTCATCTAGATACATCATCGTTCATTAGTGATAAGAATGTTTCTAATGGATTGCAGAACCTTGAATGTCTTTATGTTCTACAAAAGCAACGATCCCATTAGTGAGGGATGAATTATATTTCATTCAATTATTTTACATTTTGCAAGTTTATCACTAAATCAAAGCTTATAATTGGTGCACTTGCAAAGGTCCTTCGAAAATTTTTTGATTAGTTATGAAATGATTTGACTAAGAAATGTAATAAAGTACAATACAATGTTTAGGTTATTCTGCACAAACACAAGTTGACATCTACCCTTTGTTATATAAGACCAAACTTAGTACCACTACCATATTTTATCAAAAAATGGGTAGGTGGATACCCTTATAAACTAATCCATTAGGATTTAAAGATGGCCCAAAAAGGCCACTCAAATTAAGGAATCAATTAAGTCATCATACACGTAGAAGTTCAATAAAATAATGGCAATAGATAGATCAACACCTTTTCAACTAAGCATGTATAAAATCTCTTATAACCAATGCTTAATCTAGGTGACCAACTATAAAAATGATTGAAATCAAGTTACCAATTACTTCAAGAGAGAGTGAATGCTAGTTAAGAGGTATTGCAACTTTAGAGGAGGTTTCCACAAAGGTATGGATCACTGAAGCATAGTAAAACTTGCTAAAGCTTGAAAGTGTAATCCCAAGATTGAAAATTTGATCATTTGATTCTTCTCTTAAGGTTTATGATATTTACAAGTATAAGATATCCCAAACAATAATATAAAGGCTGATTTTGTATTTCTAAAGAGATTAATTAGCCATTACGTGATTTATATTTTCGTACTTACTGCATGTTTGACTAGAACGTATCGTACGTAATTTACAAAATGAATTATAAACATTGTACATTAATAAACAATATATCATATGTAAGTCACGGTTTTTACCTGTTAATATGTGATTCTTACTTAATGTTAATAATTAATGTATCATATGCAATTTATGGAATAAAATTCAGCAAATGCATGTTATAAGGTGGAACTAAATATACCATACAATAAATAACGTACCACACTTTAGTGTTGGATTTTATGTATTTCTCTCAGCGCATCTACTTGGCTTTGTACTTTCTTATTTGAAATAGTCATGCTATACATTGATAATAATGCACCATCTGTTAAGCTTAGATCCCTATATTCCTCTAGACTTATGCTAGCTTCTTATTATACTGAGTAAAGTGAATTAAACATACTGTATGCAAGTAATACCATACCATACATAAAGCAATAAGTGGAGAACCTTCGACAAAGCACAACAGTATATACTGTGGCGTGGTATATTTTATTATGATTTTATAAACTCGTTTTCTTGAGATCTACTAAGCTAAGGTTTGAATGACAGATTTATTTGTGAAGATAATAAATTTAAAAAACACAAAATTGTAAAGGGAATGAAATTGAGATGTGAGATGATTTATGAATAAGCCTAAGCATCACATGTATATTTTCGTGAGTTTTAACATTTTAACTCACTAAAATCAAATGAATTATGCCCAAGACACCACACGATTGAGAATGAGGTCCCATACATGGCTTTAATAGTGTGAATAATTTAGTTTGGTTAAAACACTTTTTCTAAATATCATTTCTTAATATACTTAAAAAAATTAATCATAGAGCAAAATATTAGTAAATTTTGATATGGTTTTGTCATTATCAAACTCTCATAATGAGCCATGGGTTTAACATGAACCACTTGAATAATCTTTGTCAAGTTTTAGATGCTGTCCATCATGTATCTTGCTCGTGGATGTAGATATCCTAAATTTTAGTCAAGCTTGGTGGAAAACCATTAAGTGATTCAATTGATTAAATAGTTCATTGGTTTTGGGCAATGGTACCTTTTTTATGATAATTTTATTAGTACTTGATAGTCTATGCACAATTTTGATGTTCAATCCTTTGGGACTATCATGATATGCAATCTACATAGTGAATTACGTAGCTTCTTTGCTCCACTATCAACATCTACACTTGTTTCTTTATCCCTTCATTCTCCATGACTGACTAATAGTTGTACATCCTATTGTTTAACAATGAGGTATTAGATACAAGATTAGTCTCATGTTTCGTATTTCTTCTTAGTGATAGTCTCATGTTCCACATTTTCTCACAAGCTTCTCTAATCCATGGCCGACTCTGTGTTGGATTGGTAGAACCCTTTGTTTGGCTTCTTAGGTTGTACAAGTAGTAGAACTTTGGCAAATGTTGAAAAGTCCTTTCATTTATTCAATCTCCATGAAGTTTGCTATCTAGAGCCTTAATCTCTATTTACTAGGTAATCCTTCCCATACTTTGTCATTTGATATCTCTATGCTCATTGGAAGTAAATTTCTTTATTGCATGAGGGGATAAGAGTATCAACCAATAGAATTTGAGAGGTATAAACTCACTTATCATCTTGTTGATATATTCATTATTAATTGCAAACTTCAATTTGTTGTCATTCTCTATCTTTGTATAAGTGTGCTTTTGTATCCATCCAAAGGGTATTGATTTGTAAATTGTTGCATATGACTTGTTGAAATAAGATTCTTTTGGCTTTCTATGCAAATGATGGCCCTAGTTAACTCTTGCTTCACCTAAACATTTTGAGGGTAAATAGCTCCTCTCAAATCTTTTTTAAGTAGTTCTAATTATTCTTTATTCTATATTGGATGTGTCGATTTGTATGCATATAAGAAATAGTATATTGATAAAAAAAAATATTCTAATGTCAAAAGAACAATAAGGTTGCAAAAATAAAAGAATGTTTACTCAAAGCCTAGTTAGTGCCCTTTGGCCAAATTATCTAGGATCGACTTGGGTCGACTAATTGTAAGGTCTCTTGGACTTCCCTTTCTCCATTATAGTCATAGTCCTCTGTCCCTTATTTTTTCTTTTTCTTGGGTGCAATTTTTTAAGAAGTTTCCAACATTGATTGTTCATGTCACTACTAATCCTTGCAATGGCCATAATATATATTGTATATCGTCAATTTGCATTTCCCTTCTTTTGAAGTTGCTACCCCTTGGTGTTCTTTCTTCTATACTTTATATTCTTTGCATCCTTTGCAGGTGCAGTTGACTCCTACATTTGCATATTTTTGTGTTTGATCATCATTATGAATGAATTTGTTTGTTTAAGAGTAGTAAAGAGAAATAACCCATATTTTGTTGTTATGGGATGAAATGTGCCCAAGGTGTATTTCTTCATTGTTTTTTTATCCACAATAACTCCAAGAATGATTGTCTACATGCTCTAACGATGCCATAGGTTGTGCCACTTACACAATCTATCCTAGAGGTTCCTTATAATGTGAAATGCCTATTTTGTCATCATGTTATAGTTACATCATGACACCTATTGTGTTTAACTTATTTTTAAATGGGCATTCTACTACACCAATACATGACATGTTGGGTTCAATTGGGTGAATGATAATTTATTGTTGAACGAGAGTGAAAAATGCATCTCAAGTTGATCAATCCATACTTTGAGTTTATCAATATTCATCTTCATTGTAGGGAAGTGGATCTACCCTGATTTTTGAATGGTCTCTATCGGTCTTCAAAGTGCAAGGAAATGAGGATGATGTCATCTATGCCTTGATCTCATCCCATCTCATCAATTGGGCTTGGAATGAGGGGTCATCCCTCTCTTGTTCAATCTTTTAGCAATATGGCTAGAGTTGATTGTTCTATTAGAATTTCAATTGTGCAATTTTTTGTTCGAACAAATAATTGGATTCTTACTATCAAATGTTATCTCACCCCCTCTCGTTGATCTTTTGGTCCCTACTATTCAAGATTTAGTTTTTTATTGTTAAAAATATGATCCCTTTATGCCTAGTCTAACAATGTGCTTTGTGTCGATCAACTTAAAGAACAAAGGGATCACAGTTGGTTTGGATTACCTTTAGCTTGCTAGAGTGCTCAATTGGATGATGACTTCATTGGAATAGAGAAGGTTGTGATATCTCTTGGGTATGGTGGGTAAGCTATGCGAAGATTTCCTTCAAAAAAATGAAGCTAGGACTTTTGGGTAGTAGAGTTTTAGGAAGATAAAATATGGTTTTGATTGATTTCTTTCCCTTAATACTTTACCTTAGTGCTATTTAATAAGTTCCCCTCTATGGTTTACAATCATACAATTGTACATCTTTTGCCCATATATGACATGGCTATTAAGGATGACGACATATGTGTAATCATAGCCCCACACCATAATATCTAGGCCATGTCCAATGTTTCATGCAATTTGATTCAACAATTAGGTTGCTATAGGAATTATTCCTCAATGAATACAACTATGATGATGACCCACGATTAGACTTGTGCTAATCAGGCTTTCTTTTGTAGTAACAGACCTTCTCGGGTTTGGTCCTTGGTCTTTCCTCCAGCCATTCTTTGCCCCTCATTTGGTCTTGTGGCTTCTTTTTGGGATGATCTTTGGTGTTGGCATTTATGTTTGGGACTTCCTATAAAAATGATCAATCCATAATAGGCAAGTGAATTGTAATTTTTTTTTAAAAAACTTATAATTATTTTGAAAGCCTTTGTAATATAAATGTTGAAAGTAAATAACATCATGTTTTTTAAGTGATTTGATTTAAACGTAGATCTACTTCCACCACTAATCCAATTATCAGGCTTATTTCGCTAAACACTTTTTGGTAAATGATCGGTAGGAGAATACCCTTATAATGGTGATCCACAATGGACCAATGGGAGGCCTTAAGATGCCAAAAACTACAAAGGCTCAAATTAGTCTAATATAAGGATAACAAGAAAAACAAATGTAAGAACTTCACAATTATAGTTTTATAGAGCAACCTATAATTTTTTTTATCAATTTTACAAGTGACATAGTTTATGTAAATGGAGTGTGAAAGTATGTTACCAAGTAGTTCAATCGAATGGAAGAGAGGGGTGCACTTGAAAACCATTTTTGCACAATCCCTACCACAATCACTTTGCTAGAATGTTATGGTCAAGAGATAATGAAAGGCTGAAGCACGAGGAACCTCTATGATTTCAAAATCATTATATGAAATCTCACCAGCATTTTCTCAAGTGCTTTAAAAGGGATTTATAGATAAAGAATGTTTAATAAGCTGGTTAAGGCAGTCCCAATGATTATCCAATGATTAATGTTTTTTTTTGAGATGATTAACTAACATTTATGTGATTTCTGCATCCATTTGTATATTACTATATAAGAACTGCAAATGTATTAATCGTTCGATGCATCATACTGTTTGACAGTTCTTTCTCTCAGTGTTCTAAGTTCTTACAAATGATCGTACCATACGATATTTATGTATTGTACCATATGAAGTTCTCTTGTTCTGTTCTTTATATTTTTAATTACTCATTCAAGTGTGGTGATCATGCTTATATGATGGCATACATCGTACTGTAAGAAACTTTCTAGTGTTTGATGTAGAGTTCATTAAATAGTTGTACAGTGTAATAGTATGAAACTCTTTGGTTTTTATTTTATTTATGTTGTCTAATTCACTAAATGATTGTATTATACATTACCTATTTATCTTATTATATAAAAGTTTATGGTTTTCATTTTACTTAAGTTACTCAGGCCGCATATTAATCATTCTTGTTTGATACTTGTGTGTCGTATTGTGCGAAAGTTTGTGGTTGTGCTATCACTCGACATAGCTCCAAAAAGGTCGTGCTATATGATAACAAATATTGTATCATATGATCAACTAGACATTACTAACTAGGGTATTAATCACACACCCTAATCAACTATAGTGTAACTATAATGATCAAGTCGTACTATACGATAATCTTATCGAAATGATGATTAGTACAATTTTTGTTCTTTTAGATTTAATTTATTCACCTTTCTAATTTCTACTTAACTAAGCTTTAAACCTAAAGTTTTATGAAAACACAATGTAAAAATGAAATTAAATTGTTCATTTATGGAAAGTCTTGTTTTATAAGAAGGATTTACGTTACATGCATGATAATTTGTGAAAGATTAATTTGAAATGTAATATGATGCATGATCCTAAATGCCACAAGAATATCAATATGGGTTTTGACTTTCTACTATAATAAAGTAAAATAAAAATTACACTAGACAGTTGTCACACCAACAAGAATAAGAATCATCATAGTTATTCTATTGTGAAAGTTACTAGCCAACACAATTCTAACACCATTGTTTCCCCCTAATCCCAATAAGGACACTCAAAGTAAAGCATTAGTAATCAAAAGTGTACAATTTTGTTAACATCAAAATATCACATGGGAGCATGGGTTCTCCAAGTTTTGAACTAATCTCCAAATCAATCAAGCATGTTTGGCTTTTCACTTGGAACAAATTTTCTTTGAAACTTGGGAAGGAAATTGGGTAAAGGCACTCCTAAGTGCATGTAGGGAGGTTAGTTTAATAAATCACATATGCTAATAACATACAATTTCCTAATTCACCCTAATTGTTTGTCTCTTCATGCTTATTTTCTTGTGAATGACTTGCAATGAACTTTTTTTCTCATTTGTTTTCATATGCACGACTTCATGAGAATCCATAAGATTAACCTTTTAATTTATTTACCTCTTTACTTTTTCACACATGAGCTTGACCTCATTTTATTATATTTGTATGAGGGAGACTTGTTAGACATTCATGCATGAGCTGATTTTATAAAATGATGTTTCACTTGATAAATAATATCCATACATAAAACATTACCATGGGTCTTATTAAAAGACCATGGATGTCCTTTAACTCTCAGGTTGCCCTTTTGACGGTGATGATCGAACCACAATGAGGTTGTTGAGATAAAAACGTGCAATTATAACGCAAAGTTATTACATAAATTATAGTTGAAATGCGATATTAGAAATAAAATGTCTAAAGACAAATTACCTCGTTTTGGGGATATAAAGTAAAAATATAATAATTTTAGATATTGAATTATTGTTTAGATTTTTTTTAATTTTTTTTTTTAAACTTGATGGTCAATCCCATGTGGTATCTACCCATATTAGTCAAAATGCAGCTACCCAAATGATATTATGTCCAAGCATTGTTAAGTTAGTTCAATCATAGCAATTGACACTCTAAAACAAGTAAAGCCTTAGGTTTAATAAAATAATATGCATCCCAACCTTCTAATTAATAACTTGAAAATAGAAAAAACTCTAAATATACAAAAAAAAGTACTCATTACCCATGATCCATTGATCTACATTCTTCTTCTGATCTGCTCATCTCCTTAGATGTCTGAATTGATTTAGTTCAAACCAACCCAAAATTGTCTCTTTGCCATTCCTATTCACCATGGCTTATCTGCAGGTGAAGCTTGAGCAAGGTCTGGAGATGCTAAGCATCATAAAGAAGCACGATTCTGATTCGTCCATCCTCGACGATTTTGGATTCTACGAGGACAGAGAGAAAGCGCTGCAGGAGAGGAAGGCTTGGCTGCTGCAGCAGAGGCAGAAGCATCAACAGCAATCTTTCTCCTCCGCAACTCCCACATCAGTTACGGTCGAAGGGGGACCGAGTCCTGGCTCTATGTCGGATGAATCAATCGGCCAGATTACAAGCAACTTTTCTCAGGTGGTTCGACTCGAAAAGCCTCTCGGTGAAGGCCCAACACCCGACAGAAGCAATGCTGCTGTTGCCATTTCTGAGGATCTTAAGAAAGAAATCAACTTCACCAATGGGAGCATTGAGCTTCTCTAACAAAATCTTTTAAAAGGCTTGACCGAAGATGTTATTCTAAGCATCGGTTTCGACATGAAGGCGATCGGGCATTAAGAAGGCTGTGGCCAAGGCAAATTCATCCCTTATGGCACTTGGTATTTGTATAGCATTATAGGCAAAATGGTGTAACTAAGGTTCCCTTTTTATGCCTTTCTCTTCTCTAGTTTTCTTTGTGTTGATCGTTTATTCCACAACCTTGCTGAGAAATAACTGGAACTGAGTTGTATGGTTCCAGTTTCATTGCTTCAGTTCAGATGCTCAATGAATAAGGGGCATTTCTTTCATGGACTCTGTTATGTTTACAACTTTATTTAAAGGATTTTATATGTTTGGTTTATTTAAAATGATATAAAAATATTAAAAAAGTAATTTGTCACAAAATAGTATTATTGAGTTATCATGATATGATTGATATGTTAATGTTATGTTGAGACTATTCTTCATTGGATGCTATGCTTATGGTTTGAGATTGGTAGTTTGGTTCCATATGTAGTTGCTTTCTTTATGGTTTTTTATTTAAATTTACAAAAGATAGGGTTTTTCTCTCTTTTGAATTGCTATCTTTGGAGATTCATTTCTGGGTTTTAAGAAAAAAAAAAATAAAAGTTAATAATGAAAAATACATGAAAAATGGGTATAAGATCATTTAATCATCTAGCAAATTAAATAGATAAATTATTATGATAAAGGGTTCAATTATATGTTTATTTAATTATTAAAAGTCTTTAATTAAGAAAAAACTATTTAAGGTCTATCGAATATAAAATATGATTATGATATGATTTGGGTAGTGATAGATTAATTAACTAAATAGGCTCACATCCTAGGAGTGAGAAAGATCGATTTAGTAGATAAATTGATTGAGTTATATGTTTAACAAATAATGCAATTACACGGAGTACCTAAAGAAATCATTTTGAAAAGAGATGTAAAATTTACTTCTCAATTTTTAAGCCATATGCATTGGTCTTAGGTATAACTTTGAAATTTAGCACTATCTATCATCCTCAGACTAATCGTCAATCTGAGAAGACTACTTAGATCTTGAAAGATCTCCTGGACTAGGTGTATAATCCTTCTCTACTAACTGGTTCAGACAATTACTACTGATAGAATTTATATATAATAATAACTATCAGTTAGCTATTAACATGAGATTATATGAGACCCTTTATGATTGACGTTGTAGATCTCATTTGTGCTGGATAGATGACACAACCAAGCACACATTAGTATCTCAGATTAAGACTACATAGAAGGCGTGCAAGTTATGTGAAAGGCTATAAGTGGTGCAAGATCATCAAAAGAAATATTTTGATAGTAAATATGGACTTGTCAATTTCAAAATTGGTGATCAAATATTTTTTAACGTTAATCCTAAGTGTGGATTATTTAGATTTGGGAAAACTTGTAACTTATAGCCCATATACATGGACCTTATTCTATTTTGAAGAAAATTGGGTTAGTAGTTTATAGATTGAAGTTACTTAAGAGCCTAATAAGATTACATGATATTTTCATGTGCTTAATTTGAAGAAATATGTTCAAGGGCCATTGTACATACTTTAGAGAAAACTTGCAGATCTTTAGTTGTAGTTAGATACATCATTCAAAGAACAACCAATGCTTATTCTAGAGTTTAGTACTAAGTAATTAAGAATAGGAAATTGCCTATGATTAAGGTCTCTATAAAGATAAAAAAGAATGAATCCACTTGTGATGCTAATACTTTTTTGTTATGCTAATACTTTTTTTTTTATTGTAGATGCTTTAAATTTGCTAAAACAAATTTCTAAAAAATATTAAATGTAGTCATTTAAATTTTTAGGACTACATCATGATAGTTTGTGAGATTAATCTCTTGATTATATTAATAAGCGATATGTAAAACTTGCTTCTTCCTTCTCAATACCTTAGTTTGTATCGTTTAACAGCTTTTTTGTCTTTAATATTTGATAATGACCTTGTCATCTCATTTCATAAAACAAAATTTCATAACTTTGAAGTTCTCCACCATTAATCCAAAGTCAAAGAATGCGTGGTAAAACATATATGTTATACATGATAAATGATATTTTACATTTTATTATTAATATATACAAAATAAAATTGGGTATCTTATTCATATCAAACTTTATTGAATACAACTTTGTATCATTTATTATACCAATTGTATGATTTTATATTATAAACTCATAATATGATTAAATCATATCCATGATAGGATAGAAAGTTAAGAATATAACTACTAGTTATGGTGATGAAGAAGAATAACTAAACATCTAAGGTCTATAACACAAGTTTTAAAAAAAAAATCCTTGAGAAATATGAAAATTTAATAAGAGTAAAAATTTTATATTTTATTTGTGTATCACATTTCAAAATAATTTTTAAATTGTATTTTAGTAAAAAAAATTTTATTTTACTTATATAAAAGTATTTTTTTTAAAAAAAATTTAAATTCTATTTTCTAAACTCATAGCTTATTTGTATTCAAAGTCCGAATATTAAGATTCTTCTTTCAATATTACCAAGTTTTTTTGAAAAAAAAATTATGTTAATAGAAATAAAATTTTTGATGAAAATTATTGATTATTTTGGTGATTTAAAATTTTTAGAAAAAAAAATTAAAAGAAAAAAAAAGTGACAGGTTAGCCAGCTCAGGGGAAGCCGCCCCAAGCGGCCCAAAATAGATGCCGGTTCACTTTTCGTCTCATTTCTCTGCTAAGCACTTTACCGGGTTAACCTCACTCTTGCCCACTATCGCTTCTTCTCGCCTCTGTATATCCAGGTCTTCGACGGCCGCCTCATGGTTTTCTATCCTCCATGCTGCGTCCATCTCCGGCGATCTTCGCCTCGTCCTCAAATCCCACGCTCGTATCGTTACCTCTGGTACAGCCGACCGCGTCGTTACCAACAATCTCATCTCCGCCTACTCCCGTTGCGGCTCCATTACTTCTGCTGTCCAACTGTTCGGTAAAGCGCCTTGTCGGGATTCCGTTACTTGGAACTCTCTCATCTCCGCCTACGCTCTCCATGGCTTCGTCGCCGAAGGTCTTGCTGTCTTCAATCAAATGCTTTGCTTGTCCGTGCCCCCTACTCATCTCACATTTTCTCCCCTCCTTAAGCTTTGCTCGGGTTCGCGGGACCTTACCCGAATGTTGCAGTCGATACATTGTTATGCTAATAAGATTGGCTGGGACACGGATGAGTTGGTTTCCAGCGCTTTGGTGGGTGCTTATTCCAAAGTTGGATTTATGGACGATGCCAAATATCTGTTCGAGAGAATGGCTGACAAAGATGTTGTGTTATGGAATGTACTGATCAAGGGGTATGCACAGATGGGTTTGGCTCAAGATTCGTTTTTAATGTTCTGCCGACTACATCGATGTGGTATTATTCGGCCAGATGCCATCAGCGTGCACTGCGTCCTCATGGGAATGGAATCAGGTAAAAGATCTGAACAAGTGTTTTCTTATGGGATTAAATCTTGCCTTGTTGAGGACCTGTCTGATGTGGTAACCTGGAATAAAACAATGTCTGACCTTGCCAAGGCTGGTGATGATGGCGCTGCTCTAAGTTGCTTTTCAGAGATGAGAAGGCTAGGTGTTGAATACGACCATGTGACACTTGTAATCGTTATAAGTGTGATTACAAGTTTAGGGTGTTACAAACTTGGGAGACAGTTCCATTCTGTGGCTATAAAGGGTGGTCTTTATTCAGATGTTTCTGTTTCTAACAATCTAATAAATTTATACTCTAACATGGGTAGCTTTCCTTGTGCAAGGAATGTTTTTGATGAAATAGAAGAGTTGGATTTAATCTCGTGGAATTCGTTGATATATGCCTCAATACAGAATGGATTGCCAGAAGTATCTATCACTCTTTTCATTAACATGTCCAACATTGGCATGCTTCCTGATCATTTCACATTGACCAATATTCTACGAGCATGCTCTGGTTTAATTATTATCGAATCGTTGCATAAACAGGTTCATGCTACTGCTACCAAATCAAGTTTGGTTGATGACATTTTTGTGTTAACAGCATTGGTTGATGTCTATGTAAAGAAAGGATGCATTGTGGAAGCAGAGTCCCTTTTCAATGACATGGACTCATTTGATATCACTTGTTTCAATGCACTTCTTGCAGGTTACATAAGGAGCAATGAAAACCAGAAAGCATTGAACATGGTTGCAACTTTACATATAAGTGATGAGAAATTCAATCATTATACCTTAGCTACCATTCTAAAGGCATGCAGCAGTTTAGTAGAAATAGAGCAGGGGACACAATTACATACCTATGCAATAAAACTTGGTTATGATTCTGATCTTTGTGTAAGCAGTGGATTGGTGGACATGTATATCAAGTGTGGCTATGTAAGAGATGCTTTTGTCACTTTTAAAGACATATCTGAACCTGATAATGTTGCTTGGACTGCTATGATCTCTGGCTGTGTGGAGAATGGTGATGAGGATCATGCCATTGATCTTTATCGTCAAATGAGGTATTCTGGGTTATATCCTGATGAATTCACGGTAGCATCAGTAGTAGAAGCTTGTTTTTGTTTTGCTGCAATGGGTCAGGGAAAGCAAATCCATGCAGAAGCAATCAAATTCAATTTTGCATCTGATACTTTTGTCAGCACTGCAATAATGGACATGTATGCAAAATGTGGGAGCATAGAGGACTCATTCTTTCTGTTTGAGAGGACAGATTCAAAAAGTTTAGCTTCATGGAATGCAATGATACTGGGTTTTGCTCAGCATGGAAAGGGAAAGGCAGCTCTTGATCTTTTCAAACAGATGGAATTAGATGGAAAAAAGCCTGATAAGATTACCTTTTTGGGTGTTCTTTCCGCTTGCAGCCATGCAGGGCTGGTATCTGAGGCATACAACTACTTCAAGTCCATGAGTATATACTACAATATTGAGCCTGAAGTAGAGCACTATTCTTGCTTGGTTGATGGTTTGGGACGTGCTGGTCTTCTTGGTGAAGCAGAAGAGGTTCTCAAGAAGATGCCATTCCAACCTACGGCATCTATGTTGAGGGCGTTACTTGGTGCCTGCTGTATCAAGGGTAACAATGAAATTGGTCGGAGGGTGGCTACTAGTTTACTGGAGTTAGATACAACTGACTCCTCTGCTTATGTTGTTCTCTCCAATATGTACGCTGCTGCTAAGAAATGGGATGAAGTGCATGCTTCAAGGAAAAGCATGGAAGACAGAAATGTGAAGAAAGATCCTGGGTATAGCTGGATTGAAGTTAAAAACAAAGTGCATTTGTTCGTTGCTAATGATAACTCCCATCCTGAATCTGCTCATTTACATGAGGAACTTGATGATTTAAAACAAAGTTTAAGGAACGAGGGTTATGTTCGTGATACAGAGTTTATGCTTTTGGATTTCGAAGTTGAGGAGAAAAAGCAGTCCCTTTGTTGTAACAGTGGCTAAGGTCTCACAAGCACAACAGTTGCAGTTGGAGTTCTTATCTCCATGTATCGGAGATTACTACAAAGCCATTTCCCACTGTTTTAGAGACATGGATGTTCACATGTGATTACTGGTAAGTGTATCAAGAAGAGTTTTATTTTTTTGAAGTGTTGTTATTTTAAGATAGCTGCAGTTTTATGAAACATTCTTCATTTCTATGTTAAATACACTATTCTAAACTACAGAAGTGTTTGTTGATGACAATATATGACAATTGTATGTTGTTTCTGCAAATTGGTCCCAGCAGTGGTTCTAAGAATTGTGTGTTACATGATTGTTGAACCGGAGTGAGAAGAACAAAGCATAAAGAGAATGTAGGAAGGAGGTTTGGAAATTATGAGAGAGAGAGACAGACAAAGGTGGCATGTGAAGAGTAGAGGAACAAAAATGTCTATGTGAACATAGAGAGGGTAAGCCAGGTCTGACCGGGTGATTGGGTCGACAATAACTAAGTCTATGGTGAGGTGCAATAGAGCATTAGATGAAAAAAAAAAAAGATGCATTGTTCTAAAATGAACATATCAAGTAAATGACATCTAATCTTACATATTTAATAGTTCTTCATTTTTTTATCCCTTTGATCTAATGGGAGATTATTACTCTAGTAATTGTTATCAAATTTGACAATCAGCTAATTGTCAAAAGGCCTATGCTTCAAGGATTATAAAATGAATAATAGTAAGTCTATCATCTAAAGCATTAAACCATAATATATCAGCTGACATACCAATTGTCTAAAGATCACAGACATAATTTATATAAAGAATGTTTGAACAAATAAAATGTAGCAAACAAAGATATTATTGTTTGTTTTAATCTTTACCAAGAATCCATACCATTATTCATGTAAGTTTCCATATAGTTTTTATATTTGTTTTGCATCATTCTACATTTCCTATTTTGTATTATAATAATTTAAGCTAATGACACATTGAACAAAATAAAGTTTCTAACATCCTATCTACATTAATGTAAACATACAATCATACATACAATTCAACTAATATGCATCATAAATAATTTATCAATCACAAAATGTAAAACTTGACAACATACATTGAACATATTACATTACCATGCATGTCACGTACTCAGTCAATACTTTGCTGCTTTTCTTTTTTTTTCCTAAATTTTTCAATTCATTTACACCATTAATCATTTATTAAGCTTAATACATTTTCCAAAATATATTTTTATCTCAGAAGTTATACTTTTTTTTGTTTTGAAAATCTCTCAATCTAATTAGACAATCCAACTAAAAAAAATTAAATGATCAACTTGATCCAATAGTTTAGTCAACTTAAACATTTTATATATCGTATTTTCTTGTTTGACAGATCATTAGCTTGTTTATTAAATAACTAATCAAAATGGATCACTTGAATAACTTAAAAATTATTTGCACTGTTTGAAATTGATGATATGATTCTATAATCAATAAAATTCTAGATGATGAATTGAAAATATGATAACTAATCAATATGATTATATATATATATATATATAATCATTAAGATTAGAAAAAATGATTTTGTTTTATGAGATTTCTTTCATAGCTTTTAGTCTGAAAATTCTCCTTGCTTACTTTTATGGTCATGACTATGATGATCAAATTTGCCAAAGTTTGGTAATAGAATTTGTTGAAGTTGTTTGTAATGAGAAATGGAGAGGATCCCTCAATGAATCATTTTGCAAAAATACCTAACAATTATACTAAAACAAAAGTTTTAGAGACTAAAAAGAATTGAAAATATTGGAATTATTTATGTTAGTAAACTCAACTTAATTACAAAGTTTGAAGAAAGAGTCATTCTCAAGATAGCCCTCAATTCAATTCAAATCTTATTTAAACCTAACTAAATTTCAATAGCAAGCACAATTGCTAACAAGCAATGTGCACCATGTATTGGTAACTTTTTCGAGTCTTTTTGACCAATTTGGTGCATTTTCAACCAAGTTTGAGCTTGAAGGACATGCCATATGATTGCATAGATGATTTTACATTGCCAAATGAAAGACAATCTACAACTTAATGTGGCCCAAACGATACTCATAATGTAATGTTAATATAAAGAGATTTAATTCATTTGAACTAACATATTGTAGATATTCATGATTATGATCATGTTTAATGTTAATTTGCATAGACATTATAAGACATTATGTTTTTGCTCTCTAATTAATCTAGTTGAGATTTTAAATTTGAATTTATGATTTTTTGTTTCTTTTGGTTTATCGGTGTGATTAATCCTAAGAATGTTCTTTAATAAAAAAATTATTTTTTCTTTATTTATATTGTCATTAATCAATTAGTACTATTTGTTGAGGACTTCATGAAAGATGTCTCAAATATAGAATTTTGTTTTTAGAAAAAAATAAAGAAATATGTTTCACTTTTAAATGCCATTTTTTCTCATAAATTTTGATATTCATCTCTTCTCCAATAATGTCTATTTATTATTACTCACGGTTTCCAATTTGGCTAGAGAGAAATTAAATGCATAAGTTTCTACACAACACAACAGAGAGATTCTTTTTTTCTTTTTCTTTCTCTTTCTCAATCTGCATACCCTATTATCTTCCCCCCTCTCTTCTTTCATGTGCTCGTGAATGACCTTTTTCCATTTATTAGTTCTCATCTCATCTCCAGATTTGATTGACATCTCATGTCACCTTCTTCATCTTCTCATCTCTCATCACCCTTGTAAATCCCATTGGTCTTCGTCGATCTTGATGGCTTGTACTACTCATTGCATCTTTCTGTTGTTGTTGTTGTTGTTGCTGCTCTACCTCTTCATTTGTCGTTATCTCCTCATCCCCCTCCACCATTAAACATTGTTGATATAATCGAATCACGACAATCAACATGAATACTACAACAATAAGTCAAAAAATCAATTAGGATAAAAATTATACGAGTTTTAAAAAGGAACTTTTAAGTATGAATCAATTACCAGACCAGATTCGAGCTATGGTAGAAGAGAGGTTCCAAATGACAGTGAAGACAGCGACCGCCACCGCCTTTTTATGTGTGCATGACTCCCATCCATCCCTAAATCTCTCAAGCCAATATTTGCCTATAATCAATCAACTTCTCAGCTAATTGTTAATCATCACTTTATTAATTATAAAAATAATCTAATTAAAAATGGTTTTTTTATAGGTCAATTATTGCTCTTCCAATTGTATTTTTAATAAAATATATAAAATATTTTTTTTTTTAATGTATTAGGCCACCGTCACATACCGGATCGAGCCATCTGCACGGAGTAAGCCGACAGGATTTTTGGAATGGAGAATGCTCCAAAGAACCCTAATAAGCATCTTGGCCTTATTAGCTTCGTCCCAATTCGGAGAAAAACGGAGGTGGGGACTCACCTATCTTGGCGAGAGATGATACGGTGAGGGAGCTTCCACACTTGGCCATGACGAACAGAATTACTGCCATCTGCAATTTCTCACAAAGCTCAGCAAATCCAACACTCAACTGCTCTGTTGTAATCGAGTAGTACCTTCATGGTCGTCGTCGGGTCGCCGGAGAACAGGGATCTGATTCTTGACAGAACCTCGTTTAGATAAGGAAGGATTCGTCTCAGAATCCAGATGGCCTCTTCTTCCCCGATTAATCCGTCCTCGTGTCCTTCTTCTGGTTGGAGGACCGCTTCTTCTGCCCTGTGGTCAATTGCTTAGCCAACATGGAAGAGACTAGGAGAAAGAATATGGCAAGTCAGTTTTGAGCTTTACCTCCGGAGAAAGGATCTGGAGAGAAAGATTACTGCGAGGTAAAGAAGACCCATGTAGGAAATTGCAGAGATCATGCTGCAATCGGTGAAATTTTTATAGTTTAACCTGGATTAGAAGAAGAAGATGGACAATTTTTGGATAACATGGTTACCTGAAGCTGACTTCACTGGCGTAGGATGAAGAGATGAGTAAAAATGTCCCAAACCCAAAAAAAAGTGCAGTTTTTGATACGTCTCTCCACATAACCAAATCCACTGAAGACGTAAACAAGTCTTGAGTTTACTGAATTGTTAGAAAAAGGCAAGCTGACTTGAGATGAATACCAACCAATATGCTGCATTCTGTTTTGATTCGCGGGTTTGTCCGCAAAAAGCTTCAAATCTGGAAGAACTACATCTGCTGGAGCAAAGATTAATTAAAGAAACAGTAATGAGAATTGGACTGAAGAACAAGATTGTAGTTTTTGTACCTTCACGTGGTTTCGATGGATCTTGCTCCTTGTCTTTTAGATCTATCTCACGAGGGGCCGGGGCTTTCTTCTCCTCTCCTCTTTTTTCTTCCGGGGCTTTCTTCTCCTCTCCTCCTTTTTCTTTCTCTGCAGGCATGTCCATCTGCTTGTCATCAAAGCTCCTCCCCTGCTCCTCCATGTCTATCTCAATATCAGCGTCTTCTTCCTGGTTTCCCTTCCCATCAGTAATAAGCAGCACTCCATTCTCGCCTACCTCCATTTGGGTTCCAATTCCCGCAGATCGAGCCTTGCTCAGCTTAACAGGGGTACGGTTTGCAGCTCCCATCTCCGGCTGCCTCCAGCTTCTTCTCTTCCTCTTCTCCGCCCCTCCGTCGCTCTGGTTTCGCCGGAGTCTTCGATAGACCAGAACCCGCTCCTCGTCGTCGCAGCTGTCTCCACCGCCATTAAAGACCTTGATTCCTCCATTCAGCTCATCCATCTTCATCCTCCTCTCCCAAACTGACCCGACGGCCACCCCCTTTCTGGTTATATCTCTTCTTCCACTGTCTGGCTGCATCTAACTCTGTCTCTCCACCTTTCCTTCCCCTGTTCCTTGCAACGGATTGCGCAAAGGAAAGAAATGAGTGGAGCGAGGTGAATTGTGTCGGAAGACAAGTTTACCTTTTTACGTCTCTACCTTTTTTTCCCATGAAGAGGCTTTTACAACGTGGTGTGTGGGATCAGAGAGGAAGAAGGGGGGAAGAGGGCAACGACGATTGATGTGGATAAAATATTCAAATGTCGAAAGGTTTTCACTCCAAGGAGAGGATCACATGCAAAATAGCTGGCCAATTTAGAGCTGTTCTTAAATGTCTCGTGGCTTTTGTTTGTGGGTAAGGGGAGCTTGAGGTGGGAGGTGTTTCTTTCTCGCTTAAGAACGTGTTTTTTTAATGCTAGAAGCCTATTACTCTATGGTACCTACTTGTATTCTCTATTTGATGGTACCTTTTCTTCTTTTTTTTTTTTTAAGTCAATCGAAGTTCAATATCATATAACTCTAGTGAACGTTATCAAAGATTATTGAGATTCTATTGGGGTGGACATGTTCTTAGCCATTATATTAACAAACTTATAGGCATAAGAAATGATAATAAGACCAAATATTGAGAACACAATGATCGATTTTCACGTGTGAAGCAAATTCTCATCTTCCTTGGATGCGATATAGATGTCAAAGACAGTAGAAGAAGAGTCATCATAAAAATAAACATTAGCAAATTGCCTAACAATAGAAAGGAGCATCAAGATAACAAGCTCTGCTCCCTTTGGCTCCTTGAGGTGTTATAACAACTTATAAGTCAGTGTGATGATCTCCAAAAAACAACCTTCTTGTAAGAGAGGGTGAATTATATTTTATAAAAATTTTAAAACAATCAAGTTATGAATAAAGTTTTAATTCTTGTAGTTGTAGTTACTTATTTGAATAAATTTTTCAAGAATAACTTTCGATTATATTTGAAATGCTTTAAGTGAATGTATAAAAATAAATAATAGGAAATTTTTTAATATTTTTTTACACACAAAAGATCTATATCCATCCTCAGTTTAATGACAGACTTATACACTATAACAATTATCCTTTGTCATATGACAAGTAGGTGAAATAATTTTATAAATCAAAGATCCACAAAAATCAGACCAACCTAAAATGCTATGCAAAAAAGGCTTGTAATAGCCCCAATGCAAGAGAACTTTAATAATAAATAAGGTTGTATAAGATAACCTATAATTATTGCAAATCCTTCAAGTGGCATGCTAAGTGTATAAAATGAATTTACCAACACTTAAAATGAGGAAGAAGGATGATTGAAAAACAACTTTAAAGTACCCCATTCACTATTGAAATGCTTCAAGTATATGGTATACAAGGTTAACCTCAACTTAAGCAAAACCTCACTAAGATGACATGAAAGTTAATTAATGCTTTCTCAATTGCATTTTGGTACATTTATACCAAGACAATAGTTAACAATATATTTTAAGAAATCTCAATAGATAAAATTGACCAATTTTCTTATTTTCAATGAGGTTAATTAGTTCTTGTGATTTTCATCTCCTATTTGTACTTGTATGATTAAAAGATCCTAACATATGATACTACACATTGTATCAATCATCCAGATCATCAGCTTGTTCAATCAACCTTATACACTAGCTTAAAAGGATTATATAAGTACAGTGAGGACTATTACACTGTATGTAACAATTTAACCCTTCTTAATATCGATTTATATATCTTTGATTTGACATACATCATATTCTGTGACAACCATGATCATATTATGTGAAGCTATTCATATCTATTATTCACTTAATTATTACTTTAGAATTCTCTGATTTGAAATGAATTGTACATATATAACAAACAACATCATACTGTATCGTCATATTATTTCTCACATACTATAATAAACATAATAATATCATATTAACATTAGATTGAATGAAGTTCATGACCTCTACAACTAAATCAACGCCTCGATGTTAAATAAGGATCATGCTTATATGATGTAGAACATTGTATTGTACGAACATTAATAGTTTAATTATCTCTTAAACATACAAGCATTATATATATGCTATATTTTATGATAGATGATATTGTACTATAGAAATAGCATAATAAATCAACTCATACCCTAGTTTGTTCAATTTGAATTCTTGTCTGATCATACAAATGAACTAGTCATATTGTACAATTATTTCACATTCAATACTTTACTACTATTGTTTGAAATTCAATTTAGAATTAATTATTATAGCCTATGATACTATAGATGCATTTTCTTTGGCTTGAAACTTCATTTTACTTGAAAACCAATGCTTACTTATGATATAGGAATAAAAACTATTAGTTATGCATAAGAATTTTAACAATTTGATCATGCCAAAAGTAATTAAAGCAAATTTCTTCATAGGTTAAAGCATTGTTTGAAGCACTTTTTTTATAAATCTCATAGTAAATCACTATGCCATCATCTCATAAAAGATTACCAACTTGTATTCATTATGAGATAATAACTCAAGTAATATATTAATAAATATAACATATAATTTTGATATCATTAACTCTCAATGAGGACAATGGGGTTAACTTAAACTTCCACTATTATTTCCTTATCTTTCTTGAATTATGCCTCCTTTTAACTTTAGATTTGGTCAATATACTTTCTCACTCACTTAAGGCTTCTTGCATTAAACATCATCCTTAACATTCCTTTTTCACCATCCTTGACTTAATCTTACACCCTGATGTAATGACATCTTATGCATCATTGCGACAGTCAATTACAAAGAACCCATGTTTATTATGTATTTCAGTTTATTTTTTGTTAATTCATCAAGTTATTTGCATCTACAATATAGTTTAAATTATTTGAAGATTAATTAGTCATTTTTTGAATATTTTTAACTTTAATATTAGTTAGGATATCCCAACATCAATTCTGTAATTCTGTCAATACAAAATTATGTTGAAAATGACTTTAAAAATGCTTAAAATTAAGTTTTAGGCTGTTTTCACTACTTTTTATCATTGTTTGCAGTCGTTGCCACTGCCCACAATAACTTGCTCAGCCTACTTATACTAACCTGTTGAACCTAGTTGATTCGTTCAACTCATGCTATTCGATCTCACCCGCATCAATCTACAATTCACGAACTAGCACTGACTCGTTCACCCATGCTAACCTACACTGATCCAGTTCTACAAGTGTCGATTCACAACATTGACTTAAGGCATCACCATGCCTCTCCGCCTACGCTATACTGATCATGTCGTCAACCACCTCACCACTCATCAGACTATTACCTGAAATGCACATTCTTATTTGGAAACTACTTATACCAATTAATTTTACAATCTTTTAAGGAAAATTTTTGTAGAATTTGAAATAATTTTTTTGTCATTTGTGATAATTTTTCGAATTCCAAAAATTTCATTTCATAATCTTAGGTTAACCAATTATTGTCAAATCATTGCGGTATCTATAAATGGAGATACTCATCATATTGTGAGGGATGTAATTTTGAATGAAGTAACAAAGCACACATGCAAAGCATGTTTGTTACGAGTGTGTCATATGCAATCAATCTGATAATTTGATTTCAGAGGTGTCATGGGAAAGTGAGTGAGGTTTAAAAGAGGAGATCCTAACCTGTTATCTGACATCCACAAAGAGCATCAAATCACCAAAACAGTTCTTAACAACTTTATTTCATATTTTAAAAAATTTAATTATTATATCCAACTTTCTATTTTGTGTAAGTGATCATGTGATTTGTTTGTTTGGCATTCAAATAACTCCACTTATATGTGAACCTTACCACTTCACTACCAACATGAGTATTTTTTGATGTGGGTTGTTCAAACCATATTTTTCTTAGGTTGAGATCCCTTATGTGAAAAAATTAATGCAATTATTAAAGATCTAGGAAAATTCTTGCCTAATTATCCTAAGATTGTCCAATTCTAAACATATTACACCTTGGGATATAAGCTGTATGAATGTATTGCTTGAACAAAAGCACTTTTCAATTGTTAATGAACAAAATAAGTTTAGCATATCATCTTACATCAACTTAATATTAGAGCATGGTTAGCATTAGGAGCTTACATAATTTTTAATTTATTATTAAACATCCATATTTTAATTTTGTGCATTTGTTTTTAATTTCTAAAAATTATTACAAATATATATATATATATATATCTTGTTTTTAAGTTTGTTGTTATAATATTTTTTATTTATATATTCTCTTACTATTGTTTTTTGAGATTTATTTATTTTTATTTTTATTTATGATCTCAAATTAAAAACTTTATTTTCAACCCAATAATTTATGACTACTAGGTTAAAAAATTATATAAAATGTCTGATTCATAATCAAGACAATCATTAATAAACCTAATAATATTACATGCAATTCTATGACTGACTCATTCAATGCAAGAGCTAAGAGCAACCTTAAAAATGTATAAACTAATTGAAATAACATAAAGATAATACATCAGGTGAAAATCATAGATCAAGTCTATAACAAAGGACTCCAAAGTAGAGAAAAAATCTTCTAAAAATGAACTTAACTAACTGAAATGTTGACCAAGTGTTATGCTGCTTCATATACCCATGATAAAAGATATGGTAAGGATTATGATCACC
This sequence comes from Vanilla planifolia, assembly GCA_023846275.1. Taxonomy (NCBI): domain Eukaryota; kingdom Viridiplantae; phylum Streptophyta; class Magnoliopsida; order Asparagales; family Orchidaceae; genus Vanilla; species Vanilla planifolia. The sequence goes on from CM043865.1 coordinate 58,039,164, forward strand.
AGGTTAATATGCTTAAAATTAAAGCCTTAATATGTGATGATAGTTTAGACCCTAGAATATATCAAGATTAAGAAATATGAATAAAGTATTATTTTGATTAGTATGATCTTAGTAAACATCAAAAGTACTAATTTATAAAAACTAGGCTCACATCACATGCTAAATTATTTATTCACATATAGAAAAGCGATAAGTTGATGAAGATTGAGCATTACCCTAATCATAGGAAGAACTTAAGATTTGCTTATGAGAACTTTTGGATAAATGACAACATATGTCTCAAGATTCAAAGACAATTGATAAATACATTTCTCAATTTGAGGATTATATGCTTAGATGTAGTGTCTAAGAACCATATCGAGTAGTATTATCTTAATTTTGAGCTATTTAAATTGAGTTATACTTGAGAAATATTACTAATTTAGAAAAGATATATAAAGTGGCCTATGATGTGGAAAGAATTTAGAAGATCGATTGTCCATAAGAGAGATTTTTTTATCACTTCTCTCCCTTAATCTCGTACCATAAGATGAGGAGGTTGAAAAAGAATTATAAGTAGTAGATGAAAGTCTTTACTATATTGGATAGCCCATAATAATTGTGAGATGCACTTTGTCTATACTAGTACCACCTAAAGATTAGTGAAGAACTAACATCTTTAGTACTTTCATTAGAACTAAACATCAATCTTATATGATTATTATAGATAGTGATAGTTGTATTAATGTCATAATATAAAATGTTACCAAAAGGATAGATTTAACATTTTATATCATCTTCATCCATACATAGTATCTTAAATCAACAAAACCTCAATTTTCATATAACAAAGGCATTGTATTTCTTTAAAGTTTGATCAATATCTTAAAGAATTATGATGTGATGTTGTCTTAATGCAAGTAGATAGCCTTATCTTAAAAAGACCTTGATTATATGATCGAGATACTACTTAAATGGAAGAACTAATGTATAAACTTTCTCATATATAAATAAAAGAAGATTATTTTATACCATTCAACACTCTTGAAAAAATTTCTAACTCAAATATTTCAAAAAAAAAAAGATAAAAGAAAAGAAAAATTATTTTGTGTCATTTCATTAACCAAGATTAAAAGAGATATACCTAGTGGTGAAACTATCTAGTTTTTTACAATTAAGGAAGCCCTTTCTAGTATACCCACCCCACCACTTATAGTCCAACCCTTATTAAAAGAATTTATGGATGTATTTTCCAATGACTCGTTAAACATGCTCCTACCTTTAAGAGATATTTCATATGCTATAAAAGTAGTTCTTGGTGCTTCACGACCACATTTACCACATTATCAGTTAAATTCATCAGCTCAGATAAAAGTTAAATTTTTATCAACTTATCATCTGCTGATCCTCAAATGGACAAACAAAAAAATGTAGTTAACCAAAGTAAAGGCCATATTATTCATAGCTAAGTAGAGGAATATATTTCAACTTGGGATCATTTATTATTATGCATTGAATTTGCTAATTAAAAAAGAGTTTGAGTCTTATTGAAGTTTATTTTAGAAATCATTCTTGGAATCCTATAAATTACATTCCCTTACCTCAAGATTTTTGCATTTATAAGTCTATTGAGTCTTTTGCTCATCATATTTCATTATTATATAAACATGTTATTGAAAAAATTAACATAAGTAATTAAATATATAAATGACTAGTAGATCACACAGAGGCTCTACTTGGAGTCGTACTTGTCTTATTCAGACTTAAAGCTATACTAGGATTGACTCATCTACTTCTCATTAGTTTTCTTTATCATTATCATTACGAGATCAATTTTAGTGGACCCTATTTTACTACATATTTTAGTTTATTTTTTATTATTTCATCAAGTTATTTATATCTACACTTTAGTTTATCTGATTTAAATATCAATTAGCATCTTTTTAGATAACTTCAGCTTTAAATTCAATTAAGAATATCCCTACAAGAGTCCTGTAATTCTGTTGGTATAAATTGTGGTTGAAAGTGACTTTAAAAGGCTTAAGATTGAGTTTTGGGCCATTTCCCCTATTGTTTGTCATTGTTACCACCACCATTAGTAGTCATTGTTATCGTACCCATCGGCCCATGTTGACCTATCTAACTTGGTTGATTTGTTCAACACATGTTAACTCCTGCCATCCGATTCGACTCAAATTGACGTGCGATTCACGAACTAACATTAACCCGTTAACCTGTGTTAATCCACCAACCTGCATTAATCCTCTTTTACTCATAGTGACCCATAAATTGGACCCAAGGCAAAAAAAAAAAAAAAAAAAAAAAAAATTGGACCCAAGGCATCACTGCACCTCTCTATCTGTGCCACATCGATTGCTTCACTCACTGCTTCATCACTTGTCGAACCACCACTCGATACATATATGTCTGTTTGAGAATTGTTTATGTCAGTTAATTTTGTAGCTCTTCAAGCAAATTTTTAGTAGAATTTAAAGTATTTTTTTATAATTTGTGAGGACTTTTGAAATTCTAAAAATATTTATAATAATTTTAAAATATGTTAATATTTCTAAATATCGGTTTGTATTTTTAGATTAACAAATTATTATTATACCCTTAAGGTCTTTATAAATAAGAATACTCACTATATTGTAATGAATATAATTTTGAATAAAGTAATGAAGTACTATCGCAAAGTTTGTTTGTTATAAGAGTGTGTGCGAGCAATCCAACGATATGATTTTGAAGGTGCCTTAGGAAGGTGAGCGAGAGGCTCAAAAAGGGAGATCTCAACCTACTATCCAACATCCAAAAAGGGCATCAAATCACTAGGAAAATACTTAACTGCTTTATTTCATATTTTAAAAAATTTAATCATCTCATCCATATTTTTTGTTTGTTCAAGTGATCGTGTGATTTTCTTGTTTATTATTCTAAGAACTCCACTTGTGCGTGTACCTTGCCACTTCACCACCAACATGAATATTTTCAGTGTGGGTTGTTAAAATTATTTTTCTTTTAGGTTGAGATCTCTTATGTTAATACAAGTCCTTAGTTTTAGAAAAGTTCTTACTTTCTTGGTTATTTTAGAATTTGTTAATTCTAAACATATAACACATTGCGTAGGCTCTTGTATAGATGTATCTTTTGAAATGAAACACTTCTCAATTATTAATAAGCTAAATATAAGTTTAAAATATCATTCTATATCACACCCTCTCCAATCAAGTCCATTTGCTTTCTTTGAAGAAATTAAATAGAGCACCATACCTCTTCTTTCTACTCTTCTTAATGCTTATTCAATTATCTCCCGTATAACACTAAATCATTTAACATTAAAGCTTTGCTTTTATCTATCATTAAAGAGCATTTTGTTATTAGGAGAACTAAAAATTTAGATTATCAATCATATCATTCTCAACCCATCCTCAAGAAGGCTATAATCATAAGGAAGAACACATCAAAGTTCAATGGTGTCTTTAATATTGCATTATCTTAGACTCTTAAGGCTACGGAGAATAAAGCTTTAAAATAACTAGATGACATGAAGATCATGTAATGGGAAGTCAATAGTTCGTGAGTATTGATCATTTCATGGTGGAGGAGATAGGTAGGAGAGGGGGTGCAGTAGTTCCCTTGAAGTTAACTTTTTGTTACTCGATTCTTGAGTTTCACTACTCTAAGAATTAGAGGCCATCCTTGTTGAGTCAATGGAATCAAGTGCGTCTCATAAATTAGTTTTTCTTTTTTTTTTCAACATTGGTTCTTTTTTTTATTATTTTGGTTTTCTTTTTTATACCTTTCACCATGATTTTTTTTAAAATTCCTTCTTCATGCCCTTTGCTATAGTAAATTATTTCTTCTTGTGGTAATATGTTAGATTCTTTAGGTGACAATGTTAGCATGGAGGTTGGAAGAAACTTTGAGATATTTCTCAACTAACAAAATAGCTTGGCTAAGAAATCCTTGACTTCTTGTGAAGGATTAGGGATCGTGTATTCCCTTTTATCCTTGATGGCTAGCTTTACTTCTTAAAGCAAGCAAGAAATAAGGACTTAGCTCATCCACCAATCAAAGTACAAGGGGTGAGAGTTTGAAGAGATGTATAACTTGATATGGAGAAAGAGGGTTTTGAGGTGCTCACTCTTCTCTTAGAATTTGATTCTACCAAAATAAGGACAAGTTCCAAACTTGATCATGTTGAGGGCAAGTTGAATGTATGAAGTATGAAACAATACTTTTAGAATGGCAAAAAAAGGCCATAAAAAAGAAAATCAATGACACTACAAACCAATCCATCCATCAGCAAGCTAAGTATAATACTTTCTCCCATGGCCTTGTTAATAATCAAAACATGTGTTTGTAGATCACCTTCAGTAATTAATCTTGTTTAATTTCTTGATGGTGACCTTTATTGTGTTTTTTGGCTCATAAAGAAAGATTTAGGCCTAGAAAGCTTTGGAGGAAGAGATGCATAGGGGTTTGGAAATGTCAAGAGAGTTTACTGTGATGGGAGAATTCCTTGTTAAAGTTTTGAATAAGAGAGTTTGGGGTATCATTGTTAAGGAGTAAAGAAGCTAATTAAAGGACAAATAGCATGGACTTGAATCTCGATGGAAGGGGCATTGCTATTGATGGAGATAGAGCCCTTTCCCAACCCAATGTAATTGAAGACTTCATTCTCGACATCATGGAAGATGTAATGACCATAGGACTATATTCTCTTTCTATTTGCCTTAGCTTTGACTATGAAGAATATCTTTTCCTATTCAAGTTGGTGAACCATCAAGAAGTTTGAAGATCTTTATATGGACAACAACACCTTAATGAAGGTAAACCAAAGTAAAGGATTGTATCAAAATAGAGCAATATTCATCTTCCACGTATACGTTGAGGTGAAGAATCAAGAGAATGAAGAGATGGGTAATACAATGTCAATACATATTTGATCATTTTCTATGTGAACATAGAATTCTCCAAGAATAGTTGTTGCTTCTGATCAACCTCGAAGTCATTTTTCTTATGCAACCTCAAGGCTCCTATTAATTGGAACTACAAAACTCGAAAGCCCTATTTGAAGTGTATTTTCAAGCCGCTTCTTAACCAATATCCTCAAGGAACCATACGTGCGCCTTTGGATGCATACAATTTAATTTTAAAGAATAAAGAAAAATAAAAGATTCGACAACTACCGTAGCCCCTGTCTCTTTAGACGGAACTTGTTGAGAAGTTACTCTGACCAACAAGGGGTAGTACAAGAATATTCACTTATTGTCCATCAACCACGTCTTTGTGGGTGATCTAAGGCCCTAACTCATCCTCTAGACTATTATTTTATTATATTATTATTTTAAATAAGTAATATTATAAATTATTTATTATTTATTATTTATTATTATAAATGTCAGCACAATAACTATACTAAGTGTCAATTTAATCGGAGGTTTCCTCGAGTAATTCTTGCTTAGAAAATAATTGATAATTTTCAAAAACTTTAATCATCGTAATTGTTGTAGATGTATGTGACTATCTATAACCATTTTTTCCTATCAAAATTAGTCTACAAATATCAAATCCTTGTGATTAGTTAAGAAATTTGAGGCCTTCACCATTTATCAATATTTTAGAGAAAGATGCTTTAACATGTTCATAGTTTTCACTTATATTGGTCCCTTCTTCTTTCTATAACCAAAGAATTTGTTGTCACATGTGTGTCTTGCCTTTGTTTCCCGATTTAACCCTCACAAGATAATATAAAGTATTATTAGTCCTAAATAAAAAATTAAATATAATATCAAAACTTTAATATACTTTAATATATGAGTTATTTTTCACAATAGTTTCTAAGTTTAGTAAACCAATTTAAAAAGAAGATTTGAATTTTTTTTTGGTGACGTGAATCTCAAAAAAAAAAATTAAAAATGGTTTAAAGACATCATTCATAAACAATTTCTGTGGATGTAATGCTTACATTTAGAGTTACCTAATGCACATTTAATTTAATGATGCCCTCTACTAATGTTTATTTTGTATGTCACATGGATGATGCCTATTATAAAATTATTGAACAATAGTACAGATAAAAATATTTTTGCACTTAATGTTCAGCATAGTTTTGACTTAATGTAAAATAAGCTGAATTATTAAATCTTGTGATTTGATAAATTACTTCAATTTAAAGTAAGGTGGACCCACAATTAAGCAATTCTTTATTTTTCATAAATTTTAATTACTAAATCAACACACTATAGTTTTTTTTTACAAATAGATGTCTACTAATACAAAAAATTTCTTTATCATTATATATTCAAGAGATGATTTTATAGTTGATATGGAAGAAAGCTTTTATAACTCTTCACAACAAAGTAGAAGATTTATAAATGAAGGTGTATGACTTTAATTTCTTTTATATATTGTGGGGCAAAAGTGTGAAATGAATGCTTATGTGTGGGGGAGTGAGTGTACTCCTTTTGGGAGGGGAGGGGGGCCATCCATGAGTGAGCACATGTGTATGGGATCTACAAGAATGTGACACACATGTGGTTTTCTTCCTTTAGACCATTGCTTTTTCTTATCTTAACGATTAGTGGTTATTATTATGATGTCTGTAGATGCAAGTAAGGTGTATAATGTTCAAAAGGTTTGAAAAAATCTAATTGACATTGATTAGTACATGATAACATAAATGATGTGAGGAAAAAATAATCCAAGGGAGGTGAGCAGTTGAATTAAAACATTTTGATGTTTTGATATAATTTGATGAAATTAAAGACATTGTAATATTTTGATATCAAAATGATAAACACCAAAGTATACAAATAAAACTCTGATATCAAAGTGATGGGAATGAGAATGAGGTGCATAGCGATACTATGATATAACTTGAAAAAAACATAATGTTATCAATATGTAGAAGCTCAAATATATGATATTTGGTAGTAAATAAAATATAGAAAAAATTAGTTGCGTTAAACTTTGGATATTTAAAATATTACAAAAATGACGTAGAAAATCATAAACAAAAATATAAAATTGATAGGGAAATATCAAATTTAGGTTGTTATAAAATTTCATGTCAATCTAAACAAATTTTGATATAAGAATCATGTAAACAATGAACATTCACAAAAAGTTTTATACGATATGCTAGTTTGAATTCAAATTCTTTAAAACCAAATATTACAATTTTTCTTAATAAATATGTAAATTTTATTGAAAACTCAAAAAGATTTTCTCTTGTTAAATTTTTATTACATTTGAGCTCTCTAAATGAGGTTAAAACACTTGAAGGCTTGCATACTTTATTTTAAAAAATGACCATTTATACAATATTATTTTATGAAACAACATGATCAAGTCAATATGCATGAAGAGAGCTAATATCTAGCGTTTCGTACAATATGATATTATTATATTGTAGCATATAATCATTTATTAGTATGAGAAAAAACATTGTTAGATTGTATGTTGCATTAGAAGATTATTTCATTTATTGATATTATATAGTATGAATATTAGATAGAACAGTATGATTGATACAAATTATATTAATAATAACTAATTTAATTGAATTTTGATAAATTTTAATATAATTAATAATTGACGTTTGGAATCATTATAGAGATTGCTAATGCTTTTATAAAGAGTTCTAAACAAAATGAATAGACTAATAATCAATTACAAATCATTTAAAAAAACTATACTTAAAGATCATCATATACATTAAAGAGATCGGGAGAAAAACAAGACTAGAGTAGCAAGTTTCATTCTTTATCATATCTCAACTTTCATAGAATAAGTTAAGTTGCAAATTAATCTTGCTTTACTTTAACAATAATTTTGTATACATCTTGATAATTGTATTAGGTTATAAGATTTTGTATTTTGAATATTTTATATTGATTCTTTATTCCATTATTGAAATTTTATCTTTAACGTTTTACTTGATTTTTTGGCTATTTTTATAAGGTCTTTTAATCAAGTGATTTGTAAGGTATTTGATCAAATGTAATAGGCTTCTATAGGCTGATGTTTTGTAAGATCTTTTACTTCAAAATTTGTTAAGGGTCTTTTTTTTTTTTTTGCCAAGGACTTAGAAGGCTATTTGGACCAATGTAACATTTCATTTGAGCTTTTTACAAAAAGCATTTTAATATTTTTGCACAATCTTTTAACAAAAGATAAACGTAAATTCAATGTTTGATCAAATCACATAAAATTCTTTTATACATTTTCTTAATTGTACTCTTCATAAAGTGTTTTAAAAATAAATAAAATTTTTTAAAATAAATTTATAATTATAATTAAAAAACTAAAAAAATTATTATTTTATTTGATGTCATTAAATTCATAATTTTTACAATTCATTCTTCTTTATATGGATATCATATCCTTACTATTCTTAATAAATAATATTAGAATTTAACTATCTCTAATAATAAAGGGGATTTGTCCCTTCATAAAAATGGTTTTTTATCTTTATTAAAAGAATTATATATATATGTTTCTTAAGTATATTGATCTTAAGATTTGCAAATAATATATTAGTTACAATGCTAAAAACAATATTAATATTAATTATGAATTTAAGAAAATTTAACAAGAACTTCACCAATGGCCTTGAAAGGACCTACAAAATAAAGACCAAGAAAACTTCAATTCTCAAAGTTCAAATAAGATCAAGAAAAAAAAAGAATAGAAACTATTAACACAAAAAAGAGGGACTCAAAAGAATAAACACACATCTAAGCTATTAAATTTAATATGAAATATTATGTAATGCCTCACATGTCCCTTAACTCATAAGAAAACTTTGCCCCAAATTATTCCACTCATGTCTAATTAGATTAAAATTATAATCCAAAATCAACAGAACCAAGTTAAACCAATCTGTTCTTGAAATAAAACTATACTCCATTTGCATTTCAATAACATTAACAATGAATCACAACAAAAAAAAAAACCCAAATGATCCACAGAGAAGTTGAGATGTATTTACAACAGCTCTAATCATTAGCAACAAGTGAATCCCCTGATGAAGAATCATAGGAATCTAATTTTTTAATTATAATCTTACCCTTTGGAGGTAAGCCCTTTGACACTTGAGAAGCTTCAGCATCAACAACAACTGAGTCTTCCTCCTTGATGTCCCCTCTCAGGAACCGAAGAGCAACCTCATTCTCCACCATTTGCTGAATAACCCTCTTCACAGGTCTGGCTCCGAAGTTGGGATCAAAACCCAGAGTTCCGAGCAGCTCGACCGCCTCCTTCGTGAAATGCAGGTCGATTTTCCGGTGCTTGAGTCGATCCTTTACACGATTCAACTGGCACGCATAAAACAGTTTAGATGCAAAGCAATAGAAGTGAAACAAGTTGATTCGAGAATCTGTTAAACATTAAGTGAATCGAATGAACTAAACAGTTTAAAGCTGAACTCCATACTAACCTTACATTTGTGTTCTCTTGTTTAAGTCTTGGCACTTAGAGTTTGTTAAGATCCAGTTAGATGACAGATCTACTTGAAAAGACTGTCGATTCACTCTATGGAAGCTAAAGATGATAAACACATTGGGCTCATCGTAAAAATGAATCGAACGATCAGAATTGGACTGGATTGACCATTACCGGTAACGGACCGAACCCGAAGAAGTTTGAGATCAGATGAATTTTAACTAAAAGCATTGTATCAAAATCATTCTAATTCGAAGAGTTTGTTACAACATGATAAAAATCTAACAATGACCGAGTGATCCGTGGAACACCTTCATACATGACTCGATTCAACTTAGCATTTGTGCTTTCTTTTCAAATGATAAGAGAGCGAGTCAGAGATCCCTTCATGATAACCTTCATCAATAATCCTAATGTTGCATAAGGATTAGAAAACACTGTAAATATGCCAAATAATCCAACATCAAGGTGATCTTGGAGCATGACTCGGGCCTCGTCGATCAATTTGTCAAAGTTGAAGTTTCCGTAACAAGATAGTGTATTATTGAGGGGATCCACAAGTCAACAACATAGACATCAAAATCATTGAATCCTAATTTATCTACTAAAATTCTCTATATAGATGACTGAGAGACCTAAGTCAACTAGTTCAATAACTAAAGTTTGCAACTAAATGAACTATTGACTTCAAATGAAGCATACCCCCACAAGAACTAATTGTGCAGTAGTTAAAAACTAAGAGTTAACTAGCATAGAATATAACATAAAATGCCAGAAAGAAGAAAAATTGTAGTTGATCAAGGAACAATTGTAGTTCAAATGATTTAGTTCACAATCAAAAAACATCATAGGATGCATTAACCACAAAATAAGATGGATATAAAATTTTTGAAAGATCAAAATTAAAAAAAGAAACATTTATAGTTACCTGAATCTCCACAATACGAGTAATTTCTTTGGAGTCAAGTGGCTGAAAGACGATATATTCATCTATTCGGTTCATAAATTCCGGTCGAAAAGTTTGCCTGGCCAACTCAATTACTTGATTCTTCATTATCTCATAAACTACTTCCTTGGTATCGTGGACATTACGTAGAGTATCAAGAATGAAATGTGATCCAATATTTGATGTCAATATTACAACTGTATTTGTAAAACTGACAGTCCTTCCCTGTGAATCAGTGATCCTTCCATCATCCAGAAGTTGTAACAGGATGTTAAACACATCATTATGTGCCTTCTCAACTTCATCAAAAAGGATGACAGAGTAAGGCCTCCTACGAACAGCCTCGGTTAGCTGCCCACCTTCTTCATAGCCAACATAACCAGGTGGTGCACCAACCAAACGGGAAACCGCATGCTTTTCCATGTATTCACTCATATCGATTCTAACAAGAGCATTCTCAGTGTTGAAAAGATACCCAGCAAGTGTTTTAGCAAGCTCAGTCTTACCCACACCAGTTGGGCCCATGAACATGAAGCTTGCTATAGGACGATTAGGATCTGAGAGCCCAGCTCGCGATCTACGAATGGCATCAGCCACTGATTTGACGGCAATATCCTGGCCAACAACCCTCTTGTGGAGAACCTCCTCAAGTGAAACTAGCTTATCCCTCTCTGACTGCTGCAGATTAGAGATTGGAATGCCAGTCCACTTACTGACAATTTCTGCAATGTCAAAATCAGTGACCTCTTCCCTTAGCATCGCATGCCCAGATTGTCGGAATTCACCAATCTTCCTCTCAGCTTCCTCAAGCTGTCTCTGGAGGGAGATAAGAGTGCCATACTTAAGTTCAGCAGCCCGGTTCAAGTCATACTCTCGTTCGGCTGCTTCCATCTCTAAATTGACCCTATCAATCTGAGAAGATGATATACAAACATCATAAAACAAAAAGCTGTGGCAGAGAAGAGCCTATATCATGATATTTTCTTTTCCAATTTACCTCCTCTTTAATGGCACGAATTTGAGTCATTAGACCTTTTTCATGTTCCCAGTGCTCAGCCAGTTGCTTTTGCTTCTGTTTGAGTATCATAAGATCGGCTTCCAGTTTGTTCAGCCGTTCTTTTGAAGCTTTGTCAGAGTCATTTTTCAAAGAAAGCTTCTCCATCTCTAACTTAAGAATCGCTCTATCCACCTCATCCAACTCAGTAGGCTTGGATGTTATTTCCATCTTCAGTTTTGCAGCAGCTTCGTCAACAAGATCAATGGCTACAAATAGCATACATAACAAAGTCAAGCATGCATTAGAACAAGAGTAGGCAAAACTTTTTTTTTTTATTTAGGTATCCATATACCTTTATCGGGCAAAAAACGATCCGTTATATAACGGCCTGAGAGAACTGCAGCTGACACTAGAGCACTGTCTGATATCTTAACACCATGATGCAATTCATATCGCTCCCGAAGTCCACGAAGGATAGATATTGTATCTTCCACAGAAGGCTGACCACAATAAACTTGCTGAAACCTTCTTTCTAAAGCAGGGTCCTTTTCAATATATTTCCTGTATTCAGTTAAGGTGGTTGCCCCAATACAGCGAAGCTCTCCTCGACCTAACATTGGTTTCAGCAAGTTTCCAGCATCCATGGCTCCTCCAGTTGCTCCTGTACAATTCTAAAAAATACATAGCTATTCGCTTATATTTAAGAGATCAATTCAAAAATTTGTTACAACTTAACCATAGGCAAGGATCGTACAATACTTGTTTGTTCACTTACCCATAAGAAAGGATCATACAAGATAACGAAACTTAGACCCTTTTGAGGAAGATACAGGTAAATGATTTGAGATGGTAACATGAACTTCAAGGATTTTACGTTTCTGAAGACCTCAGGGATTGAGGCCTGCAAAGACCATCATGTACTATAATAGACAATGATAAGATAGACTTACGATAGGATCTGACATAATTCAAGAACAGAAGATATTTAGCATGGGAAACCCATCAACCAAGGAAAAAACTATGATCCAATGTTGTGAACGATCCACTAGGAAATGAACACCTAGCCCACGCATAAGAATAGAGGTTTGCGAGGTCTGAAGATCCTATTTGCAAATTCGTTCTCTTATCTCCCTTTTTATGCACTTTTGGTCCTTCAAAGCTCAAGCCATTCCAAATCTATAGATCAATTTTCTTGCCATGCTCAAAGCATACCATGGGCAATTAGCAAGAACGGAGGGTCAACATTAAAAAGCTGGACAATAGCGTTTGGCCTAGACAAATTAAGCAAGGGCATGGGGTAATCCTATAACTTCCCTGAATGCTGTTTTTCTTGCAACATATCCTTGGATGCCATTTAATTCTACTTTGATTACCTTCGACTTCTTCTCGTGCCATGCTTTAGCAAAACAAGAAGGGAGTATATATAAATGTTTAGAGGTCCAATAAAGAAGTTTGTAACTAAAAAATATAATTGAAAACATGCATTCTGTTGTTCTACAAGTTCAAACAGGGTTCGTTGTGCCTCTAAGTTATATAAAATGTAATCAAGTGTTGATTTGGGACTTTCCAATTGCAAGATAATCACGAGAGCCTCTTCAAATCTTTATCATGGCACAAAAGCAGTGGACCATCCTACTAATCACATTCAAGATATAATGTAGTAGTGTATGTTAGACACAAGAAAAAGACAAGTAATACAGGGTTTTAAAATCAGTGAAGTAGAAGAAGATGATGCTTTGATACCAATTAATATAAAAACAAAAGACACCAAGAGATTCCAAGATTTAGACATCAATTGTCATTAGAAATGGCCTTAGGTACTATTCATTTTGCAAAGGAGCTGACTTGGCACGCAGATTAGTATGATAGTACAAACTAATATGTTAGGTTAGAAGAGTCATACGAATGGGGATGCACAAAAGAGTGAGTGAAAGGGCGTAAACACGAACAAACAAGTGGGAAAGGGTGTGCAAGAGAAAACGCCATGTGAACAGGTGCACCACATGAATAGGCATGATGCTTTGCACTAACAGGCACGTCGTGTGGGTGAGTAGGAACACAAAGCCAATGAACAAGTGAGCATGTGTAACCATGTAAGGAGGTAGGCAAGCTAGGCTGATGCAATGCAAAAGCTACAATACCCGTAAAATTCATTAATGAATCGTATGAATCATAAAGTAAATCAAATCTATATTTAGGATATCAAGAAATCACATAACATAAAAAAAAAATATAAAGAAAAAAAATGAAAAAACTTCAAAAAATCCTAACAAAAATAGTAACCAACAAAATAAATTCATGGAGTTTGCCAAAAATGAACTAATCTTATTAAACTAATCTTCTTCTTATAAGTTATTAATTATAGTAAGACTTCATGCAAAAACTACAATGCCCAAGAGTGATAGGAAGGGAAAACAAATTCAAACAAGGTTGAAATGAAGAAAATACAAGTGACTTGGAAATAACATTCATAGAGAGTGGCGTTGAGGAAGTCAAGAGAGGATAAGTTTAAGAGGAAAGAAGATCTAAGATAATTATAGATTCATTCACTAAAAAGAATCTAAGAATTCACTCACCAAAATGATTTCAAGAAAAAATCACCAAGCAAACTCTCCCTTAAAACACCAAACTTAGATGAAATTTAAACAAAATCAATCCAAAAGTTCTTTTTTATTCGAACACTTGAGAATTTATATAGAACTATTTTCATAATAATGAGTATTTGGGAAATCACAAACTAGATACATGTAACCACTTTTTAAACATGATACCTAAATGAAGTGCATCTAGTTTTAAAATAAAAACAAATGTAGAAACTATGTTCCTTCAAACTATTTTTTAAATTTGATTTTCATAACTAGCCCAAGATTGATCCTAAATAAGTTTCATGGACCATGGTTATCTTCTTTGCCATAACTCAAGCGATGGGCTCATGAAAAAACCTTGGTTTTGCACTTGTAATGTTTTCCGATAACCCTTCATGTTTTCCATACTCAAGCAAGGTTATCTCTTTTCTTCATGCATCATTTCCCCTTGCCAAAAGAAACTCTGCTCTACATAATTAGAATTGAGGTAGTCCTCTAGTAATTATGGTGCCAACTTATTCAGTTATTCATTTGTCATCCACTTTATATTATCATTATGGGGTTGATTCTTACATCATATGAGAAATCCATGAGAAAAATCTACACTAGAAAGCGCATTAAAAGCAATGACATAAACTTCCAACTTGTTTTGATGCATTAACAATGGCAACTATGAATCATGAGATGACTTAAGATTTTGAGCTTTTTCTCCTTTGTTTGCTATCATCTTTACTACCATTGAGTTAAACCTCTACTTATCCTCTTGTGCAAAAGGAATGGGATATATAGGTACATGTCTAAAAATTAATGCAAATTCTTACATTTGAGTTTGTAGATTCATCATAAAGTTTTGCATTTGGGTTTATGTATTGTCAATAAAGATTTGCATTTGACCTTGCATATCAAACACAAGAGGTTTCATTTGTTCATAACCCTTGCTATCATGATTGTCATAATGGATGCAACACTACAAACCAATCTCGATTACCAATTGAAGTAGAAGAATATGATGCTTTGATACCAATTAAGGTAAAAACAAACACCAAGATATTCCAAGATTTAAAACATAAATACGGCTGGAATTAGCATCGAATACTATTCATTCTGCAAAGGAGCTGGCCTGAAGAGCTAATTGGAATGATAAGACAGACTAGCACACGGGACTAGAAGAGTTGCGTGAATAGGCATGCACAAAAAGGCTTAAGGGCGAACAGAGATGAGTGCAAACCAGTATAAGGGAGCAAGCAAAAGCTTTGCACAAATGGGCATGAGATTGTGTAGGTGGCTGCATGCAGTTGTATGCAAGGCATATAAGTAAGCACGTGTGAACATGTGAGAAGCAAGCAAATAACAAGGTGCAGTGTGAAAGCTACAGTACCCGAGAGTAATAAGAAGTAGAAAACAAATTCAAACAAAGTAAAAATGAAAATAATATGAGTGACTTGAAAATAACATAGATGTAGAGTGTAGTGACCGAAGTTAAGATTCGACAAGTTTAAGAGGAAAGGAGGTAAGAGATAACTATGGATTCACTCATCAAAAAAATCCAATAATTCACTAATCCAAGAGAAGACCACCAAACAAACCTTCTCTCAAAACTACTAATTTGAGAAGAAATCCAAACAAAATCAATCCAAATGTTCTCCCATTTATTCTAGCACTTGAGGATTTAGACAAGGCAATTTCTTACAATAATGAACATTTGAGAAATCACAAACTATGTACATGCAACCACCTTTTAGACTTCCCCAAACTTAATAAAATGCTTCTAAAGGTTTGAAAATAAAAAAAATGCAGAAATTAAATTCTCTCAAATTACTTTTTTTAAAATTTAATCTTCATGACTTTAAAATAATATTCATCAAGCATATAAAAATCCTGACTGTATTTGACAAATAAAACGGATATGACAATCCTTTCATAAAACATTCCTACAGTTTTGAATATTATTTTCCATTTATGTCCATTCTTAATACTATTGAGATCAATGTTTGATTAGTAGTTTATTAGATATTAAATCCAGTATATTCTCAAGTTTAAATACAAAAAAATCAATGCATTATTGTATTTTGTTGATAACCCTATTACCAATACACATCCTCCAACTTTTATCCATTTTTAGTGTTAACACTATATAGACAACAACAAATGGACTTAAACTTTGTTGTATAAAACTTTTTAAAAAGTTTATCTATTATCTTTTATTTCTAACTAATTGAGATTCATCCTATATATGGAAGATTTGAAAACAATAAAACCAATATAGAAGCTCCTTAAGGGTAATGCTAATGAATTCCTATAACAACTAAGTAGATCTTGAAGAAATATATCATAAATGGCACAAGTGAAACCTCCTTCATATAAAGGAAATACACTAAGCTGTTATCAAAAAATTCTTTCCAAAGATGATTTAGAAGAGTAAACTTTTTTAGATGGCTTTAAAGGATGTAGTCTTATATTTTGGCTACTAAATTCCAAGTATATCAGTATGCTCCCTTTCATAATTTATCAATCCTTAGTAATTTATCTTCAACAGAATATATGATATATTCATGAGTAAAATATCACATCAAATTTTATCTTTACAAGTCTTTCATAGAACAGGATACTTAGATTTGATTGACGGGGAGATGTGGTTTACCTAACACATATGAAATAATTGGGCATAAGGATCTGTATTGAGGTTAATCCAAAAAATCACATTCATAAAACCCCCTCATTAAAGGGCATAAGTTTCATAACCTTTTTTTGTCAATTAGGCTATGTTTCTTTCCTCTTCTAACGATTGAAGATAATATAAGTCTACCACTTTTCTTATCTCTAACTTAAGGCCCAAAATAATCCTATTAACTCATTGCCAATCTATACCAAATGACCTATCCTGACCATAAGGTCCCCAAAGTATTAAAGTAATCCACAACAGTCGAGTTCCCTTGCCATAAGGTATGGAGTTTCCTATGTAACCTTTAGTCAATGATACCTAAGACAGCATTTGAGACCCAAATAAGCTCCATTAGCCTTCGTCATCTCCTTTTCCACACCTCAGGTTATACACTTATAATAAATCCTTTTATTTTGCACTTGTAATGCAAATTCAATTTTGTTCATCATCGATTATTTTTAAGTCATTTAAAAGCCCATCTTTATTCAATATCGTTGAACAATCTTGTCTTAGACCTGCTCTACTAGCTTACTATGAGCATCATCGGTGGAAGCAACAGACTGAATTTTGTTCACGTCTGTTGTACCAACATAACAACATATATGACAGCAAATAACTCTTTCCAACTCAGTACATTAGCAACCTGATTATGCTATAACCAAGTTTGTGCTTTCACGCAAAGTCATATTTTGTCATGAACTCTTGCCAACGAGCCTACTTTGGCAATAATTTCTTCTGCGTTCTGAAGAGTGAGAAAATGGGATCAATATAATATGATGAAACAATTCAGATTCTATTGTAATAATTCTCATTCATTGAATAGGCCTAATGTGACACAAAATTTTAAAAAAGTTGTTTGAGAAGATGAAGTCGAATAATTTGAAGGAATTGAAATCTTTCTATTCTCAATAGCAAGATGAAGTTTGAAGGTTATTGCATGCACAAAAAGTGAATTTTCCCTTCATGGAGGACTATTTATTAGAGCTACACCCCATTAAAAAATATACTTATAATACATCTCAAAACTTGATCAAAATATTCATTCAAAATAAGCTCCATTAGCCTTGGTCATCTCCTTTTCCACAACTCAAGTTATGGCTTATAATAAATCCCTTTATTTTGCACTTATAATGCAAATTCATTTAGCTCTTCTTGCTTGCATATTCAAGCTCAACTACTTATTTTCTTCATGCAACATTCACACATTACCAAAAGAAACTCTGCTCAACAAAGCTGGAATTGAGATAATTGTCTACTAACTATGGTGCAACTTATCCAATTTTTCCTTTGTCATCCATTCTTTCATTATCCAAGAAATCCATGAGAAGAATCTACACTAAGAAGTTCATTAAAATTAATAATACATACTTCAAAATTGTTTTGACATATTTATTAACAATGGAAACTATTGATCATGGGATAACATCAAACTATGAGCTTTTATTCCCTTATTTGTTAACCTCTTCCTATTTCTCATCCTGAGTAAGAAGAATAGGATTCCAAGGTACATGCCCAAAAAATAATGCAATTTTTTGTATTTGAGTTTATAGATTGATCATAAATTTTGCATTTGGGTTTGTATATTGTCCATAAAGATTTGCATTTGACCTTGCATGTCAAACACGAGGTTTTATTTGTTCTTGGCTCTTGCTATATTGATTGTCATAGTTGATAGAACACTATGAACCGAACTTTATACCAATTGAAGTAGAAGAATATGATGCTCTGATACCAATTAATGTAGGAACAATGGATACCAAGAGATTCCAAGACTTAAAACTTATTTACTACTAGAATTAGCATACTACTCATTTTATAAAGGGTTGGTCTGGTGCATGAATTAGAACGATGAGACAAAATTAACATGCGGGATTGGAAAAGAAACGATAATAGGCTTGAGTGCCAACAGATGCAAACAAACAAGCACGAGTGCAAACCAGTGGGCAAGAGCATAAGCGTTGCGCAAACGGGTGCAAGGTTGTATGGGCGAGCACATACAATTGCATATAAGGGAGGTGAGTTAGTGTGTGAGACTGCACGCAAATGTTGTCTTGAAGCTATTAGTATTCGAGAGTAATAGAAAGTGGTAAACAAATTCACAGAAGGTAGAAATGGAGGAAATATAAGTGATTTGGAAATAACATGCATGGAGAGTGGAGTGGAGAAAGTTAACAGAGAATTTAAAGTTGTAAGGAGATATGAGATAACTATGGATTTGCTCACCAAAGTTAATCCAAGAGAAGATCATTAAGAAAACTCTCTCTACAACCACATTGTTGGGATAAAATTCAAACAAAATCAATCCAAAAAGTCCTCCATTTTCATTCCAACAATTGAGAATTTATACAAGAATACTCTTACAATAATGAGCAATTTTAATTTCACAAACTATATAAGCAACAATCTTTTAAACTACTATGAGCCCACAAGTCCTTTAAGTGTTTATTATGATGATCTATTATGTCTACACAACACATTGTATAGATTATAATCAAAATAGGTTGATTTGACGATCACCTACCATAGAGTGACTTATAAAGTGCTCTACTTACCTAATCTTCACAAAGCTTCAAGGACGTAAAAAATAAAAAAGCAACTCCATTGATGTTCATTAGTCTTAAAATATTTGAGAAAAATATTTTCACCTTCTAAAGACTCGTGTCAAAAAATTGGTTTAATGTTTACCTTAATTATCAAGAACTTGCACATATATATTTGCATTCATTCACATCATGCTTAAGATTTACTTTTATAATGATAACATTTGATGATATCCCTAATCTATGATTTAAGCATTTAAATCAAAATGCATTTGTAAGTTCAACTAGTATAAAAAGAATTGAATTTACTCTTAAGATATCAATGGGTTCATCAAAAGTAAAATTTCATCTTTTATTTTCGAAGTTACTTTAAAAGCATTTGAATGCACCACATACAAGATCTTTATTTGAAGTTATAAATGAGCATAGAATGTATCATTTTAAATTCAAAAAAGAGTCTTTGCCTTGCACTATACTACATGCTTACACATGTGCCCACAATGCCACACCACACCACACTACATCGCACTACTTGATCACACAATATGCTTAGCATCAGCCTGCGCTACCCTCTTGCATGCTCAATTCTACCACACGCACTGCATATAACGACTAATTTGACTGAGATTTGCAATTCTAACATAGCCATTGGGAGAGCCATTGAAGTTATTTTGGGGGATGTTTTAAGATCTTTTGCTTATAAATAATGTCCAAACATTGTGAATAAATTGTTACTTTTGCCAATTCACTTCTAACCCTTTTACGAGCTTCCTTGCTTCATATTGCATATTTAGACAAGTGATTAAACAAACTACAACTCAAAATTATTTTGGGATCATCCAAGTGCATGCAAGGAGTTTACAAAGTAATCAACACTTACATACCCTCATTAAGATGCTTTTATGTTTTTTACATTATCTATACATCTTAGTCTCACAAGTTCTTGGTTATATTTGATAACTCTTACTTAATCTTTTAGTGAAATTCTATTCTTGCTTTTTTTATATTATTTTACATTATTGCACTTGATCCTTTTGGAATAAACTTTTTTGATCTTTTGGCAACATTTTCTAGGGTCATTTGGCCGAGTGCTATAGGCTCTATCGGGTCGATACTTATAAAGCCCTTTGACTCGATGCGAGTTGCATTTGCAGAAGGTTTTGATAATATAATCCTAGTTTTTGGCGTATTTACTTTACCGCATTCCTCACACAAAAGAACTTCAAAACGAAAAAAATTATAAAAAACAATTCAAAAGTAATTATATAAAATATCTTCTACATAATTTGTACTCTTTTTATTAATACAAAAAACTACAATTTATCTTCTCTCTTGTGTAGACATCCTAGTACTTCTATTCTAACATAAATTTCTTATCTAAACTTAATGAAAAATTTCTATAAGTTCAATATAAAAAGAAAAAAATACATAAATTAAATTCTCTTATATTTTTTTTTAAATTTGATTTTCATGATTAGGCCAAATTTGGCCTCAATCTATTGAACATGGTTGTTTTTTTCCATGACTAAAATGGACTTATAGTAAAACTCTTGGTTTTGCACTTGTAATGCAAATTCCTCCAATTTTTCATACTTTTCATATTGAAACACAACTTGCTTTTCATCCAACATCAATAAGTGTAAGTAAATGAGTACTCCCCTTTAATAGCTCTGCAGTAGATCACATGGAGTATAATACCAAAAGAAACAGTCAGGCTTGATTCAAGTAAGACTTTGTCAAAGGTAGGCCTAGATGAGTTTGAATATGAATTATGGAGTGTATCATTCAAATTTCAAAAAAATTGAAGAAATCATAAACCAATTTGGACATGATTGTCCTATTCAACTTTTTATCAACATGACAGTAAGTTCCATGTTATAATAAAAGACATTTATACTTAATAATGCTTCATATTTCATGTACTCTTGCTCTATTTGTTACATAAAAGAGTTGACCAGCCTACTCCACCTGTAATGTAATGATGTTACGCTAGCCATCTTATATGTGATATAAAACAGAATTGCTATTTTTTATAGTTGTGGGCTTTGAAAACAATGACAATGCAACTCACAGTAAAAATCTCATGAAAACATTAAATATCTCAAAACACAAGTTATTTAGCCACCAATTATATTATGAAAAACTTGTTTAGAAAAGAAACTTGTAGCAATTTGAGCAAGACATTTCAAGAAAACTGCAGAAAATAGTATTGAAAAAAGAACTTTTTGTAAAATACATATTTTATAAACTACTACATATAGAACTATATTTAAACTAGCTTATTGTCTACTAACCAATCATTTCACCCATATTAGTATTTTGTGAATAACCGAATCACTCCCTTTGATCACAAAATCGTTCTCCTAGGTACAAATACTATGTAGAAAAAGGAATATAATCAGTTTTTGTTTCGCAGTAAGCTTAAAGAGGTTAATAAACCATGTATTGAATCAAGTGCGTAAAGAACAAACCAATAGTAAGTCATAACCTATATCCATATTTAATATAACCTATTTCATATAAACAATCATTAAATGAAAAAAAAACAAATAAAGCATTAAAAACAACAAAAACTTCTCACCATCCGAGAAGTATCAACCTAGTCAATTTAATCCACTGAGTCACTCCTTTATGTCATGCACAGTTGGCTTTTGCCCTCTAGATAACGCCATCAGTCTTGGCTTTGTAGAAATAATATCTTGTATTAATAGAATATTTTTATGGGAACGTCATACCTTGGTCATGAATGCTAACTTAACTTTCCTAAACTAAGTGGAATCTATCAAGGTTTTCATTTAGTAGTTATACTTCACAAAGATCTTTCTAAATAGTACATAATTTATAAAAAACCATATATAGAACAACTATATTTGAAATAATTTATTATCTATTGGCACATCGTTTAACCCATGTTTGTGATCAACCGAGTCACTCTTTTTTTCTCACAGAATCATGCTTTTAAGGACAAATGCCATGTATAAAATGAAGTTTGGTAAGATTTTTCCTTCAATTAAACTTAGAAGTTAAAAGGACATGTTAAGGGTTGAAACAAGTTTGGAAGACCAAACCAGTAGGAAGTCATAACCTATAGTTCTTAAACCAAATTGAAAGAAAACTTGCCTGCACCAACCACTGTGTGTATCTCATCAATAAATAAAATAATCTGTCCATTAGAAGATGTGACTTCTTTAAGAACAGCCTTCAGTCTTTCCTCAAAATCACCACGGAACTTAGCTCCAGCAAGCAACGAGCCCATGTCCAAGGAGATCAACTGCAATGGTTACGAAACATAAAAGGAAAGTATATCACTGACTAACACAATTTGATGGACTGATATTAATATATGACAAGTGATAGGATGGCAAGAAAGAACTCTAAGAACTGTTCTGCTATATTGGTTCAAAATTATCTACTAGGTATCATCCAATAGTGCAATTAAATGTCTTAAAATTCATGTTTCAAAATTAAAATGTTATCCTGTCATCATGGAGTTCAAATCCTGACAATATTTAACCGTAAGCAGCAAAATCAGTGATCACCCTGTAGACGAGTACATGGTTTCAAAGAGAAGAGCATATGGTCAAACTAAACTATACTCCATCAGTGACTACCAAAGGTAGAGAAAAACCACAACATAAAAGAAATTTCTCTCGATTGCATCAGCAATCATCTCTTCAGATATGATTTGATAAAATAAGACCAATAATATATGTGAACTATATTCATCACGATGGAAAAACCAAAACAGTGTGTATCCAATAGGGAGATTAATAAAAAAAGAAAAACTTTAGCAAGTAAAATAAACTTCAGCATAAAATAAGCAAGCAAAAGAACAAAAAAATGTATAGGTAATCATAGACAAATGTCGTTAGCTGGTTTAGAATAGAACAATATAAATGTTGGAAAGTTAAAATAAAATTAAAGATATGAATGTAACATCTTTATCCGAAACTATTAATACTTAACAAATCATGTAATATAAGTGTTTGAAAAATAATTTAGCTATATAAAAAATATTATTAGTCTTTTGACATAGGATAGAAAAACTAATAATAGTTCAAATCAGACTCTTAAGTATAGAAAAACAAATCGTAGTTTCTAAAAAACACAAAGCCAACCAAAAATCTCCTTCCTTTTTTTATAGCAAAAATTTAAATAGATTACAATACTAAATACCGACTCAAAAATAAAATGACGAAAATATTTGTCCTAATAAAAAATTACAAAAATATAAAACAAATATGTATAAATAACTTAAAGCTTATAAAGACCTCATATATGACTTATTACAACCCAAAATGAACTAAAAATATGAAAAAAAAACTATATGACCCATGAAATCAACTCATTATCGTCGATTTGATACAATCTATCCTACATCAAATAAATAATGATTTTCCTCTATAAATATCTATTAATTATGTGAAAAAGACTAAGTAAACACATAAGTTTGTCGCGGCAATCATCATTAGATGATATAAAAGCTAGGATAAGAACAATAATACTCCTTAGGCTCACTAAAATCCAGAATGTTAAATTCTAAAGATGATGACGAAGAAAACCAAGATAGTGCATCCACTAATTTGTTTTGGATTACAAGCTTGTATTTTAAAATAAAAGAATAATATTGTTGGAATTGTACCCACTTTGGCATGCATATAGTTTGATTTCTTTTTATGTTGATGTACTTTAAGGCGTGACAATATTTACTTAAAAAAAATTTTTGATGAAGTAGATAATATCTCCAACGCTTCAAAGTTTAAATAGCAACATAAATTCCTTGTCAAAATTGGAATAACTTTATTTTGTTTTATCTAATATCTCACTAAAATATGCAACTAAATGTTCATCTTAGCTCAAAACTTCAATACTAGTTCAAGAAGCATCACATGTAAACTCAAACACTTAAGAAAAGTTTGATAATTACAAAAGAGCTAATGAAATTTTATAAAATATTGGTTTGAGTAAGCACTTCTTTTTCTACTCTAGTGATCCAAAAAACCTATTCCCTTTTAAAAGATCAATGATGGTTACAACAATTATACTAAAATATCTAATAAATCTCTTATAAAATATAATTAACCCATAGAAACTATGCATCTTAATAAGACTCTTAAGTACAAACCACTCCATTATAAATTTAATTTTCTTTAAATCAGGACAAATACCATCAATTGATACAATAAAACCTAAAAAATTATTTTCTTATATAATCAAACATTTCTTCAAATTAACGAATAGCCTTTCTTTCCATACCTTCTCCAAAACTTCTCTAAGATGCTCTAGATGTACTTTTCTAAGATGCTTTAGATGTGTATTCTAATCCAAACTATAGATCAAAATGATATCAAAGTACACTACAAGAAATCTCACTATAAATGACTTTAAAATAATATTCATCAAGCACATAAAAATTCTGATTATATTTGACAAACAAAATGGATATGACAATCTTTTCATAAAGCATTTCTAGAGCTTTGAATATTATTTTTCATTTATGTCCAATCTTTAACACTTTTGAGATCAATCTTTGAGAAGTAGTTTACATTAGATATTAAATCCAGCGTATTCTCAAGTTTAAGTACAAAAAATCTATGCATTGTTATATTTTTGTTGATAACTCTATTGTCAACACACATCCTCCAACTTTTACCCTTTTTTAGTGTTAACACTATATATATGCAACAACACATGAACCTAAACTTTGTTGTATAAAACTTTCTAAGAAGTTTATCCATTTGTCTTTTACTTCTAAATGCTCAATGAGATTCATCTTATAATAAGGAAGGTTTGAAAGCAATAAAACATATAAAAGATCAAGGACATATTAAGTATCCCTTATAAGAGATAACCCATCTAGAAGCTTCTTAGGGGTAATGACAATGTATTCCTATAACAACTTAAAAGCTTTTGAAGAAATATATTAAGTGAAACCTCCTCCATATAAAGGAAATACATTAAGTTGTTATCAAAAAATTCTTTCCAGAGATGATTTAGAAAAGTAAACATTTTTAGAACCAAATAATTAAATTTGATTGATGAAGAGAGATAGTTTATCTAAATAATATGAAAAAATTGGATATAAGGAGCTATGTTGAGGTTAATCTTAGAGATCACATTCATAATACCCCTTATTTAAGGGCACAAGTTTCATAACCTTTCTATCAATTAGGTTAGGTTACTTTCCTCTTCTAGCAATTAAAGATAATAAGTCTCCCACCTTCCTTATCTCTAAATTAAGGACCAAAATAATCCTATTAACTCATTACCAATATGTAACAGATGATCTATCCTAACCATAAGGTCCTCAAAGTATGAAGGTACTTCACAATAGTCAAGTTCCTTTGCCATAAGGTATGGAGATGTTTATGTAACATTCAATCATGATACCTAAGATAGCATTTGAGCCTTAACTTTTCTTTTATTTTTTTCAAAAGGCTCTACTACATAATCTTCATTCCTTAGATGAAGTATTCATCCAAAATATCTTTAGCATGGATAACTAATTTCATTTTAGTAGAAGTTGTCCCTTGTGATCATAAAACCCATACTATCCAAAAAGGTTTTCCATTTGGGTGGACAAATCTAAAAATTTACAAAGGTTATAGTCACAATTAACTATTATTGACTCAATTGTAACCCTTTTATTAGTATTTAACTAGTAATCTTATTATTTTTAAGAAGATGGAAAATCTCCTATCTAATTTATTCTCCTTAAATATATGATTACCATCCTCAAAAAGGTCATCTAAGAGACATGGTATACGGCCTCTATTTCTCTAAATCGTTATTCAGATAAGTCATTCAAGGAGACTTCTATCATTTTCAATTTATCAATGAAGATTTCTACAAAATGATGCATATCTTCCATCTCATTTTTAGAACTTTTTATGTTTTCTACTTAGTTCTGTTTTGCTGGTATTATAATTTAAAGAAGATGACAAGCTGAATAAAAATATCCTAAAATAGTTTGCATCATGCAATAATTTACTAATAATCCAAAATGAATTTCTTTATAACAGGCATGGTTTCACTAAAATCAAGAGGAAAAAAATAATTTAAAAGTGGCAGGGGGTCTCAGCCATTTAAAAGAAAATAATACAAGATATAATTTATTGTTAAATTTAATAGCACAAAGCTCCACACAACTTGAATCTAAATAATAATCAAAGTAATTCTTTCTAGAAATATAAATTAGGATTTTATACAACTTGTGCTCAAGATGGACTAAAATTATCAAGTAGATCTCTCGCTTTGTTACCTCTAAAGAGGTTAAAATAGGTTGGTTAATTTCAAGATAGAAATTTGAGGTGGAAAATCACTAAATGCATAACATGTTTGAGAATTACAACCAAACATATCTATTATACTTCCCACATGGAAAGATACATGCCATACATGGAAAACAGAGTTTCAGTTGCACAAGCATTACAACATTTAACAACAATTCCTTTAAACTCTAGGAAAGTTTTTGAAATGAGAATTCCCTTTCAACAATATTGAGGATCTTATGGACTCCGGTATTCTCATGGATCTCGAAGAATCTTGAATCTTATCTTGAGCTTTGAAACCAAGCAATAGCAGAGGAATAGGAGACGAAAGGCCTTTGGATAAAACAAAAGACATTTTTGAATTATTAGTTATTTTTGAGCTCTTACTTGTGCTCTTGTACATAGTTTATGAGTAACTTAATCCATAAGACCGTAAACTCATCTACAATTTCTTTAATTGCATAAAAAACTCTCACAATTCCTCCCAAGGAAGCAAAAACTTTTTGATTAATTTTCCTAGCAAAGAAACCAAGTACAACCCTAATTTCACTCTAACAATGAGCAAAGCATTGGCAAGGATCAAAAAACAAGTGAAGGATTTGACTACAAAGTCAATACAAGTACATAACTAAAAACATCATGCGGTAATTCTATAGCATGCAAAGACTTAGCCCATGGCTAAAGCAAGAAAACTTAGATAACAAAAGAGCCAAACTGGCTCATCTTTCAAAAAGATTTGAAGGTAAAATATAAGAGAAAGTGAAAAGATCTCACATATGTTGAAAAATTTTTCTTGCATAAAAGATCCAAAAATAAATATTATTAAGCAAAAGATCTCAAAATAATGCATAAAAAATTTCCTCAAAACAGTAAATCAAAAAAAGTAAAACATGTTTTGCAAAAATTAGAAACAAGAAGTGGAAAGTACAAGCACACTTCTTGCAATGACCCTTAAACAAGATCTCCAAATAGCACTCTCAATTCAAAAAAAAGGAGAGAAAAGAGGCCCTAGAGAGTATGATGACACCTTTAAACTTAAGGCCAACATACTGAAATAGACATCAAGTATGGAAATAAGAAACCAAAAAATGTTTTTGATATATAGTGAGCATGCATATAGAGCCAAGCAACTCAAAACCACTAAATAGGTAAAGGTTGAACCATTGGCCATTCAATGGAAATCTAAGTAGTCTCCCAAGTCTAAAACAATGAGTGTATATAACAAAAAGGAATTTTTGATCCAATACATTGCCCGCAAAGAGCTCGATCGATTTTGATGGCTTGGTCGGAGGAAGATTTTGACCATTCAATCAACTGAACAATTTGATTGTTTATTCAAAAGAACGATTATGACTAACACTCGTACTATGCTTGAGAGATGGATTGATTATAACTATTAGATCAAACAAAGTTTCTATCAAACCAGATTCAATAGATTAACCTACAAGATAAAAAAACTCTTAATACAAAAGGAAAACCATTTTATTGGAGTTCTAAGTTAAATTATGTAATAAGTTTTGGACTAAGTTATGCATGCATTACATAATTCCAAAATAATGAATAAGTATGCAACATATGTTGCTTTAATTCTCTAAGAAATAATCCATAACCCATTCCTTGATATCCTGAATGCTTTTAGTAAGAATAATACACCAATCTTTGAAAACAAATTCACTCAAGCAGTTTAATAAAAGCATAAATTTCAAACCTTATCCAAAGTAGTTCTCATAATCAAAATTGTAGAATTCAAAATTTAATTAGCCTTATTTAGAATAAATTAACTTCAATAATGATCATAATTTTGTACTAAATATGACTTAAATATTTATTATTGTAAAGATAATTTTGGGTAGCTTATTAACAAGATTAGACTCCCTGATTTAGTCTCTTTATTCAAATTAAGACTACAAAAAAATTGGATTCTTCTATTATACTATATATTCTCTTTATATTCTTAATGATAAATAAGAGAAAAATATAATTCTCATCTCTAAATTCAACATGATATCAAAGATGCTACAATGCCTAAATTTTTTTCATGATGCTACAATAGTGCATGTTATCCCATCTCATCTCGTGATATCTTCCAGCTTCATTCCATCATGAGTTCTTGCTTCATCCCGTACTGTAACATCTTCATGCTCCATTTCATCATGATTGTTCCTTGCTCTGGCCTTGTCCAACATTGTGCCATCTTCTTATTTCATTCTATCACACCTATTTCTTTTCATCCTTCTGTTCAAGGTTTCGATGGCTTCAACGAGCAAGTCCTATCCAATCAACTCCTTCCACTCCGGTTCCTCTTATAACATGACTACTTTTTGCATTTGTCGAGGATTATATCTTGCTCTCTCTCATCCCAACTCAATGAATACCTCCTTAAAGCCTTAACTCCAATTGACTTGCACAATATTATAATTAGTCTTCTCCATTAAGGTATTGAAGTTCTTGGAAGGGGTAAAATTGGGGACCAAATCCTTCAATTTTCAAGAACTTCATGTATAAGCTGGTTCTTATGGCTAAAAACATGTCTTGATTTGTCCAGAACAATCCTCTTGAGGTCGGCTCTACGTTGAAAGTCTTCCTCCAAACAATATAGGAGTTTCAGATGCCTCTATCCTTCTCATTATTTTACACAAAATTGAACAAAAATTTCTTCAATGGTCTCACACCAAGATGATGTTTATTATTTCCAATAAAAGCAAAAATGATTATCTCACCAATGTAGTAGCCATACCAACAAAAAATGATTTCAAGTTCAAAACCAAGAAAATTGAAAACAACATGATTATATCAATGGTTAAATCAATTCTATGAATAATGATGGTAGAAAGCATTTTCTCCTAGATAAAACAAGCCAAGAAACCTGGGAGATAGCCAAGCAAACATACTCAGATAATAAAAACACGACCAAGTCCTTCAAGATTGAAGGGCTAATGGATCATCTCTACCAAAGAGAGCTCGCTGTTACTAAATATTTCAATTGTTGATAAGAAACTAGCAGCAACTTGACCTACTCGAGCCAAATGATTGGGGTTGGCATGTTGAACATATGAGACTTGATGATCACAAAATCAAACGTGTGTTATCTAATGATTTGTCTTAGTTGTTATAATTAGGCAAGGATTGATAGAGAAGGAGCAAACCACATACAAGACAAAAGAACAAAAGCTTGGTGACTTTACTCAAGGATGAAGGCTCAACTTGCAAAACTTAGAGCTATATGTATAAGCCTTTAATAGAATGGTTAATCATCTAGAGTTTTAGATTTTCAACATTACCTTAATTAAATTGTTAAATCTTTACCTCTAAAAAATAACACTTAAGATTGCACCATATCTGTTTGCTCATTCATGTATATATGTTAGATGATCTTATCATAAATTATAACAACTATAAGTTATATAAATCTTAAGACAGTCAAGACTCGAAGGAGACTAAGTATTCAAACCAATTCAGTTGACACTAAGCTAATCATTCTATTGGTTAAATAATCATATAAAACAATAATACTAATCGTACTTGTACGATTCTTTTTCCAACTCTATAACTTCAATATAAGTTAGAATGGTCTACAAGTCGCACATGTATGATGTTCTCATAGCACAAATACGATAATCATTTAGGTTAAAACTAGAAGGTTAAAGTACGTTCATACATAGTATCAACTTTATGTAAAACCTAGTTGTGTTTTAGTTACTAAGCTATATCTCTTACTTGTATAATAGTATCTCTTCTCAAAACACTAAGATAAGTTGAAGTTTAATTAGATTGTACGCATATGATATCTTTATCATACAGATACAATTCATGTATACAAAACATAACAATAGAGATAAAAAAGTATCCGTGTATATACAATGTACTTATCATACACATAGGAGTAATTGTAACCCAACCTATAAGTCTAAGTCTAATAGTTCACATCATCGTACAATTACAAAGCTAGTATCATACTCGTATAAAGTGTTTGAAAATCCGAGAGCAAATGATAATCGCAAAAAATCATCATAAACATACGATCCCCTTATCGAACGTGTACAATCTCAAAATTAGTAAGAAATATTGCAAATATAATTGTATCGTACTTGTACAATCTTCATGATCATTCAGTACAAAATTAATAAAACTTGAGAGCTTTCTTAACAATGTGTGATAAGTAGTAATCGCATAGTACGATGTTCTTAGTCATACTCGTATGATAAACTTTAAGTGAGCAAACTATACATGTCATACAGGCACTTCACCGGGTGATCAAACCTATCTACCAATCACTTAGTACAATCCTATTATTGTATTTGTACAAACACAAATTGAGCTAACTAGTTAGGCCAAACTACCTAAAATTTGGTATGCATTTTCTATTTGCTTATAGTTATTTTCATTTGTTCTCTATTCAACAATAACTTGCTTTAAAAATCAAAGGCTTTCTCTCAAAAGATTAATTGGTTTAACAACTACCACAATCATTCCTATCACATGCAATTGTATTTAAAGTGGTTTAAAAGGTTCAACTTCCTTTTAAACACAAATCACCCCCATCCTGTAGGCTTCTCTCCTCTATTTTTCAA
Source organism: Vanilla planifolia (assembly GCA_023846275.1). Taxonomy (NCBI): domain Eukaryota; kingdom Viridiplantae; phylum Streptophyta; class Magnoliopsida; order Asparagales; family Orchidaceae; genus Vanilla; species Vanilla planifolia. The sequence continues at coordinate 58,070,165 of CM043865.1, forward strand.
ACATATCCAATAAATGCAAAAAAATATATAAAGATTGTTAAGAAAAAAAGGATACAGAAATTCTTTCTCGACCTCAGTAAAAACCTTAATAAGGTTAAAGGGTGAATTTTGGGAACCAAATCACAATCAAATATTTGACAAGTTTTTTTGAACGTTTGTTGAGAAGAAAGCCATCAAAAAAATATGTTGGGATCTAATGTTAACATTCAAAATACTCTTACCAAGAGCTTTACCCTTGCAACCTAGGGATCACAGCAATAACCACTTGATAATAAACCAAGAATGTGAGAAAGATCTAAGCATGACCATTGCAAACGACTAAGTCACACTAGGAAAAGTCATTAGAAGATTCATGTAAAACTAACAAACTTAAAGTTTTGTCAACCTAATGTTAATAACCATGGAAATCATGTCTTAATTATCGAGCATCAAGTCTTTACAAAACAATAAGCTTTTTTAGAACCACCACAAATTTAACAACAACAAATAAAAGTTTTACAAAAGATGATTAATCAAACACAATATTCTATAAATCCAAATATGATAATTAGTACTTGATCTATGACAAGAAAATTCAAGTATTTTATGTGCTAAAACTAATAGATTAAATTCATAAATTATAGACTAAAAAGCATCTGATCATATGACTAGTGATGCTACTATTTCAAAATATTATAATCCATATTATAAGGATTTTAATATCTATAATATCAATAGATCTATATCAAAAATGATTGAAATAGAATCTTATTTTATTTCAAAGGACCTAGTTTTTAATTGTTATTACTGATTCTTAACTTAGTAATTTTACTTAGAAGAAAAACAATGTTATTAAGATTTTCAAAAAATCAATGTGAACTTCAAGATTTGGTTACAATGATAATGATAATGATTGGTTACAATGATATTGATCAAGTCATCTTAATTTATAAATCTTGAAAAACATTTTCTTTTATTATTTAAAAATAAAAGTTTAAAGTCTTTTCAATATGAGCTTTGTTAATTATCAAAACATAATTGAAAATTTTACCAAAATCAATCTTACAAATCATATCATTCATTCTCAATGATTCATAGTGATGTCTAAGGATTTTCTAAGATCAGTATCACAGATGTTAGATTGTTTTCTTTGTTGAATCATACTCAAATGACTTGATGTTTCTGATGAAGAAAAAATTGAAGGCTAATCAGATTTGCCAACGCCTCAATAAAATGATCCAAACTCAAATTCAAGACAATATTCAAGCTTTGAAAACTAATAATGCAAAATAATATTTTCAATCTATTTTTGGGGATTACTTGTTGAACAAGGGAATAATTGTTTATGCCTATATTTGTCTATGTTTATTTATGTCCATCCAAATATCTGTCCGTTCATCCACAATATCAAAACAAGCTTAAATTTCAAATCAATCAAACATATTTTTCTAAGGTTTTCTTCACAACAAAAAGATTATAAATATTATTCCTTAGTCACCAAGAAATTCCATAATTTTATGGGCATAACGTTTTTCAACATTCAACCCTAATATTCCAAAAATTCTATTCAAAATAAGAATGATATGAAAACAAAATTGAGAAAACATCCCTTGAATTCCAAGTTCATAGTGGTTGAACTCTATTCCTTAATTCTTCAAATAGAAACAATAATCACCTATTTTCTATTGGGACCAACAAATAGTCCAAACTTCATAGAACTTGATCAAGAAAAAGAGTTTGTTGTCTACTTCTAAAAAAACAAAGAGAATGTTTAACAATGAACATAATATGAGTTGGTCCAAAAAACAAACTAAATCATCAATCTTCTCAAATTTCACAATATTCTAGTAACACTAATCTTAAATATCATAAGTCATCTAACAAAGATTTTGAAGTATATATTATATAAAGATAAAAAAGCTTGATCATGCACAAAATATCTCATTTATAAATTCATTGTATATACAAAAGTTTCACCAAGTCTTTATATATTTAATGCAAGTCTCAATAATGTTCAGACTCCCACCAATATTAATGAAGCTCCCAAAATTTCAAAAAATGGACAATTATTTCATAAGAGAAAAATTCATATTTTAGAGAAAAATAAAACATATGAACTTAGAAAATTACCAAAAGAGAAACATGCTAGTGATTATAAATGAATATTCATTATAAAGTAAGAGACAGAAGAAGTGTGGAAAGATCCAAAACTCGATTAGTTGCAAACGATTTTACTCGATTTTATAGAATTGATTATCAAGAAATCATTATTTTTGTTGTCAAATTCAATACTATTAAAGTCTTATTATCATTAACAACTAATCTAGATTGGCCACTTTAGCAACTAAATATTAGAAATATATTTTGAAATGGAACACTAGAAGTTTATGTAGAGATCCCTTCATATTGGATTGACAAATCAATATTAACAAGTGTGTAAACTTAGAAAATCCTTATATGGCTTTCAAAAAACTCAAGCATAATTTGACAAATTTATATAAGCAATAAAAAAGAATGGATACTCATAGATTCAAACTGACTACACATATTTTTTAGGTATTCTCCTTAAGTAATACAACTATTACCATAGTCTATATTAATAATATTATATTAACAAAAGATTCTATTAAAGATTTGTATATTCTCAAAAAACTTAGCCAAAAAATTTGAAATCATAGATCTCAGAGAGCTTAGTATTTTATTAGGATGAAAATAGCATGTAAAGAAAAATATCACCTTGTAATGTATGTATTAGATCTTTTGTAAGAAACAAGGATGCAAGAATATAAACAGACTAACACTCTTATAGATTATCCAAACAAGCAAAACGAAGGTGCTTCGATGGAGAACAGGAGCCATCAAAGGCATGTTAAAAAACTCATATATCTCTCACATACTAAACCTAACTTTTATTTCGTATAATCAACTAATTTATTAACAATTCTACTCGAGAAAATTTAAATTTAGTATACAAATCACTAGATATCATAAAATAACACCAAAAAAGAGACCCTTCTTCTAGAGGTCAACAAAAACAAATACTTTGGTTTACACTGATGCTGATTGTGGTGGTTCTATAACTAATCGAAGATCAATCTCATGATATTATCCATATTTATAGGATACCTTATTACTCGATTGAGTAAGAAGGAATATGTTGTAGCCAAAAATAGTGCTAAAGTTGAGTTCAAGTTATGGTTCTTGACAATTGTCAAAGAATCCAACTGAAATGGACACTTAAGATCTTAGAACAAAATCTTATAGAATATGGCGTGATTGTCAAGCTACAATTAATATTACTAAAAATCCTGTTCATTATAACAGGATAAAACATGGTGAGATTGAACATAAGTTTATAAAAGAAAAGATTAAAGAAAGAATAATATAATTAATTTATAATCAAAAGAAACTTCAAACTACAAATATTCTAATCACTACCAAAAACAAATTTTAAGAATTTGGGGATTATATTAGGTATAATTAGTATTTAAAGCCCAAAAACTTGAGAAAATGTAAAATTCTAAATTTAATTAATCGTATTTAGAGTAAATTATCTACAATAATAATTATAGCTTTCTATTAAATTTAATTTTCATATTTATAATTATAGAAATAATTTTGGATTACTTATTACCAAAATTATTCTTCTTAATTTACACTATTCAGAAAGATTTCTTATCAAATTAGGAGTATAAAAACAACTTATTATTTTGAATATATATTCTTCTTATATTCTTAATAATGAATAAATAAAAAAATATAATTCTTTTTTAAATTCAACAAAAATTACCAAGTCTTATTAAGCTATATTGCAGCTTATCTAACAAACACAGGTTTAACCAAAAAAATGCAAAAGGCACATACAATTTGCTAACATGTGCAAAGTTACTTCTAAAATAGTAAAAGAGATAAAAATTTAGTCGATGCCAGATATATTAGCAATCAAGAACATTCAGGACGGCAGCACAACAGCTACATTGCACGAAAAGAAAGAGCAGCAAGGGAAACTGAAATATACACCTGATTATCAGAAACAAGTCATTTCCCACTCAAACCTCCCACGATCTTAACAATTTTTCCCTTTAAATGATTTCTAGAGGTAGACAAATTTAGGAACACAAAAATAAATTGTCTGCTAAATGAGTACATCAAGTCTGGGACTATTTTTGTTATTTCTACCTACATTGAAATTATGTCCCCAAATCTCCATGCAATTCTGTCAAAAAGAATTAAAAAAAAAACATCACATGTCATTGTTATGGCAACTATCTTTCACTTGCATCCATGGTTAAATTATTGAGTAATTCAACTTATACATAGGATAGGGAATGTTACAAGAAAAAGATCTCCATAGGTCTAAATCAATGAAGTAGAGCAAGAACAGCATATATCACTCAAATAAAATTGAACGAAAGAGGAGAGAAAAGTGCTATATGGGACACAAAAAATAAACTACAGAAAGAAACAGACTAACCCTTCTATTCAATAGAGGCTCTGGAACATCTCCACGAACCATTCTTTGAGCCAATCTGCAGAACAATGCCAGAAAAACAACAGGTGTCAAGGTACTCAGAGCATAAATAGATTCAACAAAGATGAACGCAGTTTCTTGAAAAAAAAAATCATTCTCGAAGTTCGAAATAATCATTCTCAAATAAATTTATGTTTATACTCCATCAGAATTCAGAAATAATCAGGAAAAGAGAGCTAGAAGTTTCCACATATCCAAGAAACAGTAATCCAAGTGCACCTAAACAGCAACATACCCTTCCGCAATAGCAGTCTTTCCAACACCAGGCTCACCAATAATCACAGGATTGTTTTTGGTTCGCCGACACAGTATCTGAATGCACCGTCTGATTTCATCGTCACGACCTATCACTGGATCTAATTTACCACGCCTAGCAAGCTCTGTCAAGTCATTTCCATACTTTTCAAGTGCTTGATACTTGCCCTCAGGATCTGCAGCAAAACAAAGAAAGATAATCTGCTATGGGATAATAGAAACTACCACAAAGCATAGTCAACAAAGAAAGTGAAAAAGAAAGTGTCCATTTATTACTATCTAGAATGAAGGATAAAAGAACTAACATATAAAACACGAGAGACTTTGATTTGTTCTGTGCATTTTAAAACGTGCATAAAAGACTTTGATTTGTTCTATAGCATTTATTTTATGTCATGCCAAATAGTTTAACAAATTCTAATTATTTTTAGATAGTGAGAGTTTATTTTAATATATTAAGACTTTTTTATCCTCATAATATGTAATTATTATTTTTATATCATTTCATAACAAAAAATCACATGATAATTTTGACAATTTCTCAAACAGAGTTTTAATAATACTCAAAAATAATATTTTTCAAATTTATTTTTCATTAATAAACTCTATTAAGCATTAGTTATGAATAGGACCTTAATATAATGCTAACTCATATTAAACCTTTGAGTTACTACATATCCATCAAAAAGTAGACTAAGTCAAAGCTAGGTCCCTATTTGCTACAACTCATTTAACATAATTGGGGATTGTGATTTATGAAATTCGGGGAGTCCCATAACTCTTTGGAGCTCTAACATAATTGTGCAAAGCTTTGCTAAACTCATATGACACCTTTGTGTTGTAAAGTAGCTCTTGGTGTATATAACACTTAATTGTAATGATAAGCTTTTATGGAATCGCTTAGACTTCATTCGAGTGATTGAAGCAAACCCTCACAACTTAACCTTAATATTTAAACTATAGTCCCGACATAGTGCAAAAGCTATGGTGGATCACGTCGGCATCTACGATCGACATGACAATTCAAGATACAACACGACCAAAACTTTCACTTAAATGAGAGATTATTGAATACAAATAAAATGATGATTCACCTTAGATTTTAAAAATAGTATTGAAGCTTTAAAATACAATTAATATGACCTGAACAAACGCATAAATTGTTAAGTTATTAGGTATCCACCTAGATGTATATTAGGTCTAAACAAAACCCCGATTTGATGCAAGTCCCTCAACATTAATAAGCAAGGCTAAGTTAGAAAGACCAATTACTAAGCATAATTAGTATTGCTCACCTCGAATACAACTAATGCAAAAAGGAAATGGGGAAGACCTCTATTTGGAAATGTTCAAGTTTTTGGTTTTGAACAAAAAAAATCTCCAAGAATTATAAGTATAACATTATTCCCCTTAAATCTTTTGTTTGACAATTTTTGTAGTCATAAAGCACTTCAATTTTCCTCAATACTCTATTTTTCAATTTATCCCTTTTAAGGAACAATAAAAAATGGATTAAGTATAGATAACTTTATTATATTTGTTCGATTGTATAAATAGATCTCTAGGGTTTCACTAATAACTCAAAAAGTCCTTACAATTTGGTTTACATAATAATAATTAAGTCCTTAAACCTTTCTATATTACTAAACTATCCTTCCAAAATAACCACACACATTCTTATTGTTTTGTATAATTGTGAAAGTGGCTCCTTATAATGAAGGGTAGTTTAGGAACAAAATAAAACTACGAGCTTTTTTGTTACATTAACTAAACTATGGAAATTTATTTAAAATTAAAAGAAACTCAATGAGTCACTTGCACAATCACGCAGAGCAAAGAGGCTTGCAAATAACGCTAAAAAAATAAACATTGTAAAATATTTTGAAGGAATATTCTAGTATTATTATGATTTTATTTTTGTAAGATATTCTATTTTTATGCCTCTTTATTTAGTAAAATATTAATGTAGAATATTCTTTTTAATTGGTAAATTATTTATACAAGATATTTGGCAAATTGATTTTTCTTCATTATCAAATAAACTATCACCTATAAAAAGGGTTGTACAATTCATGCTTAAAGTAAAAATAAAATTCTTCCATCATAATTTTCTCATGATGTCAAAGCCAAAAGCCTACCCTTTATTGAGGTCTTAAAGAGCCCATGTCATTGATGATATCAACTACTTCGCTTTCTAGCTTGCCAATTGCAACCTTAGCATCGTCAACATCACCAACCAAGAAAGAACTTCACATGGTTAATATAAGATGGCAACTAAAAAACTCAATTCCTCCACAACATCTAAAGCCACCTCTAATCTTGAAACCATTATCTCCACCCCTAGAGAAATGTCAAACAGTAATCAAATCCTTACAAAGAAAAATCTCAATAAGAATAATTATCTCTAATGGTCAATGATGATGTCCATATGTGACAAAAGCAACAATAACTATCTAGTGTAGTGGACTCCAAAAGCAGACAACCAAAAATTCAAAAGTTGGAAGGTCAAAAAAAATATGGTTATGTCATGAATTAATAAATTTCATAACTAATGTTAAAAGAGAATTTTTTACGAAACATTAAAAGAAATCTAGAAAACAATAAGGAAAATGTATTAAAACAAGGAGAATACTTTAGAGTTAATTCAAGATGAAAAATATTCAATATAATTTGCGAAAGAAAGATTTGAATGTGACCCAAAATTTTAACACAATCACATGATATTAGTATCAAATTGACTCATGCGATAAACACTCATAGAGATGCCCTAAAGACAATCTAATATAGATACATTGTAGAGAAGAAAAAACGTATAAATTTTTATTTTGGTTCAACAAAAACCTTAATGAAGTTTGAGGAAGAATTTAAAAGATAAGACCTCAGCTCAACCTTTGAGAAGCTTTTTTGAAGTTCAGATAAAAGAAAGCAACAAAAAGGTCATATTGAGGCCTTAAGCTACTACATCTTAGTTAGAAAATCTATCTAAACTACACTCATAGACCTCAGAGGAAACAAGCAAAGAAGGCTAAGACCATATTTTGTGCATCATCGAAAGCCCAATCACACCAAATATATGAAAAAACAACCGATTATAAGCCCTTTATAGAAAATTTATGCCCCCAATTCCTGAACAATATATGGTACGAATCAACAAGAGATTGAATACGAATATTGCACCTAAGAGAAAACAATTAAACTTGGACCTGCAAATATTATAAAACATTACTCAGGTCCCATTTTAATTGGCAATTAACTGTGGAAAGTTTTATAACTTAAATGAAGGACAGAAGATAAACATAGCATGTCCACAGAACCATCCAAATGGGGCATCTTCAATTTAAAGTGGATCAAATTTAGTGAACATAGCCAAACTGGGAAGTATGGAAACTTTGGTCAGCGAAGGAATATAAAGACAGTTAACATGCAGTATAAATATAGTAAAAGCTCATAATCTTGAGTTAATAAGCACGTATGATTTCACAAGGCAACTTGCCAAAATAAATTTTGTTTTGCGAATCTATATCAAAATAGGGCTGCTAAGATTATATAAGATTATGCCCTTACTAACTCAAACTCAAAATTGATGACTCCAAATCAACTGAAATCAACTTAGTTTGAGCAGAGCTAACTCGACTAGAAATTGTTTAATCAAAGGTATGTTCAAAATTGATGGACCGGAAAGAAACTAAGGAAAAAAAAGCAAAGCATTATGAAGAGTGCATATTTGGAACTAACATGCGAGACAAAAGTACCTAACATTTATTAAGATGGATGGCATTTTCAACAAATTCAAACCAGATCCAATTTCAAAATTAGATGTTAATCACACCACTTGACTTGAAACTAAAAAATTAAATATGCCGTACGAAATTAAAATTCAACTCCAAGTGTTATTGGGCAAGCTTCAGGTTCCATGAAACATTACTATTTGTAATATTATATTCACCTGTTCAGGTTTTTAAAAACAATCTGTTCTTCCAAAAGCTACAAAATATTAAAATAAAAATACTCAGAAAACATACTTTGATCAGTGACTCTCTGACTTCCACGGACAGCTGTTACAGCATCCTTTAATTCTTTCTCACTCAGATTAATGCTTTTGAATAACTGTTGCCCAAATCTCTTATCCAAGCAGAACGCAAGTAAGAAGTGCTCAACTGACAAAAATTCATCACCAAAGTCCTTTTTATTCTTCCTTGCATTGTCCAAAAGAGAAACTAGATTCTGTCCTATTACTGGCCCACTAATGTCACCAGTAATCTACAAAAGAAAAGGGCAAATTAGAATTTCTAGACAATTGTTTCAAACTCATCAGGTTGTCAATGATAATAATTACCTTGGGTTGAGAGGAAATAAATTGATCAGTTGCTTGCAAAACAGCTGTATTGTCAACACCAGCCTTTGCAAATATTCTTCGAGCCAAACCATCCTTCTGCTCTAAAAAGGCTTTCATCAAATGTTCAGTCTCCACTACCTGCTGTTTATTCATTCTAGCGGCATCTACAGCACCGACAATACCTTCCCATGACATTTCAGTGAATTCTCCCTGGTTAATCTGAACAGTTGAAAATTTTTTGGAGCTCATTAAAGAACTTAAGAATGCTATGAATAAGCTAAACTAATGTATAAATGACATCATCAAGACAAGATAGACAGTAACTTAGTTTAACTGCTAAAACAGAGCTATGGCTACTATTTGGCCATTTCCTTCATGCCAAGAAATTTTACAGACATTGGCCAGCCAATCAAGGAAACCATCTGCACAATCGCATGGTAAAAGCTATCTAATTATTACCAAAACATAATTTATAATGCATAAAAAACTAGGTGCTTACACCTAACTTTATAAACGTACTCCAAAAGAAGTACCTTACGCATAACCATTTACTCCAAAAGTTCTTGTGTGTATACATCATAAAAATGGCATAACTAAAAATCAAGCATAATCCATCACAAACTTATCGAGCCCATTAATTAACAATGTGTCATGCATATTTCAAGAGAAAAAGAAAGATCTTATAGGCAGCTTTTGGCGAAGTCCAAAAAAGAACTCTCTTCCCTCATATATATATAGCGCTTTGTGATTATGCTTCAACTATAAAATCAAAAGATTTATCATGATAATAACTAACAGAAGTTTTGCAGAGATCATACTAATTTGGCTTTCATATGAGCATAAACAGTTGTCAATTGTCAGCTAATCTCATGGTGCAGAATTCTACAATGCCGGAACATATCAAACTATCAAATTTGTGGCATCAAACCATCAAATCCATGTTCTAATTGGGTTTCAATCATCCAAAGGACATGTCAAACAGGAGAATGTATGTGTTCATGCTAATCAAGCTATCTGATCTAGTCCCTAATCTGACAGTCAAATCAAACTGCTTAATTTGGTTCCTACTTGGATTGTCTGATATTGTTTCTTATCAGACCATCTGATTTGATTCCAGATGAGACCATAGGATCTTTCAATCACATAGTGGCAAAAATATTGGAACTCCATTAACAATGGGCTAATTAAATCTTCAAATCATTTAATAAAAAGTGGGAAAAACAGAGGGGTGTAGTGATGCAAGGGCACCAAAATGTCAAATGTGATGACTGAGCTACCTTAGAAACTCAACCAAAAATATCCTAAATTCAACAAGACTATACCGTAAATTCATAGAGTCTGTCCTTTGTAAGTTTAACTGTTCTTTCACCCCAAATAGTGCCGTCAAACAGTTATAAGAGGATGACAGTCAAGTGAGAGAGAGAGAGAGAGAGAGAGAGCACTGTAAGCCTTTTGGAAATATCCATTTGATGATATAAATCAACTAGGGTGATTGTGACTTACCTACAGATCAGAACTTTTCTACTTAAATTTATGTACTCTTCCAAGTGTAATTTTTCCCCATTTTTAATTTTCATGGTGCTTATTCAAGTTTTGTTGCACGATTATGATCGAGTGAAAGCTTACCCAATTCAACACTTCAAGGGAATAATTAGTGTTAGATATGCTATTTTGTATAGAATTTTACTTTTCTTTTAGATTAACAAGGTTTCTTTTTTAATACTACTCGAAAAAAGTTAGCTAAGGATAAAAATAAATTTGTGCAACCATGCAGAAGTTTCATCTTTCAAAATGCTTTTTCTATGCTTTATTGAAACAGTTCTTATATTTTCCTGATTGAGATGGCTCCTTAGGTAGGTTGAAAAAGATTAAGGATGTAGTTAAAATTTAAAAACTATGCCAATGGTAGCTTATTAAGAGAGCCTTGTGCTTGATATGTTGTTTGTTAATTAATAGCAATCATATAATTATTACAATTGAAACTTAAATTTCGAAAGTAAAGAGAAAAGACAAGTAAACTCTTCAAAAATGGCTTAGTTGATGTTTCTTTCAAGATTTGTTTGAAGTGAGGTAACACTTAACATAGATTTTACTCACATGCCAAATCAACAAGTTAATAAGATGATGGACAGACAGAAAGAACTATAAAAATATTAGAAGACCTACTACGTCTTTGAGTATTTAATTTTAAAGGCAATTTGCGAAAATCATTTATCATTAATCGAGATTATCTACAATAATAATTATCAATCTAGTATTAGCATAGCATCCTACGAAACTTTTTATGGAATGTAATGTTAGTTTTGAATATTTTAATCCATCTACTTTTAGGCATAATGACAAGATATTCAAAACTATTTTACATCTAGCATTGGGCTTATCATTAAAAACATGTGATCTCCTTCTTCAAACTCAATATTTTTGTACTTTGCATGAAAATACTTCTTTTCTCCATCTTATAGTACTTGAAATCTTTCACAAATTATCTTTATTTTCTCTGTGGCTTCATCTATAAATGAAGACCCAAAATTGCTCTTTTTCTACCTTCATACCAATACCAAAGTGATAGACAATTCCTTTCATACAAGACTTCATATGACATCATACCAATTTTAGATTTATAACTATTATTTTAGGCTAACTAGACTAACAGTAAATGTCTTTTCCAATCGTCTTCAAAATCAAATACACACAGACAAAGTAGATCTTCTAATGTTTTTATAGTTCTTTCTATCTGTCCATCACTTTGAGGATGAAATGTAGTATTAAATCGTAATTAAGTACCAAAAGTCCGATGAATAGATTTCCAGAATTGCGATGTGAATTTTGGGTCTGAATCAAAGATAACTAATCTTGGTATTTCATGTAATTGCACTATTTGTTTTAAGTAGATTTGTGCCAACCTTTCTATTGCATAAGTTTTCTTTATCAGTAAAAAATGAGCTAATTTAATTAATCTATCAAAAAATGAGCTAATTTAATTAATCTATCAATTATTACCCATATAAAATCATATTTAAAGAGTCATCTAGGCAATCCAACATTAAAATCCATGATGATCTCTTTCGACTTTCACTTTGGAATGGGTAACAATTGTAATAATCTATTATGTTTTTGATTTTTTTCATTAATAGTTGACATATGAAACATTTTTTGACCCATTCTAATACATCTCTGTTTAAACCATGCTATCAATATCTTTGTCTTAATTCTTGATACATTTTATTCTGTCTTTGATATATAAAATACTTAAAACTATATACTTCATTTAACAATATTTGTTATAATTATTGATAATTAAGAATACACATCTTATTCTAAAACTTTAGTACCCTATTTTCATCAAAGTTAAAATCAAATATCCATACTTCTTCCATTTTCTAAATCGTCTTTTGCAATTCTAGGTCTTCTGCTAACACTCCTTTATTGATTCTAACCAATCAAGCCTTAATGACAATTAACAAAATACTTCAATATTTCTTCTTACCTCCACTTCTAATTGTAGCTTATTTAATTCAAAATTAATTTCTTCTAATCTTCTTTCACTACTGCCATATTAAACATTCTTTCATTATTTAAATTGTTTCTTATAATTATGATCAAAATGTAATGCAACAAAACATAAATCATATAATTTACATAAATAAAACTTAATGTAGTCATTGCAAATAATATATAGACACATAAAATTATCTTATACATGTAAGTGGGTATGATTCTATCTCAAATGATTGAGATAGTAAAAACGATTTTGCATTTTTTTTACTGCCTATGTTCACCTTCATTATGAAAACCCATATTAAGTTTGCTCAAGCTGATTATGGTGTGCATGTTTTGGTGGCTTTGTTGATTATCCACCTCTTTGCAAGTGCAATATACCACACAAATCTCAAATGCACTTTCAAAATGCTTTTTTCTTGCTCTCCTTCCCTTCTTTCACTAGCTCCCTTTTTCTCCATGTTGGCTTGGGCTGTTGAAATAGCCCTAGCATTAGGAGTTTGCAACTACATTTTTAATGACAACTAAAACGCATAAAAAAAACATCCTCCACTCACTTTGAAGTTGTAATACATCAAATCTAAATAAACTGAAATTAAAACCAACTATACTGACAAAGTGAAACCAATTCATAAGTATATCATCTCACCAATTTACTAAGTATAACATTGCATCGATTTCTTAATCCCTGAGCATAACATCAACAATTACATTATTTTCAAGAAATTGCACAATGCTTTTTCTTTCTTTCTTTCTTTTTGTTATAACTAAAGCATGTGTTAATTTCTTTCACTAGTTTTCTTTTTATGCAAAATGTATTTAAGTTCAATTAGAATTGATTGGTATTTATTAGCTCTTCTTCTAAAAATGGAAGATGAGGGATGCTTATAATTTCTTCTTTTGTTATATTATGTTTGCTTCATTTAAGATGAATTTGTTAATCAAAGTATTGTGTTGTTCTTGAAACAAATGAAAATGAGCTTATATTTCTTCATCTCTTTGCTTCTTTTTCTGGTTGATTCTATAGTGCATTTTTACAAATGGAATAGATTGTCGTCGCAACGTCGAATTTGATGTTGAAGTATATGCCTTGTTACCTCTTTACAATTAAGATCCTACCTAATAGTTAATGGCTCATTTTGAATCCCATGTAACTTTTCATTCATATATCTTTGCAAATATAATGCATGAAAAGCTTCTTGAACACCAACCAATCTCAAAAGAAGAGCTAGGAAATGGCCTTGTTTTCCTTTTGAATCACCTTAAATGGTCTAACATGCCATGGCTTAATCATGTGGGACAATCTTGTGTAAGAGATACCTAATGCAAATGCAATGAATGCAACTAATTTAAAATGCCTAATACTTACATAAGACAACAATCAAACATATAAAGGCATTCAAGTGTGGGTAGTTGGTTGATGCAAATCGAAATCGAAGCATAGGTTGCCCTAACTTAAAAAATCTTTGAAATTGTTTATGCTCAAACACAATTAAAAGACATGATTCAAGCAAATCAAGCAACTATTATAGCTATAAAACAAACAATTAGAACACATCTAATGAAAATGGAAATTTAATTGTAGGATTCACATGTGCATAGACAATAGCAAATATAATGTAATCTAGGCTGCACAATTAAAGCACAATACCATCCACGTGTAAGTTGTTATAGGGAGGCATCTTGAAGTCTCTAGAAAATTAAATTTCTCTTGAAAAGGCTGATTGCTACTTGTCACACTAGTATTGCATAGCAACAATCTTGTGTGATTTCTGACCCCAAATGGTTTGAGTAGATCACCCTGTGTGATCCATGACGTGTGGACTGCTGGAATTATGATGGGTGGCTTGTGAACCACCCGGGGCATCTTACTGAGATCACACATTTAAGAGATGGCAGAGAAAGGAAAGTTGCAAAAATTAGATAGAGAAAAAAGGGAGAGAAAGAGAGGATGTTCATAATTTTTTAGCAATTTTTGAAAGTTTGATATTGATAGGAAATTTTTCTCTTTGCACCTTGCATCAACCTTCTTAGTCATTTCTCAGAATGAGCACTAACTTGATTTAGTTTCAAACATGGCTTCGTGCCATTGTTAAGCTTGAAAACTTAGATTGCATTCATCAAAACAAGTTATAGACAAAGGAGCTTATATCTTAATTATAGAGCCCATACATGTCATATGTTGTATCCTACAATGTGAGACTAACATACAACATATAAAGGAGAGGACCAAGCTATCACTCTATGTATAGACATCTTCTACAAGTTAGAAGTTATTATACGTGTTGTGTGGCTAAGAAGTGGGAAAAAAAGATAAATGAAAAAAACACCCAAAATATACTAATAAAAGTGAGTCGACCAAATTGGGCGATCTAACAATTGTACGATATAATATATGGTAACCATCTGGTGCAATTGAGAAACCTCCTATGGCAACCTAATTAAGGAAACCCTAAAAAAGTTCCAAATTGGCATATAGTGAAACTGTTTGAGTTGCCACATGTCCCACTAAATTGTAGTGTCCATATGAGATGACTAAATACTTAGAAAAAATGTTGTAATTGACCTAATAGTAAGATGATTTATAAAGAAAATATTGTAGTCTATCTAGGCTAACAAAATGTGTCAACATTTGGCTTATGTTGAATGAAGGTATATCTATCGCCCTCAGGGTGTAGGTGTCACTAACATCATGCTATTGAATTAGAGGAGGCTAGGTGCAACCAAATAGATACATTTATTGGTCCTTGACTAGTAAATGAGGGGATATGCTTGCACACAAAGAAGGATGAGGCTTAATAGCTCCTTAAGTATTGTTAGTGGCATCTTATACATGATAAAATTTAGTAATTCAAAGGTGACTTGAAACTCTAAACTAGGAAACATTCAACAATACTTTTGATTCGATATCTCCAACTTCTTAATGGTCCAAACTTCCTAGTAAACTTGTAGAGGTTGATTTGTAGTTCCAAATATATCACTGTTATGTCAAATAGAAGCATTGATTAATCTTTCATTAGATAATATTATATGTAATGCATGTATTAGTGGAATAGAGACGAGCTCATAACTTTGACAGTTAAGAAGTCTGCCCAAATGTTATTTAAAAACAAAAATTCGAAAGGAAGAATCTACTTCTAAGCAAGGCTTGTTGCTTTCCAAACGATAAAAAAATTCTTATTTTTATGACAATAAAAGAAAACTAAAATGGTGGGTCTACTGCATTTAATCATCATTGACTTGTGACATTGTGCCCTCAATAAGATTCCTCAGTATCCTATAATCATTAAGGTACGAGAGAATATCCTAGAATTATGACAATTGTAACTCTGAGCAATAGCATCATGGTACCATAGTGCAGTGCGCATAGAAGACTAAATTGACAAAGACCATACCCCAAATACATTAAGACCATTTTCTATATGTGTGTAGGATTTATTCGAGTGATTGATTTAGTCTATTGAATTCAACAAAATTGAATTGGTTCTAAAATTAGGAACAACGACCTATAAAATCTCCTTTGTAGTCATGAATTAGTGGACCCTTCAGGGAGCAAAGGAGCATTATACATCACTATTTTAATAACTATGTTTGATAACATGCCTTTTGTTGAGACCTTGTGTTCTATCAAGTGTAAGATATTAGGAAGGCAAAGGGGGATTGGCAATGTTATTACAAACTTCAAATCGAGAACAACTAAGAATTCTTTTGGACATTGAGTACAGATGACATGAAACAATATTACAATTGATTTATTCTCCTCAGTTTAAATTCAATACACTTTGTTTTATCTATTACCCAGAGTCTTCCTAACTATATTTTTCTTAAAACTTGTCCTCTTGGGTACCACAATTTAGAACAATTGCTTGCTTGAGCAACTTTCCACACAGGCTCTCTAATAACATGACCTTGGGAAGTTTTGTTGGATGGCTATCTTCTATGGCAACTCTCCCTTTGTTTGAGTATGATGGCTCAATGATTTGGAGGAATTGTCGAGAAATTTTCTTCTATCGTTTGACCAAGTTGTCAATAATTGCCATGATAGCACAAAGCATTGCATGTTGTAGCATTTTCATGCTACTTAAGCCTCAATATGTTTTGGTTTCTTCCATTTAAAGCTCAAGCAACTCCAAGAAATCTATGCCTTTGTATGCTTTAGCTTCATAGCCTTCGACTAGTCTTGAGTTGTGTAAACCTAAATAACTCAAGCATTTAAAAGCTTTGACAACCCCAAACAATCTAAGCCTTGTTGTAGATGAGCATTGTAAATCTCTAACCAACCTCAAGTGGTTTTAGCTTCTATCACTTGGTCATTTAATACCTTGGAAGTCATAGGAAATCTAAGCCTTATCAAGTAAGCTTTGACGAGTATTTGCCATAGTGAACCATGTATCTAAAGCCCTTGCAACCTTAGGAAACCAAAGTCTTGGTAAACCTGAACATTATAAACCTCAAGCTAGCCTTGAGCAATGTTAGCTTTAGATAACCTTACATCTCAAACATTGACACCCTTAGGCAAACCTTATGGATCTAGCATAACTATGATGAATTATGCTCTAAGAGTTGGTTCTCATGACTAATTTCCAACAAGCATGCAACACTTGTTCTACCTGCTAGCTTAGTTTAGCCAAAAATTATCTCGCCAAACTGGTCTTCTTGCATGGCCACTTAGTAAGGTTTTTCTAAATGCCATACTCTTCTAATATTTTCTTCCTATTGAGGCTAACTCTTATTACTTGAGGTAAACTTCTTTAAAAGCTTGCCTTTTAACGCCATCTTCTTTTTTGTGGACACCATGGGCCTTAGTCTTATAGAGCACCCTTTTTTAAATAACTTGAGAACTTTGTTGTAGGAAGGCTATCACTACCTTATATGAGCATATAAATAAAGTTGAAAAAAGATGTCAAAAGTAGTCACACAAGGAGGGTGAGAACCAAGAAGGCTAAAAGCTAAATGTTCAACTTTGCACCAACCCTTTTTCTTAAGAGAAAAGCTAGTAGTTGCTTACACATGGTGCTTACCATATCAAGATTTAAAAAATCAATGACCTAATTCACTTGACAAGACAAAATGTAGATCAATAGTTAGATTTTGAAACCTTTACGATCACTGGAGAATAATGAAGATGTAGATTTTCGTTTTAATAGCTATATAATCAATTTAAGCTCAATAAGTTCATAGCAATGTGATAAGAATATGTTAATAATCAAGTGACTTGTTGAACAACTTGATCCAAGGCTTGACCCAACCAAGCTGCTATGTTTTTTGGTTGATTAGCAAGGCCATAAGAGTTGGAGGTCTCTCCACAACAATTTTCACCAACTAGTTACTTATTGCACTCATTTGATTCAGTTGGATGGCTTTAGAGTTAGTGATGTTGACCCTATTTAAGGATTGAAAATTGTTGTAGTTGTGTTAGAGATTCAATCAATCCATCGACAATCAAGCTTTTGCCTCATGGGGATAGTGGAGCAAGTCTCTAACCCTGGTGATTGTGATTGCTCTCTATAGTTGGAGAAATTCCCACTATATTGCACCATCTAGAGAAGAATCCTTGATTAGAGATGGAGCATAAGATGCCATTTAATCTCAGCAATCCCACTAAAACACCTTAAAGGCGATCCAAAGTCTTAAGTTTCATTAGTTCACTATTTAATCCTCATGACTCTTTGTTTCTCTTTCAATACACTAGCTGTTTGTAATCCTCTTACTAATGTCTAGTTTCTTTGTAAATTCTTGTCTATAGTTTTTTTTTTTTCCTACTTAATTTTATAGGTAAGGAGTGATGAATGAGATTAATTTTTAATTTAATTTCTTATCCATAATATTCAAAACCAATTAAATTACTCATAAATCTAAAAAACAAAAAAAAAATCTTATTCATTTTCAATATATAATATATTATCATCACGTATGCTGATAATTTATATAAAAAAACAATAAAATTTAGATCTACATAATATAAAACTAAAAACTATATCAAAATCATAGTTTCTATCAACCAAATTCACAAAATTCACAACAATCTACAAAACAAAATGCAAACTATAAACCACTATTGTATCAGCATCAAAAAATAACAAAATTTAGATAAGACTATATAATCTATCTTTTAGTAAAATGATAGATCCCCACTAACACAAAATGTATGCATGAATCCTCAATTCTATTAGGATTCTTATTTTGGTGTTATAAACCTGACTGGCCTGTAATATAAATATGGAGAATGAGTCTCAAAAAACTCAGTAAATAAATCATAAATAACAGGTAACATAATACAATAAATGTAAATAGCAATAAAGTTATAAATCAAATAACAAATAATATAAATAAGAAAAATAATTATATTAAATTAACAAATAATTTATTTGATTGAATTTGTATTTTCTTTTATTTATGTTTTTGATTTATTTATTCAATTTTTTTTAATTTATTTTTTAACTCAATTTAGGTTATTTTTTTCTTAATTATTATTCCTAATCACATATCATATCATATCTATATCAAAATCCATTAAAAAATTTTCATCGAATAGGCTTTTTACTCAAAAGCATATCAATCAGTAAAATCATATCAATCCTTACTAATACGACTCTATAAATCATATCCAATCATGCTACAAACCCAAAGGTATGTTGGCAACAACATCTATGGCATGGACCATACTCCGACACCCAGCCACCCTACTAGTCTAAAGACAGCTAATGGCAACCCTCTATGAGGTCAATCATCATATCATTCAGCACTATCTCATATTATAATATAGTCTATGACCATACCGAAACACCCTACACAGAGCGCTAGCAGTAAAATATAGTATGATTTCGAGTATCACAATTAAGTCAAGAAATAACATTAAAAGAAAAAGTATATTCCTTATTATTTTGTTATGTCTATTTATTGCATCATTTTTATATTATATTTCACATAAACAATTCGATATTTTTCAATTTTTAGTATACTTTTATTTCAATTTCATTAACATATGAATCTTATTTATCAACAAGTCATATAAATCTTGTTATTAAAATTCAAATAAATGAACAAGTTTAATTTCATAATCATAAGAAACATTATTTTATTACAACATTCTCAAGAAATATAAATAATCAAATATATTTACATTATAGTTAATCGACTTATCTATTTGATCTGTATTGAGAACTATCTCCTCAATTGATTTATTTTTTTATCTTACACAATAAAAATATATCCAATTATATTTTTCACAACCTACTTAAGTTATTTCATAATTAATTAAATTTAAATTTAGATCCTAATATGTTTACATCTAATGCTCTTTAATGTCTTAAGCATTTATGTATTTTAACATAATTAATTTTTAAAATAATAATAATAATAATTAATATTTCAAATTTTTTCTTAGTTTCTTCTTTGCATTTTTGTGCTTACAATCAAAAGTTACCAATTTTCGAATTTCACCACATTTCTTTTGTGTTTTTCCATCCACAAAAAAATGATGTGATTTCTTTAGAATCTCAAGATTATTATCACAATATCTTAAAATACAAATTTGATGCTAACAAAAAATCAATGCATTCGCCTCAATTTCGACTGTCATGATGAGTAACTAAGGACAAGTTAGGGCAACTCCAATTTTTACAAATTAAAAACAAAAAGATGCTTAATTTTCTTAAAAAAATTGAAATCTTACAATCAATTCATCAACATTCGTGCAAGCAAAAAGGGATTGCGTTCGACAAACTCGTGGTTTCCCTCCTGACAACAAATCTCCTATGACAAAGGTTGAAATGAATTAATAAACTACAAAAGATTTCCCCTTATTGGAACCGATGATTTTTTCAAGTTCCCAAAGTTTTTCATCCAAAAACGAGAAAGATTGGAGCTCGCGGATTCTAGTGATAAGAAAAGAGAAAGGGGGAATTAGAAAATTCTACAAATTTCTATTGGTATTTAAATATTTAATTAAAATTTATTAATTAATTGTATAATAATTTCAAATTTTGTATCAATTCCAAAGCATTTTAATTGATATGAAATGGATATTGTTAAATTTGTTTTGAAAATATCTATTAAAAAATATTTTTATTATAAAATTTTGAAATAATTTTTATAATACATATCATAGGACATGTTGTAGATACATATTATCCTAGAAGGTTGTTACTAGATGTATTCAAACTAGTAGGGTCTAGGTGTGGTTATTTGACCCATGTTAGAGATGTTGTCACTAACTTACATTCTAGTTTACAGAATGGATGGATATGATTTCTAGAGTCATACTAATGAGAATTGTATGATGTCATTAATTGATATGCCTATGGACGAGAAGCCTATCAATTGAAAATCTTTTGATAGACATTAATATAGACATGATATAATATGTGATCAAAGATAATAATCAAGAAAAAATAGGATCTAAATTGAGTTAAGAAATGAATTAAAAAAGAAAAAAATTAAATAATTAAATATATAAGTAGAAGAAAATACAAATTCAATCAAATATACCCATTTTTTATTACTATTCTTTATATTTTTTATATAAGTAGATGAAAACTATGGTTTTATTGTGGTTTTTAGTTTTACACTTTACGTAGATGATAAATTTATTGTTTTTGTGATATAAACTATCAATATATATGTGACGATATAAAATAATTTATAAGACTTAGTGTATCTTACTGAAGATCTTCGATTTTATTTGTGAAAAAAAAGACAAGTTTAAGAATATGAATTGACTAACAAGAACTTAATATAATCACTATTCAAATTAAATATCACTTGTCAAGGATAAATGATTTATTTGATCAACTCAATGTGCAATAGTCTTTCAAAAATACATTTGAGATCAGGATAGCATCAGTTGAGAATTAAAAAAGAGGATATATCAAAGACTAATTTTAAAACTTGATATGAGCATTATAAATTTATAATATTATCCTTTGGGTTAAATAATGCACCTACAACATTTATAGACTTAATAAATAGAGTGTTTAAATAATATTTGGATCAATTTGTCATAGTATTTATTGATATTTTGGTATATTCAAAAATAGAAGAAAAGCTTACTACTCATTTACATGTGATATCACAAACTTTGAGAGATAAGCTTTATGCTAAATTCACAAAATATGATTTTTGGTTATCAACGTAATATTCCTTAGGCATGTAGTTAATACTAAAGGCATTTTAGTAAATTCCTAGAAGATTTCTACAATTATCGATTGGCCTAGACTGATCATAGTGATAGAAATCTGAAACTTTTTAGGAATAGCTAGATATTATTGAGAGTTTTTAAAAGACTTTTCTTGTATAGCTTTTCCTTTGACACATTTGACTCAAAACCAATGAAGTGTGAGTGGGACTCTGCATGTGAACAAAATTTTCAAAGGTTAAAATATAAGTGAACTATCACTCCAATGTTAGTGTTGCCAAAAGGATTAAAAGGATACTAGATTTTTTAGTAATGCATCTTATCAAGTGTTGGGTTGCATGTTGATGCAATTTAAAAAAGTGATTGCAAATGTATCTCGTCAATTAAAAACCAATACAAAAAATTATCCAATACATAATTTAGAGTTGACAGCGATTTCTTTGCTCTAAAAATTTAGACAAATTATCTTTATGGGGTGGAATGTAAAGTATTTATAGATAATCAAAGTTTAAAATATACTCTTACTCAAAAAGAATTGAATTTGAGACAAAGAAGGTGATTAAAATTTATTAAAAATTATGAATTGAAAATCATTTATCGTTCAAGAAAAACAAATGTAGTAGCTGATGCTTTAAGCAGAAAATATCTCAAAAATAGTAAAATATCATTGTATAGCTCCAAGAAGAACAAAACCTCAATGTTAACAAGGAAAGAAAAACTTTCTTATATAGACAGCTCAGAAAAAAAAGGTTTCTCTACAAAGTAACAAGATGAGTCAAACTTCTTTATAGAGCTATAAATAGAATATCAAGAATTACTAAACTCATTTGCTAAGTAGCAAGAGAAAGAAAATGAAATTATGTGCATAAAGGTTTATATTTTTATAATTTTAAAGTTATTCATGATATGTTTCTTATAATTATTTTTATTTTTTCTTTCGATAGCTTTTTGCAAGTATGAGTTGATCATAATTCCTACTAAGTTGAAAACTCACTCACATTTAAATAAATTTGATAATCGTGAGAAAGTTCAAGGAGTCATCTTATGGTCATAGTTATAGGTTTGCTATTTCAATAATGTTTTCAGGCATCATGTTGAAAATTAACAATTGATATTATTAGTTGCTATTGGTGGATAAAATTTTGGTTGAATCATGTTGGCTACCAATGCATGTTAAACAACATGAACTGTCAGGAAGTCGTGATGCAGGAAGTGAGCAGTGGTTGTTATGCTCGAAAGGTAGTCAATCAAATTACCCCAAGAAAAGAGTAGCTTTTTCCTACCCCTTAACCGAGCGCATACTTTTCTAAATTTTCAAAAAGAAAATATACAATCGCTAATTGAATGGCACTTCATCCAAGTATAAGGAAGCGCAAACGTTATGGAAGGGATAAAGAGCACCTGGGATGAGCTTCCATAGCCGGACTGAGGAGGCGAGTGATACTGACGGAGAAATACCTTCTCCATTGAAGGAAAAGGAGCGACAACCCATTTTGCAGCTCCCACCAAAGGAACTCCGGGCCGACGAGAGACGGCGCCTTCGACCTCCGGCGACGCTAACAGAGGCGTGTTGGCAGAAGCAATGGAGAGCGGTGAGGGCCGACGGCGGGCCGCCGCTGACCTTGCAAACCTGGCGACAAGGGTTCTAACCAACATGGACAAGCAACGCTTCTTCTGGATTGGGAACGGCGAAAATCAAAGGCGAGTGCGGCTCATATAAGGAATTTTATAACTTTTCATTCGAAATGCTGAAGGTCCTGGAAAGCTTCAGAACGTTCAAAGCACTTAACTGTTTCCTAATAACATTTTTTTAAGGCCACCAAAAGAAAAAAAAAATTTAAGATTTTAAATCATATTAATATAGATATGATTAAAGGATTATGGTTCAATATAAAGTTTTTAAAAAAAAATAATTATACAAAGAAGACATTGTTTTAGGCATAGTAGTTTCACTTAAAAAAACAACATCATGATATTTAAATGTTTATCTTTAATGCAAACTATACAAACAAAAAATATAATTGAAATTTATTTCACAAATATCATAATTAAAATGATTATAAACCTTTTTTGACAAAAAAAAATTTGTAATAATCTACCAAGTTTGACTCAACAAGAGAAAGTGATGCAAAATATATCAAAAAGATTATTGTAAAATACATATCATATTTTAGGCATAATATTTCACTAAAAAAATCATGATATTTAAATCACTATAGTTGATGTAAACTATATGTGCAACAAAAACAAATAAAATTTATTTCATAAATATCATAATTGACGTGGTTATGAAACTTTGTTGACAAAAAAAGATTTGTAACATCCTACCAAGCTTAACTCAATAAGAAAAAGTGATGCAAAACATACCATATTAAAAAGATTAAAATATAATTTTATTGGTTTATTTAAAATCAAGTTGAAGCAAAATCAAAGTCAATTTCATGAAGAGAGAGATCACTAAATAATATTTGAAATAGGGGATATCTTTATTACATTGTAATGGATTGAGCTGAGACTATAATTTATTTTGTTTATATAAGTTTGTTAATTTTTATTGAATTTATTATTATTTTATTAGTCTTTAGAGTAATGGATATCTTAGTCATTTCAATTTCTATAAAAATTTCAATTTTTTTATATATAAGTGCTTGTTATGGAATGGTAAAAAAGCTTTTGATTTGTTATCATTCTAACTTGTGAAGTTTTGTGAGCTACATATTTGCATAGGAGATCTCTCCATGAAGACGTGAACCGACCTTTATCATCATTTAGGTTTTAATCTAGATTTATTATGATATTTTGTCATTGTCTTTATCATCATCAACAACTTTAGTCACCACTAATGTCTCATATGCATTAATCAATTATTGTAGTGTTTGTCAAACACCATCATTTTATTGTAGCCACCAATTAGTAATACTAGCTTTTCACCAAATGCCATGTGTTAGTGTAACTACTGCAAAGTCCACCTCGTGCTCAGTTGCTTATCTTACATTCAGACAAATCACCTTGCACCATGCAAGAGAAATATTACCTTCTAAGCCTAGCCACACCAGTCTTCACATCTACTTAAGCCAACACTCTCACATTCCTACACCCTATCCAAATGAATAATACCCTGCAATAAGAATGATATCGATCTCATCTTTTACACAGTGTTCTTGTCATCGATTACTCTCAATCATATTTTTTTGTATTAGAGCTAGAATTTTGTTCTTGCACTACTCAATTCTTTTTGTCCACCTTACCACAAAAAACTATATTTTGTAAAGTTATACTCAAAGTGTACTTTCATTAACCTTGATCGAAGCCTCCTTAATATCTTGATTTTATTTTATGATTTAATTTTTAACTATCTTTTTCATTGTTCCTACCATTGGCATCAAATTGAAATGTTTTGATTCCAATAGTAAACCTTTGTCAAAAGACATTTTTTTAAACTAATAATAGAAGTGGAAGCATGATCATGGTGAGTTACAAAAAAAGTGAAGGACAAGAGAGATTTTTTCATAAGAAGATTGAATTATCTAAAAAATTTCTTTCAAAGAGCTGAATTTATGAAATTCTAATTTCAAAATTCTAGATTACTTCATATATCCTTTTACATTTAGAAGTTTGACATAATATTTTATTATCAACAAACATTTTATTATAAACGATTACTCATGCATGCCCCAAATGTGCACGGTCACACTAAAGCATTGTTCACACATGTGGGTAATGTTCTTAGGAGACATCCCATTCTCATGCAAGTTGATCGCGGTGGAATGGTAGGTAGTTGACAGGGCACACATGTAGCATGTGCCCATCCTGCTCATAAGGGTCCAATGTGACTGCACTTCTGCTTGGGGTGCCTAGCCAACATGGTGTAGTGACCACCGCAGGTGGCTTTTGCTACTTCATGTTGCCTATTTTCTCGATTTTGTGTCTTCTCATGTTTTCTTTTACAATTTTGGATTCAATAAGTTTGGAATTAATTTTTATTCATTAAGACTTAAAAAGATGTATCACTATTAACTTGATACAATTATTTGTCATATGGTAACAAAGTTTAAACTAAAGTTTATTTAACTTTCAATATTTAGAAACTATTCTTATAATCTAATAACAAATAAATTTAACTATTTTTGGGTCAATTTAGTTAATAAAGATTTTATATATAAAAATATTTTTATAAATGTTTTATAATACTCAACCATTTTTAAGAAACTTATTATATTTCATACTAATGTGGATTTGAGCCAATTTACGATTGCAGAGATTTTCTAAGATTCAACTGACGTACCCTTAGTACTATCATATGAATTAAGAATACTACTTTAATAACTAAAATTCACATTTTAAAATTTTGACACAAAATTCATTTTTTTAGAGTTTACAAAATTATGTGCAAATCAATAACATGCTCTTATATAGATTTTGAGTAGATTATTATAAATATAGTGCAAACAAATCCACATATCTCTTAAAAACTCTATTCATTAAATCCAAGAATGCTATAGATGCATTTGTCAATTTGCATAAAAATATTAAAAACACATAGTATTAACCTAATTCTAAAAACAATTCTAGAAATATCATCTTTCTTAATCCTTAACTAATAATAAAGAGATTCCAAATTAATTTTTAAAAGTATAACTGCTTCTTATAACTGATTAAAGAAATCATCAAGTCTAAGTAACAAATATTTATTCTTAATGGTTATCTTATTTATTCTTTTATAATCAATACACATTCTTAAATTATAATTCTTCTTTTTCATAAATAATATAGGTTCTCTTCATGGTAATACACTTAGTCTTATAAATGTCTTGTTTAATAATTCATAAATGTTTAGTTTAACTTCTTATAGTTAGGTTAATGCTATTGTATATAGAGTTTTAAAAATTGGTTCAACATTGGAAATCAATTGAATCTTGATTTTATAGATAACGTTGACAAATGTTTAGGAAATGCATCCAAATACTCGTAACCACTAGCTCTTATATTGGCTTAGAAAATTTCTTATTCATATTCATAATAGGCATTAAGGAACCATCACACTTTTTACTTAACACTCTTTGTGCCTTCAACACAAAATAATATGAACTTTTCTTCCATGACAAAAAAAAATTAAACTCTCTTCTCTTAGTATTTAAAATTACAATCTATTTTTACTTGATACTCAAATAACTAGTTTATACCCAATATGAGATCAAACTCTATTATTGAAATTCAATAATATAGAGAATTTCATTCCTTTGATTTCTAACTCTTCCTTAATAACTTGTTCTACTTCAATATGGTTTTTATTAAGCATTCTAATTGAAATAAGTCTTTTAATATTTTTAGTTCGATATTCAAGTTGCTTATCATGTATTTTCCTAATTTTATTTCTATAAACTGATAATACTGATTTCCAATCATAATTTGCTAGATGACACAATATAACAAAGTTATCTTAATATCATAAAACAACACCATAAGAAATTATTGAAATAAAACATACCTATTACAACCTTTATTTCTTATGTCTTTAAATTATTTCATTTTTAAAATACTTAAATCTATAGAAGAAACTACACCTCTATCTCTTCATATCACTTTACTTCTATTTTCATACAATATAATTGTTAATCTAATTGTGGATTATTCATATACTATTGTTCTATACTTAGGTTTCCTACAACAAAATATCTAGTTGATTACCTCTACCTAAGCATCTAGTTTTCCAACCTATTTGCCACAAAGCTTATACAAACTCTATGTTATTATATGACTATAAGGTCCTATTATTCTTTATTTACTTTCCTACTTTATTCATATCACCTAACTCAACTCTATACATTTATTAAAACATAAAATCATCTACCAATAAAATATATAAAACCCAAAAGATAATCTTATCATATATTGCAGTAAAATAAATAACTAATAATATATGTAAACATATGAATTAGAAAAATATAAATGTTCTAGTTAACTAATCTATTTACATCATAATGACTTTATTTGTCTACTTAAATTCAAGATGAAAATAATTTGCCCAATTCTATTATCATCTTGATTCCCTACAGTGTCATCACACATGAATTATTGCATAATCCTTTTCTAGTATAAACATCTAACATTTCTTTTGATTACCTTTCCTTTATTCCTATCGAACTATATGCTAAATGTAATTTCTCAATAATGTATCATATATTACTATTGATCATACAATATGTTATATTTATTATCCCACAATCTTGAACAAAACATATACAAAATGATTTTATTATATTGTACATTTCTTATTAACTCCACCACACCAATCTTATAGTGTTTTCTTTTGTCCTTTAATTTTCACTACTTATTACTTAAAGTATCATATGATATCCTTATTATATAGTATGTATAGCTTAGCATTATTGTATGTTCCCTCAATCTACCAACTATTTTAAATTGACTTGAGCTTGAACATATCATAGGTTGGGTCTAACATATGGTATGTTCCTCCTTAGTAAAGAACAAAAATAATTCAATATAATTTTCACTCCAATTAAATCCAAAGTTATTCAAATCATTAAAAAAATATTTTGATGGCATATAGTAACTAAATTATTGCATGAATACAAGGTAATATAGCTCTTCCTCCTCCTGTCCCTATGACATTCCTTTAACTTAGATTATTTTCTACATAACCATTTCTGAGTTAAACGTGGATTTATCCTCTGACTCATTGGAATCCAAGCTGCCGGCTACTGTTGCAGCTTGCTTACAATACTCACACACGGTCGTCGTTTCCGTTTCCCCCTTAGGCAACAACCCAAAAGGCCTCGCCATTCTCAGTCCCTGCAACTCATTCTTCAGTCGCCAGTTCTCTCTCGCCAGGCCGTCGCAGCTTCTTTTCAGCATCCAGAACTCCATCTCCGTCTTCTTCAGCTTTGTTCTGCGGCAACCCATAAAAAGGTCACAACCTTGCTGTCTTTCTGTGGAGTTATCATAAACGAGAGAAGTACCTGGCTCTTCTGTTCTGAAACCAAACCTCAACTTGACGCTGTCTGAGACTTAGCTTCTCCGCAAGCTCTCGCTTTTGCGCCTGTGAAATATAAGTTCATCAACCATGCATTCATCAGTGTGAAAGAAGAAGACATACCCCGTTGAGTGCGCTGTGCTTTTCGAAGGTTTCTTCGAGCAGGGTTGTCTGCTCTTTGCTCAGTTTCAGCTTCTTCCTCGTCCCACCGCCACCCTTCTGTCTCTGCGCGGCTGCTCTGCCCGTGAGTGAAGGGAAGAGGAAGCGGAAATCAATCGGAGGCTTCTCTGCATCTCGGCCGCCTATCCCAAGCCTAAGGTCTGTGTTGCACTGTGGTTCTTCTTCCCCCATGGCTTGGGAGAGAGTTGACACAAAGGTCTGCTTTTTCTACAAGAGAAGGCAAGGCAGTTTTTGGTTCCAAGTCATTACAGAACAAGAGTTATGGATGACCGTTGCTCATCAAGGGGTAAGTAATGCCTGCTGCAGTTTTATATGCAAATTTGCTTGATGGAGCATCAACATCTATCAAGCATTAATGTGCGTTAAGCTGCAGGAAATGGAGGGTTAAGGAAGACAGGAAACGGCTCTTTAGGCATTATGCAGCATTCTGTGAGGCAATAATTAAGAAACTGGGAAAGAAACCATTAGTGTTTCCCTCATGGTGAGCACTTTTCTTTTTTATTTTTCTTCATGTGATGCTTAGCTTAAACGCATTTATGACTTAATTAATCGGAAATTATTATAATCTTAATGGAATTGATTAGGTTTTAAGGGGTATGGCCATTGAATTTATGATGATTTTTATCATTCTATGTGAGGTATTTTTCTTTTTTATGTTATATTGGTACTTAATTTTACACATATATATGAACTAAATCATTTATAATTATTGTAATAATCCCTATGAGTTTTGTGTTAGTGTATTGATCGAGTTTTTACTTGTAAGCTATTTTCTATGAATGAGCCCTCGATCACTTGGTAAAAAATGCTAAAAAAAATAAAAGAAAACAAGTTAATTAACTTTAAATATATTGTAATTACAAATTTGGTTAACTTGTGGTTTTTTCTAATTCTATATTACCTTGTATTCATGTTGTATGAAAATATTGTTGATTTAACAAAATTAATTCTCAATTTATGTTTAAAATATGTAATATTCAAAATAAATTTAAATATAAATAAAAGTTTTCACCAAGTATTCATCACATTTTGTTCCTAATCCTCAAAGATGGTACAATCATAATCATCACTTTAACATATATGATTATCACCAATTATATTGTTCGATCTTTTGAACAAATAATTTTTTTCAAATGTTCTACTTCATTGAATATTTTCTAAAATTAAAATTATAAATATTTTAAAGAGAAAATAAAAATAATATATATTGAATAATATTTAGGAAATAATGTGTAAATCATATTGATATTTTTTTCACATTCTTTCCATGACTTTGGAACATTGTTGTTACGGTCTTAGTTAATACATCTTTAATAATGAATATATATATATATATATATATTAGAGATTAAAAGATTAATAATAAGTATGAAAATGTAACAATTATCTTAGGTGGAGACTTGACAATGAGACAAACTAAAATATATTTATATAAAATACTTATCTTATAAAAAAACATATGATCAAACCTCTATAAATATAAAATTATAAACAAAAAGATCTTAAGTATAAATAAAAAAATATATTAATAATAATAATATATTACCTTAATATAAATAATATTATAATTCACAACTTCTCATAACACCAATATCATACAAAACACTATCCACTCTCACATTTTAAAAATAGGACTCTCTTTTATAATATCAAAATCTTTATATCTCAATATAATAGATATTATACTTATGATGTATACACTAATAAAACTCTATCAATATGACACATGAAACATATAAGGTTATGAAATGTAAAAAGAGTATAACATGTCAAAATAATATATAAATAATCTTGTGAAGATATAATATAGTATAATTATTTATTAAGAAGTAAAATAGATATGATATGATAATCCATGCATATAAGAAAATTAAATAAAATTAAAAGCAAAATTTTAATTTTTTCTTCTATTTCTCAATTCCTAATATTTCATATATTTATAAAGCACAATTCTCCTATAAACATTATTCTCTAGATCTACAAATAACTAGTTTGTATATCAAAAAACTCATGGCAAGTCCTATATTATATGGTTCATTATGAGATCTAGTGTTATATATATACATAATGTGGTTATAACTTATACTTTATCGTACAAAATTAGGAATAATATCTTAAAAAATTATTTTTTTTATTTCTATTTTTTAGATATATTTATATTTTTATTTGTGATAAATATACTCTAAGTAAATAAATAATATCTACTATGATTTATAATCCATTACCTCATATATATTTATCTAAATTTTATTTTAATAATCATGCCAAGTATTAAAGTAAACAAAACAAAATATGCAGTTTAGATTAATTGCTAGCCAGGTTGTCATAAGTATGATCTTGGTAGACTTGTCACGCGTCGCAAGGCTAGTTTTGCTTACTAGTTAGACCAATGAGTATGCATGGCATCGACTGATTTGTTTTGTTCGTAGGTCGAATATTGGACAGCATGCCACAAGTCGATGTAGTGTCAACAGGTCTATGAGAGTTTGTCGGTTGTGTGAACTATTGAACTAATGAATCAGACAAGCATGTTAACATTATGTTGACAAATTTTGAAGCATTTGTCGGTCATGCAAATTGTTCTATTAATGGGTTAGACTAGAGGGTTGGTGTGACATGATGGATCCAAGGGGGTTTGCTGGTTTGTGCAAACCTGTGATCCAAAATGGGCAATAAATACTTGTTTATCAAACCGTTTCGATTCAATGCAATCTAGGATAGTCTTTGCTTACTTATTCTGGGGGTCAGTGCAAGCAGCAGAGCTACAAGGAATGGGCCTAATGTATTATTTTCTGTCCTTTTTGTGTTCATAGAGGGCATTTTGAGCCTAAAATGTACTTTTAGGTTTTGTTTTCACTCTACACATGAAAAATATATATCTTGATTGTTTAGAAGCACCAGCACACATCTGACTAACTCTTGAACATAAAAAATTTGAACGAAAACAAGTGTAATCACCATTTTACCTAGGTAGATGCTTGCCAACCTCCTAGCCTTAGCCTAAAGTCTCTGTAATGCTCACTGACTAATCCTTTGAATCCTCATTACCACCAAGGATCATTAAACCACTGAAATATCCTACTAGATTTCAAAAGAATGTTGATCACTAAAGCTCCTTGGATAGCCCCCTTTGCATGTGCCAACTTCAATCCATGGCTTTCATCTTACATTTATCATAGGGAAAGCCACATATGCTAGCTCTATTACCTTCCATGTCTGCTGTAAGGGTGTCTTTTTCAACAATAATGCTCTTTCATCTTTGACACCACATTTTTTGGCATTTTTCTTCATCCAACACGTGGCCTTGAAAACATTATGTCTCCTCTTTGTCAAGCACATTGTGCAAAAAATAGGGAGATAAGAATGAATTAGGGTTGTTGCAATGAATCTATGCTTTCTTAGCATTTGTCATTCCTTAAATAACTTTTTTGGATCCCATAAGATGCTAAATTCAAAGTTCAAAGTTAATTTTCATGCTAATGTGTTCTTCATAAATCAAGAACCAAACTATCGAGGAAAAACTTTGGATCAAAATTTCACACCAATTCATCCTTTTGGTCAACTCTAAAATACTCAAATTAGCACAAAGCATAATGGATATAATCTAGTTTTGCTAATGACCCTTATATTTTCTCATGGTTAATCAACAATATGAACCTCCATTTTTGACCATCAAGTGAACATGTCAAGGCATTGCCAACCACCTAGGTATTTAAGTGATGTTGCAGCTTAGGCATTCTAGGAATCACCTTAGGCTCAAGATTTACCCTCATGACTTTTTATTTGAGATGAGGATTAATTTCCAATAATAAAAATCTACAACATTTAGTTTGCTTTTCTATGATAAGTAGACCTTTGCCATCTATAAGGGTCATTACATTATCCTTTAATAATTTATCACCTTCAAGCAACTCAACTAATCTAAAGGAGCAACTCCATGCCTTGACCAACCCCATACTAACAACCAAACCCTTATGAGTAGCAAATCTCATGCTTCTTCTTTTTTTATGATACTTGTAAAATCTTCTCATTTTCTAAAAAAATATTTATATTATATAAGTCTCGAAGGCACATATTACATTCATAAATAACTAGTAAAATCTTTTTTGTATTTTGTTCTCATAATTTTCTCTTAGTCTTAGGTTTGTCTATATAAAAGCTTTGCATTATTTTTCTTATAATTTTTTACTTCTCTCTTGCCAAACTCTAGCTTCCAAGAGTGTCAAGTAAATACATGTTTACTCTCGAGTCCAACTTTGGTAAAAACATCTAAAATGTATTGTTCCACACATCAACACTAATTAATTCCTTAATCATCCTTTAGTGTTTCTTAGTAATTATCTAGGTTGAGCTTTCCATTTCACTTGATTAATGTTTGTTTGCTTTGACTTTCTTATAGTTTTGGTCCTAATGTTCGTTTATTTTTTAAGATATCATAAATTCATTTCTAATACTCTAAACTCAGAGATAAAAATACCAAACTCGATAAGTTCTTCACGATACTCTTCATATTTATTTTCATCTAATGTGCTTAGGTTGAGGTAGGTTTGTGTGACATAGGAGTGGACTTACCATCCCTAAGGGCACTACATTCCAAATATAAACCTTTGGGCATACTCGATTAAGTTAGGCCTACTAAATCTTATCCATAAACGATTCTCATCATGACCTTGAAGTTTTGTTGACCTTAATGGTCTTGTCTATAGTTTTCTCAAATTAAAATCTAGACATATTTGAATGTGTTGATTCCATCCAAGGTTTTCCTTTAACCAAATTTATAAGCCAAAAAACATATTTCATAACATCACAACCATGCAAAGGCACAAGCTTTAGTAAGCTTTATAATTGAAAAACAAAGGTAAATAATTTTATAAAAATTTTAAATGTATTTTAGAAGGACACTTTCTTTAACATCATGAATTGATGTTAGAATGACTTATACTAACTATGTTGGATAATGATAATCTAATCTATGTAATAAGCTAACCTTATAAGGTACAAACATTTTCCATCCTCTAGTCAGTGAACATCATCGAATTGATCTCAATTTTCACAGCTAAATTAAACAAAATAATAAAAAAAAAAAAACTAATAGCAAGTACTTTCGAGCCTTTAATTGTTTTTAAAAAGTGGCTAAAAAGCTAAAAACAGTAACAAGACGATCATTACACAATAATATGAATGCTGTACGATGCACATCGTCGTACGAAACAGTCATAAAGCTGATAATAACATCATTTATCAAATCCAAATTGCTTCAAGAATCCAAAATTTCATATGCACTACCATTATTTAGCATGTGTTCATCAATAAAAAAATAATAGGGTAGTTATTTTT
Organism: Vanilla planifolia; assembly: GCA_023846275.1. Taxonomy (NCBI): domain Eukaryota; kingdom Viridiplantae; phylum Streptophyta; class Magnoliopsida; order Asparagales; family Orchidaceae; genus Vanilla; species Vanilla planifolia. Next base: position 58,104,411 of record CM043865.1, read on the forward strand.
CACATAGCTGAAACAGGCATCAGTTAGACAACATTAAGCTTGGCCTCTGCCATTAATCTATCATCAGCTTGTCTAAAATTGGCAATCATTTAGATTACTTTTCTGATGGTAGAGCAGAGGACAGCCTTTGGCTCCTGGCTTTATCAGCTTTTTCTAAGTAATCCTGATGAGACTGATGCATTGTTCCTGCATGATATAGACAAGAACTAGCATAGGTCGAGCGATAACAATAACAATAACAATAACAATAACAAATAACGTTCTCTTAGGAATTGCAAAGAGTAGACAATATGTTCGATGAAGAAGAGTTTTCAATTTGTATCAAGAATCATTAGGGGTCTAGTAATTTGAGAACTTATTTTTGGTTTTAAGAAAAGGATTATTAAAGGTCGTAGGTTTTCTTTACGTTTTGCATATACATGTTGATTGAATTAATAAGATCGTCTATTTGCTTTTGACTGACAAAATTCTCATAAGTTTGTTATCACCTCGATTTGAAGGTTTACAATCACGAGTTCCCATCGAATAGAATTCTATCCCAGTGAAATCAAGTTCATTAATTGGGTTTAAGAATATTATCTTTAATTTCTTCCTTTGTTGACGAGTTAATGCAATTCAACTTGGAGGTAACATTAAATGACTATTATAACATGTTCCTAGGACAAACAAAAATGATTCCTTCGATTGGTATACAAGGTAGGAAAATTAATGTATTTGATTCCTCATTTGACCCTTCAAGAAAACCTAAATACTTTTTGCTCTCGATGAACATAAGATTGCATCACCGTTTTTGAAAATCGGCTTTATATTAAACTGAAGTTCAAAGTGCAATCATGCATTTCACTGATCGCAATTCGAAACATGGGTTTACAAAAAAATAACTAGAAAGTAAAAGGCTTTTTTTGATCTCACAAAAAGATAAAAAAATTATCTTGTTATTTTACCTAGCAATCAAAAAGAACAACCACCATTTAACATTAAAAATTATTTCACTACGAGCCCATGAACTTATTGTCAGATAAAGTTTCTCAATAGTATTTAACTAGAACACTTTTTTAACCAACTTAATTATTAATCTTAACATTCAATAACTATACCAATAAAACCATAATTTCCTTAATCAACTATTCTATTTTCTCCTACTTTAAAACTAGCATAAACAAATATATAACGATGATAACGCTCTGGCTCATCTAGGTCGATGAAAACCATAATGACTTAAAAACTCAATAAAATAGGCTAGGATTGGCACAAACCCTATGTAGGAAGTCTATGAAGATGAAAACACTACATCTTTCATGGTATACTACCACTACATCGTTGATGTGCTCAAATCCATCTCCTTAGAAACATCATAATCTTGCTAGCATTCTAACACATTACCAACAATGACTTCAGACAAAAAAAATGTCTTCTTCCAGATGAAATCAATTTTGTGGGGGCAAAACCATGTCTTCATTGACATTGGAACCACTTTTTCTCGATTACCATATTGAATGCACAAAACAACCATTTGAAACAAGAAAGGAGACATGAAAAACTTAGCAGAAGACTTGAGCTCATTATGCAATTGGAGATGATAAGTTAAATTTTAAGGCTAACCATAACTTGTGTATTTGCCCTGTTCAAAATGAAGGGAGATCTAACTATCTCAAAAAAGCATCAGTGAACTTGACCGTTCCTGTTATAAACAAGTAAAACTAGCAATGCTCATTTACATTCTTTGGACACTAAATGTTGCAAAATAAACAAAAAGAGCATGTCTAAAAAGGCTTACAACGTGTCGAATGTCACAAATGCTACAAGATGTTCATTATTACATCTTGAGAAGATTATTAAGAACATAATAAAATACAAACACTATGAAAGTATCTCAAGGGACAAATAGTCCAGAAGCCTATTTACTCCATTTTTTAAAAGTTTTCTACATCTTTAGAGTTTTGAACCCCTAATATTACCCTATGTAAGCCAAGCCTAAATACTTCAGAGTGGTGGATTATGATTAAGAAAAGCTAACAAAAACTTGTTTGAGAAAGATCAATGTGAAATGTTCAGCAAAAAAAAAAAGACATACTCGAGCAAAGATGCTTTGAATTCTTCCAAAGCTCTATTGTGCTATCATTGCCAAAAATTGGTAATATTAATACATTATTAGGAACTTCATCCTTAGTTAAGCTGACAAAGGAGCAAGAAGAAAGACAAGAAGGAGAAGAGGGTTGCCAATGTTGTTTCAGAGAAGAATATGATTTTGAAACGGTTGAAGTAGGTCCTAACCTACCATTGGTCATATGATCAGAATATAAACATAATAAGGTTACAAGGAGAGAATTAATAGAAGATCAAACTCTTAAGAATAGCCGTTTTCAATTCAAACAAGTAAAGATAGAGCTGGTGAAAGATATATTTGATTCTGGATGTCAAGAAGAGTTAGTTTTTGCAAGCCTAGTAGAGAGGCTTGTTTTGGAGACAATATGACATCTGCATCTATGTACATTAAGATGAATTCATGATTATGTAGGGTCAAGGTGAACTAATGTCAATTAAGATTTGCTATCACATGAGATTATGTCTATAAGATAACATACGATGTTGTCACTTAATGCTGGTCATGAGATCCTTGGTCACCAATACTTGAAAGACAATGATGCAGCTTACCACGAGAAAAAGCAAAGTATAAGAACTTGCAAACAAGTGAAAATTTACCAACTCGAAGAGATCAATGTGTGCAGTATACAAAAGCTGCACAATTGACCTGTATCAAGTTTAAAAGAGATAACACCAAAAAATGCATCAGAGCATAAACAACAGCAACAAGTCAGAGGAAACCACTTGGACATGTTTACTTCAAAGGACAAGCATTTGAAGAAGACTATAAGATAGATTAATTGGCCATGAATAAAATGGGAGGTAGCCAAAATATTGTGGACAATTGGTCTTCCCTGTCTAAAAGCATGAAGAATCAAGAGAGTAAGCCCCTTCTTCGAAGAACAGGAATAAAAACCAAGAGCATCTTGAGGTTCTCAAGACAGGTATTAAGATGCATGGAAGGGGGCTCAAAAAGATGTAGACCTTGAGAAGACTTATGGAAGATTAAAAGGGTCTTGACTGGTTCTCAATAGGAATAGGTTGATTCCGAGACCCATTTCAGCGGGCTCTAAGCATATGAACGTGCCTAAGAGGAAGCCAGCAAAGGCCACATAGGGGAATTGCTGGCCACATAGGGGAAAGTTTGAGGTACGGAATAACTTTGGGAGCTGAAGAACCTTGTACAATGAAGTAAAGATCTTGAGAAGGTTGGCTCCAAAGGGTTTTGAACCTTAAGAAGCAGTCACAAGAGAAATTGAAATAGCTTCCACGCTAGGGAGAGTCTCAAGGTGATCAACTACCTCAAGGCATACTCAAAGTGTTAACTAGAATTCTTGAAAGACTTGCTTTGCTAGAGAATGAAGAAGGCTTCAAGGGTCTTGACGTAGCCTTTGGGACGGATAGACACCATGGATGTCTTGAGTAAAGTAGTATAAGCCCAACGAAGGATTATTGCGGGTAGTCAAGCCAAGTATAGACCCAACCCAACTCAGATAATGAATTGTGGGTGAATTTTAGGTTCGTCGAAGTTGCATTTCAAAAAAATGAACTAGAAAACTTTAGAGAATTTTGTTAGCTTTCCAATACCTTATGAATCATCAAATTCTGAGTCAAGAAGTCAAGCACAATCTACTAAAGCTAACCATGAGCTTTCCAGATAAGCATAGATATGGAATTTTGAATGCACCAAACTAGAATTTGGTTGAAATTTTAATTTTCAATGGTTAGAATTTAGACTATTTTTTCATAATCTATTAAAATAGGTTTTAATATTTATAAACTATTTCTTTTTGTTCCAAGGCTCATTACTATGAAAGCGACCCTTGGATAAGCTATTAGCATGATCATATATCAATAAGGGTTGCATGAAGATAAGGGTGTCACGATATTTGGGGTCGATAACATTAAGGATCTAAGCTATGTGAGAACTGTTTTAGGCCATGTAGTTATGACTAAAGATATTTTTGAAGTATACTTGTAAGTAAATTTTTAAGATTTGTCTCTAATATAAGCATTGGAGGTTTTGTTTTTGGATTTTTCTTTTTATGAATGTAGTTTCGCTATATTCGCTTGTTCATCTCATGTGTTTTTGTTGTTCCTAGTTCATATGACCTATCTGTTGGACAAATCAATTACTATCAATGTTATTAAGAATTTTTAATTCTTTCAAAATTGATAGTGGTTGACTCTACTCTAACTACTTCACTCCATTTCAAACAAAAAACTTCAGAGAAAAATTTACCCAACTTCCCTCCTATATCCTTAAAGCCTTCCTTTTTCTGCTCGGACAACCTTGTTTATTCTTCTTAGAATGCAAAATGCCCTTAAGAACTATGCTCAAAGCCTAATTCATGATGTTGCATCATGTTTACTTGGGTATTCCTTAATTCACCTTCTTAAGGTTCAAGAAGAGATCCTTGAATGCTAAAAGGAGGATCTCAATGCCAAATGATGGTTCTCAAAACGTTTTACTCCATTTCAATACTCAAGCCTTGCTACTCTACATTATTCTTCCCAGTGGAAATCACATCTCTATGGTTCATGATACTTCCTCCATGAGGGAGAGAACCCCTTGCAAATTATCCACTTCTTCTTGTGAGACCAAGTGATAAATCTCAAAGCCTAGTGAGATCCCTTGACCTTTTAGTTAGGCAATGTTTGATCTCTAATCAATTTCCCTCATCCCTAATAGACAAAGGACCTTTAAAATTAATTTTTAAAAAAGGATGCAACCAATGAATAGATAACAACAAACTCGATGATTCTTATCCAATCATAGTCAATTAAACAATGCTATCCCCAAAGCCAATGTTTGACTTCAAAATTTTAATCCCCAACAAACTCATCATGGATTGTCTATTTCACACACATTGGATAGTCCAAACTCTAAAATCAATCAATTCATTTTAGCTTGCACAAAAAATATCCACCCTACAAATAATATCTTCAATCACCATTCTCTAATGTTATTGATTAAGCAATCCAAATTTGATCTAACAAATTAATCTATTTATTTGATCTAGAGCACATGCTTGTCAAACTTTCAATTCGAGGAATTTGGGGCTTTGATTTGTACTTTTCATTCTTTAATCAAGTCTTATTCCCTAATCATATGCACCTCCTTTAAAAGAAAAATAACTTACCACTATGAGCCCCATGCTCATAGTTATGGAAATCAAAGACTTCACACACATGCTTCAACAGCCATTTCCAATTAGGTAAACACAAGATTTGTTTTTTAGAGAATCCTCTTACAAACATCATGTTTCAAAATAATCAACCACCACTTCCTCTTACTCTATCTTATTGAATTATACTCTTTGGTTGTGACTTCGACATCTCTTGTACCATACAAAACAAACTAATATATATAAGTTCTTTGCACAATCCTAATAAGTTGAGTACCTCAATCTCTACCGAGAATGAAAGATCTCTCATCCTTGCAAAGCCTAACCTTTTATGGTCATGGAAAGTACACTACTTCACAACCCATCCAGTGAATGACAAGCCTCACTTAATAAGCATCAAGTAGCACCACATAACATAGCACCTTATCGATAAACTTGCGAATGATAGAAAATTAAATCCAACATAGACAGTCAATGTTGTCTCCACTTGATCACAATTTATTCCCAATATAGAGAAGATGCAATATAATCTCCAATCCAAGCCTTCCAACCAAGTTTTTGCAATATTTAAAATCAAAGATAGTATGAACTAACCCTTTGTTTTTTGAGATCCAAAGAAACAAACAACTCCTTACTAATTAGTCTTGCAATAGTCCTCTCCTTTGTAACCTTGCCATTCAACTATAAACCCACAAAACCATAATGAAGCCATTCCAACATGCAATTGCATGATAAGTTTCAAACTTCAAAAGAAAAATTTGTTAAAACTTGAATACTCACGGATGGATTATTACATAATATAGAAGATCATTTGACTAGGCACAAATCTTCTCAACTTTAACCTTTTCACCATAAGTTGAAATCTCAATCTTGGCTTCCACCATTAAAGGCTTGAATAGAATATGCATTCCAAGCTAGCAAAATAGTAGTAGTCTCTATCACCATCAACCAAAGATCCAACTCCAACTATTGCTGAATCCTCCCTCATATGGTGGGTTCTCCTTTGTCGGTGATTATTTATAAAAATCACCAACAACTAATTCTACTTCATCATTTGTAGTAAAGATTGTATTTGTTTTTGCAGAAAAAAAAACTTGCACTTCCAACAGCATAAATGACTTACTTTCTTTTAAATCACTCTACTCTTGCTATTACTATCTCTCTTAATCTTTCCATTTTATAACTGTATCATAAAAGGATATAACCCTCTGCTCAATTCTCCTACACAAGAACAAATTGTTTTGATGCCAAATATTTAATATGTTTCTCACTCCAAACCCTTTTCGAAGAATGAGCCTCACACCAACAAAGTTGAGTGAGACAATGGAGGAATACCTCGTAAAAATCTACATCAAAGATGCCTTGAATATAGAACTTGGCATTAACTTCTTCCTTTTTTCTTGCACTCCACACACAAGGAAATTGAGAATATGATAGATGAAGTAGTGCAATTCAAAAAGAAAAACATCTAAGAAAATGAAATAGGATAGCAATAATCTTCTTCGTAAGAAAACCACGCCACACTCTTAAAAGCAAACATTCTTATCCCTCTAAGCTCTCAAGCATAACATTGACCCAGAATCATAATATCCCCAAGACACTCTACAATCATTATTTGGATCTCTCAAGATTTCGCTCATGATCATTCTCTATTGAATGATTTTCCTTATTACTTAAGGTTCCTTTTTGTACATTAAGGACCCTTGAAATAAATTTTTAAAAAGATGCAAACAATTCATAAATAAGAAAAACTTCTATCGATCTCATCTAATACAAATAGAATAGACTTGACTCTATCTTCAAAACTAACATAGAGTTCATAATTTGAATCTACAGTGAACAAGTTAGTCATTTTAGAAATTCAAATATGCAATATCACAGATTGGCTCTTTTGCTCAATTCAAATACCAATTAGCTTCAATGCAAAAAACCTTCAAATTGCACCTTTTGTTGACATGTTGTGATCCTCTTAATTGAACAATTTAAAATTTGATTAGACAATTCAATCAATTTATTTGATCTAAAATAATTGTTTTGTCACACATCTCAAATTCGATAAATCAAGTAATCCAACTTGCATCTAGCAACCCATTTTAGTCCTCCATGAGTACTCTGCATCATGCCATGTCCTAATTAGATTTAATCCTTGATAACTAACTAAGAATGAGTAAAAAACTGATATGAAAAATACAAACATACTAATGGAATCAAAGGATAAATGAAACCCATTTAGCAACCCATTTTGGTCCTCTATGAATACTTTGCATCTTTCCATGTCCTAATTAGATTTAATCCTTGATCACTAACCAAAAATGAGTACAAAATTGATATGAAAAATACAAAACATACAAATGGAATAAAAGGATAGATGAAATAAAAGAGTACTTAGCATTGTATGATTGAAAAATCAACCAAAATTGAAGTTTTAAATGAATATGGTGTGCTAAACAAGCTTACAATGATATAGAATATTGAAGCTTAAAATAACATTGGTATGCAATAATCCCCTCCTCTTTTATAAGATAAAGTATACAATAAGCAATGATACATGATGAGTAAGTTCATCATATTAACAATTCTTTTCCATTTCTTTATTTTCAATAAAGATTATTAATCCAAAAATGACTTATATAATCTAAGCTGTCAATATGTTATTTAATTAAATCCCTTGAGTTTTAATAAATTTATTTTTCTAGAAAACGGTTTGTATCTTGGCCTTCCAAAGATATGAACCTATAAATATATAATTTCTAAAGAACAATATGTTCCAATCAAAGACATATTAAGTATGTGAATCTTTCATGATATGTACATTTTCCTTTCTAATAATGAAAAAAAATGTATTATGGACCCTTTAATACATAATGTATATGTGCCATCAAAAGTTAATAATTATGACATTACAAACGACTACATTTATCATAATTAGAGCAACACTTCCAAAGTTTGTTATTTTATTAAATATTGCAAGTCCCATCACTAAAAAAAGAAAGGCAAATAAGTGGATAGTCATATATTCTCCATGCTAATCAACATAAGGAAGAGCCAAAAAACATTATGAGTTGTCAGAATCAAGAAGTAAGAGGAAACATAATGAACTGCTAAAACGTGGAAATATGCATGTCCAAGTGCTCACCAATGATAACTATATTAAGTGTAATAATATTATTATTTTGTTGTATTAGACTAGTTTCTTCTATAAATAAAGGGGCTCAACATTTTCAATGGAATATTCAATCTAGTATAAAAAGATCAAATCTCTTCACCAACTTTCTCTTCCCCATCCACTTTATTTTCCAGCATCTCATACCTACTTCATCAATTATGAAAGTTGCTAACTCAAAAGATGTATTTGTAATCAACCTAAAGATGATAGAATCTTTGTCGACCATTGCTAATTTGTTTTTTTCCTTATTTTGAAGTGTATTTTATAATAAAGTTTCTAAGATATTGTTTTTTCTATTATTCTTATAATTCACTAGTTTTTCTTGATTAGTGGTGATACTGTGATTACTCATTTTTGGTGATAGCATTTTTTGTTGTTTTCATTCAAACTAAGTATCTTTCTTAACTATGAAAATAGCCAACAATAATTAACATCCATCGTCTTCATCTCGAGCTACTAAGGACTTGTATGCCAATTGCTTTGATAAAGACTACTTTTTATCTTCTTTTGAATAAAATGGATAAGCGCACCAAATTCATGTAAAGCCTAACAATTGAGCAAAGACACTATTTCCCTTCCCCTCTATGCAAACACCTTATTTCCCATCATTTTCAGCTCTTTTGAAGAAGGGTGGTTTTCTTCTTAATGGGATGCACCTATGTGTTCCTCTTCAATCGACTCCTATTTTTCTTTTGATTGCCACTCCATTTCTTCTTCTCCTATAGTTTCTTCCTCCTCAAGAAATGGTTGGTTGAAATAGTTACATTTTGCTTACTTCAAGATCGTACTTCTTTCAAGTCAATCCAAACCCCTTTGATTTTATTAAATTCCTTCAAAATAGCCTTTAATCTCGTATCTTAAAGTCCCGAAAAACCTTCTTTATCCTCCAAAACACATTTTATTATACTCGAAAAATGAACATAACAATCATTTAGTCTAGTTCTTATATGCATCAAAATTATTTACAAAACCATAGTTGTTGGTCAATTTCTTAAGGTTCACAGTTCTTGAAAAATAAGACAAAATCTCAAATTTAATAGCCTAAAGGGATCTATAAACTAATTTATTCTATATAGTTCACACCAATATTAAATGCCCTAATCATTGCCAAACAATTTGGTGTTAATTTTGTTAGAACAAGACCAAAGAAATCCATATTCTCTTCTATATAATGTGGAGGAGATAATATAAGATTTAAAGAAGAGAATTTGAAATAAATGCAAAAATCACTAGCATTTTCTAAATTTGTCTTGTGGTGCTCCTCACATGCAAAAAACCTCATCCTACAAAAAGTAGAAAATGACTAGCCCATGTTTTTGAATGGTTTACTTTATAATGGAAGAAGCTTCCATCTTGGCGGAAATTTTAGAATCAATGACTGGGTGGTTAGATTAGATATAATTCCATTAACCACTAGAAAAAAAACAAAATTACAAACCTTTCAGGAAACTTATGAAACGAAGAAGACAAACATACTAGCAAAGAATAAAATGACACATGGAAAGGTTAAATAAAAAGAAGAAAATGGCCCTTTATAGCCATCTAATGCTAGTAAAATGCACCATAAAAGATTATACCCTAAGTAGGATAGGCATCACTTATTGCTCAACATCAAACAAGAATGTCATCCAAAGCAATTATGCAGAAAAAGTGAAACATCTTGAAAAGTGCATTTAATGATGCAAAGAGTGATGAGGATTCTTTTCATCTAGTGAATTATTTATAGATATTGATCACATAAGAATTGGTATGATTGTTCAATTAGCATGCTACGGTGCTTAACAATTTTAACGTGTCACTGTTATGATAAATCTAATCCTATAATTGCAAACAAAACACATGCTCGTATGTATCTCAAGTCTTATCATTGCAAAGAATGAAACTTTGTAGAAAAAGGAATTTTTATTGATTTCAAGAGAAAAAGAACACCAAGAATTGGAAAATATATAATAGTAAAAATGAATAAAATACAAATTAAAGAAGGGAAAACATCAACTTCTCTAATAGAGAGGCCCCTTTTGATGATGTCGATTGTTGTGTTAAGAAGATCTCACTTTCGTAGTTTGACGTTGACACCATGAAGTAAAATAAGAAAGGTGAATCAAAGTACCATAATTAAAGTCTACATCAATCATGCTAATCCGTAGATCTTTTCTCTAGTAAGGTATACACTAAACACTTGGTACCATATTCATGAGTCTTGACAACCAATAGTCTTGAACATCTTAATTTATCTACACTTGTTTCTATTGTATTCTTCTTAACTAGGGCTATATCTTTTCTTCTTTGTTCTATAAGAGCTCTAAATGAATCCAATCAATTAGCCAATGAGTTATCTTAACCCATACCCATAGCCTGTTCAATTTGTATGGCATTAAGTTGTCCTTGCAAATCTACTTCTATGGCTATTATTCAGGCCAATTAGCTCTCAATTTCTCATAGTTTCTTATTCACCTCATTAAACCTTTCTTTGGTTATTTCCATCTCTAATTTAATTCTAAGAACTCTAAAATTCATCTCTTTCTTCTTAGAAAATTCTCATTCATCTTTTATCAATTCATTGTAAAAAATCATTATTCTCTTTATTTCTTCAAAGCAATCAATTAGTTTCTTAGTTTTATTCCTATCTAATTAATCATATTTCTCTACAAAACCAAAGCTATATGGCACCAATTTGCTAAAATTTAGCAATGAATAGTAAGCAGCATTTGGCATAGAATGACTTGTTATTGGATTAATAAGAAAACATGGTAGCTCCTAAAGCAAATGTCACAATCGTATCCATATGATTGTTCTTTGTTTTCATCATAAATCTTTTGAGTGTGCTAACATGATCCGCATTTGAAATATTAGTATGGGTTCCCCCCTTCCCGCAACCATATTCTCAGGAAGGATCATTTTTCCATCTTTTTCCTGTTCAATTCCTCATCCTTGTTCTCCTTCTATTTACCATATTGGACATTCCTACCCTTCTAGCATAATTATCTCCTTGTCCCTTAGCTAAACTTTCTTAACATTTTGTTCTTCTTCCTATTCAGTTCCCTTCCCTCCAAGCAAGACTGACTGACTATGGGTCACTCTTCGCTTCTTGTGTGGAGAGAAGAAAGAGGGCATAAGTACTTATTGCCTAGCCATCCCAAAAACAATGGACAAAAACCGGGTGGCCTGAAACCAAACAGACAACATACAGGGGCTACCATGTGAGCCTTTATACAAAAGTTTTTCTAGGACAAGCCCCTAGCGACCTTTATTCCAAAACCGGGAAAGAGAAAGTAAAACCAGCTAGGAAAACCGAAGGCTTTTCCCAATGCTTGTTGAGTCATTTGTTGTCAAGTGGCATTTTTGAATTTTATGCTTCCATATGATTTTTCATATTTTGATATTTAGAAGTACCACCAATATCTCCTAGATCCTCATATGTGACTAAGTATTCTCCTGAGGCTAGTGCCTCAGGATCACCAAAGTCGTGGTGGTGCTGGAACATCTTCTAGTAGAATTGCTCAGAGAATGTTTTGTATTTCCTCAACCTTTTCAATTTTCCCTTTAGGGACTTTTCGTAAAATCTTTTGTTTGATAGAAGTTAAAGCTTCTGATAATACCTTAACCTTTTTCTCATCTTTTCTTTGTTCTTTTCTTACATAGTCCTTGATTTCTTGTAGCTCATGAACCTTTTTTAGCAGAAGTTCTACATTCTAATGTTTTCTTAGAGTTTTGTTTTAATCATACATAGCTCCCTTTCTTGTTTAAGCATTTGAATGGTAGTTGGTCCTTGGTATAGGGCAAGGCATGATGATGATGGTGGTTCGTTTGTGGAGTTGAGATAAGCAGAGTATCTAGCTAAAACATCCATGATATATAAGAAAGACTAGAGAGTTGCAAGAGTTCCATAAGTTGTCAAGTAAGAATTTGTGTACTTTGTTGACATTATGGTTGTGCAATAAGCTAAATTTGAAGCTTAAGGAAAAGTTTTCAATGTATGAGGCCCAAATGTCATCTGGTTACTAAAGGTCATCAGCAAAACAAACACAACTATTTGGCTATGACAGCAAAACCTCTAGTAATACTATCTCTTTACTACTATGGCATCAAGGCCTATAACAATATTATCTATCTACTGTCTATGTCTATGACTTTCCTTTCAAAAAAAAAAATTCTTTGATAATTATGGAGGGATTATCTGTTAAATTATTGTCTTTTCTAATTATATCTTCAAAGGTAATGTTACATCCATTATTAATTAGAAAATCAATAAATAATAATTATATATTTGTGACTAATTTGTTATGACTAAATTTATGATAAAATGCTACTATTGTCTTGTAGTTTGTTTGCAAGATAAATTCTTTTCTATTTTTGAGAAATGTTTCAAAATTTTGTAAAGTATAAATATACACTAAGATTTCAACATTTGTCTGTTATTTTACTTTTATTTAAACCATTAAAATATCTACTAATTAACTCTTCTATTTTAAGTTCTTCTATATACAATTTTTATTTCAGGATATAATCTCACCATTCTAAATAGTCCTTTATTTCTACAACTAACTATTAAGAGGAGGCAACTGTAAGGGTGTTATGTTATGCACCACTTGTTTTAATTTTTTGATCAATTTTATATCATGTTCATTAAACCTTCGTTCTTCTTCAAACGAGTCTTTGCATTGATGGGACCTGCAAGTTTAAAAAGTTTAAGAATAAAATAGCATACATAATTAAATTTCTCCAAGAAGCTTTTAATATCCTTTAGGATAAGTAAATTATCTAGCATATCTAAAATTGACTTACTGATGTACCTATCCTTTAATATCCTTTGGTTTCTTATTTTAGATTTTAGGCCACCCAGTTTTTCTCATTGTTTTTGGGATGACTAGGCTATAAGTACCTATGCCTTCTTTATTCTCTTCACACAAAGAGCGAAGATTCGCCCATAGTGAATCAATCTTGCTTGTTTGCAAATTTTAGTAAACTTATCTTCTCAAAGTGCAGACAGAGAAAAGATTCTCATTTGCAAATTCAATGCCCAATAAAGGAAGACTTAAATATATGCTTATTAAAATAATCTCTCAGATAGTTGAAGGATCAAGAATAACAACAATTACTTCTTCCATGGTAGGAGGGCTTTATGTTTCCACTGAACAATTTAAGCAGAAATCTAGTAGAATCATTTAAGGGATAGGATTAGAAAAAACAAAAATTTTCTCAAACATCTATAAAACTCTTTCCTCAAATGGTTATTCTTATTCTTCAATTTGAAACGTTTTTGTTTACAACCTATGATCTTCGAAAGATCTCTTCAGGGCAATTTTTCTAGCCAAGATGAAAGCAAATCAACCACATGCGTTTACCATTTGAGCAAGGCAATTGTCAAAAAGAGCGAGGAAAGTGTGAGCAATGATGAAATAAACTTTTCCCATACCTTGCTTGTCATATTTAAAATTAAATTACAAATATCTTTCCAATGTTTTCGAAGAAATTTATTTGATTGTAAATTCTTTGATGAGCATAAAGACTTCATCTAGTAAGTCAAGGTATCCATGTTAATCTTAAAATGGTGCATGTCAACTAATTCATCCACATATTACTTGATTAAAACCCTTGTATTCCAAATATAACTATTTCTCTAGCAAATAGTTTGTATCGGTGCAATCCAAATATATGAACTCATGAAAATATCACTTTTAAAGAATGATATGTACTTGTCAAGGATTATCTACTACAAAACTTTTTCATGATACATACATTTCTCATTTCAACAACGAAAAAAGATAAGTTACAAATCATTAATGCCTAATGCTAATGTATTAGCAAAAAATCAGTAACTACAATACAATTGATGACTGCCTTTGCCCTAATTGAAGTGCAATTTCCAAAGTTCCTTGCCTTAGTAAATACTTCACATGCCATCCCATTAAAGAATCATAGGTAAAGGGATATCTATATGTTTTTCATGCTGATCACTATAGAGTAGAACAGAAAATTATTATAAAAAGCCTCAAAATCAAGAGATGAGATAAGGCACAATAAGCTACAAACATGCGAAACCAAACAAGTATAAATTAGCACCAGAGATGTTTGTATTCAGCACAATAATAATAGCATTTTATCACGTTAGGATAGTTTCTTCCATAAATACAGGGGCTCAATGCTTGCAAGAGAACATTGAATCCAAGATAAAATATACCCCCTCCTCTCTCTCTCTCTCTCTCTCTCTCTCTCTCTCTCCCTCTCTCACTTTCCCCCTCTCCTCTCTCTCTCTCTCTCTCTCTCTCTCTCTCTCTCTCTCTCTCTCTCTCTCTTCCCCCACCCCTCCACTCTATTTTTCTCCTTCCCATACCTACATTAGTGACTATTAAAGTTTATATCTCAGAAAGTGTATTTGTAACCAACCTAAAAACAGTGGAATCTTTGCCAACTTGCCCCCAATGTGTTTATTTCCTATTTTAAAGTTTTTTCATGATAAATATCCAGAGTTATTTCTTTTCTATTTTTCCTTTGATTCATTTGTTTTTTTTTTTTTTTTATATTGTTACTGGTGATTTTTTCAGACAACAGATTCCATGCCCATGCGATATTTTCCGGTGTTTGTATCATATGGCACGTTAGAACTAGGAACTAGCAGGGACTTTTTTGATGCAGCACAGAATTAACAAATCAGCAGATAGCATCACAAAAGGAGCCATAATCATGTAGGAGATGCAAAATAATCCCTAATTTGGGGGACTTGACCATATATTGCTGTGTGAAAATGAAGGGAAAAATTCACATTTGCTTTGCGGTTCCTAAGGCAACATGAAACGAGTCCTACACGCTTAATGCATCGCTGATTTGATACGTATATAAGGATTCACTTCTATGAACCACATCCCCCCGGTGTACAAAATTCTCTACAAAAACCAATCAAATCCAAGAAGTCACTGTTGGATTGCATAAATATAAATCATGCAAAATAACAGTTAAAAGTATCTCAAGTGCACCTAAAAACCGTTTCACAATATATAAAGACAAAGAATGTGAAAAATCGTAGGGTATAAGACCTCTATTCATGAAAAACCAGGGGGCACCAAATACAACAGAGATGATGACGATGCCTGCAAAGACGTGCTTCCTGTCGCCGCTATATATAAAATATTCGAGGCGGGATCTAAACCCGCTTCCGTTTGCGGCACCGCTCTCGCCGGCGACCATGTCTCTATTCGCTCCGAACAGTCGCGTTCGCTTTCTGAGAGACAGAAGGCCGAGTTGAGACGCGTGGCATACGCCTGGAATATAATGATTTTGTAAATTTTTCTTTTTTAAAATAAGTTTTTTTAAAAACTTTTCTTTGACGTAATTGTATAAAAATTTAAAATTATTTCATAACAATATATTGCATAAAAATATAAATCATATTTTTTATGCAAAAATTATATTAACACAAATCATCATTATTAATTTCTAAAATCACATAATCATTCACAAGTCATTTTCATATGGAAGTTATTTTGCTAATAAAGAACAAATATATATCTATTCAAACATAAATGAATCTATTCCACAAAATATCTAGACAAAAAGTGAAGCATTGTCACAAAAATGTAAGTTATAATTAATAAATATGGATAATATCATTTACATTATAATATCAAGTCATAACTCTAAATAATTATTAACTATATCAATAGTATAGACAAATAATAATTAATAAATAATTATCAAGAATTAATTGTAATTTTTTTCCTAACTCTTCAGACACTATAATGATGAAATTTGAAACATTCAATATTTGTTATAAAATTATTAAAATTATAGTTCATAAGAATAATCAATAATAAAGAAGTTATTCTCACTTTAACATATCAAAAGATAATTACATAATTTAAAAACTCAACGCTACATCAGACATACGCATATGAAGTTATGATAGTGTCGACTACACATTTTTTTCTCATTGTTTGGTCTAGTTTTGTAATTGTTAAACCTTTCTTTTTTGTCAATTTCAGCATATAGATTCTAATTTTTTCAACTCAATTTATAGATTTTTGTATAATTCAAAATTGCAAAGTATCACTATAAAATTGTAGAACTCATCCTTAAATCACAAAAATAAATTTTTTCACTTGCTTTTTTAGTTTTTTTTCTTTTTTGTAGAAACCCTAGCTTACAAATTTTTAATCAATTCGTTTTTAATCATTATAATTATCAAATAAAAGCTTAACTAAGGTTAATTACATCAATTTTATCATAAAAATTTCAAATTAAATCATGAAGAAATAAAAGGATTTTATTTTCAATTTTCTAAACTTATGCAAGGTCCTTGACGGTGAAATTGATCTCAAATATTTGATTTCCATGAAAGGAAGTTTGTAATCAACGTCATAATCATAGATAAAGTGGCTATCTGGTGAAACTCCTGATTAGCGAGTAAGAAATCCATTCCTAGGGTTCATCATGTATGAAGTTTTGAGAAAAAGTACTATTTTTGGTTTTATTCAAAATAGTTAATATAGATGTATATATAAATCAATTAAATATATAGATATATTTGTATTTATACTTATTAACTTTAATAATTTATAGAAATTCCAAATGAATTTTTATCAAGACAAATTTGAAGAGAGTATAACCAATACAACGATTCACGAAATTATTGTATGCAAATTACGACTCATGGCAATAATTGATCTCAAAGCTTAGGATGGTCTTCTATCAAGCTTTGAAAAAAAAATTTTGGACTACTATTTACTAGTTTCATTAGTTTATTCGTTTGTGAGTGGTAAGTTGAAAAAAATTAGATTGATCGCTAATGAATGTCATAAGGTCTTCCAAAAATAACTAATAAATTTTATTTTTTTATCAAATATTATAGTCATCCTTCATGGTGGTTCCTTAATTTTGGTGCTAAAAATGTTCATACATCTTCAATCATCTCATTGTTGTGAGATTTTAAGAGTGCATCTAATCATCAACTTTTCCAAGTTTTTTAATTCTGTCTCAACTTTCTCATCTAACATTATGTTTTCTTTTTATTTTGACTCTTCTTATTTATTATCACTAACTAGGTTCATAATCATAGATTTTTTGGATAGTTAGTAGCTACATGTCCTTTTTCATGATAGTTAAAATATGTTATTTTCTAGATTATGTGGGTTAGCTTGAAGAAGAGTACGAAGAAGTAGATGGTAATACTAGTTTGGTAGATTTAAAAACTATGATGGATGGGGTGGATGAAGTATAAATATGAATGAGATGAGAAAAGGTGGATCGAACCTTTGAAGGGTATGGTGGTCATTTCTCCTAAAATAGAAAGTTCCATTTTTTCATATTTCTAGTTATGTGATAGATGTTTTTTGAGAAAATAACATTCTTTAAGTTAATCTCAATCTGTATGTATTCCTTTAAACCCATCATAAAATGGGAGAGTACTACTTAGGTTCATTTATATCGCATCTAAGTTTATAATCTTTAAACTTGTTAATATAATCCTAAATGGATCTACCATCTTAGAAAAATTGTTATTTATCTAACATTTTAATATTATAGGTTACTAGAACAAATCTATTGTATAACCTAATCTTAAGGTTTCTTCAAATTTGGGATACCTCTTTATTATTATTAGCATATTATTGTTCTAAGTTTATAAGGAACTTATAGGTAGTACCAATGAGCTTAATCTTAATAAATTAATATTTTCTTCACTCACTCTTTTTGTGCCAATCAAAGTAATCATCGATACTACTCTATTAATCTATATAATTCTTAGGATCATAACTATCATCAAAAGTTGGGACATCTAATTTCACATTAAAAATATGCTCAGTATCTTGGCATATCTTAGGTCATTCTTTCTTATTAGACATATCTAGATCATTATTTTGGTTTAACTAATAAAAAAGTTTATTTCTTCTTTTGTGCTCATAATTTCTCCAATAGATATCTTGATTGAAATCACTAAAAAATCATGCCTTCTAAGATTCCTACATCTCCTAAGATTTTCTTTTTCTAAATCATTAGGTGTGACGCTTCTTCTCATATTATCTATTTTCATAAGATTTGATTCACGCTATTCATTTAAGATGATTTGTCTAACCATTTAGATGAGTTAGGCTATTATGTAAAATATATTTTAGCATGAGATTTTTGTTTAAATTTTATCTTTAGTTTTGAATTAAATCTTGACTTTGATTTGCCATTTGATAAGACTTACCAGATCTTATGATCATTCAAAGGTTTGCCACACAAAGAGATATAAAAAAAGAAGAAAAGTTTGGGATATCTTTGTTTATTTTTTTTAAAAAAATTATGAAAGTAAAACAATCATAGCTATAGAAAACCAAAACTGAGATGGGTTGTACTTTTTCAAAAATAATAAATGATCAAGGTTTTGCTTTAGCCATGCCATCTTCTAGAAGAACCAACTAATTCTTAAGAAAGATGGTGGGGAGTTATATTATTACATTTATACCACCTCTTAAGACAAAGTTTACCCAAAATCAACTGAGAGTTTTTTAGTAGATGCATTAAACAAAAAGAAAAAAATTCTTCTTTTTAGTAAAATATAATGTTCTTTAATATCAAAGTTAATGTAAAATAAAAAATCATGTTCTATAAACCAAAGTTGAATATATAAAATAGAATATTTTTTTTTTGTAAAATATAATATTCTCTGATACCAAAGTTGAAATAGAGTAGATTTAGACTTCTACTATAGTCTAAATTAGAACATATAATATTAAAGATATTTAATAAATTATTAAATAATATGAAAAGATATTATATACTAATTATAGTTTGGTGGTATGTGTGATAGTTTAGAACTATTCAAATATTGGTATTCTAAAATTGTAGCATAGATTATTAAGTTGAATAGGTGACAATATCTTAAGCTTTAAATATAAAATCATATAAAACAATTTTTATTATATCTAATTTCATACATACAAAATAAAAAATTTAAAACAAAACATATATGAAGTTCATTAATAAAAATAACAACTCTAACTTTCGATTACTAGTTAAAAAATAAAAGTTAATGAAAGGGTGCACTATTTTGGTGATGATATCTTGTAGTTCTACAGGTGTTAGCATTTGGAAAACCAAAAGGGTAAAAAGGATATGTGGTGTTGATTTGGGTTAACAGCAAAGCTTAAAGGTGTTGACAGAAACGAGAATTTGTTTAGTTATTGACTCTCCTAGTGGAAGGTCTCTCTTCTTTGATTTTTATCTCTCACAAAAAATTTGGTTATTGGCTCTCTTGTGAAAGTTTTCTCACCTTCAATTTTTGTCTCTCATAAGAGAAGATGGAATCTTTTCAACTAAAGTTTGGGGCACACACTTTGTTCGCAAAAGTGAAAGCATATAAAAAATTAAAATTCCATTCTATCATTTTTATCTCCTTACAGTATGGTGAATATCCCTATTTATAGGGATTTTAAGGGTATAATATGTTATACCCAGTAAAAAGTTTTATGTTAATTGGCTCACCTAGAAATACAAAATAATATTTAGAAATATCAAATAATATATTTTATAATTCGAAAAAATATTTCATAATTCTAAAATTCAACACAAAATATAAAAGAAAGATTTTGAATAAAAATTGACTAAAAAATTCTAAAATAAACTAAATTAAGTAATTCCCAAATAGATTGTGCATTTCTAACGACAATAACATGAGAGGCAAAATGACGAGTGACAAAACGACTGGGCAAGATAAGTGTGGTGTGAGTGGAGGTCTTGGTGCATCCAGTTGGAGTTTTAGGTAGGCACAAATTAGGTGGAACAATGGGGATGACGAGGACTAGTGGGTTGATGCGAGTCAAAGCTGATCAAGTAGGTCGTTGCAAATAACAAGTCAATGAAGGGTTGAGCAGATTGAATAATATTACCATGTCAATTCTAGTCATGCAGGTTAGCTCAAACATCAACTACTAAGGGCATTGATGATGGTGATAGATTACAGTGGACTATAGGAGGCAACAAAATCAATAAAAAAAATTTCAATTTTAAGGAATTTTTTGAAGTAAGTTTCAAAATAATTTTACACTAGTGAACTTATGGAACATGTGTGACACCAACAAATGCATTTTTGTGAGCTAATGTTAGATGCTCCTATGTCACAACATCTTTTAGGGTTTTTTTCTAAATCATTAAGTATCACACTACTTCTCCTATTATCTTTTTAAGATTTGATTCACAATACTATTTTAGGAGGATTTGTCTAATTATGTGGGGTTAGTAGACTATTGATTGGGATATTTTTAGTATGAGAATTTTGTTTAAGTCTTGTCTTTGGATTTGGATTAATTCTTAGTTTTGATTTTCTATTTGATAAGACCTATAAAATCTTGTAATCATAAAAAAGTTTACTACACTGGGGGTTATCAAGGAAAAAAATAATATATGATATATTCTTTTCTTTTGTATTTTTTTTAAATTATGAAAGCAATGTGACCATAGTTATAGACCATCAAATGTTAGATGAGATGTGCTTCCAGGAAAATTACAAGTGATTAAGTACTCGTATATGTCAAACCACCTCCTAGACATAACCAGATACTTTTTAAAAATGATGGTAGGAAGTTGTATCACTACTTTTGTACTATCTCTTAAGATAAATTTTATTCAAAACCTGTTAATAGTTATTTAATTGATACACTAAGTAAAAGAAAAAAAAAACTTTTTTAAGAAAAAAAAACCATATTCTCTCATATCAAAGTTGATATAGAGTAGAATATCATATTCTCTGATACCAAAGTTGAATACAACAAATAAAAGAAAAAAAGTTTAGAAAGAAATTATATGCTGTGATATTAATATTGATACATGATATTTAAACTTTTATCAAGGTCTAATTTGGAGCCTACTATTATATTGTTGACCCTTAGCTATGGTATTTTGTTTGATAATAACAAATCCTAAATATTTTTAATACATTTTTTAAAGTAAATTTTTAAATTTTTTATAGCAGATATCATATTTATGGGAGAATTAAAAAAAAAGATTTACAAATGTTAAATCTCATGAATATCATCTTGGTTGGAATGACAAAACGTTAAGGGATATTTTTTGAACTTAATTTAAGATATTTCAATTTTATTTTAATTAAAATGTTAAAATTGATTTAAATATTTATTAAAAGGCACATAAATTAAATTAAAATTATATATATATATATATATTGTTTTTAATATTTTTTTATCAATCTTTCTTGATTATCTTGATCGATCATTTTTTATTCTAATAATATTTTTGAAATCCTTAAATAATTTTTGTGAAAAGAAACATGTTATAACTATTTTAATTAATTAGTAAAAAATTAATTAAAAATTTCCGAACTCGTTCGGCATAGGTACAAGCCATTTCAGATCAAGACAATTAAGCATTAACCCATTCGGTAAAGCAAACAGATCGAGAACCCAAGTCTTGAACACGGATTGGGTTATTAATCTCCCTTTTATTAATTAAGGGTAATCAGTCATTGGCTGTAAGGGTAATGACTTCCCAAGCAATCTAGAGGATAACTAACCTTAAAAAGGCTGCCATAATGGTTTACGCAAATCTATAAAACCCACATTTGTAATTCCTACTTCAGCATATATGAATAAACTTCTATCTTGCTTTTGCAAATGCCTTTCTGAATTATCGTAGTAACCACAACCGTTCGACTGTGCAATTTCACGACCAAATGATCCTCACCTCATCCATTTTTTTATAATACTTTATTATATTGTCTATTTGATCATGTCATTTCGTGATCTCATGGTCCTTGTTTATTCAGTGTAGGATATAAATCTTGTCACCCGATGACTTTTCAGATCTATCGGCCTAAATTAATTTCATATTTCTTAATAGCACCAGTTTATTGTCATCCGTCCAATTTTGTAGTTTTCACGATCGAACGATCACGAATTGTTTTGATCGGATGGATCATACACAATGGCTACTTAGCCATTATGTTTTGAACCATCCATGATTTTTAAATTATTAATTTTCTAATTAAAGTATTACAAAAACTATAAAACTTGTAATAACTAAATTAGGTATTTGGTAAGTTCTTTTAGTTGCTACAAGTTGTCTATATATAAAAGAATTTGTGTACAAAATTAGAAGAGAAATTTTTATGTGATCCAAAGAAAAGTTTCAAGAAAAAATATTATAGTTAACAACTCGTTTTTATCATCGCTTTCATACGTTATTGTATCATTTACTTATCAAATTCTTGAAATTCTTTTCCTTCTTAAATCAGTCAAGTTATTAAATTTTTTATCCTTAGTTTATTTAATTAAGATATTTGTGCCTTTTTAATGATTTCATAGAGTATAAGAGTTTGGTTTTATTCATTTTGATTTTATGTCATCGAATATTTTTCTTTTATTATCATTTTATTTCTTTGTAAGGTTGTCATAGCCTAACTTATTTATTTCTTTGTTGTGACAGTTTAACCTACCTGTCTTTTAGCAAAAGGCTTATATTATTTTTGTTTTTATCTAGTTTTTGTCGAGGGTGGATATAGGATTTTTTTATAAGTCGAATCACTTAAAAATTGATTGTATATATTTTTAATTATTGTTGATTTTTTAATTACATGATTATTACAAAACTTAATATTTTTAAAATAAAATTAAAATTTATAAAAAATCATTTTTCACATATTTGTTAATTCTTATTAAACTTTTTAAAATATTTTTATAAAATATTTTATGATAAACTAAAATTTTATTCCTAATAATTGACCTCCTTCTTGTTAAACCACACTTCACCTATAATACCAAAGATGTTCAATAAATTTTTAGAAAATATAAAAATTACTATACGCTATTCAAGGTTAGATGACGTGTGTGATGTTTTAGAATTATTCAAAGATTGGTATCTAAAATTATAACGTAGATTATTAAGTTGAATATATGATAATACATTAAGTATTAAGCATAGAGTCTTGTAAGGTAAATTTTACCACATTCAATTTCACATAATATAAAAAATTTATGAAAACTCTATATAGAATATTTTAATGAAAAAATGAACAACTCTAACTTTAGATTAATTCCTGAAAAATAAAAGTTACTAAAAGATTGTATTTTTATGATGATATCCTGATATATCCATTGGCGTTGGCATGTAGAAAACCAAAGATAAAAAAAGGTGATGAGGTGGTTGTTTGGGTTAGAGAAAAGTTTGGCTTAAAAGAGTAATAAGATAGTAGATTAAGATTCAGAGCCTTATTGAGAAAGGTATTGTTTTGGTGAATATATCAAGAGAGTGAAAGGATGAGTAAAGACTTATGAGTGTTGGTGAAAACAAGAATGTTTTTTGGATAATTGTTCTCTTAATAGAAGATTTTGCACCTTCGATCATTATCTCTCATAAGGTTTTGGTTATTGACTCTCATTGTAGAAAGTCTCTCACATTCGATCATTGTCACTCTCATAGGAGAAGTTGAAATCTCTTCAACTAGAGTTGGGTATGCACACTTTATTTATAAAGGTGAAAGAACACAAATAAAAAAATTATCTTAGAATATTCTTCTTCTATATGGTATACATCCCTATTTATTTGGACATCAAAAGTTTATCAGTAATTTTAAAAATATATATAAAAAAGTTGAAAAATAAATTAACGTTTAGTAATTCAAAAACTGGCAAGGTATTTTGGGCTAGGTAATGGCAAGTGATGAAATGGCAAAGGCACGTTCTATGTAGTGTGGGCAAAAAGTGAGAGGTTTGGTTTCGATTAGCTACGTGGGTGAATCAATGCATCATTTCAGGTTTCTTTTTGGCACATTTCGAGTTAGCGCAGGTCAAAGAGGTTAAAAGTTTCGAGGGTTGACGTGAGCACGAAACAAGTGGGGATGGTAGCCAACGATGGTAGTGACAGCAGTTGTCGATAGTGGATGGCAGACAATAATGAAAATAGCCAAAAACTTAATTTTTAGCTTTTTTGAAGTAATTTTTTTACCAAAATTTGCACTAATAGAATTATGGAACCGGTGTGATGTCAATGGATGTATGTTTATAAGCTCATGTTAGATACTCTTATATATATTAATAACTCTTATATTTGAGATATGTAAGTTTTGTTTTTTTCTTATATTTTGTTAAAAAATAAATATCATGCTTGTATACATAATCTTTTCTAAGTAGAGATTCAAATGAAAAAAGAAATCTTGATTAAGTAAGATGATACATTTTATTTCATTTCATTACATTAGATAAATTTATATTATAAAATTGTGCACAGAAGTATGCTAAATGTTATGTAAACATTTTAAACCTTAGTCTAAGAGATGACCGATGAATTAAAACATGGAAATTTTGTCAAAACCCAATGAATTATCGTGGTCAAGTTTTCTTTTATTATGGGTATGCTTGGGAAGCATTGAGCCATGCCTTTGTTAAGTCATGAGAGGCATAAGTTCAGCCCTTAAGAAAACTTAGATGATTTATAAGATTTATAGACATTAGTTTTTAGTTTGGAGGCTTAAAAATGCTCAATTTTGGGCCTTAAAAGAAGGCTAAGTTAGTAAGGAATATAGTTAATTAATAAAGAGATTAAGTATGATTATGTTATGGATAGACCTTCAAGTTTCGTGGTTTGTTCCTAATATAATTGAAATGTGGACTTAAGGATCTTATGCAAGATAATATAAGATAGGTTAAACCTTAGAATTAGGTTTCAAGACTTAGAAATAATTCATGAAAAAGAAAATCATAAGAGAAAATTCTGGTGTTTGACTTATGTAATAGAATTTGTTGAGCTTGTATACACATTAAAAATAAAATTTTGAATAGTTAAGCTTTTGATTAAGACCTTAGGAAGAAAGAGATTTTGGAATAAAATTGAGAAGCATGCTAGGCTGTCTTTTAGAATAAGATTTTAAGTAAGACCATGATTGACCCTAATTTGTCTTTTAGACCACATGATGATATTATGGGTGATAATTTGGGAGATGTGTTGGTAGCTTAATAGAGGCCTTAAAACGAGTATAATGATAGGATTATCTTGGAGGTATAAAGATTACTAATAAAACTTATGCAAAACTAGACTTAGCTATAATGATAATTAATTATAAATAAAACCTAAGGATAAAAGTCAAGATTATGGAGGCACTAAGGTTAAACTAAACAAGCTAAGTCTTGAGAAATTCAAAGCAAGATTAAATACAAGAAAAATATACCAAGATATCTCAAATAGTTAAATTAAGATTTAAAAGAAAATCTCAAGATATTTAGATGATAGTCATCTTGGATAATTGAAATGACTTAAGGTTGAGATCTTAGATTGCCTCAATCAAGGCATGAAGATCATTGATAATGGATTTAGAGTTAAAGAAAACACTTAACTTATTAGGTTTTTTTTATTATGAGAACTTTTTACATCTTAAATTTAAATTAAAGAACTCTAATTAATGCCAAGTAGTGATGGATTAAAGTTAAAAAGATGCTATAAGTTAAGGATTTGATTTGGATTAAGTGAGGATCAGATGTAGACCCTTGATCATACATGCTTAAGAGATGGGTAAGTTAGTTACTCTACTCCAATAGTATGGCAATAATAATTACATATGGTTAATTAAGCCTACATGAGGAGTGCCAAATCACATTATAAGAATCTCTAGGATTGGCTGAGGGCCATTATATAAATAGTTTTGGAAGAGAACAATTGGCATAATTAGTCCAATTAGAAAACATATGATTTTTTGTGTTGTGATGGGGAGTAGTACTCTTAGAGTCATATTAAGTTGGTACTTGTGATTGATATTGCCTCGAGGAGTGCCAAGTTTTGTCATGATTCTCTTGGACAATGAGTGTATTAGATCAGAAAGAGAACACTAAGCATCAAGTTAATCACATTATAAGTATATATATTGACTTAATTAGTGAATATTTATATCCTTATGATAATTAAAAGTTGATATTATTTATTTACATAATTTAGTTAGTTATTACATACACACTTTTTAGTTATTACATGTTAGTTAAATAATATGGCTTAAAGATTTCCTCTTTAGCCTCCTAGTTCACTCTCTTATATTTTTATAGAATCAAAAGACTAAGAGTTGAGTAGAAATCAAGTTGGAGATTATCAGAATTAATGTATAAATTAAATAAATTGTCATCTCACACTTCAACATTAATATTAATAGATTTTTTATTTGTTAATAGTTATACTTTATTGGACATAAGATGTATCAGACTATTATATTAGATTTAGTGGTTACTTATTATGCTTTTCTATTGAACTTTGATAGTTATTCATGATGTTGCCTCATATTAGATTTGAATCGAGATGTTTATTAATTTTTGTAGATATTTTATTTATGATTTTGTTTTGTGGAAGAGAAAAATTGTTGTATTTTTAATAAGCTAATATTTTACATCTTACAATATTGTCATTTGTAGACACTTTTTGATATTATGATCATTTGGATTTTTGTTACACTTATAATTTTGGAAAAACAATTGTGCTAGTAAGCCTAGACCAACTTGAGTGATTTTATTATTATTATTAATTAAACCAAGTATTCATTTAGAGAAATCTTTTATTTACCTTTTAAGGAGATTATGTGTGATTGTAACAATAAAAGAATGCAAAGGTTTTAAGTGGTTAAGCAAACACACATTCTCAAGTTCATCCTTAACCATGAAAGACTATGTTTATTAGAAATCATCACTTTTCATTGAAAGATTAATAGGTAAAATAATGTTATAAAATCCACAAAGATAAAAAAAAATAGTTCAAAGAGTTATACAAAAGATGACTTTCACAATAAAAATAAGTATAATAAACAAAGATGAGATAAACAAAAAGTTTGGATAATAAATCTTGTACAATAAAAACTTATAACCAATGTAAATCTCTAGTAACAACACAAAGTAAACGCATGCAATAATATTACCAATTAAAAATTAAAGAAAAAATGATAGTATTGTATAATGAAATGATATTCTTTCATAGGAAGTGCTTTAGTTACCTTTACTTCAGCTCAAGAACTTAAACTTACTATATAATGATAATCATTGTATTGTATAAAATTCTCAAAGTTTTTATTTTACTCATCTTTCTCATGCTCTAATTATTGCTCGTATTGCACGATAAAATGCTATCATACTTTATGAAACTCTTAAAACTTATATTTTTTTAACACTTTCTCAAGTTATAAAGATGATCACACTGTATAAAAATATGTAGCATATCATAAAATTGTTTTCACTTTTACTTCGAATCAAAATTGATATTGTAAATCAATCTTACCTTAAGATATGAAGTATCATACTATACATTGCAGTGGAATCTTATGAATATATTTAATTGGATCGTTTTATTTTCCTTCATATATTATGTTTTAATGATCATAATGTATGACAGGTATATCATATTGTAATGAATATGACTTTAATTTATTTGAAGGTAGATTTTCCTTTACACTTGCAAAATTTATGAAATCTTAATTGATCAAAATTGGCTCTTATGATTTAGAAAGATTTCATAATTTAATTGATGAAAATACGAAATATAAGAAATAGTTTGTGATGAAATATAAAGTTGATTTGAATAATAATGATATACTAAGTGTCAAAAAATAAATATTGCATGAGCCTTAACATTATAAACATGTCAAAAAATAACTAAAGATACTCATGACCACCACACTATAAGAAACAAATTCTTCAATTCGTTAATAATTGTATGAAGCATAGTATTGATGAAGTCTCATGGTGATACAAAATGCTATCATATCTTGAAGAATTTTTATCTTGTACTTTTCATGAGATATTATCTTAAACAATACATTAAGAATCTTAATCATATGAGTTTGATATCATTAATTCTCACATAGTACAATGAGATTGAGATTAACACAAGTGGTTTCTAATTGTGATAGTAAGCAATGATTAGTATCAATGGTATGTTATAGAGATTAATAGTGATAATCAATGGTAGTCTTTAGTTGTTGATTGCAATGAGACAAAGACAGCGGTGATCATGAAAGATTGATGATGATGGTAGGTGAAATTGATTAAATATAGATTTTAGGAGATTAAATTTAAAACCCAAATAATATTTAACTTCTAAAAATGCACAAACTTTACAAATTTTTTAAAATCCTTGTTTTAAATTTTTAAAAAATTATTCTCAATAGATATTAGTAAATATAATACAAAGAATTCATAAATGTTTTAATTAAACTTTGAAGAAATAGATGGAATATAAGTAAATCACATATCCATCATATTATGTTAATTAAGATTTCAAGTCATAAAAAATTAATGAAAATCTAAATTTTAATCGAACTTGGTCTTTCAATTTAAATTTGATTTTTTGTAAGAGTACTTTTTGAAACACAATGGAATATTTGTCTAATTGCTTATTTTAAATATATTGTTTAATTAAAATAATACAAAAATATAGTTTTATCATTAGAACATAAAATTAAAAAAAATTTCATCAAAAAATTAAATATTATTTTAGTATTATTATAATATTAATAATTTTATTAGATATTAATAAATGGCATATTTTCAAATATAATTTAATTTTTTTTAATTAATTTAATATTGAGCATTAAATATATCACATGAATTGATAGTGCGTAAATTACGCATTAAAAAAAAAAGATTTTATGCAGCAAAAAACATGGTTCTGTAATTAATATAAAATGCTTTTGCTCTGTTTTAAATAAAACTAAGGTTTACAAATAAGGTATTAATAATCAAGTTATAAAAAAATTATTTAATGTAAGGTTTCATAAAATTGTACTAAAATATTTTCTTAAAAAATAATTTATGACATTAAACAAAATATTTATTATAATTAAAATTAATTTATATAATTATAAGTATTTTAATGTCAATAAATAGGGACTCATCCATGTATAAAGATCTTAATCTCATGTTAAAAATATCTTACCAATAAATCAATTCATCATTATTATGAAGTATTAAATTAAAAAAATAAAAAATTTAATAACATAACTAAAAATTAGAAAAATAAAAATTTAATACATTTGCTAAATATTAATCAAGTATTATTTGCATTTGATAATATTCTAAACGAATTATTAGTAGTGCTAAAAATAATTGTTTCAAGTGTATAAATCTTTGAAAACACTTGAATACATTAAAGATTATATGATCTAAAATATATGAGATAAATAGATTTTTGGGTATTATTTTTGATATTTATTTTATATTTAATATTCGTATCTATCAAAAACAAAAACATCCATATTGCTTAGCTTTTTATCCCCTCATCGTCGTTATCAAACAACCAAATCCCTATCGCAGAGATTTCCTTCCTACACCGTTGCCGACCCCTTTAGCTCTGGCAGTTGCCATTGTTGGAGGTAGAGCTGCATCTGAAGACGGTGCTGGAGACGAACTCATTACCGTCGTCGAAGCTGGTGTAATCCGCGAAATTCTCCATTGATTTCACTGTGCAGGAACCATTGGGTTCCTTATCAGTCTTGCCGTTGCCAGAGGAGAAGCAGGGGCCCTTACCATCGACGTCATCCTTCATCAACACCCTAGTTTGGCGAAAGCCTTCTAGCTTCCAGCACCGTTGCCACGCCAGTATACTCTTGCAGTTGCCTTTGCTGGAGTTTTAAGCCGGTGCTGGAGACGCAGTTGTGTTAGACCCTAAGCCCTTCATTTCACCGCCTTGGTGACACGTGCTTCCATACTCGATCTTGTTGTTGCCGGAGTAGGAGCTGGAGCCAGTGGCTGTTGCGTCATTTTATAGTCATCTCGTTCGTATCAGACTGGTGGATTGTTGCCTTGCTTGCTGAAGTTTTGTTGAATCCGTTGGTGAGTTTTCCTTACGGTTATGTGTTTTTGCAGAACGATTTAAAACTCTATTTAATTTAAAAATATATTTTTGTGGTTGAACAAAAAAAATATGCTATTATTTTTCTTTTGGTTTTTCATTCATTTGTTGAGTTTGCTATTCTTTGAAAAATCTATCTTGTTGGAGAGGAATTGCAACTATTTTTTTTTTTTTTTTTTTGTATTGATAGTGTTTCTTGATGACGCAAATGATAAAGATGAGATGCTTAAAACTTTGAGGAGAAACTATTGTGATATTATTGAAAGAAATATACAAAGGAGAGCTTATTTGTGAGACTTATATCAAAGTATGATGCAGCATCAATTTTCATAGTTTGAATGAAAAAGGTACCATTGTTCAGAACATATAACCTTCATAGATCTCGAGATTTTTTATGAAAAACAAGCCAAATAGATATTGAAGAACAAGTAGTTATGTTAATATCAGGAATAGTATGCAAATTAGATCAATTGTTAAATTTTGACAAGGTTTTGTATGCAATTGGGCATCTTAACGAAGGGATGATAACATCTCCTTCTCTAGTTCTTCATCCTAAAATCATTGATAATCCAAGGTTCATGCTAATCAATAAAATCTCAATGGAATTCCTATTAAACTTCAATTTGCTACATGATTTAAAAATGTACATTTTTTCTATTTTGTATTGCATTAAATAATACGCATATTAAAGCGTTTGTGCTATCTAATGATACTTTTTATTTCAAAGGATGCAAATTATAACCAGCACAAGATGGTTTAGCTTGATTTCGACTTTGTATATGTACTTGCTGGATTAGACGAATTAGTAAATGAAGCAACATTGTAAATGACACTTTGTAAATTCATAATGATGGAAAGTATTGCTTAGTTGATGCAGGGTATATAACAAAATTTGGTTTTATTGTTTCATATCAGTTAATTAGGTGTCACCTCAATGAGTGACCCAACCACTAGCTAAATAAAACAAAAGATTGACACTCTTTATTGAGAACTTCAATTGAGTATGCCTTCAAATCATTAAAGAATTAGTTTTAAAAGATTACCAAGGTCATTTCTCTCTTGCGTTTCTATTCTAATACAAGTTGATGTTGTCATTATATCATTTGCATTTCACAATTAGATACTAACTCATGGTAGTGATGAACTCATTTTAAGTGAAAGTGAGTGCACAGTGAGTTCAACAAAATATAATGTGTCTTCCATCAGATGACAATGGTGAATGAGGGCACATAGATATCATATTGCAACATACATGTAGGATTGTAATATAAGATTAAGGTTTTAATTGAATAAGCAATGTTTTTCTTTTGTGAGTTGATAATGTTGTATTATCTCTTGCATATTGTGTTAGTCCCATGAGCTGATGTTTGTTCAAAAAAGTTTTAATGATAATAACCTAATTGAGTTAGTTCCAATTGATCATCTAGTTGGTTATAGGTTACTTAATAAGTAGTGATCAAGAAAGTCAACTTGAAGATCAAGTAAGGAAGCATCAATTACAAGATGTTCGATCATGTCAAAACAACATGGAGGATTGGTGTTCAAGACAATCTAGTTAAGATGCTCAAGGTCAAGGTTAGGAATTTAGTGTAATACACTTGTTCATTGATTTTGCATGTGGCTCACATGCATTGCATTCACATCATTTGAAAATAAACTCATGCATTCTTTCAATCTCATGTTTTATAAAAACTTTGTTTGAAAATGCTGTATGTTACCATCAGCATGCAGTATGTCTAGTTCAAATAGAAGTGCATGCAATAACATGAATGGTGCTCTAATAAGTTTATAAGAAATCTAAGCCTAGCATATGGTATGCCATTTTTAGTATACAATACTTTTAGGTCATTTGGATAGCATATGTAAGTTAGGGACAGTGTGGTAAGAAGTATATATGGAACCTGAGATTTGTGCAAGGTACTCCATTTTTTAACTTGCAATAGTATAGTTCAATTGTGGTTGGTTTAAAAGAAAAAACTTGAAATAGATAAAAGCATATGGTATAGTGATTTCTTCTATACATTATAAGACTTAAAAATGTGAATAACGTATGTTATGTGACATTATGTTAGTGCTAACATACCGAACACTAGTATTGGTGTATAGAATGTTAGTGTTAAAATATGGTATGTTAATAATAACATTTGGCATGTGACATTCAATTTGAATGCAATGGGTGATTGACAATTGCATAATTTTGAGATTTTGACTATTGTTAGAAGCTCTAAAATAATCCAAAAAAGCATTCTTTTAGTTCAAATGGGTTTATAAATAAAGAAGCTTGATTCCCTTATTATGTTTATGTATTAAGAAGAAAAAACTTTGCTGGAAAAGTCTTGTCATGCTATAAAAAGATCTTTAAGAGGACATAATTGGTAGAAGGGTTTGGCATTCACTGCTGTATTCATTCTTGTTTCTCTATTAAGTAAGATTCAAGCATTTATTGTTTCATCTCTCAGCATATATTCTTGAGCCACATAGCTAATCAAGTTTAGGACTAATAATATTTGACTCTCAAGGAGTCATTAATTAATATTTGTATCTTTTGTTATTTTTTTCCTTTGACTCACATCCAAACTGTTCAATGTGGAGTATGACCCATCCCCAGGTTATTGAATGTAGAGTGTTAGTTGTGCCTAATCTGTGAAGACTTTTTTGTAATATGTTTTTCCATCTGGTTGCGTTGAATGAGTGAAGCAAAGAAGTAGGTCTAAGATCACTTGAATTGGTGTTGGACATAGTGTAGGTGTATAACCACCTAAAAAAAAAATGGTGTTACTTCTTTATTTATACTGCTTTTATATTCTTGCTTTCCATCAAGCTTATATAATTTTCAAAAATTGAATTAATTTTGCCTCTTTGTATTTTTAAAAGGAAAATCTGTAAATCCAATTCATCTTTTTACTTGGTGTGTTGTAGATTTATGAACTTGGCTATGATTCATTATTTTTTTTGTTAATTGAATGTTCTATGCTATATAATTGGTTATGGACAAAATAGATAATAAAAATTGTTGGGTTAATCTTTTGTGGAATAATGTTGGTGGTATATGAGATATTAAAGGTGATTGTTTAAATAAATGTAAACTACATTGACAATGCCAATGGGCAATGAAAACTTTTTTTTGGTGTTTTTAGTTAAGATACTTCATCAGATCTACAATATTCTTAATGTGATTGAAGCAAGCATTACTTGACAGATTTGCATAAACAAGAAAAATTGGGATGATATCTTAAAATGCTACTCATTGTCTCAAGTTAGTTAGAAAGAAGAAGAGATGAAAATTATTATGATCATAGAGTTAAAATATTATAGCACATGTAAATTGCTTTTATTGAATTTTGTTCAATTTTTTAAGATATTGTTAATTTTGGTAATGTTTTATTTTTATTGTAGGTTAATAAAGAATTTGGTAAATATCTGAATCTATCGATATGTGAGGAGGGTTTGCATATGGCTAATGGAATAAAGACAACAATGAAGCTCTTGCAAAACTTAGAGAGCATTATTGGCTTGGAAGAGAGTGCACAAAACTTTGTCAAATTTGATGCTTTTAAAGATGATGTCGATGTTGAATGTTAGGAATTTGGTATTGGATGAGAAACTCGACAAATAGAGATAGTGTGTATTGAGCAAGAGGGCATACAAATAAGCTTATAAGAGCATATGACTAGAACGCATGACAAATGGATGAATGTGCTCTTGGATAACAAAATGGGGCAATCTCACTATATATATAATATAAACAAAAATATCAATTGATGTTAACGAAGTAAACACAAAACTTTATTGACATCTTATTTTCTAATTATCAAACAAAATGAATTCCTAAAAGACATGTTTGACTTTTGAAAGTCACTAATTCTTGAAAATTATGCAACCAAATAACCCTTTAGATTGATTGATTTGACCTTTGCCTTCGATTTTTTTAATGTAAGTCATAGATTACCTATGCAAAATGGGACAAGTTCATATCTTTAATGATTAAACTATTAAATTAAGACATAAAACTGTAGTTATAAGGTTAATTGAGTTCATACCTTAACCATGGCTATATGAATTATCATATGTATGATGTACAAAATATGAACATAGTAGTATATATGTGCCAACTCTTGAATAGGACATACCTTAACCTTCTACATAACTCCTTATTTGATGTGCTTCGAATTGCTATCCTTTGACTTATGCAAAAACTTTGAGATATATTCATTGTCCACATCCTTGAGCCTTTATGGTCTTCTAGGTCCATTCTTAGGAATAAAGCCACTCCAAATTATGGTGATGTCCAATGCTATCTATTTATACATGTTTGATTAGAAAAACACACTAAGTAAACATTTTTTATTGTCATAATAAGCACATATGGGATTTATTGTTACCAAAATCAAGTGTGATCATGGTTGGCAAATGTGAGATCACCCTATGGTACTTCTTGGACATGACTACAGCTTGCACTTGCTACAAGATATGTGCTCTAAGCTTGACTTTTAAATATGGATGAAATTGCTCTATTGTGTTTAAATAGATTGATTACATGTATTATGCTTGGTTCTTCTCTAGTACCTTAAAAGGCATTCCTTGGAGAGAATTATGTTCATTCACTAAGTCAATTAATTCAGCCTTCTCAATTAAAGTTTTTTACATGACCTCTACCATATAGCTTCCTTGCTAAATTTGCATCAACTCTATACTTTGCCATCTTCACGTTTTATTAGTCATTACTTTTTGGATGGAGTGTACATAGCAAATGATAAAAGAAAAAGGGAAAGGAAAGATAAGAGATAGAAGGAGAAGATGACCTTTTATGGAGGGTTAAAAAAAGAATGGAAAGCTAGTTTGTTGCAGGAGATTAGAGAGATAAGGATCATGCATGCTACCAATCAAAATTCATTTGAAACATTCATTAATTTTATTGCTCATAAAATTTTTCATTTATACACAAAAGATAATGAAATTTGATGTTAGTTTTAACAAGCTAATCATAGTCTAACAATCTTAAAAGTCAAGCAAAACAAATGACTAAATATGATAAATTTAAAATTTGATTATTTAAGTAATAAATATAAAATAAAGTCAAATGAAGAAAATTATCCAAATGATTTTAAATTCAAATTCAATACTTTTAGATTTTAAAATTTATTAATTGTTTTAAAAAAATAAAATAAGAAAAATGACATTTTCATCCTCTTAGGAAAAACTTGAACTCAAGTTTTTTTTTTGCAAAAAAGAGAATTTTGGACTTAATGTCAACCTGTAAATTATTTTTTATATTTTTATTTTTTTTAATTTTCAATTTTTATGATTTTTTAATCCCAAATATTTCCTTATATTTTTTTTCTCCCCCTAAAAGTCAAATATGAGATACTAATTTTTCTTGCTCAATTTATGGCTAAACATCGAGTGACTGGGTAGAGATTATATAGTGGTTGATGGAGGCTGGGCTCAGTTATTGGATTTAGGAATGCCACATTTGGCGTGAGAGGTTTCAACAGGATCTTGTTTTTTTGGTGGTGGTCGGTTGTGGCTTTGAGCAAAGGCCGATTATAATATAATGGTGCTACGCACATTTGATTGGGTGGGGTGACAATTTGTGTAATAGACAAGGTTGGCTATTAGATTGTTGGAGATGTGCATGAAGCTATTGTTATCATTTAGGATGATTGCTTATAGAATGTAGCATGGATGGCAATGCTAAATTGGGGTGCGAGTTGTTTGAAGTGAGCGATGTTCATATTGGTTAGAATATGCAATTAATTTGACGTGCAGTGGTTTGATTATTTTTTGAGTTGAATGGATCATTGACTTTCCTGATTATGGGTGGCAATTATGTGATTATATGTTGGAGAATAGAGGAAGGAGCTCTACTAGTTGGAAGTTTTTTGGGCAAACATTATCGACGAAGATTGTGAAAGGAGTGGCCAATGATTTATTGATGACGATACGCAACTTGATGATGAGGATAGTGTGGCCAATGTTGTTGACATTTTATGTGGAGGGCAACAACGACGAGTTGGTTGGAAGTGCAATAGAAGCTGATAAGTACATGAATAATGGAACAAGGACGTGGCGTGATGTAGATTATTGTTGTGGACAAAACATAATGTATCTTACTTTGATATCAAGTTTATGGGAGAAGGCTTATAGAGAGAGAGAAAGTTGATGTGTGGTTGGGGGTTAACGACAGAAGGGATAGTTGGCTTCCTATTGGAGGTTAGCGAGATGTGTACCTTGCATACTATGAATAAAAAAATATTTCAAATCATTAATTTTATTTCTTATAAATAATTTTATTTATATATAAGAGACAATGACATTCAAATTCAAAAACTAATAATTTCATACTAATCCTAACAAAATCTTAAAATCCAAGTAAAATAAATGACTAAATATGATAAATTTAAATAAAAAATTATTTAAATGAATTTAAATTTAAATAACTTTAAATTTAAATAAATTCTGATTTAAAATTTATATATTATTTTCAGAAAAGCAAAATAGGTAAAATCATATTTTTATTTTGCATCACATTCATTGTATGTTTTAACAACTTAAATCCTTATGTTGGATTTAATAATTTACTTTGCTGGTTATACAATTGTATCAATGTATTTTGCTTTCAATCATCCAGCAGCCATTTTGGCTACATGATCATTGAGCAACTTGAAATCTGTGTAGTTGTATTAGTGTTTAAAAGTTCTGAACATTCATAGAGATAATGTTAATACCTCGAAGTATGCCTTTAATATTCTTCATAACTTCTGATGTCTCAATTTTTTTATTTGGAATTTACTTATATGATGAAATCCTATTTGTTTTAGAACTTCCAAACTCTTCTATCATAAACGTCACAACCTCTGCAAAATTTTACAAAATAGTGTTATTTTTTAAAATTAATATAATTATGGTTCACTTGTTAGTCCATTACCTACTGCCCATTACTCTTTAGATTATCTCTATAATGTTTGCATGCTTGTAAATATGCATTTTTTCTGTTTATAATTTCCTATTTGTTATGTAAGTTTTGGTAGCTTCTACCATTGTATTGATACTATTTTTAAGCTGATTTATACTTGTGCAAGTTTCTATGTTCTAGTAGTAGTACTTGCACCATGTATGTTTGACTCTATAGTCTAACACCATCCTAATTAACTTTTTTTTTCTAAAAGCAGATCCATGGAGATTGAGAAATTCAAACGGTCTACAGTGCCCATCAAAGATCGAAATATCACTTATCTTGAAAAGGAGGAGATTGCTTCGTTGCAAGATGTTTGATCCTGAATCCTGAATTTTCTTTTCCATTTCATATCTTTCTTCTCAGAATCTAAGTTTTGCATGTCAGCAGCAGGAGGAGCTGGAGCTGGAGCGAGAGCTTGCAGATATCCCATTTGAAGAATTATTGAAGGCAAAAGCTAATGGCTCGCATGCTGTCCATCTCAAGCCTGCACATAAGCAACAAAAACACGCTCGTGCTAATAAGAATAGGTACCTTCTATAAATTGGGCATCAGAATGGTGGCTTGCTAGGCTAAATTTTTTTTTCCATTTCATTAAGATATTACATTGATCTTTTCTGTTGGTTTTATGGGTTTTTGCTTCTTGAAGGCCTATGGAGATGAGTAGTAAAGTGAGAATTGGAAGATATAGAGAAGTTATCCAAACTCCTAAAAGGGTAAGTTACTGTTGAATTTCGTTTTAATGTTTCTGTTTTTGTAAAGTTTATTCATAGTAATATTTTTTGTTGTATTTTTTTAGAGAAGACCAACCTTAATTTCTAGCCATGTTGATATTTCTGATTTGTTTGATCTTTTTTGTTTGATGATATGATGAGAAATAGATTTATGTATATGACTCCACGTTGCTGTTTTTGTAGAGTGCAACTTGGTGAATTTGCATTTTGTCTTTTGGTCTAGGATTGAAGTGTTTCAAAATCTGAGTCAACAGCTTTTGACTGTCTGAAGAATAATCGTAAATGATAATCTATTGTACCGTAGGCCCATCATCCTTTGATAAATAACTTTTATTCTCCTAGTTTTATTCTATGGAGAATATGTCATTTTTTCAACATGAAAGAGCTTGACAATATATTGTTTTTGCAATTACATTTACTTCTTTTGCATCATATTAGTAGATGGTATGTTATTGGTGGGCCTATAAAATTTTAGCTGCTCTTGAGTTCAGCTGTTACTTGGGTGATTATGCATAGAAGAGGGAGATAGTTGGGAAATTTAA
This sequence comes from Vanilla planifolia, assembly GCA_023846275.1. Classification (NCBI taxonomy): domain Eukaryota; kingdom Viridiplantae; phylum Streptophyta; class Magnoliopsida; order Asparagales; family Orchidaceae; genus Vanilla; species Vanilla planifolia. The sequence continues at coordinate 58,142,822 of CM043865.1, forward strand.
ATAGACTTTTTGTTGGATACGTTATTAGATTACTGAAGCTCTATCCAATTTATTAATGTAGAAATTTGTATCCAATTTATTAATGTAGAAATTTGTAAATTTGGACATTCCTTGTTTGTTGCATATGAATGTAGACGTGAAGTGATCTTCCTTCATTGGTATTGATTCAATATTGTATTTTTCTGTTCATAATGATACTTGTTTTCTTAGTTACATATAACAGTTAGAAAAATGCTTTTACAATATTATGCAGTCATACATGTCATAAATTAATTAATATGTAAATACTTCGAAGTTCTGAATTGCTTGATCAGCTCATATATGGATGACATATAAATTGGAGATTAAACAGAAGAGAGAGGTAGCTGGGGAATTTAAGTAGACATATTTGTAGAAGCGAGGTGGTCTTCCTTTCTTGGTATTAAGTCAAGGTTGTATTTTTTGGTTCATAATGATGGTTGTTTTCTTGGTTATATGTAACAGCTTGAAAAATTCTTCTACAATATCAAGCAATCACACAGGTCATAAATTTATTAATATGTAAATACTTCAAAATTCTGAATTGCTTGATCAACCATGTATGGATAACATATAAATTGGAGAATTGGGTCACAAAAATCTAGGCATTTCCTTCATATCTTTTGATACTTTGCAGTGCACATTACCTGTCAAGATTTGAACGGTAATGATAGAGGGAGGAAATAGGGGAAAGACAGAGGAAGTGAATGCTCACGTTTACATCATTCACCAAAGCTGGCTTTCTGGGCTCTTTAGTCGAAACGTGTGAGTCTTCCTACATGAAGGAGATCTCTGCATAACTACTTTAAATTGTCTTATTGATGGCAGCCGTGTTGTTGCCTTGCCTATGAAGGGCCCTTGTGCATGCAATGGTATTGCTTGGCAATTCTGTTGATATTTTTTCTTTGTGACTTTCAGATATCATATATATTTAGAAGCTAGGTTGGAACAAAATGGACCAACTTAGTCATTTCTTGTTTGGTTAGACCACTTGAGAGTTAGAAGCTAGCTTGGTACAAGATCGGTAGACTGGGTCCTGTTTGTCTCATTGATGGTTCAGTCCATTTCTGTGAGAGTGGAAATCGGGGAAATGAACTGACAAGTTTATGGTAGAAGTAAAAATGAAGTTGGGAGAAGTCCTTCACTTCTTGAAAGTCCTCCTTTTAGAGCTCAACCTCAACAAATAATAGAACAGATCCATCAAGTGAGATGGTGTCAAAGAAACTGAAATTTAGGGGAGTACAAAATATAGAATTTGCCTCGTTTTTATATCCTCTTCATTCTCACTAACCAAATAATAAAATAGATAACTGCGTTTTTTTTTTCCATTCCTTCAATTGCTTTGATATTAACTAGTTCAAATGTAGGTAATTAATTTTATGCTTTCAAACTTTCTCACCAACCAAATAATAAAATTAAAATGTGCATTTTTATTTCCATTCCTCCATTTGCCTTGATACTATTAGTTCAAATTTACTAGTCATTATTAATTTTATACTTTGAAAGTGCTATTTGATTGAAATCTCAGGTTGGTCGAGACCCAAGATTTGAATCTCTATGTGGAAAGCTTGATACAATGGGGTATGCTAAAAAAATATTTCTCAAAGTCCGTTTAAATATCACCTTCATTGTTCATAAGATATTACTTTTTCATCCATCTTCACTCGTGATTTTTAAGTTCTGAATTCTGTTATTATTTTGCTAACCTTTTGCAGATCTCTTGTTTTCCTACAGTTTGCAAGCATTAAAGTTTCATGATTGTATTTATTTAATTTATCAAAGCTGGAGTAATGGCAACTTTTAATGTGGAAACATTTGATTGAGTTAATCTCTAAGGTTAAGAAAATTTATTGACAAGTTCCTTAATTCTTATTGCATTCGTCAAACATCACTAATGTGAATTAACATTTTAGAGAAACCAGTACCTTGTTTGAAGATGATTCCTTAGTCACACGGGAAACAATTAGGAGAGCTCAACTTTTACAGAGCATGACTATGGGAGCATTCATCATGAACTTGCATGACTGAGAGATCTTGCCCTAACACAAATAGGCCCTTGTCTATCCTGTGCTTGCACACAGTGAGCTTTTTAGCCTGTGCTTGCACAAAATGAGCTTGTTGGATGGTCTTTATAACTAACTTCCCTATACTTGCAAAATATGAAGTGAGGATTAACCTTGTAGTTATTGTTCCCTAATCCTTTTATAACTAACTTCGCTATAGCTGCAAAATATGAAGTGAGAATGAACCTTGTGCTTGTTGTTTTGTTTCTAAGTTGATTAGTATAGACACTCAGGTCTTGGCCTCTTCTTCCTTTAAAAGAGAAGTACAATTTGCCAAACACAGAATTTACTGTTCTATTAGTAGAACAGATTCAAACTGAATTCATATTTTATGTGTTTACCACAACCAATTATTGTGCTTTGACATTAGGAAAAAAATAATCTTAGGTAGGGCTGATAATAGGTGATTATAAAGCAAAGGAACCTTATTTTTTGATGTGCAATGACTTGCAAACCTCTGAAAATTATTTTCAAATTTTTCTAGCTTGGATAGAATTCAGCTAACATTATTTAAGATATATTGACCTAGGACAGAGAAATGCTCCTCTAAAGATTGGAGTATTCTCATTAATAGGAGAAAACTATAAAAAATATACAAGAGACTATTTGGCATTTTACTGGGAGCTTAGTATGAGATTCAATCTTGATGCCCATAGGATTAAGTCTGCTTGCTGTTCTTGTTGTTTTATTGAACTTATGACGCAGTTATAAACCATTACTATCAATCGGTTTAGCATACCTTTCTTTGTCTTGTTTGCCAGGTTTAGAAAGAGATATAGTTTCTTGTATGAGGTTGAACTTCCTGCTGAAAAAGAGGTCACCTTCTGTTTTAAGTTGATATTTTAGTTGACTTGTAATATGGAAACCTATTCATTCTATTAATTCTTTTGCTACGAATTTGAATATCTTCATTATATTTACAGAAGCTTCATGAAATGATGAAAGCATCAAAAGATCCAAAGACCATCAAGGAGTTGAAGGATCACATTTCTTGGATTGTAAGTGCTAATGAAGACATCAAATTCTCTGCTTAGTTTTATTTTGAAATTACTCCCATTGCATTGTTTAACAATAGATTACCTGTGCCCCAATCTCCCAACCAAGTCACAAACGTAGGTATTGGTCTCCCATCTATTGTTTGATCATATATATAGTTTAAATGCTTGTTTATATATGCAAATCATAATTTGGAAAGAATGCAATTTATCCTTTGGATGTTTTTCTATTGAGTTCTATTGCTGATTAGTATGATTGATCTTTTATTTTAGAAGTTTTGTAACTTTTTGAATTAAAGTTGTTGCATGAAGTTTTATGGCACTACAAGAGTGGGGATGGATGAAGCTTTTACAAAAATTTTGTCCCACAAGAGATGATAATGTAAGGGACAAATGCCACATGGGTAAAAATGAACATGAAAATAAAGAGAACACATCAATTTTTATGCAGTTTAGCTTAACAACTAGCTTTCATTCATCCACAATCATGAAGGTCAAGCTTTTCTCACTCAATATCCTTGGCAAAAACATATGGAGAAAGCGCTATATTACTAGCTTAGAGGATCCCGCGCATTCGCCCAAAAGAGCTACATTAGATTTAGAAGGGTTCTATGAAGTTCAATGCTTTGGAAGAAGCTATATTGCATATTAGATTCAAAAGAATCTTATGAAATATTCCCAAGAAGGGTTACTAATGGAGATTTTACACCATTACTGCTACTTGATCCAAATAAGTCAAGTTAACAATGAAAATGATAAACTATTATAACAAAATAAGATAAAATTAATGCTTAAGTACTTCAAAGTCAATAATATCTTTACATAATAAGGCAACCTAATATTCCAAAGAGTGCATTAAGATTGAATCTTGCAATAGCTTTACAATGATAATCAACATGGATTTGAAGTTTTCACTTTTTGAGCTCTTTCTCCAACCAAAATCTTGTTTTATTAGCTTTGACATGAACCAAAGCTTACAGACTTAAGATCACAGAGGAACTCATTAGTTTGATTTTATCTATTATTGATTTCAAATCAATCAAATTTTAGCTATTTTCTAGCTAAATAGCCATTTTTTTCTTACTTGTATGGATTTGATCATTCTAATGTCAGATCATTCGAATGTCATATTGGTTTGCCTGATTAGTTTAGCATTGAATTGTATTGAAAACTACATCCTATCATCATGATTTGATGAATCTGATCGAGTTGTCTTATAGGGATTTGATTGGATTGATCGGACTGTTTGATGCATTGATACTTGGCGACACATATTAGCACAGTGTCATTAGATTGTCTGATTAGGTTTTTAGATCGTCCAATCCTTTATACAGTTGTCATATGGGATTTTCCCAAATCAAGTTTGACCATTTGATTAGTGTATTGGATTGTCAAATCCATGTGGCAAATTGTTTTTTTATGCATTTTTTTTGCACTTTGAAATTCTTATACAGAGTTTTAGATATATTTGAATAATTATTTATCATGCCAATAATTTAAATACAATGCTTTGTTTTGATTAAAATAAACTTCTGAGATAACTTATATTTTAAAATATTTAATTTTTAGGCAACTTAATAATAGAAAACATGATAGCTTGGATTCTTATCTATCAGTTTTACAATTTTTAGAAAATACATAGATCTAATTATTTTTATATTAGAAAACAATAGATGTTTTAAAATATAGATCTTATGCATCCAAGTTTAAGTTCATTTTTTCTTTGATGGTTAAAATGTAATACTTATATACTTAATTAAAATTCAATTTAATTTGAATATCCGTGGAAACTTATTTTGTATATTTGAATATGGACCACGCATTGATTTTCTTTATGGTGGTGTACGCTATGTTGTGGTTGTAACTTCTTTCTACCCTATTAGAACTATTTGGAAAAGTTTATCTTTTGACCACTCAATATATTACCAAAATACTTATTGCTTTTCATATAATTTTCACCTTTAGTTTAGCTTTAGCTATTCATTTAGGTTTGTCAGGCAATCCTCTATTATTCTCCTCTCTTACAAATTCTCTTACCTAGCATCATTGTTGATGAGTTTCTTTTTTTTGGAAAAGGCTTAATCTATCACCCTCGATGGCTTTAGACGATGCCTTTTATATTTCAAACCTCCCTATTAATTTACGTTCTCCAAATTGCCTTATGAAATTTTAATTTATTTTTTTTGTAATTTTCTCTCCTTATCGTGCTTTTTAGGATCATAACATAAAGAAGGTGATTGGTGATAGGAATCGAATAGGAGACATCTATTACTTATGAAATTCTACAGCCAATCTTGGTGATCAACTCTCCTTGTCATTGGCATTGTTATCTTAGTCATCGTCCTCTTTATCATTATTTATTAGGATCCATTAATCTTCGTTCCTCACTTTTTATTGGATGCTTATTAGTATAACAAACATGACTATTAGTTTTCTTATATCGATCTTTTGTCACTATACTCTCTTTGACTAAGTCCATTCGAATGTTTGGAGCCATAGTCTTACCTTAATCCACTTGGAATGTCACTTTATTATTTCTTTTATAGATGACCACTGTAAATTAATTAGGTGTACTTATTAAGTGTTAGTTAATTGTATTTAATATTTTCAAATAATTTTATTAGGAATTGAAAGTTTAATTCTTCATCTCAAATAAGGCTTTTTTTAATAATATGTTAAAATATAATCATTATGTTTCTCAATCCTTTTGTGTTAAACGTGACATTATCCATCAATTATCCAGTTGATATATCTTACAACAAAATAATGTAGTTGAATGTAAATATTAACATCTGCTTAATATTGCTTGAAGTTTCATGTTTCACGTGAGCATTTCTCATCAATTTTAATAAATCAAGTGTTATCTACTTGTAAATAGTCTTATCCCTCTCTGTTCTTCATTAAAACAAGCCTTTTTTCATTTTACTTTTTGGGGTTTAAATATTTATGTTTTGTTCACTTATTTCATCTTGAATGCAATAAAATTTCTACGCCTATTATTAAATGCATCTCTTTTTGTGTTCTTCGACTCGAAAAAGGTATCATTATTATGAATCCTCAACTAAATGTATAGATGTCTTCACTGATGTTATCCTTCATGAAATATCTGTTAAGAATACAAGAGTGTGATTTTTTGATAAGAGAGTGAATTATGGAAATTTCAAATTCAAACAATCATAAGTAGTAATGCAATGAAAATCTTTTTAATAATCGTAATGATTTTTGTAAATTTATTTTAGAAATTTTTGTTAACTTTGAAAACTCTTTGTGTGAAAGTGTAATAAGGTATATAAAAAAAAATTTTTAGACGATTTGATCAAAACCTGGTTCTACACCACTTCCTATTAAAAAGCTAGGCTTGCGTTAAGATGTTTTTTTGTAGAAGTGGGTAGGTAAAACCTTTCACTAGCTAGAGGACCCTAATATTAGTACAGAAGAGGCTAAAATATCGAGTTAGAAGACTTTACAAAACACTAGGCTAAAAGACCATATAAATCATCTGCCCAAAGGAGTCTACAATACTAGGTTGAAAGGTTTTACAAATCATTGAGTCAAAAGATTTTACAATAATGATCAAAAGACTAATATAAGATTAAAAGAGAGTTTAAACAATTGGATAAAGAACTGATATAGAAATGTTAAATTACAATGTCTTATAATGTAATATAATTTAACTGAGATGCACGTTATAATGTGATAAAATAATGAAGAGTAAATTCTAACTTAGCTCAATACAACATGATGAATTGATGGTTGAAAATGATGAGGAAGATAAATATCAACATAGCCTTGTTAATCTCCCATTCCTTTTCTGAGTGTTGGTTTTTAAGCGATTTTTTTTCAATGATATGTAATTGATCATTAACTTATTCTTTATGTTTGGACCATTTTATTTAAGTATTACCAAGCTTTCTAATGGTTCCAAACATCCTCAAACATCTAAATAAGAGATTTTCGAATTTCTATCAAACTAACTATTATTCACATTTTCTGTATTGGTCATATTGTTTGATCTAAGGATCGTGCAATGTGATACTCACGAATGAATTGATCGTCCAACCTTTCAATCTTGTTAGACTATGCTTCTCACTACCTAATATCAGATTGTACATGTATGATGAGCACTATTGTAGTATACAATGTTGTTTAGCTTATACTATACCTAAGCCTCAACTTCATTTCTCTAATTTCAAAAAAATCGTACAAGTACGATAAAACCATATTGTACTGTATGAAATGGTTTAACTCTATGTCCCATTTAATAGCTCGTTGGTTTGATATACTTTGTAAAAATACGATGACCATGTTCATATTGTACAAAACTATTCAATTTCATACTTATTTGAGGGTCATCTATGACTCTGTGGTTTCAAATAAATCATATAAGTATGATAGACAATATCATATTGTTTGAACCGTTTTTAGTTTTACCATTATCATGTGTCAAATTATTCGTCCAATTATAATAACCAATATCGTATTGTATGATAAAAATTATTCTCTGACACTTAAGTAGCTTTTTTTGTTAAGACTATGAACTGATCGTACAAGTACATTTTTTTTCCAATTTCTATTCATTTTAATTCCTACTTGATTACGTTTTATTAAGTGAGACAATCTATTAATTTTGCTTTATTATGAGACATATTTATACATCTATGAACTTAGATGAAACTTATGCTTTAAATAGTCTTAACTGAGTGGAATGTTTTTCTAAGAAAACTTTTGTCACTCGTACTCACATTTTATCCAATCCTAGTGGTTCACGTAAATTATTATAGAGCTTATATATTAATACAAATAAAGATTTTTCAAATGTCTTTTTTTTGTTTGCTCAAGTTTTTTGTTTCTCTTGGTATCAGTTATGATTAATACCAAAATATTGCCAATAAGTTTTTTGAGTTAATGATCAAGTTCTTCAATTGATTTACATATTTAATTTGAGATGCATGATTTGAAATATTTAAGAAAAAATATTAGTAAAATTATATAATGATTTTGTTGTTATTAAATTGGTAGTACACTGAGCAAAGATTCAACAATATCTTCTTATTATCTTATTATTCTTTTGTCAATTGATCTCCTAGTAGTGTTCTACTTTCACCTGTTTCTTTTATTCTTGTTCCACTATAGGTTTATACTAAACGGCCTTGATTCTCACACATTGATATGTCGTCCAACATTTTGCCATCTATGGTTGTCCATCACATTTGATCTATATCTATTAATTGCCCTTTGTAAAGGTTTATGCCAAAGTGCTTATCATTGTACACAATCTATTATTTAACTTGATTGATTATTCTTATTTCATTGCTTTTTATTTGCTCTCTCTCTCTCTTTCTCCATTGTTTCCATTCCTTGGACGTATCTAAAAGCACTTTTAGATCCAAAATGGAAATATGTAATGGATGTTAAAATGCGAATGCTTATTGATTGTCATACAGGGTGAATTGGTCTCATTGCCTACTAGTCACACCCTATCCTTGTTAATGTGTGTCCAAGATCAAGTTTCATCTAAATGGAATCATTAACTAGTGCAAAGCATGTTTAGTGGCCAAGGACAATGCAATTACCAAGTTTATGATATCAATTATTTTGAAAATTTTTCCCCAGTGGCTCGATCTAATGTCATTTGTCTTATTGTTTCTATTGTAATTAACTAAGGGTAAGCCTCATCTCAGATGGATGTGAGCAAAATCTTTCTTTGTGGTGATCTCTCTGATACGGTTTATGTGGAGTAATCTCCACGGTTTGTTGCTTAAGGGAGACCAAAGTTTTTAAGATTTGAAAAGCCATATGAGAGTTAAAACAAAACTCTTGTTCCTGGTATAATAAATTCTATAAGGTTTTTAAGTAAATCTACAAAGTTGCATAGTTGATTATTTTATTTTTATTCACCACTCCTTTGGAACAGTGATAATTGTAGTTTATGTGGAAAGCCATCTTCTTATTTAAAGCGATATGTTTGTCATTGAGGAAATTAAACATTGCCTTCATAAGATATTTGTCACTAAAAATCTAGTTGTCCAAAGTAATATTTTGATATTAGATTTGCATACATAAAAAATGTGGTGTTTCTCTCTCCCAAATAAAATATTCCATAGACTTTCATAAGGACATGTCGCTTCTTGGATGCGAACTAGCTGAGTGTCCTATGAAAACTTTCAAAGTTTTTGGGATGGAGGATTCTTTGAAAACCCTTTGTTATCATCATCTAAATGATAAGCTTATCTACCTATCTCTTGGCCTGATATTTTTTTCCTGTTTGTCTGGTAAGCTAACATATGTACAATCCAAAGAAGAAGCATTGTGATGTTGTTTTAAGAGTTTTGAGATATATTAAATGTCTTCTAAGAAAAAGGCTTATATGTCAAATGTACAATCGCTTACAAATTGAAGCTTATTGTGAAGCTGACTATTTCAAATCTATTGAAGATTGGAAGCCTACTTTCTGATGTTGTGTTTTTTATTGGAAAAAACCTTGTTCCATGAAGAAGTAAAAAAAATAAATAATTGTTATTAGATCAAGTGCAGAGGTAGAATACTGGGTAATGATTCCAATTGTGAGATGAAGTGGATAAAAAATCTTGTTGATAATTTTGGATTTCATATCACTCAACCAATGTGGATTTTTCTTTTTTTCCTTGTTTTATTTTATGCCTATTTATAGGCTATTTTCTTAAGCAATAAAAGATAAGTTTTTTCTCTCTTCTAAAAAGGGTATCAAAGAACATATAGGGAGTACATTATGCATGAAGGTATGGCTTTCTAAGCCAAAAATGAATCCTATTTGGTAATATGTGCATTTTATCTTCTGATGGGCTAAGCTGGAAGGTACATTGTGTATTCTTATGGTGCATTTTGTGCTACACACTGTAGTTTTTAGAAGGCTATAACATCATATGTCGTTCAAAATTATTTGTTGTGTTGGCATAGTGTTGGTACATTGTAAGCGGGTATACCATATGTTCTTAAGAAGATCTCTGGAATATAGAACAATGCAAACAACTTCCATAAATCACTATTAAATTCCATACACTCTAACTTAAAAAAATAACATAAAGGATATTGAGAATACAGCAACAATAAATTAATAATTTTGTTACATGTCAAATTAGAACAACATTATGAATTGATTCCTGCCACTATTATACCACAAGGCTGTGCTCTGTGTAGGAACTGAGCTAGACCTTTTAAAACCTCTGGTACCCTTTTTAGTGCTCTCACCAATTGACCAATATTCACTTAGGTTGGCTTATCCTGTTCTTGGAGTTTGATCCAACCTAAGCCCGATCATGCTAGTTCAATTGTCCCAGTTTGCTGCTGGGAATCAAGCAACATTATTAGTAACTTATCCAATAGTTATCAATTGAGTTTTTAATTTAATTATTTTAAATTAGGCAGTCATTAACAGTTAATGCAATTTAATACTAATATCAATTAATAAGTAGGTTAATTGACTAGGGAATGAATGATTTTGTAGTATAATTATGTATTAATTAATTTGTAATTATATTAATTTACTAGTTGCAGTTGATTTGACTAGTGATTCAATCATGGATTAATTTTTGAAGTAATGATTTATAATTGAATTTGTTGGACTTGATCTTTAACCTAGTAGTTAAGGACAAAATTGATACATGGTTAACATTTATTTACTCATTTAATAGGCATTTAGGATGAGTTGGTTATACCAATACAATTTACTAATTAAATTTATTTTAAATTGCATCATAACTAAGTAATAATTAATTTTTGTCGAGTTAAATAAAGAAAAGCTATTATTTAGTCACTGTTAAATAATTGATTAACAGTGAGCACATGTTTTTTTGTTTCTAATTTGCACTTTAAATTGGCATTATTTAGTACATAGTTTCCAAGTAACGAGTTAATTATAATTAAGAAAAAATGTAAAATTAATTAAATTTGTGAACTAATTTCTACAATCATTCAAATAGACTAATTAATTATTAAATATGTGATATATTTTATAATTGATTTATTTTTTAAAATTGCTTGGTATTTAATTGAGATTACTCAATAAGTACTTAATCACTGTTTCGTATTGTCATTTGTATGATAATTTTTTTTAGTCCAACAAAATTTTCCTTAATCTGCCAAATAAGTATAACAATTAAATCAATATTAAAGTTGATCTGTAGGAATAGCTAGCTGATTTTATGGATTCATTATAAGCTTGAAATTAATCTTAGTACTCAAAACTAAATGGTTCCTCTTACTTTTATTATGTTTGTCTCAACAAGGTATAGCGTCTATTGTTCTAATTGGCAGATTGGGCATCTTACAGCCAACAATTCACCTTAATCCGTTCATCCTTTCACAATCTAATTATGGTTTATTCCTTTTACTAAAACAATTATCAATTCGAACTGTCCTATGATAATGTTGTGATATGATCCCTGTTCATTGAAGTATATGAAAATAACAGTTTGATCTGTTAGAAGTTCAAAAAGTTACAATGAACAACAAACAACTTGTTGTAAATTTAATCATTCAGGTCCGGTACTTTTCCATCCATGTACGGGCAGCTATAGAGCTGTGAAATAAAGGATATTCTATTTCATTAGCTTATAGTTGAGTTTACTGCATAACAGTCCATTGCAATGACTCGTATGGTTTCCTATTCTTAGACTCGTGCCAATCAACTCTTAATAGCTGGATATCTTTCCAAACTACATAAAATGACATAAAAACCTTGGACATGCCAAAATTGTGATTTGACCATATTTTTAAAATTTTAGATGCTAGTAATAGCCATGAGTGCTCTCGAAGTTCCGTGGCAAATTACATCAGGCTTGCTGGTTGTTATATTAATGGAATATGTTGCCCATAAAGTGGCATTGATTGCAATTGGCATAATAAAGATTGGGTCCATTATGAGGCAAGAAGGTTGCTAGCCTCTTCTTACTAGCTTGAATGCTTATTTTGCTGATACATCTTAGTTTGTTGTTAGACTAGTAATGACTTAACAATTTGCTGATACATCTCATTGCTCATTTTGCAGTTGAATATTCTGTTATTATTGCTAGATTTCATTTGCATAACTATAATAAATTGATCCGTTGAATCCTTATTTAGCTTTTCTGCTAATAAGGCCTTTAACCTTGTTATGTATTCCCAGGATAAGGAGCTGAAATCTGCTTCTCGTAAGAACATTGAGTCAGATGTTCTGTTGGAACATATGAAGAAGGAAAGAGAGGCTGCTAAGCAGGGAAAACACCCATATTATCTTAAAAAATGTAGTTTCCTCATTCTGTACTTTTTTTTTTGCTTATAAAACTCCTGTGAACTCGAACTCATGGTTTGTACTTGCAGCTGAAATTCGGGAAAGGAAGCTAATCAAGAAATATAATGAACTAAAGGTACCTTTCAGACAAGCTTTCTTTACTGTTTTTTTGTGGTGCAATGTCAGGTCATTAATGGCTAGTTAAAGACCTATTTGATTTAACTTCTTTTCAAATACAATTTCTTTGGCTTAACATGGCACTCTTGAACTTGCAACTGGTAAAGTTAAGGTGGCTAGCGGGATTCTGATTACCAATTTTGGGTACTAGTTAGGGTGAGCAAGAAGAATGAGATATTACTTTTGAATGAATTCTAGATCTTAGCATTTTTGAGAAACATTTGATATTATTCATATTGGTTTTTGAAGATTTTTTTAGTATAACACAATAAGTTGATGTGTAAGTGAACAGAATATAATTAACAGGAAAATATCAATGGTTGATGTGTAATATGGGCATGCAATACTTACTTTTGTGCATCTAAAGATTTAAATAAACCAAGCTTTCTTTCTTAATGATGATTAAGTTTATGACATCAAGTTGTTATTTAGGCTCTTTGATTGAATCTCATGGGTATCATATTTGGGCCTTGTCTTAAAATTTGCTAAAGCAAATAGCAACAAATTGTCCTTTGTTGAGAGCATGAGATATGTCTCGTACAATAGAAGAAATGGGTTCATCCTAATTGTTAAGGACGACATCATTCTGCATGTCTAGAAGATGGACAAAAGTTTGTCAAGAAACTTGTCTTTACATGCATCATCAAGCTTCGGCTTGAGATTCTTGGGCAAATTTTTGTTCATTTCTTTGACCCTTCTGGATGATTGGTTGAGGCTTTTTAATCTAGGTCTTGAGCAAGCAGTAGAACCTTTGAAGGCGTTATGCTTGGCACATGACGAAATTATCGATGGCAATTGTTAGTGTCATCCCAAGCCTATAAAAGATTTTAGAACACAGGAATTTACATACTATTTGACCACAATCCTGGCTTTGATCTATTTGGTGAAATAGTTGATGAGAACAAGATGTTTGTGGTTTCCAATGCTGTGAGAAAGTGCTTAAGAAGTCCATACCCCGTGTGACAAAAGGCCACATGATGTTGATAAAAAGTAAGGAGCTATCCAGTTGATGAGGGAGCTTTCCATGGACTTGGCGTGTATGGTAATGGAGGGCTAAGTTGGGAGCATCCTTTTGGAGCATAAGTTAGTTGAAGCCTTATTGAAGGATCTTATACCCCAATTGTAGCCAAAGGAGTGGTCATTGCATTCTCCGAAGTGAACACAAATTAGAGAGAACCTTTTCAAGGATTCGGTCAACCTCTTCATAATTGAGGCAATGGAGAAGTGACTCAAGGTAGCCTTTTCAATAGATTCTTTATGATTAGATAATATTATAATGAATGTTTAGGCTTGGATTTACTAGGCATCATCCTTAGATGTAAGAAATATGCTGTCACAAAAATAACTTACCAATGGATCTATCTAGGTTGGAGAAGCCTATTAGACCTCAAGTTGATCAATGCTTTGTGCTAGTAGCTTGTGAATTGGCAACTACAGTTTCCTCGATTTTGTGAGAGTATGTGCGACAACATTCTCTTTTGAAACTTGTTGCAAATCTGCAATGTTGAAGGTCATGAGCAATATCTGACATTGTTTGTGAGTGTTGAGAAAACCTCAAAACTAGTTGACCACTAGCTAAGAATTGGAGACATAACCCTTTAATCAAGAAAAGATCAACAATGAAAGCTCCATACTCACATATAGGATTTAAACATACACAACAAGGTGAATCTCAATGATTTGATGCCCATGGGGTGAGGCCTAATTGTAATAGCCTTGGTTGAAGAGCTACATCTAGTTTCCATAGTGGATAAAAGGAAAACTTTGCCTTATGGTCAAGACACTATTGCTACGTTTCTTATTAATGGGCAAAAATCTTAAATTTTAAACACACCAAGCTTTCTCACCCAATGTCCTTGGAGATTTGATTCTTTGGTCATGCATGAATCCTCAGAAGGGGGTTGTCATCCTTGGATGCATGGTGAGAGTAGAAGACCATAGTTTAGGGGCATCTTCATATGAATGTTGCTTGAGTGCACTAAAGACTTCGTTGTAGAAGGCCCCAAGTCTCATTGTAAGCTCCCATGTTTTACTCTTCAATAGGCAACTTAGGTCAAGCCAACATGGGAAATCACACCTGATTTATATTGGTAGTTATAGAAATAGGAATATTTGCCTTGCCTGCAATGCTTAGAAGGTTGGCATTGTCCCAACAATATAGTGGTAGGCTAGGTAGTCTAATGTAAGCAGAAATCGACAAATTCACTGAAGGGGTAAATGATTTGGTCTATGCTTCATAACAGAGGACTTGGACCACAATGGTCTAGGCTCATCTCTCTAAATAGCATGTCTGTCATATTTATAATTGAAATTGAGCATCAAACACCTAGAACTGAAGTCAACCACCTTGAACTTGTTGAGATGACCCAACTTATGCACAAGATGAGAGAATGACTAGATAGATGAAATTGTTCTCTTGTAAAGTCTCCTTACCAAAGTGTTCTCCCATTAACTCTCTGAATGAAGAATTCAACAATTCAATATTACTTATCCTCCCTTCTTATAGGAGCCATCTCTTGGAAACTCATGGACCAAGGCCACAATTGTCCTTATCTAAGGGTTCTTGGTGATAGCCCTTTCCTTCCCATAGACAACAACTGGTTTGCCATATTTCGAACCACTTTGGTAGTTGTAGGTGCATGGTGCATCCCATGTGGCTTTTGTGAATCATCGAAGTAGCCAATATCACTAGCACAACTAGCTTGCTCTCTACAACATCTTTCTCAGCCTCCTTTCTCAAGATTTCTGACAATTCTTGTGTGGTTCATCGCTACACTTGAAGGCTGTGACTTCTTGTCACCCCTTGTCCTATTGACCAATCTTCCACCAGAACTATAGTAACCTTCACTCTCTTCATGTTCCTCTCATTGTGATTTTTAGCCTAATGTCTGTCCCCTCCATCCTTTTCATCCATTACATATCTTTCCCCTTAGATCACATTGGGACAATCTTCTTTGTCAGACTATTGATCAACACCACTTTCCTCAAACACTTAGCTCCCTTACCACCTGCCTCGTAAAGCTCCAACTATTGGCACTAGTGTTGATGCAGAAAAAAGGATTCGAGAAATTTGAAAACTAAACTTATGACAAAGGCAAGGAAGCTGGTCTCATTGGTGATGTTGTATCTTTGAGCTCCTTGTTGAGACAATGAGCAGCTTATTGTTGATGTTGGAGCGAAATTACACAATTTGACTTGTTTTGGGGTGGATCGGCACATTTTGTCTCAGTTTGGGTTGGACCGGTTCAATTTGTACCGGTTGGTGTGTCCAGACCCAATTTGGGGGGTTTTGACCCAATTTGGTAAGGAGCTAGCTTGGTTTAGGTTAATCTAGTGCTATCAGCACGGTTTGGATTGTGGTTGACTCGTCCTAGTACAATTGGGGCACAATTGTAGGGTTTATGCAGGCAGCGTGAGCATGGGTAGGCATTAGCAATTCGGAGAGTTCCAATTATGCATAAGTAGGTCTAACATGGTGCAGTGGCAATGAAATTGGTTGATAGTGGTGAATTTAAGTACGACATTGGATTGTTAGGTGCAAAGCCACGATTCGGCGTGGGTTTGACTCAGTCTTGGTTAGAGAGTTTCGATTGGGTGCAAGGAGACATAGTAGGGTGTGTTGGCACCAAAATAGGTCGACAATGATGTTGGCTACGACTGGCATGACCGTGCGTAAAGGAGAGATTTGGCGTTGGATTGGCTCAATCAGGGTCGAAGCGGGTTAGCTCATGTTAGATGCAATTTGTTGGGTTGATGTTGGTCAGGAGATTTGTTGGGTCGGATCGGATTGACGTCGATTAAGTAGCTTTTGGATTCTTCTGAGTAGCAGGGGTAGGTGCGTGACAGCAAAGCTATTTTGGAATGGGGATATTTAATTTGGGAAACTTGGGGGAGGCATGGAGCGGCGATGTACGAATTGGATGGAAGACTCGGAGAGGTTGAAGCAAGACGGTTTCTTAGGGAAAACAACCCTACCGATTACCTATCCCGGAATGGCAAGATCGGTCTATCTGACTCCTAATTCCAGCGAAGCAACTCCTTAGGTAGCCTGAGAGCAGTACAGGGTTTCTAGTTTGATTCAGCCAGTAATTAGGGGACTTTTCTTTTTCCCATGCATTCAAGCTCGATGAGAATCAGAATTGTTCGATTGTCAAAATTCGATGGCCAAGAGGAAAGTGAGCTCGGAAGCTCAGAAAGGGAGAGATGCAAAACTTTTTGAGAGAGCTTTGATGGGGTTGCTATGCATCTTATGCCCTTGAGCTGACGGAAAGGGGGGCTTCTTATAGCGTTGCTTGTTGGATGGCACCAAATCCATGCCTAATCCCTCTTCCTCTTTGTTTCGATACGAGGGTATTTTTCGAGCAATTTGGGGATTTTTTTTTTCGTTTTCAACTAGCATGTTGCCAACCATGGCTTAGAATGCCTAAAGGTTGTCTAGAGTTGGAGAGGTATAACCACTTCTTGTTGGATCATCTCGTTCTTTTGCAATCTACCATCTAGAGATGGCAGGTCGTTCTTGCCTCCACTCAACCTCCTTGCTACTTTGAAAGGAAGCCCAAATAAAGCACTAGGCTGCACTCCTGAACCACAAAGATTTTTTTTCCCTTAACGGTTGCTTCCAAGGGGATTTATGGGAACTTCCCCTTTTTCACATGACAATCCTCTATGTGCTTGCTGCTTAATGATCTTTGCATTAATGATTGGGGCCAAGCTTCACCTCCCCTTCATGGTTCTTGGTAGCCTTGTGGTCCCCTCCCATTTGAGGATTGCTAGGATGTCTTATCAAGATATTGAAGTGTCCAAATTCCTTGTTTATCATGTTGAAAATTGATCACCATGTCAATTGTAATGATGTTGGAGTTGTGGTGGTTGTTGCTGTAGAGGTTATGTGGGGATGGGTTTTCTTTTTTTTGAGGTGCTCATGCGCCCTTAGGGGCCCTTTTTATTTTGCCAACTTACTCAAAGTTTTATTCCGAGTTGATATACTAAATGATGCATTCGCGTACTATTATGACCTTAGCTTCAATGGATCGGTAGAAAAATCTAAAAATGTTGCTATTGTTCTTTGATCAACAGTTGAGGAAGTTAAAGTGTTGTTTAATACTGGATTAAGCAATCATCCATTACTTACATGGTTATAAGTTGCTGTAAAAATTTTTGGGGAACCACCCATATATATGTGTGTATTTCATATATTGTATGTTAATAAAATTCAGTAAATGGAAAGTATTTTCTCAATCCTAATCTTGTTTATTTTGTGCGTTTTGGTATTTTGGTGAGATTAGTTAGGGATTTGAGTTCCTAGTCACCACATAGAAAGTGATTTGTTGCAATTTTTGAATTTGTGACGAGCACGTCTGTGATAGCTGGTATCGGAGCTCTGTTCGTTAAGATGGCCAGAGTAATTAATGAACTCAAAGAAAGAATTTCATGAGTGGAAATTATTCTTAGCATCACACTAAATAGGGAAGCTTCATGTGCCATTTCAGAGTGTCTTGCAAACTTGGAGTTGGTTGTGGAAGGTCTCCAACTAATCCTTGTTTAGGATTTCAAGCAAGTCGGTTGAGAGCAGGATGAATTGCATTGTGAGTTGGCCTTGATGCATAGGGCTACAAATTTTCTGCAAGAGAATGGGCACTCTGTGAGAACTCTTGAACCAAAGTACTTCATTGGCATCAGGAACGTTGAGTTGGAGAACTTCTTGTGAGACATGGGGCAATACTTTACAATTGCTCTTGTACCGGATGTAGCGAAAGATGACTATTTCTAGCATATATCTTGCGGGAGATGTGAAATTGTAGTGTGGCGCACAGAGCATTGATGATACAAATGTTAAAAGGGCGAAAATTGATACATGGGAAAAAAGAGACATGAAGGATCAATTTTGCCTTTGCAATACTTATTGGGTGGCTCAGGAAGCTTTGAAGAAGCTGAAGCACAGTAGAGATGTGTGGGAATATGTCAAAGAATTCAATTCCTTGATGTTGGATATTCAGATATGTTTGAAGGCCTGCCTTTTCAACTTCTTGTTGGGATTGCAACTTTGGGCGCAATTGGAGCTTTGATGGCAAAATTGGCTAGGGCGTCTTTGTTGCTGCATTGGTTGAGATTAAGGAGTATCAGGTCAATGAGGTATCTAATTTAGTTACAAAAATCCTTAAGAAATTTACAGATATCATGCATTCAGTATTGTCTAAACATCTTCCACCAAGAAGAGAGATCAATCACAAAATTTAGCTGCTGCCTGGTATTGATTATCTTGCAGGTCCAGCATACCGAATATTTGGAGTTGACAAAGTTGCACAAATGATTAAATGAGTTGCTGAAAGTTGGCTTATTTCAACCATCTGAATCTCCATTAGTGCTATTTCAAAGAAAGTAGAAAAGTTCTTTATGGATATGTGTGGACTATCGTGCATTGAACAAGGTAATAGTGAAGAATAACCTAATTCCTTTGAAGTAGGATTTATGAGATCAATTGTGTAAGGCAACAAGGTTCACCAAGCTGGATTTGCAATCAAGATATTGGCAAGGAAAAGTTGCAACTAGTGATGAAACCAAGACCATTTGCGTGACTCGATATGGTTCTTTCGAGTTCTTAGTCATACTCTTTGGTTTGATAAATGCTTCTACTACATTCTGCAATTTAATGAATAATATTCTTTATGATTACTTTGATGAGTTTATTTTGGTTTACTTCAATGATATTATGATTTACAGTAACTCTCTTGAAGAGTATACGATGCATTTGCGGCAATGCTGTCTCTATTAAGAGAATTTCAGCTCTATGTGAAGAAGGAAAAATGTGAATTTGCTAAGGTAGAGATCAGGTTTTTTGGACACTTGCTTAGTAATTGCCAAGTGAGAATGGATCCAAAGAAGCTGCAAGCCATTGTGGATTGGCAAGTTTCCAACAAAGGCACTTGAGCTGACGTCTTTTCTCGATTTAGCAAATTACTATCATAGATTTATTGTGGGATACTTAAACAAGACTGTCCCATTGATGGATCTCTTGAAAAATAGTGAGGTGGAATTGGTCTTTTGTTTGTCAAGGTCTTTTGACAAACTCGAGATTGTCATTTCTAGTGAACTAATATTGTGCCTACTTTATTTTGAGTTATTCTTTGAGGTACATACAGATGCATCAAACAAGGCTATTGGTGGGGTTTTGATTTAGGAAGGTCACATCGTTGCCTTTAAAAATAGGAAGTTGAATCTTGTAGAGCGAAATTATTCATCTTATGAAAAAGAAATGATTGTTGTTTTGCACTATCTTTAAATTTAGAGAGTGTATTTGTTAGGAACGAAGTTTGTTGTGCAGATAGACAATGTTGCCAACACATTCTTTAAAATACAGAAGTTATTGCCAAAGCAGGTCGTTGGTAGGAGTTCCTAACTAAATATGACTTTGCATGGGAGCACAAGCTGGTTATGCATAATCACATTGATGATGTGTCGAGTCAAAAAAGGTTATTTGTTGCCATCTATATTGTTACTTGAGTGGAAGCAAACATGATGAACAAAATTTGGACTATTGCTACTAATGATAAGGCTTGTTATGGTAAGCTATTGGAGTAGGTCCAAGAGCGAATTGTGAGATGATAGTGAAATGAAGATGGACTCTTGATATCCAAAGGCGACAAAGTATTTTTTCCTTCTGAAGATGGCTTGCGGAGAGAGCTACTTAAAGAGGCATCATTTACAGTGGGCTAGACATTGTGGTAGGGAAAGGATATTAGCTCTCTTGTTTCGTTCCTATTATTAGCCTAGAATAGAGGCTGCTATTGAGCTATTTGTTAAGACTTGTTTGGTGTGCTACGAAAACAAGTCAAAGAAAAGAAAGGAAGCATGTTTGCTGCAATTCCAGAGAAATCGTGGACATTGGTTTCCATGGATTTTATTAATGATTTCCTTCAGATCAATGACATAGCTTTAGTGATGGTGGTTGTCGGTCGCTTCTCGAAGTATGTTGTATTTATTGCTGCACCTTCAACTTTTCTAGTTGATGTATTTGCAGACTTGTTCTATTGAAATGTGGTTAAATACTTCGGTTTGCCTGAAAACATTGTGAGTGATTAGCGTACAAAATTTACAGGGAAGTTATGGACTTCATTGTTTAATTTGATAGGAATCAATATTAAATTTTCTACAACCAATCACTTACAAACTGATGGGCAAACTGATAGGATAAATCAACTGCTAAAAAAAAATACTTAAGTTATTATGTCATGACAAGTGCACAATTTTGTTATAACTTGCTCAAGTTCTCAACTATGGAGTCGAGTTCTTTTGAGCTGTTTTTGGGATAGCAACCCAATACTTCCTTAGAGATTACACAACAAATATCTAATTAAAGTTGTTTTGTGGTAAACAAATATATTAGAGACAAGAAAGAGATGCTTGAGGAAAGCAGAAACAAAATGAACAAGTATGCAGATTAGAAGTGCAGGCTAGTGGAGTTTAATGTAAGAAATAAGTGTTGTTGAAGTTGACTCTACAGATTTGGAGAAAAAAAACAATAGTTAATCTGTGTGCAAAGTGGATTGATCTCAATGTATGATGAGCCATTTGAAGTGGTTGAAAAGATTGCAAATATGGCTTTTTGATTGACTTTGTTGGAAATAATCAAGGTCCACCCAGCTTTTCATGTGACCTTCTTAAAGAAGTCTCATGAAGATGAGGCAGATCCCTTAAGGAATAACATCAAGTGTGGTCCATTTGTTGTTCGACCACAGTTTTATTAGGATAAAGAGAAGATCTTAGATCATTTGACCTTTAGGTAAAGTAAAAAGATTCATAGAATCGAGTTTTTGGTTCAATGGAAGGAGAAACTTGCAACTGAAACATCATGGGAGAAGGATACTACTCTATGACAATTTGAGAGACAGATTGCTGAGTATTTGTTGTTGAGGACTTCAAGTTCTAATAGGGTTAGTTTATTTCACGCTTAACTTTAGTGGATCAATGGAAAATGCCGCCATTATTCATTGACTAGTGGTTAGAGAAGTTAAAGAATTGTTGTTTAGTGTTGGATTGAGCTACTGCTCATTACTTGCAAGGTTATAAATTACTGTAAAATCGGTTCTAGGGAATTACTTGTGTATCTGTGTATTTCCTATGGTCTTCGTTGTTTTCTTAGTAAAATCCAACAAAGTGAAGTAAAATAGGTTCTGGGTAATTGCTTGTGTATCTTTGTGTTTTCTGTGTTCTATGTTGTTTTCTTAGTAAAATCCAACAAAGTGAAAGTATTTTCCCAACCTAAATCTTGCCCATTCTATACATTTTGATGTTTCTGTAAAACTGGTCTAGGGATTACAGTTTCTAGTCGTCATACAGGAAGTGATTTGTTACAATTTTCAAATCTATGATAATTGCTCCTATGACATGTACCTATTCTACAATTCAAGGTGAAAGACATGGTAAGATTTGACTCGGCACATTTCGGTCTCTAAGTGATTCATGCTGGGAGTAGGCATAGGCCATGAGCGTGGGTGAGGAAGATAAACTTTTACGTGGAAACTCCAATGAGGAAGGGAAAACCACGGCTATAGTATAACATTAAAGCAAGCTTCACTAGTTATGTAACGTTACTGTACTTACCGTGGGGAACATTTAGTTTCCAGCTTGCCATCCTCTGCCATTATTATCTTTCCCTAAGACACCACCATCACCGTCTAGTATTCTCTTTGGACTCCTGTATTGATCAAGAATTTTGAACTTTCTTTTGTTTCCTGTATGATTTGCAGGCGGCCGGAAAGCTCGACTCTTTCATTGAGAAAAGAAGAAAGAAGAACGCTTCAAAAGACCACCGCTACTTGCCGTATCGAAGACCGACCGCCGGTGGACAAAATTGAACTCGTATTCTGAAGTGATCGCCGGAAGAACATGATCTGAACCCTAAGCACTGATTGATCTTTGGACAGTTTCCTAATGAAACCTGTATTAATTTAATTATAATAAACTTACGTGCTTCGGTACTTGGTTTCTGTAGGAATAGTTTTTGGTCCATGTTCCAACGCTTAACTCTTCCCTCATCCAAACGTTTGTTTGTTTTTTGATGCATTTGGCATAGCTTAAACATGAATTGAAATTAACTCATTATATAATGTTTTTGATTTGTAATCATTTGTCAAGGATGTCCTTTTGTCTTTCACACTTTGCTTAGGCCTTGAATGCTACATTCCCTTCCTATATTGATGATGTTCAAGTATTTTATAGCTTCGTCTCCTACATAATTCAATGGAAATGCAATAGAAATCATTCCTCTATTATGTGAATGATGTAGATTTCATAAGATAGATTTCTAGATCATTTGATTCTTTGGAACCTTTTTTAATTTGTTTATTTTGATAAACTTGATTTTTATGAGGATGAAAAACATGTTTTTTTTTTTTGTTTCAATGCATCAAAAGACAAAAAATAGAATACAAGAGAACTAATCCTTGGAGATCTTTGAGTTATTTCAAGGAATGAATTTATAAGATCTTTTAAATGGAATAAAAAAATATTAGAATTAATTTCTTAAAAGATTCATTAATTTTTTTTTAACAAAATATTGTAATCTAATAAGATGTTTTGGATTATAAATATTAATGATATTAATTTAGATGTATTATATGTATAATCTTGTTAGAGAATAGTTGTGTATTATAAGATTTTTTATAATAGATCTGTAATATGATTTGTTAAATTGTGGTGTAATATATTGAGATTTAGTAGTTCTATTTGTTATATTTATTTGTTGTGTAAAGAATTGTGGTGAAGTGTTATTATTTATAATGGAGAGAAAATGAATAAATTTTAAAAAAAGTTTGCTTATTTGATTTTCAAATATTAGAATTCTCTTAGTCAGAAATTTAAAAAATAGATGATATAAAACATCATTCTTTGTTTGGTTATATCATTAATGTTCTTTAGTTACATATAAACTTTGAATTTTTTAGTATGAATTTCATATATAGCATGAAAAGGAAGGTGTTTTTTAATATTTAGGTGTAGTTTTTGAATGATTTAAAAGCCTCAAGGAAGTTTGCTATTCACTTTTGGAGGAAAATAATCATCAAATGTCTAGTTAGTCTTTGTTGTCAATCTTGTGGATTACTAAGGGATTCTAGGAAGCTATTGTAGGAGAACAAACCATCATTAAGAAGGGTGCCAGAGGTCTTGGAGAGCATTTTAGAGGCTGTTGAGGGTTGCTAATACAAATAAGAATTACATGATGCTTGAAACGGGGGCATTATGATTGATGTCCTCATCACATTTACACCTATTATCAGTCATTCATAAAAAAATTCTTAATAAGACATTTATCTAGTTATGCAAGCTTAAGCAATGTTCCATACATTATATTCACATAATTTTAATGAGAAGTTAGTTGACCAAACACTAGAGGTTTTCATTGACTAGCTATAGCTATTAAGCTCGATAGTAGATGTTTCCATATCGAAATCATAACTCATTGATAAGTGTAAAATGACGAGCACCTTACTAAATCATTTGTAATAAGTTTACAAGGTAACATCAACAACAAAAGTAACTGTTGTGCAAACATTTCAACTAGTGTGCAATTCACTTATTATGTAGTAGGAGGATAATAACACTTATGAGCTCGATTTGGGTTAAAGGTATGAAAAATTTTATATAATTTTGTATAGTTAACTTCAATAATATTTGATCTTATGATGCTAGAAATCTGTTCTAATATAATTTTATCTACTCTAATTATTACTCTCTTTTTAATACTATTTAAAAAAGTTTAAAATTTTTATTTTTATAAATAAAAATTTTTATTTTTATAAATAAATTTTAAATTTTATTTTTTTGAAGAGAATTAATTCAAAATCACAAAAATATTTTTCATATTTTTTTTTTTTTTTTGAAAAAGAATGCGCTCAAATGTCAAATTTTTACGTGTCCTTTTCTGTCATAAGTCAAAAGCACTCCATTCGAGTCATTCCCTTTCTTGGGATTCAATCTATAAACTTTTTTTTTACTTTTATCCCGTGTTCTTTTTACTTCATTTTTTTTTATGTTTCACCGACTTTTTTTATTTATTTATTTTTATAACCTTCTTAATCATTTTCTAATCCCAAATGAAGCCAGCAATCCAACTGTAAAGTCACCTTTCACACCATCTTCGTCTCCACTAATCGTCACACATTATCTCTCTCCTCCCTGCGTCCATGAAACCAACTTGAGCTCTGTCTCGCTCTCTGCTCCTCTACGAATCTAACACTCCTCACAACAGTCACCAGAGCGCCGAAATAATTGCCTGTTTGATGACTTCGAGATCTCTCCTGTCACCCACGTCAGCCCAGCATCGGCGGCACGCACATGCCATGCTCCTCGTCGCCGCCGTTGCCCTTCCGGCCTCGATCTTTATCCTCTTCGTCTTCTTCTTTCTTTACTGCCACTTTTCCAATCACCGCATGTCGAACCTGCCCTTCGAGTCATTGCTTCCTTCCCGCCTGCGCCGCTTCTCCTACAGTGATCTCTTCGCCGCGACGGCCGGCTTCGACCCATCCCGCTCCCTTGGTCGAGGAGCCTCCGCCGCCGTCTTTCGTGGCATCCTCGCCGACGGTAAGTCGGTTGCGGTCAAGCGGCTTGACCTCTCCCCTTCCTTGTCGGCTCCTTCTTTCGTCGACCGTGAGTTCCAGAATGAGCTCCAGATGCTTGCCAATTTGCCTTATTCGCCCTTCGTCGTATCCCTCCTCGGCTATTGCTTCGAAGGCAGCAACCGTCGCCTCCTCGTCTATGAATACATGAGCAACGGCAGTCTCCAAGACGGGCTCTTTGGGCCTCGACATTCCCACATAGATTGGAACCAGAGGTATCGTATCATTATTGACATTGCCCAAGCTCTAGCCTTTCTGCATCACCACTGCGATCCTCCGGTGATCCATGGTGACATCAAGCCAAGCAACATCCTCCTTGGCCCTGATTTCCAGGCCAAGATCTCCGATTTCGGCCTCTCCCGGATGAAGACCGAGGCAGCTGCCTCTCCCGCTGCAGAAATATTCAGCCAGGAGCTCAGCCCGAGCCAGGAACTCTTCTCCGGCAGCCCTCAGCTCGATTTCTCTCTCACCGTTCGCGCTTCTTCCTCCAATTCTTACATGAATCGCGACAAGGTGAATCCAGTCGGCGTTTACGCTGTTGAAAGTCCGGTTGGAAAGGAGTCCTCATTGCTCTCTCGTTGTGACGAGCTTGGTTGTGTTGACAGAAACAAGGAGTTGGGTGGGAATGCAACATTGGGTGATGGAAGCTTGGAGGCAAGCCGGGTGTGGGTAAAGGATTGGTGGTGGAAGCAGGATGGAAACAGCGAACTCGGCAGTAAAGACTATGTTAGAGAGTGGATTGGAAGCCAGATTTGTTCTTCAAAGGACCCAGTTTGGGAAGATGACAGGAGAATCTCCCCCGAGTTCAGAAACTCAAGTGTGTTGCTAAGGCTTGAGGATGGGAACTTGGGTGAAGCTCCTTTCGGGAACTCTCTTCAAGATGACTACGAGTGCGAGCAGGAGAAGAGGCACTCCTTGAAAGTTGCACCTGGATGCAGCAACAAGGATAGGAAGATGAAGGAATGGTGGAAGGAAGAGTACTTCGCAGAGATCAGCAAGAAGGGTAATAGACATAATCGGCGGAAGTTATTCAAGAGCAGTAGCGGTAGCCACATGCGAAAGAACAGCAATTCCGTTGAATACGACGATTGCAGAGGTTGCACTGATTCAACTGCAGCTATAAGACCCAGAGAAGTTTGGAAGAGCAAGAAGAAGAAGAGCAGATCAGTAAGCAATGAGACAAACAGCGGGGATCTGTTCAGCAAAGAGCTCAGCAGCACAACAAGCATGAGAGGAACTGTTTGCTATGTTGCTCCAGAGTGTAGAGGCTGCGGCCATTTGATGGAGAAGGCTGACATATACAGTTTTGGGGTTCTCATGCTTGTGATCATCTCAGGAAGGAGACCTTTGCACGTACTGCAATCACCTATGAAGCTTGACAAGGCAAATCTCATATGCTGGTGCAGGCAGCTGGCTCACACTGGCAATCTGTTAGATATTGTGGACGAAAAGCTGAATAATTCCTATAACAAGTATGAGGTCATTCTCTGTATAAACTTAGCTTTGCTCTGCCTTCAGAGAATGCCGGATCTAAGACCTGAAAGTGTGGACATTGTCAAGATTCTGAAAGGAGAGATGGGCCTTCCTGTAATCCCTTTTGAGGCCTCACCTTCTCCTACTTCCAAACACTTTAGCAGATCAAAAAGAAGGGTTTCAAACGATGCTGAGTAAGATTTTTTTTTTCCCTTAGTTTTTTTTTTAATTCTTTCGGTTGCTATGTGTGTGGGAAACGAATGCATTTCTACTGCTTTTGTCTGAGTTGATGTGTGAATCCAGCCTTCTTGATGCTGTAACTTTAGTATTCCTCCATTTGCCAAGTAAAATTGAATTGCTTTGCTTTAGTATTCAATTCTAAGCTTGAAGCATTCATACAACTGTTAGTCAACTGCCAGCTTAGTTATTATCGTTGATGTCAACATGCATCTTATCATGAGCCAAGCTTTCTGAAGCATTAATTAAATCTCATTTGTGTTTTTTTAGTACTAACATGATGTTATGAAATCAAAAATGTCAAACTGAAATTGACATTTTTTTGACTTCTGGTTTCGTTCAAGCAAGACCTTCAGTTTGGTGAAATGAACCAACTAAAAACAACTTGATCTCAACTAGAAACGACTTTTGGATCAAGATTAAAATGGAAGATATCTGATTCTATTTTGATCTGATCAAGAATTTAGATGACAAAGATTTGACCTGATTTAAAGTCCAGCTAAGAATAGTTTGTCACTGATTCTTTTGAGCTGGATTCGATGTTAATTCGATTCAAGCAGGATTCAGTACAATCTTTATTTGAGTTAGCCTTGACTTGGACATCATTTAAGCATAAATCTATTCAACCAAAAGTCAATAAATGAACATGGAAATTTGCTAAGGTATTGTACGGTGTTCTCAAAGCCATAAAGGATCAATTGGTAGAAGAGCTGATGTTAGTATGGTAATGGGTTTCGACAAACAGTCGACAAAGTAACTGGCCAGGAGTAGCCATGAGAACCCGAACAAGTCAATGGTGCTTGTTAAGCTAGAAGGGAGGCATTTGGCCATGACTAGAAATTGTTGCAATTGGAGCCTCACAAAATGCATGGTTCTCGTCCATATTTGCTAGTGAAGAAGATACTCGATCGCAAAGAAACTTACAAATTTTGCTATGAGGGAAATTTGAATAGCTCAGGAGCTCGATCGAGCCAATTTGATAGACAAACAAAAAAAAAAATTTTTATTCATTTGTAATGTTTAAATGATATATAAAGAGAAGTCTTAACTAAAAGTGTAGAGACCAAAATACTTTTTACTATAATACAACAATAATAAAACAATATCAAAATAGAAAAGAATAGAAAAATGAACATAAATAAGATAAGAAGTGCTTATTAGTTACATAAGTAATTTCTCACAACCTAATTACAATTAGTAACATTAATAAAATCAAAAAAAAACTTTTATAAGAGCAGTTTGTGATCTTTTGCATTTGATTTGGTTTATGATCTATGACAAAATTGGGGTTTTTGCATCTTGGGCTCTATTAGATTTGCTTGTAGTCATCATCTTGATGCAATCTGTATTTTAACAATCTATTTCATCATAAGAAAATTTATCCCATAGAGTTATACTCTAGATGTATTTTCATCAAACTAGATATCAATTTTTGTAAGCCCTTTTTAATGATTTAGATGGTCTAACTATATAAAAGTTTAGATTAATCAATTGAGTACATCTCTTGATTAAATCATTTGAAGATTTAGTCACATCTAATTTCAAATAATCCAATTAAGTACATTTTTTATTTCTCAAGTAGATGAAAGAAATGGTTTCTATATGCCCAATTAAAAAAATATACTTCTTAAATTGAGAGTTAGATTAAACATTTTATTCAAAATGAAATTGAGGTTTTTTAAAAATTTATATGTAGGTGAAAACATTTAATGCTTAATAGTGAACTTACAATTAAGGATAAGAAAATTGTTGAGGATAACACAAATTCAACCAATTTTTCTTTTGAAGATTTAGTTGGTTTAGACTTAAAGAAGAATATATTTTGATAGATTAAATTTATTAGTCTCTAAAACCTTAAGTTCATATATAAGAAATTCATCAATTTTTTTCTTGGGTGACATTATCAATAAAAATTATTTTTGATGAGTATAAAATAATATATTGATTATTTGGAGCAATAAATTAATTAATGTTTGAAGTATTTATTATATTCAATTTAGCCACGTATAAACTCATGATAATACATGTTAATTATATAACACTAAATATTATTTGAGTATTTTTTTAAGTATACAAATTGAACATATTTATATAACTTAAATTTAAATTTTATTCTAAAAAATCAAGAGATTTTATCTCTCTTCCCCCTTTCACTCTCTCTCTCTCTCTCTGTCATGATTAGACAAGCTAAATTAAGCCTTTTGGACTACATTTAGCTTGCTCTATGTTGCATGTTAGACCACCCAAGGTTATTCCTCAAATGCATAGGATAGTTATTGTGTAATATTAGGCTTGCAAAGTAGAATTAGCATTTTCAAAGACGATCCAACCACGCATGGACTTTGGAATGCCTTGCCAGGCCAATTTCTTATGAAATATTCATGGTATTAGGCACTAAGGATTGATTCCACTGTCAGTTATTGTCCATACAATGTGGAACATTTACAAAATACTTTTCAATATCGTTTTGTATATTTTATGTGTTAGTGTTTTGCATAAATGCAATGTCCAATGGTACTTTATCGACTATTCCTTAGAACTTAAGACAACTCGTAAAATCCTGAACTCTCTATTGATCTACACATCAATTATTATTTGAAGCATTTGATTTCTTGTTTGTGCATGACATGTGTCTTTGTTGTATATCAAAGTACATTTTGTGTGAGCAATTCACAATTAAAGTTCTACATTTCATGGCATCTTAAAGAACCTCATTTCATGTGTCTTTTTAAGTACTTATTTTATATCAATTTGGTATCTTAGCATAAAAGTTTGGGGTCATATACACATATCTTATTAGCAATAGTATTTTTCTTTGTTTTATCATTTATCATAGCTTTACATTTTGTGGAAATTAATTTATTATTTTTGAATTATCAGATATTTATTAGAATTTCTATTATAATGGTTTATTTGTTCGATAAAATACTATTTATTGATCCAACATGATCATCTAAATCCACATTTTTGTGCATTAAGTCAGAGTAGGCTGACTCTTTGTTTTCTTTATAGTGTATTTGGAATTGGAGTGACTCTTCTATTGGAATAGACAAACCTTGTGATTTTATAGCTAAAATAAAGATAGTGCTTTGTAACCTTATTGTCTCATTAAGATTCGTAAATTTTTCTTTATATACAAAAAGTATTTAACTTAATTGGTACTTTTACTTTTAATATTTCAATTTCTATAATATCAATTATTATCATTTACTTTTTCATAATCTTATTTCTTATTTGTTAAAAGTAAAAAAATTAAATTTTGCAAGGACATCACATTATTGAATTTATGACAGGGAAAATGGAAATTTTCATAACCACTTTTTGATTTTTATTAAAACGTCAAGTAAAAGAAACTATTTTAAGTTTTAATAATGTAAAATATAAAAAATACAAAATATTGAAGTGTTCTTTTCTTTGATTTGAATTTTTTTTATATTTTTTTCTTTTTTATTTTAAAAAAACTAAAAGAAATACAAAAAATTATGCTAAGAACTAACAAGTGAGCATGATAGTTCTCCAACTCCAAGCTTTGTATGTCACACATCCTATATATGAGACACATATGAGAAACACAATTGAATGTTTAGTAGCGAGCTTTCACGAGCTTCAACTCATATGTGATTGTAGATTATCTCGCTTGATAATGTCAATGAATACACAACTTTTTTGAGAAAGGTCAAGGCTTTATTTTGTCTTACTAGTATCGTTGCTTTTTTTCCAATCCTACTAATAGGAAAAGTTTAGGACCAAATCAATGAATTAACATATTTTGCAAGATGAATTCCTCCCGACCATCATTTGATAGCATTTTTTATGGTCTTTATGAGATTAGGATGATGACATGATTGATATTTGAGCAAAACTCATATAAGTAGAAAAATGACATATTAAGGAGAAAAGTCAACGAATTTGAGTCTTTTGCCCCAATTAACGGTAGATAAGTCATAAAAAAACACTCACATTTGCATTGTCATGTGCCACCTCTTACATTTTGGCATGATAGCACAAATTAAGATACGGATCATAAGGTGAGCACCACAAATTAGATGCTTCTAATTTTGATGGAGTTTTTGGCCCAAAGGCCTACTAAGATTGGGACGTAAGGAAGTCTTACTTTTGATGGCAGTACTTGAGTGACCAAAGTCAACTAATTCAAAATTGACTTTGCATGCCTTAGTAGCAATATGTTGATGGAAATAGGCCAACTATAAGTTCATAGATTAAACTTAGAGTTGGGCTTTTCGAATAAACTTGATCCTTGGACTTATATGGGTCAAACGATGAGACAATAGAAATAACCAACACAGGATACCAAACAATTAGAGAGTATATCACAATACTTGATAATTATTTTGACATTACTATTTATATGGGTTATCCACCAACATTATTTCAACAATTTTATGATTAGGCTATGTGATAAGGATGTACCAACATTAGAAAAAGCTTATAGAGTTGACTATAAGATAAAGTGATCCCATTATAAGGTTCATCATAAACTTGTTGTCACACTTACTTTTTAGGCATTCCTTTATTCATTGTGGTACTAGTACTATCTTATGGGTCCCACCTCTTCCTATAAAAGTTTGTTGTACATTGTTAACCTAAGCTTCTAAGAGTTTGAAAGTTCAATGTTATAGATTTTAGATATGTTACCATTTAAACAATAAAAAGGGACCCACATTTAGGAGTTGAAGCTTTTTATCAATAATATGGGATACACATTTAGGAGTTGAAGCAATTTATCAATAATAATGTGTTTAAGAAGAATTAGAAGCCTTAAGAGATAGTGATTGTTTTCCACATGATCCTTCAACATCTTCTTGGATATCACATTGATGAGGACATCATGTTCGAGAAGGACTTTCGACGTCCAAGGACCAGGTCTTGTACAAAAAAACAAGGCCAAAATCACTATTCCTGCCGCCTCCGCCGCAGCCTTCGCCGCAACCTCCGCCGCCACAAGGAACCGCCCGCCGCCGTTTCGAACCGCTCGTGCCCGAACCAGATCCGGGTTTGCCCGAACCGCTGTGCATGAGTCCAGCCAGGCGCCTACCCAAGCTACCCATCGGATGACCCGCGACCTGTGACCCGCGCCGACCCACGCCAGCCCGCACCGACCCGCACCGCCGCAGTCCAGCCAGGCGCCTACCCAAGCTACCCACCGGATGACCCGCGACCTGTGCCCGCGCCGACCCACGCCAGCCCGCACCGACCCGCACCGCCGCCGCCGCCGTCGCCGCGCCTCCAGCCATCCGAAATTAGGGTTAAATAAATGAATGAACTTAATTTTCATTATTTTTCTCAGATTTTTAGGAGTCTGTTTGTAATTTTTAGGTGACTTTTAGTTTACCCATGTGTCCTTTAGTATTCCCATGTTATGAGTCAAAATGTCTTTTGTACCCTTATGGATTCCTATATAAGGGGGAGTCCTCTTCTGTTGTAAGATATTGGATAGTTAATGCAAGCTTTTTGAGTGTTCTTTGCTTCCATTCTGAGTTCGTGAGTGCTCTGAGTGTCTTTGGAGTGCCGACTCGTCAAAGCTCTGATACTGGGAGGAGGGACGTGAGGTCCAAGTGGTGAGACGCCACTCCAATCTATCATCTTCCTTCACCGCTCAACCATCTTCAAGTTGAAATTTTTGGTTTTTCCTCGTCTTCCTTTTTACGAGTAATTTCCATTCCTAGATTATTAATTTGTCTTCAATATATTTTCATTCTGCGAAGTGCAACTTTTACTATAAATTATATTTTAAGTTCAAGTGGTAATTAACCAATCTAAGTACTCCCTATTTCTGCGTGTTTGAAAGTGTGTAGCCATAATCGATTTAGCGACTTCTTAGCCGCTAACGATCCTAAGTTTAGTTAGGATTCATTGGTTGGTGCCTTTTGCGTTCAACCCTCATCGTATCTAGGTGTGTGTCCCTTAGGGTGACGGCCCTGCTCTTTTTTGTGCATCAGTCACGAATTTTTTAACAAAGCAATTTTCGTCTAGTCCTACATCACACATATTTGGAACCGATTAATCAAGATCATGTGCAAAGGATCTTAACCTATTTCATGGTCATCTTGCATGTACCATGTTGTGGAGAGTTTTGAGCCTATCTATTTTATGTAAGGAATTAGTCTTTCACTTGTAAAAGTTGTTTTTCATTTACTTGAAGTTGCTTTCTTGGTTCATTAATTTCAAGAAAATTAAATAACTTACATAAGAATTACAATTTTAAATTAAAATGGAAAATCACTTATAGAAATTAAAATACCCATGCTTGATTATTTTTTGTTATATGCATTATTTTGAATTACTTAGATTATTTACTAAGTTTACATCCAATTAGTTTAGATAGTGCACCATAGTCGGTTTCAAATTTAAAAGATAATTATTATGCATCCTTGTGTTTACAATCATTTGAAACCCATTAAAAAGAAATTGATAATGAATTTTGGCTTTTTAAAGAATTTTTGTTGTTTGGAGATTTAATTCTCTTTATTCGTTTGGCAACAAACAACAAGATTATAGTTGAATCCAACTTGTTTTTCACTTTTTTCATAATAGTAAACCAAGTGCATTAGCAAATTTTATTATGATTTGAATTGTTTATCTTATCTCATCATTAGATATTATTATACATTATAGTCTTCACTTGATCACTTAAATGAATGAAAATAATTTTTTCTTGCTCATAACCCCTCTTGCCTTGTCTTAGAAAAGTATGTGTTAAATCATCTTGATTGGGACTATAATACCTTATTTAATTTAGATTATCAAGATTCATATTTATAACAACATTTGATTACTTAATTTTTACAAGGTTTATATTATGGAATAGGAATCTTGATTGTCTATTTAAATTCATTATGAAATTATAATTTTAAAATCTCTTTCATTAACAGTCAAACATAAAAAGAAAATTTATAGTTTGTATAAAAAATTTAAATTAATCAATATAGTTCAATTCATTAAAGCTAATAAGTTAATTATTTGAGTTTTTTAAGTGTAATACTTGTAAAGTCAATAAAATTTCTTAGATGAAGGGACAAGGATCATAAAATTTTGAATCTTCTTATTCATTGTGAATATCCCCATCTCAATTATCTCTTATTTCTTGATTAGCTCACTTCTAAAGAGATCTCATTTATTAATCTTGGCTTGCCTTTTATATGTTATATGCATGTTGATTTGTCACATGTTGAATTATGCCATAATTCATTTAAAGGTATCATATAATGCCCATATAAATATTGTGAAAAATCTTAAGTAAGCTATTTTGAAATTAATGCAAAATAATCTCTTAAATATAAATTAAATCAAATTGTGTTGGTGATTTTAACCTATGCCCTTTGGTTAAAATTTCAATAATTTGATTGAGACTTGGGTAAATAATTTTATTTGTCCATGAAAAGCATTGGATGAAAACATAATTTTTTTGAAGTGATCTTTATCATTCAATGCCACAAATATTTATGAATTGAGCTAACTAGCTTGTGGTTTGAGTCCATGGAGGTTAATCAACCTTTATATTCTGTCCATTATTCTTGATTTAAAGTTTAACTCTTTGAGATTTTTATAACATAATTATACCCTATAAGCTATGTAAATTTAACAAATAATTGAGAACATAGATATTCCTATGAGATGGTTGATGGAAAAAATTTAAGCATAATTATGTAATTTTCCTTCTTTTCACTAATTTGATTATTTATAATGTCATCTTGTGATATTTATATGATAGTGCAACAAATTATGTTCTAAACATATCTTCAAGCATACTTGTTAATTTAAGGCTTAAATGCTCACCTTAGGTATAATTGTAACAAGTGGTATCATAAGTTGCTCATGGAAAAGTATTATTGTTTATCTTGGGCTTATGATAGTTTTCACGAGTATTAGAACCAACTTTTGTAATCCTCGAAAGCTTTAGTATCTCATTAGGTAAAATTGCTCCTTGGTTTGTTGAATTACCATTGAGATGATGCAATATTTATGATAAAATTAATAAAAATTGATATCGAGTAATGACCAAAATTGACATCAAGAAGTAGCCATCATTGAGCTTAAATTATAATAAGATGTGTCTTTATCATATCTTACTCTAATGCTTCATTTCATTTACTTGATCACCAAAGCACAAACAATTATGCCCTTGAATCACTTGAAAATTGTCATAAGAAGATTAGTAATAAATATGTGTGAGACTCAAATAAAATTGGGAGAGAAAACTCTCCTAAATAAAATTTTCCTCTTAAAGTTTCTAATGAAAAAGGTAAAGTTCATTATTATGTGAAAATCATGCATGAAATCATTATGTGGGCCATGTTTCATTATTCAAATTATGTTTATATTACAAAGCATTTTAAAATGCAATACTTTCATGGGGTTTCCCGTTTAATTGTGTCAAGGGGAATGAAATAAATGTGTAATGAGAAAGATTTTAAGTAAATTAGAATAAAGATACAAAGATTTATGATGCATTTACATATATGATGCAACATATTCCATTTTCCACTCATCGGCGATTGGCATCATTAAAATGGGAAGTATTCTTTTCTCAAAAGAAATGGTGACCATATTTTACCCTTGGTAATGTTGGAATTTAATGATAATAATTTTTCAAGTGCTTTCTTCTAGTAGTCTAATGTTTTTATCTGGAGTACTTTTTAAGTAACATACATAGAAACTTTGAAATAACAATCTTCATTGCTTGAAAGAGTTTTGTATTAAAGTGAGACCTAAAACCCATTCGAAACATTTAAAGATGTGGATAAGGAGAAGAAAACTTAAGAATTTGTAGAAAATCTCAAGATTGTTATATAAGATACTTCAAATTAGGTCATATGTATATAAGGTTGATGATTTCAAATATAATGAATCTCTCTTGTATGTGGTACATTTTCCATATGCATACAATTCATTTACAATATCTACAAATTATGCAAAGTCCATGTAATTATTACTTTTCAATTCACATACTTATTACAACATTTCATGTAGTTTAAGTATACAACTTATACAATAAAAATAAAGACAATTTTACAATCTTATTGCTGAAACAAATTAATTATAAATTAGGCATGTCTCAAAATAAAATAGATAACTAGTTCTTTGACTTTTTATGGCTATCATGCATCTCATTTCAACTTGTTTGCATCTATATATCCATCTAGTACACTTGAAATTGTGAGTACAAAATAAAGGTTGAGCCAATAATCATAAGATTAATATACATAATAACATATTATAACATATGAAGTAATATATTATTTAGGATCATGCCAGATATAAGGTCATGATTTAACAATCATATACTTATGCAATACTATAAGCATACACATTTTCACATATTCATTGCATTTATTATTCCTTTATATTTATTTAATTTTTACTTTTGGACTCAAATATATTCTTTTATTTTAAACTAATAAGCCACTATTTTGTATGAGAATATCACATTCAAACTTTTTTATGACACTTTATGAGTCGAAATATCTTATTGCATTTCTCATTGACAAGCTACAATCTTATTTAGCAATATTATATTTAACCTTTTTCTCGATAGACCACTTTCCAATCTTACAATCTTTTATTGGTATTATTTTACTTACGTATCACATGTTCATATATTTATAATTTTAATAGATGGCTCACATGCTTACCATGCAAATATGTCAGGCACCCCACCGACATCAATACCATTAGATCACAAAATGAACATCAGAGTCACGAGATACAATATCTAAGTGAGGACAAATAAACAAACCATAGGTGGGGACCCGACGGTAAGACAAACACTAACTCAAAATCCAAAGTATATATATAAAGACATGTTTTTAAACATTTAATCACACTAAAATTTTCCCTTTCACACATCTCTTGGAAATGGCTCTCCTGTAACAGCATCATTCCCAGTTCTCGGTGCAGTGATTTCATGACCTGTGATGAAGCACTAATGAGACATATATATCTCAGCAGATAAATCCATTATGTAACCAAGTAAAATAAATCTCCAGATATAAAAGACAAGCCGTGAAACATGATAAAACAAAATCCATCTCATAAGCGGTGAAAAATAAACCATATGAATACCTTCTTATCAAATGTCATGCAGTATCAAAAGTAAACCAGATAAACATGTATATCAATTTCCATTTCCATTATTTTATATGTTATATACTTACTGGGCTCGATTCCCTTCTGAATCATTATCCTCTGGATCCAATCATCATATCAAATGATCTTCAGCTGGCATCCATCCAGTCATAACACTAGGCAGATATCTGATCCGAAGACCGATACCCTGCGATCTCATCCGCTAGGCCTAGTGCCACCAGGCAGGTATAGTACTGATACCCTGCGATCACATCCGCTATGCCTGGTGTCATCAATATATACGAAGGTCATGGTACACATACACACTAGGCAGATATCTGATCTGAAGATCGATACCCTGCGATCTCATCCGCTAGGCCTAGTGGTGAGGATAATGTCTCCAGGAATCCAATTTTCATTTTTATTTTCCAACCATGTCACACATGTGATAAATATGCCAAAACCATATCAATATGTCCAACCAATTATATTTTATCTCATATTATGCTTTTTGTTTCAATTTCCTTTTTGTCATCTTTTATGCTTTCAGTTCAATCAGAGAATAACACCATAAAACATATATCAAGCCATGAGATAAAAATCATGTAAAGAAAAACTGTAATGCAGCCCGTAAGAAACCATGTATCGAAATATAAATAAATACTATTGTGCTTTATCACAGGTTACGAATTTATCTACCTGGATCTATTATTGCAGGACCTCTATTCTCAATTTCTGGAGTCCCTACAAGGTCACATGTGCAAAATAATTAAAATAAATAAAAAGGTTTTAAGTCACAAAAACAGCTTTCTAAAAGCTTTCCCAAACAGCATTTTTCCCAAAATTTCTTTTCGCGGTGCTGGACCGCCCGCTCCCAGCTAGCTGGACCGCGCGCTCCGCTGAACCGGCCTGCGGTTCAGCTCCGCGGTTCAGCCGACTGAACCGCGCCCCTCTCTCCCTCTCTCTCTCCTCCGCCTCAGCCCGAACCAGGCGCCTTCCGGTTCGGTTAACCGAACCGGTTCAAACAGGATCATCCCTGTTTCTCACCCGACGCTGCTTCCCTCTCTCCTCGCCGCCGCTCGCGTCCGGCGGCTTCTAGCCGCTTCCACGGTAATTTCTCGTTTCCCCGAATCCCTCTCCGGGAAATACCAAGCTCCTCTCGACTTCTTTCGCACTCCTCGACGACCAGTTTGCCGGAAAAACATTCCGCATCTCGCGGCCGACAACTCCGGCCACTCCTTCGGCAACCCAATACGTCTCCGGCCGAAAATAAACATTCGGCCGGCCTCTCTTACTCTCCCCCCACTCAACAGAACCCCAACATAGCAAAATAAAACGAACCATCTTACCTTGCCGCAGTTTCTCCGGCGAGCTTCCCAGCTTCCGTTAAATTTCCGGTAACTTTTCGCAATCGCTCAAAATTTTTCCAAACAGCTTCTGTGCTTAAGAGAATTAACTCACCCGGGCTGATATCCTCGCCCGGGTGGACACGTATGTGTTAATTTTGCCTTGTACCGACACGTTCGTGATTTTTTGCAGAACACCCCCTGAACTTTTCCAAATTACAAATCTACCCTGGCCTGGCCGACAATTCCATATTTACAAATTTACCTTCCGCCATCCGATTTTAAACTAAATCGGAAATCCTAAATTGCAGATATATCCCGGATCTGAAATCCTGAAATTACAAATATATCCAAAACTTTAAAAATTCATAACTAATTATCCAAAATTTCAAAAATTACAAACTTACCACCGTTGGACTCGTCTCACAGAGCTCTTTCTATAAAAAATATAAAAATACAAATAAGAGAAAATTAGGGCTGTTACAAAATACTTAGTCATTCACAAGTTAACAAATATCTATTTAAAAATTTGCTTACATATCATGCTTATTATGTAATAATATGCATGCGTAACATGTGAAGTGAAGCAACACAATATCATGTCATGTAACTAATCTATGTTAGTACATAAGATCACATTATTACTTCAATCTTTGTTATTACATGCTACACAAGATTATACTTATCATTCATCAATACATTAAGAATACTTACACAAGTGTTAGATGCTTACACAAGGCTATGTTAAGCAATCATAAGTACAACAAACATATGTACTAACAATGCCATAATGCCTACCTCAAAGTTGGAAGTGTTTGGAATTTAGTTTTCTCTATTTTTCTCTTCTTGGTGTATAATCATACATAAAGCATACTTCATAATTTGTTATTATTTTTATGCACTAGCTTTACTTTTTTTATTATAGCATTTGATGGTTTTAATGGCTACAAAGTTGAGCTCTATGTCCCTACAAACTCTCCCTTAACATGTGCAATAGCTCTTCTTGCTCTATTAGACTTTAAAATGCAAAGGAGGCTTAAGGAAAAACTTAACTATCTATTATTTTATTACAACATCTGATAACTCCAATTGCTACAAATTTGAGTATTAAACCCTCACAAACTATCCCCTAGCATGCATAATCTCTCTTCCTATTTTGTAGTACTTTAAAATTCAAAGGGTGCTTAGGGAAAAACTTCCCCTTGGTGATGTGTTGCTTCCTTCCAAAGAATCTTCATCTTTCCTTTTTATTCCTCTTTTTTCTCTTTCTCTCTCATGAGACCCTTTTACTTTCTCTTTATTGAATTCTATTTCCTTAAGTTCTTCTCTTTAACTTCTTACAACTAATAATAATGAATCACCTCTTATGTTATTGTTGCAAATGTTAGTGGACAACATCATGAAACTAGGATTTAATGCACAACCCTTGATTAGCCAAGAGATGCCTCCTCATGTTGTTGATTCCTACCCCCTCCACTTGTGAAGAAGCCCAAAGGATAGACAACAACAAGACAAAGAGATTAAGGTTAGGGTTTTACATGGTAGTGGAAGGAGAGAATGAAGGAGAGGCATGAGGTGAGAGCTAGGATGGGATTGGGTTTAGTTATACATGCACACACACACATATAATATTAGCATTATGTAGACATGTTATTAAATTATTTAATATAAAACTTCAACAATTCATAGTAAATCAAAAGAGATTCTTATTTAAGTGAAATAAATATTGTTGGATTAGTCTTTATGAGCTTTAACCATTAATGTTTTTATTTTTATATTTTTGATTATTTTATTTTTTAGTTAAGTTTGACATATTTTATGATACATTCAAAATGCTTACAAATTTATTTCAAAATATTAATATAACATTGTTGTATTATGAAATTAAGGATATTATAATCCTTACCCTTCTAAGATTTTTTTCTTAAAACTAAATAACTTTGGGTTTCTCTTGAATAACTCCTCGTCTAGCTCTTATTTTACTTCTCTTTCACTTTGATTTATCCATAGTACTTTGACCATAGGAATGGATTTCTTATT
Source organism: Vanilla planifolia (assembly GCA_023846275.1). Taxonomy (NCBI): domain Eukaryota; kingdom Viridiplantae; phylum Streptophyta; class Magnoliopsida; order Asparagales; family Orchidaceae; genus Vanilla; species Vanilla planifolia. The sequence continues at coordinate 58,183,118 of CM043865.1, forward strand.
CAGCTATTTTATTTCGTTGGCTAGAATCTTTACTAGCTTCTCAACATATCTTAAATTAGGTTGAATTTTTATAAGCTTAAGTCATAGCACATAACATGTGAAGGACCTGTTGTATACTTTTTCAATTTAAACATATGGAATACATCATGTAATCCTATTAAAGAAGGTAATAAAGTGACTTAATAAGTAACTTTACTGATCTTCTCTATAATTTAGAAGTGTTCAATATATCTTGGCCTCAATTTAACACCCTTCTTAAATCTACTTATTGGGCTTACTTTGAGGAATGTGTGCTCTCATTGTATACAACTTTCTTATATTTGTTATTAAAGTATTTTCTTTATCTACTTAATGTATTTTAGATATTTTTGTCATAATCATTTGAATCTTTTAAATAGTCTCTCCTATCAACTCATGTCTTATCATAGAACTTTTAGTTTTATTATATCAACATAATGATGATTGACATATCCTAATATATAGCATCTTATATGATGCCATCTTAGTGCTGGATAAGTAGTTATTTTATGTGTAAATGAATAATAACCCATATTTTATTATTTTAAAATTATCGAATCTGAGTATTTAATTTCATTATTTTAAATTTGTTTAGATAATGAGAAAATAATATTATTTTGTACATCTCTAAATGCATTCTTGATGAATCAACTTGAAACTTGACTATGAATATATTTTTGGAAAGAGCATGCTTGAGAAATCCATTAGTATGTTTATTGCAATCTTTGAAAATAATTCAGATTTTTTATGAATTTTTGAAGATAGAAGGAAATGAAGAATAATTTATAAAAATTATTTTCTTTAAAATATCCCTTCTTACAGTCCTAATTCCTCTCCTGTCTTATTGACTCAATGCTCACAAAATGGGGATTAAGGGCCCCCTCTCTCTTGCTAGAATTACTTTAATAGAATCTCTTTGGGATTGATTTTTTTGAAAGATTTGCAGTGTTTTTGTCACACCTTATTTGACATCTCATTTTAATATTACTCTTAATAATTTTAAGATTAGAATAATCAAAGTTTAAATAAAGTTAGAGGATACTAACAATTTAACCAAGAGAAAAATAATGGTAAAGTTTATCCTAATTTATGTTCAAATTATTTAATTTTATAAATTATGTCAAAAGAGACTACTATGCTTAAAAAATTAAACAAATAAAATTTTTCTTAAATTTGTCTATGTTTCTTTTATATAAGTCAATAATTAATAATAATAATAATAATCATAAGAGATATATATAACATTTATAATAATAATAAATTCATAAATATAATCTTAATATAGTCAATTCAACAATACACCTATATAATCAAATATTCCATCTCCAAAAGATATCATAATTACCAATACTTTTTAATATAACAAAATTCATAATTTTATTATTAATTTATAGAGCATTGGTTAGAATATATAGATCTAGATATGTATATCAAATATTTAGTTATAAATACATATATTAAGACATCACCTCAAATATAACCATCAATATTTTCTTTAAAATATATAAATAAAAATATCACAATCTTTTAAACAATAGGCTATTAAACTTAAGTGTAGCTAAAATTTTATATCTCTTGATATTTTAGGATTTTGACTTATAATATAAGTACATCATGAGTTTAGAAGCCTAACAAATAAATTTATATTTAAACAATAATATAAGATAAACTATAACAATAAGATAAACTATAAAAACACTAACAAGTAATATTAAATAAGTTCTTATCATCACGTAAAATTGTATATAAAATAAATTAATAAAAACATGATATCAAGATTTACAAAAAAGTATAAACATGTAATAATATGTGACCAAACTATAAAAATATATAAAATAATCAGCACAAAAAATATATATATATATATAACTTTTAATTATATTTATATATACACATCTCTCTATTGATTATCATTTATTTTATTCATTTGAAATATAATCTCTCAATATGTTTATAGATTATTTTGATTTTAGTATTTTCTCTACTTTTTCATAATATTATTTATTATCTATTTTAAAGCACGTATATTTATCATCAAGATCTAAGTATTTATCAAATAATCATTATTCTAATATCATGAGACCTCATCTCATCTATATCATATCTACATTAAGTACACAACATACAGATCTTATATCATATCATCTAATATGACATCATAACATATAAACCTATCATATAAGTATCATATGATGTCTGTCTCATAGTGAATCTCATCTCTAAGTTGTTAAATCATAAAGTAAGCACGTAGCTCATCATATGTCATATCTATATTATTATGGATCTTATCTCTAATTGTTATATCATATAATAAGCAACTTATCACATATCATAGCACATCATCTCATCTTCATTCATAGTGATAATAAAGTATGTTAATTAGAGTTGATGTCATTAGACAAATATCATCATTCTTATCTTACTTATTCTAGTTATAATATATTTATGATACATTAATATCATCATTGATAGAATCATCACAAAAAAAACTCATATAGTTTAAATTATATGAAGTACTCTCATGGTTTCATGTCATAGATATTTATCTTTTAATTAATTCTTTTTAGTTCTTATTTCTTTTTTACTTTCTCTATTCACTTTTTTACTAACTTTTCATATTTCATATCACTAATATCACTAAATTGATCAATTATTTCATATATCTATTTTACTTTTTCATTATATAATATATAAAAATGATAGAGAACATAATGTAAAATGATATTGAATACTGAATAATCATAACATAATATCATATTTATATTATAATTATTTAAAGTTTATCTATCTGCTCTCTTTGGAAAAATGTTTATATTAACTTTTCTTTTTCTTTACCTTCTTATAAATTAATGATTAAGTACCTAATTAAAAAATTATACTTTCTTTTTTATTTAATATTGATTCACAAAATATTCTTAAATATATGAATTCATAATTTAATTATAAATTACTCATTTTTGAACAATGTTATAAAGATAACTAATGTAATTTGTAATTCTACTTTAATATTATCACACAAATCCAACTCTCTTATTATGACTATTATTTTTAAAACAACATTATTGAAAAGAGAGTTCAATGTTATCTGTTTGAGCTTTATTCTCACTTTAATTAGGCAATTCCACTAATGAACTTACATTGATTTATAGAAAAACCATCAAGCTTCTTTCTTATGTCTGTTAAAGATGAGAAAATACATAATAGCTCACTAATTCTCCCTTCTTTATATAAAAAATTAAAAGCACAACCCTCGATCGTAGGTGCTAATGCTTGGATTTATGAAAACAACCCCTTCCCTATCTTGATTTTGATTTAAAATGCTAAAAACTAAATTCCTTTCAACTCCTCCCAACTTAATAAGATGAAATTATGTAAGAAATCGAAGTAAATCATAACCTTTTCTCCTTTTTTGATAACCTATTTGTGACTATGTTCTTTCTGTTGAATCAAAGAAAAGGAGCAACAATAGTAGTTCACGAGTCCTTAATCTTGGTTTTGAAAACTCCATTAGGTTTCACGATAATGACATTAAGAGGTAAAACATATATTTTAAATTTCATAGATTTTTATGCAACATTATGAGTGAGTTGTGTATCATATAAGAAAATTTATTTTTATACTATGATTCAAGTTTGAATTAATATGGATATCGAATCAACACTTACAAAAATAAAATACTTATATAAGGTTAGTAATGCCACATATAGAACTAATGTTGATAAAATGCCTTATATATGATTTTATTTATTTTTTAAAATCTTAGTGCATTTAAAACATCATTTTTATGTTATGTTTCAAATTTCACCACATTTGGCTTGGCTTTTATTGATTTGGTTAGTCAAATAAATTGGAATAACTTTTAAACATTTTAATCATTAGAAATCCAATATCTTGAATCAATAAAAATTTATTTGTTGCATAATATATAGTTTTTCTATTAACTTATTTTTGCTTTCTTTGTAAGACATTGTGAATTGATTTTTATGCTAGGTTTGTGATTTGTTCTCATTATAAAGAGTTTTTGTTTTTTGGTTGTCATTGAATGATTAAAAAAAAGTTTGTGATGGGTTGTGATTGATCCATCAAAAGGTGTTTATGAGTTTTGCTTGATCCTATGAGAAGACATTTATATTTATGGGGACTTCACTTGCTCAAATTGAGTAAAGGAGTGGTTAGTAGTGCTTGGCTTAAATGAATACTTGGGGATAGACTTGAGCCAAATATTTTTATTGAACAATCTAAACATCTCTTATGTATTATTTTTATTAAATTTATTATTTAACTTGTTAAAATAACTTAAATTAAATAACACATATGTTAACCAATATAAAAACAAATTGATAAAGCCAAATTCATTCCCTCTTGGGCTTACCTATCATGCCAAAATTATGTTCCTCTAAACTTTAATGATGTTGCTCCTTGTTAAATAACTATCTAAATAAATTTTTGGCTTAATTTAGTTAATACTTGTTTGCTATTTGTTAAATCTATTTTTTAAATGATGTGTAGAACATTTCATGAAGTTTGTTAAGAATATCCCTTTATAATCAAATTTTCACTATGAAAATAGTGAAATTAAAATTATTGATTAACTTAAGCATTTGAGTTTGTATTTTTTCCATTTATCTTTTTATTCATGAAATCAAAAACATATTTTCTAACATTTTAATTGTTTTCCTATAAAAGGCTAACTTGTTGTTCAACTTATTGATCCAAGTTTACTCAAGATTAGTCAAGATCCATTGTTTTCTATCATACAATACAATGGTTATCGAGTAAATTATTTTAGTTTTCATTTGTAGAGCTACTTAATAATGGTGACTATATTAAGAGTTATTGTTGTGGTCATTACTTAAAAAAACTATTGTGACATAGTGATGGACATAATAGAATTGGATTATTTTAGTTAAGATAATAATATGGTATTGCTCAAATGTGATTTATATGTAAGTGAGTATAACGCTTAAGTTAATTTTTGTTATGGCTTTTGTTGATGTTAATTACAAGCCTCAACTTGTTGTGGATGAGCCATTCACTCTAATAAAATAGAATATGCAAGTCCATTATGCATTGTATCCAGATAGATTAGAGACAAGAACATTTTGTCCCTTGTATGCAAAACTAAATCGTATTTAATTGATGGTAAACAAACTACTAAAAATAGTGAGGATGAAATACCATAAGGATGACCAAGAGATCACAAATCTATTCATCTCGACAACACATGCTAATGCCCAAAATGTTGCAAAAGAAAAATGATCCATTTGAGGAAATTGAAAGTGAGAATTGCAAAGTATTGTAAGCAATATTCACAAGAGAGCTACTTTATTAGATTGTGTTATTGAAGAAGTTTATTTTGATGAAGAATAATACAAAAGATCTTGATTGAACAGATGAGAGGAACAACAATGATAAAGAAATAGAATTAAAGTAAGATGTCATCTAAAGTGTTAATTTTAATTACTATATGTACTAAATCCAAAGGCCCAACTTATCCAACATATCCTTTGAAATACTATCCTTCCTAAAGTTGGTGGCATCGCACATTGGATTGTTCTTTCTATATATTACATCCTCTCTAAATTATGAGTATTAATGCCCTATGGCTATACCCTAGTTAGATTTGATTATCTCATGTTTTTCTTTTGTCATGTGATCATATAATCATATGTATCACTTTATCTATAATAGAGTAATGCGTTTAGCTTAATGTATTAACATAGTTAAAACCATGTACTACTGGTCATGTTATAAACTTATTATGTATTTATGACATGGATCCATCATATGCTATGGACTTCTCTTCTATGGATATATCACAAACGTTCTTTTTATAACAAGTCATATTCATTTTATTTAGTTCACTTCGTCTTAAGTAATAATTGCATTAAAAATGATAAAAGAGTGAGAAATATTAGTAACAAAAATTAACATTCTTGTTTGAAGTTAATAAATACTATTAAATACATCATTATGATATTTTGCTTCAAGTTTGAGGTCATTTGAACATATAAGGTCACTTAAGTAAAATATGTCATATTAAGCACCCATCTTCTTTACCACTCATTATTATGAATCAACCTAAATATAACAAATAGATTAGGGATTAGAATTAGAAATTAATGATTAAGAATTTGAGATTAAAGATTAAAGTTTATGAATTAAAGATTAGGGAGTCAATGTAGAAAGCAATTTCTTGTGCTAGCGATCAACTATAAATTTAGAATACCTTCTATATGATTTAATAAAGTTGGATGACAGTCAAGCAAGATGGAAATAGAGAGATGGTTGGAGTAAGAGAGTAAAAGAGAAAGAATCGAAATAAACATACAACAGAGAGAGAGAGAGAGACACACACAGAGACCAAGTGAGTGAAAAAAGAGAAGAGAGAGCAAGGTGACAATTTTGTTAATTCAAAATGTCATTTAATACATTTTTGCTATTTTCTTTTGAATTCAAGGGAATACCCACTTTCAATGTTAGCCCAAAGAGCAAAACAAGTCCAAACAATTGCCCAAAAAAATACTAAAATAAATATCTTATCATATAAAATTCAATAATAATGATAAATTAGCCTTCCAAAATAAATATTTCCACATTTAACAATAAACCAAGCACTTTTCTCCAACGGCTATAAAGCAATGGCATGTGGCAGGCGACCATTTTCTTTCTTCTCCACTATTAGCGGTAGCGTAGAGACGACGGCGACTGCGTACGGCCTGGCCTGTCTTTTCTTTTATTTTTGAGAGAATCTCTAATGCCCAGAGATTGGAGAAAGAGTTCGCTGGGGAAGACGAGGGAATGGCTTCCCCTCAGCTGCTCCTGGCTTTAGGTTTTGCAACCCTGCTTGCCTCCAATGCGATTGCTCACACCGGTAAGCGAGATTTGAACCATCTGACATTTTAATTCCTTGTTCTTTGATTTGCTCTTTGTGCTAGCTTTTCTTCATGCCATGTTTCCGTTGGGTTTCTCTAATCAGCAGAGCAGAGGTGCTTTAGAAGTTTTGTTGTTTCTTTGGCTGCTCATGCTTTGCTGTTTGGTGCTTTGGTTAGGATCTCTTGGAATAGCATAATTCGAAATGAACACTGCTGCATAAGTGTAAAACAATTTTCATGGCATTTTAACTTGAATTACCCAAAGCAAAAAGTGTCTTGAATATGTTATAACCTTTTAAATACGCAAAATAGTGAAAGAAACTGTTCCATATAGTTCATTTGGGAAAAACTAAATGAGTGAAAACGTGTAAGGAATTTAGAAGACATGGTCGAGGTATGTGAATGCAAGATCTTAAAGAAAATGATTTCTAGATGTAAAAAATATTCATAGTTATATTAGAAGATATCTTTCTCATGAATTGTACCCTAATTGGTGTACAAGTTGGTAGCAACATCGACAAAATTAGAAAACCATGAACATAGAAACAGGGATAGAAAAGAGAGAAAGGAAGCTACAAAGATTTTGATATGATGGGTATGAAAAAGATAAAATTAATTAGTTACAAAAGTACGCAAGATCACCATTTTATGATTAGCTATGATCAAAAGATTACCTAACTCAAAAAAGGAAATATTTTGGGTATGGTTTGTAAACATTTTTTTTAAATTAAATTACAAAAAACAATTATACAAATAAATTAACAAAAGTACATGCTAACTTGGTCCAATTCCTGCAACAAAGGAATTTTCTTATTCTAGCTCACCAACTATAGTTTGGAATTTCATTTGAATAGAGTAGATAAGAGCCCATAATATAACATGAATATGAGAAAAACAGCAAATTCCTTCCTATATTTAACCTTTATTCTTAGAAGTTAACCTCATAGTTTCTTCTTCTTTGCCAACCTCTAGTGTAAGTCTTAATTCTCCAAGAAAAATCTTATTCTTTCCTTCACTTATGGTTTAAAAGATGTGCACACTTTGATATAGTATTTGTCTCTAAGATGAGTGTCATAAGAAGATTTATTTTGCCTAGTTATCCTTTGAATTTTATATGATTGTAACCTTCCTTCTTGTGCATGTATGAGTAAGAATGGGGACCAAGATTATCACAATTCTAACAATCATAATTCCACTTTTCCTTTGAATTTTTGAGTCCAAAGTGTTTGGGCTAATTCTAACCTTTGCTCTTATTAGGATGCCTATTGAACATTTTGGGTTTGTCGTTAACCAAGTACGATTTAGACAAAATCTCTATTGTTTTTCTATATCATCATTCTACTATTAGTTTTCTCAATCTTAAGTATCATATTCTCTAAGGACTTATTATTTCTCATATATTAAATGCTATTCTTAATCTTTTCATAACCAAGTAATCTTTCAATCAAAATAACATATAATTTAGATTCATTTATTGATTATTTATTTTATTAATTAGAACATGATGTTAATGAAAAGTACTGTTAATTTTAACATCTTAAAACATGGAAAGCTTTGTACAATTTTATCACCAAACCATCCTCTATAAAATTATTCTTAACTACACCCTAGATTTCATATGTATAACCCATTTTGCAATAATGTTAAGCAAAATGGTGGCTAATGCATTTAAAAACATGCTCTCTTGAAAGTCTTACTAACAAAGATTGAAGCAATTAATTTAGCATTATAATTATTAAATTTTTATTTAATCATGGATTTTCTTTGTTCTATGCCAAGGATATCAATAGTTAACATGATTTTAGTTTTTTGTTGTTTAAAATTATCACTAATAAAAGTTTCAATCTTGCTCACAATAGCTTCAATTATGTAGCAATAAATATTGATTCATGTATGTTAAGAAACTCATGAAAATCTAAAAGGAGATGAAAAATCCTATCATTGAGATGTGTGAATACTTCCCATAAGAATTAAATTTTCCCATAGAGTTAATTTCTTAGTGTAGAGACCACTTGTGACAACACTCTCAACATCACATCTTACATGACATGCACTTGTTAATAGGTTAATCTTTGTATTCAACTATTGTTTATACATCATTTTGATAACATACATCCCAAAATCAAAAATAATAATCATAGAAATACAAGAAGAAAATTGATGTAACACAAGATAAAAAAGAATTGAGAGTGATAATTGAGTGATGTTTTAAGGAAATAAAACATTGGATAAGTGAGATTCTTAATAAGCACCAAAGTGAAGGGGTACAAGGATAAATAAACTTAAATTAGTTACAGAAAAAAGAATATAAATTTTATATGTAATACTATTCAGATACCCTTTGGGGGCAAAACTCATTTGGGTCGGGATCGAATGACCCAATAGAATAAGACCTTAATATACTGAAATTAAACTATCATACATAATCGTTTTATCATCAATAATTTCAATTTCCTTAATACTTTTGTCGTTAGTTTTGATGCAAAAAACAGTGAGGTTTAATTAGGTATGACTTGTGCATAAATTGTCAATGCAAGCTCTTGATAGAAAAGGGAAGAGACAGAAGCAAATAAATTTGAGCAAGAGGTTATTTGAGAATTTGAGCCAAATATAATTGATTGATACCTAATGTTATTTAAATTTTGAAGATAAAATTCCCATAAGATGAAAAAATCATAACTCCAAAATTTACATTGGTGTAAAAATTTGATTATTTAATAATAATGTAAAAATGATGATTTAAATTATCTTAGCATATGAGTTTTGATAGTTAGAACATGAGAATTGGATTTGGAAAGCAAAAGTAATAATTTTTAGAAGTGTCTCATGAAGCATGTTATAATGAAGTACCACAATTTTTGAGAATAATTTTATAATTGGATAGAGTTTGTAAAAAAAATTCAATGATAATTAATTTATAATTTTTAAAAATCAAATAAATTTACTATGAATTTTAATATAAAATCATTAGAAAAGTGTTAATTTGATAATTAACACTTTTCCAACTCAAGCTCTTGATAGAAAAGGGATATGGCAGAGGTCGAATCAATTTGAGTAAAAGTTATCTAAAATTGAATAAGATATAATAGATTAATACCTAGAGTTGTTTAAATTTTGAAGATAAAAGTTTTATAAGATGTGTAGATTGTGATACCCTAACATTTGTGTTGGTGTAAAAATTTAAGTAACATTACTATAAAAATAATGGTTTGAATTATTTCAGCATATGATTAGAACATGATAATTGGGTTTGGAAAGTAAAAATAATAATTTTTTGAAGTACCTTATAAAACATATTGTGGTAAAGTAGCATAGATTTTGAAAATAATTTTATAATTGAATAGACATGTAGAGACATTCAATGGTAGTTGATTTTTAATTTTTTGAAATAAAATGAATTTATTATGAATTTTGTTAATAAAAGCATTAAACAATTGTTAATTAATCAAATTTAATTTATTAAGGCTATTAAAAATGATAAGGAAATCACATTTTGTCCTTGTTATGCTTGAAAAGGAAATTTTACTTTGATATGTTAAGCAAAATAAATATGTTTTAAAAAATCACCTTTCACTTTTGACCATTTTATTTTATTTTACACTTCTTATATGTAGTCATTTCGATTTTTTATTTCCTATTTACTTTTTTCACCTAGACTATAATCCAAGATAATAACCAAATAATCGTCCCAAATAAAACATTAATTCGTCAATGGTGGACATTCTCTAAGAGGGAAATGACAATGATAACAACTCTAAAACCTACAAATGAATCATCCAATTTTAATAATTAATCAAATGTTAAAATTCTAAAATTCAAATAAGTACTTATAAATTTTACTTTATTCTTATACATTCATAGCATTTATCATAATATATTCACTATTACTAACTATAAATGCCAAAACCAAAATTTATATCTTCAAAACCCATCACAATCTTGCTAACTCATGCAACTTATGGAGTATTAAACCATCATGCTTAACATCAATCATCTATTTGTGTGATGCATGTGCATGCCCTATTATATAAGCACAAAATAAGATTCTAAAGTGCTTATCAAGTATTTCACTAAATAAAGGATGATAAAATAGCAATAATAACATAACAATATCAAAATAAACTAATACCTTATAACAATTTAAATAAAGAAAGTTTAATGATATCTAATACATGAGTAATAGTAAGATAAAAAGCTCATTTATTTCCTTGTCATTTCATTTTTTTTTTGTATTTTATTATTAAGATGTTTTTTCATTAAAAAGTTTTATCAAGGTGCTTACATATCAAAGTACTTGTTTATTAAGATACTTTCTCATTATAATACTTGTTTATCAAAGTATATTTTTCATTAAAGTACATTTTTCTTAAGATATTTTGATTTTTAGGACGCTATTTTCTTTGTGATTATTATCTTCATTTCCAAGCATATCACATATCATATCTATATGCCTCTACTCATAGGTACTAATATCAATCACTGCAAACATCGTATCACATCAATGTATGCCTTTACATAAAATGCTAGTGACGAATGTCATAACAAAATAAGGTATGATTTTAGACTAGTACCTTGTCACATTACATAAAATACTAGTGAAAAAATCTAAAGTCATACCATATTAAGATATAATTTATGACTAATATTTGTCCCCCCACACATAGTCTGTGATATCATACCTAAATTATGAGATAGTGTCTTAAGAAAACTCATATCTCATATAATGCACCAATCTTATAAATCTTATGTTGTGTATTATGTCATAATATCATAATATTTTATCATATTCTTTTTATTTTTTTAATTACTTGAAAATGTTATTATCATCTCTGTTATCCCATAAATACATGTAATGCATGTAAAATACAATGTAATATCATATATATATATTAAAAAAATACAACAATCAAACCTATGCTAATATTAACTATGTCATGAAGACGTAGTGTCAGGGATGATATAATAATAATACATTTAAATGATAATAATTATATTTATTTATCTAAATTATATGATGTTATTTTGTCTCTTGTTTGGACTTCCTTTCTTATACCTATTAGCAAAGTTTAACAACATAACTAACTATTCCATAAACAAAGGCTTTTGTCACCTTTTCTTATTATAATTAATAACAATAAAATTTTAAAAATCACAATATAATAATTCTCCCAATTTCTATCACTATGATCAAAATATGCAAAACTACACAAAAGTCTCTATAGAATATCATTATTAGATAATTCAACAATGGCTGAAGTTAGAGATTCCACAATTCTTATTAGATGGTCATCCTTAACTGAATCATTAAGAACATTCGTTCTTAATGCATTCTAACTATAGATTTTCTCCTAACATGGCTTTGAATTTGAACAAATTAAAAAGAAAAGGAAATCTTCAAGATTATTACAATTAATACAAATACATAAAAATTAAAAGTATTAATATCACTTTAATTAAACCATAACATATTATTTTAGTCTCTTCTTTAGTTGGACTCTATAACTCTGAGAGAATAAGACCTATCTTTTGCTACCATCGATATCATCAACAATATTATCCTCGTCCCTTAGGTTCCTCCAAACAATTGTCTAGCTTAAACTAACCCTTACAATGACATTATTTTCAAACTTTTGGAGATAATAGACCATAAGAAGGGACATGACATGAAGCTATTTGGAATTAAAAAGAACTCACAAATTGAATCACATACCATACATCTTATCAAACAATATAATACCTCGTTAATAATTCAACAAAAACTCTTAGATTAAAACCCTTTGGTTCTGGTTTTTCAAATATTTACTTCATACAACTCTTAGCAATTATTACCATGCTACTTACTTTGTACCTCTTCTCTCCCTCAATTTAGACTTTAGTTAAATATTTGTTGCCTCAATGACTTCCAACTTTGGTACTTAGCTTAGTGATAAAGTCTTTGATGTAATCGTAGGCGATTTTGAGTTCAAGTCACATTGGAGTTATAGGAACACTTTTCTTTAAATATATATATATATATATATATATTAAATAAAACAGAAATAGATCAGACCTTTCCAACTTTTCTTTCCTCCTATCCTAATTTTCTAATTTTTTCTTATAGTCCCATGGCCCAAATGGAAAAAAAAGATGTTAAAAAATTAACAGTGGATGATTCACGAGTGAAATGTGGTTCTTTAAATATATTTAATTTACTTAAAGTATTTAATTCAAATTTCCTTTCCAAACTCAACAAGAAAACAAAGTGATTTCATTATCACATTTAATAGATTTAACAAATTTAATTTGATTAATTAATTACTTTTTAAATATATTTTCTAAGTCAGAATAAATATATTATGATTTCAAATATTATCAATTGTCATTGAATTTATCTGGACAAATTTTATCCAATTGCAAAATTATTTTCAAAATCAAAACCATTATGCTAATAACATTGTTTACAAAACATTTCTCAAAATTATTATTTTTATTTTTCAAACTTAATTCTTATGTTTCAAATATCAAAACTCATATATTAAAATAATTTAAACCATCATTCTCGTATTAGCATTATTTAATTAGATTTTTATTGTAATGCAAAGTTTAGGGTGTTACAATTGATGAAGTGTAGTTGAAAAATTGTTGATATAGTGGGAAATAGAAAGTTGAGAATGAAGACACTAATTCATAGGCAACAATGAGTACAAAATTTACTCAAATCGTTCACATCATAATATCTTGAGACTAAAGGTAAAGGTTGCCAAAAGGTCTAAGTTTATCTTAAAATTAACAATCATTTTCCTTTAGAATTTCTTTTCTTTAAGCTATTATTTATTGTTCATTTTTGTGATTATAAAGATTCAAATACCCAATCGAATTGGAGATTTTGAAGTCAATTTTTTCTAAAACTTATTCCTAATAATTGTCATGTGTGGTTTGATGTAGGAAGACTTCTTAATTAAAACAAATTTGAATGGAGCCATAAGTTTATTGATTTCTTCTTTAAAGACTACCTCAGGTATTTTCTTATAAAAAGAAATTAGTTTTACTTTGCAAGGTGAGGATGCCACTAATTCTCCTAATACCTCTACAATTGAGTAGTTTGAAGATCACATAGAGCCATGATGAGCTATCATGGGGGAAATTGCCTTAGTTGCTATTCGTTCACCAAGAGCTAGAAAAATAGTGTAAGAAAACGAGTGTACCTTTTAGAAAACCACCTTGACATCGAGTCCAACACCAATACCAGAACAAAGCCTCCATTACTTGACACCAAATGGCTACCACCCAATGCCCAGAGCACAATGTCTTATGCTAAAAGCTCAAAGACTCCCACGGGAGATGAATATTAATAACAAAAATTCTAAACTTGTATACAATTGTTTGTAAATCAATGTCCCATTGTATGAATAGAGAGAGAGAGAGACAATCATATAAAAGAAAAAACATTCAAAATTACTCAAAAAAATAAATAAAAACTTGAATATAAACAAAAATATTGAAAAGAGAAAAAAATTAACAAAAACTTATTAAAAAGAAGTTTAAAAGTATTGTAAATATTTTAAATATAATAAAGAAAGATATTATACAAATAAATGTCTCATCAATACTTGAAGTATTATCTTAGACAATATAGAAGAATATGGTATTAACGTTGGATCTATCAAATATATTTCAAATAATGTCCATTCTTTAGTATACAAAATAGAATCCATATAATAAGACACATCTAAGAAATTAGCTTAAGACATTAATTATTTCTAGATAAACATGATCACTATTAACTAGACAATCGCGCAAATAAATATTATTCTTTTAACCAATCTTGTTATCCTTCCAAAGAAGGTAATACTTAGTTCTCTTGGATATATTTTATATTCCAAAAGTTTCATAAGACTTAAGAGGTATAGAACTATCAAAATATTTCTAGACCTTATAATACAAATATGATTTGAATATTATAGGTAAATTCATAATAATCCTTAACTTGTACAAATTAACATCTTTATAATGTATGGAGTCCTAGAACTTATGATGAAAAAAGGTACATGTATATTCATGAAGAATATGTCATGAAGATAAAGTTTACCTAATAAAACATGAAAACCTTATTAGCTTACTTATGACACCTAATACTATTTGAGCTCAAGACATTGATAACTTCTAGATAAACATGATCACTATTAACAAAACCACTACACAAATAAAGATCATTCTTTTAATCAATCATATTATCCTTCCAAAGAAGGAAAGACTTAGTTCTCCATAGTATGCTTTATATTCTAGAAGAAACACAAGATTTAAGAGATATAGAGCTATCGAAATACCATTAGATCTTATTATACAAATATAATTTAGATACTATGGAAAAATCCATAATAATCTTAAATATGTACAAGTTAATATTTTCATAATGCATGGAGTCATAGAAAATATTATGAAAAGAAAAACATATATATTCATGAAGAATATAAACCATGCAGATAGAGGTTATCTAATAAAATATGAAGACTTTATTTTCTTACTTGTTATACAATGAATATGAAGATTTTTCATTAATAAAATATGAATTAGGAACAACACAATTTCCTTCTAAAGAAAAAAGAGGAATATTACAAATATCAGATA
The DNA here is from genome assembly GCA_023846275.1 of Vanilla planifolia. NCBI lineage: Eukaryota > Viridiplantae > Streptophyta > Magnoliopsida > Asparagales > Orchidaceae > Vanilla > Vanilla planifolia. The sequence goes on from CM043865.1 coordinate 58,198,618, forward strand.
TGTATGAATGCAATAAATATGAAAGGAATAACAAGTTTAGAATTACAAGTATTAGGAACAACATCAATTACAAAAACTTAAAAAATCAAAAGAGACAATATTTTATGGTGATAAAAAAGAGGTTTTTAAAATTCGTTCACTAAAATCTAGATTCCTTAATAAGCAAGCTTAAATATTTAAATGTCTACAAATAAATATGGAATTAAAAGGGAATGAATATCTCACTTTTATTAACTTACCTACTAAAAACAAAAAAAATTAAATTAAAAAAACCATAAAATAAAATATGTGTATGTCAATATGTATAATTAAAAATAATTGGTTTATTTTGATTAGTGATATATACACTTATAATAATCATATATATATATATATATATGAATAAATAACTAACAATCCATTAAACAAAATAATAGGAGGGGGGAATCTAATATTACAAATAGATTATTTGGTGTAAACATATATCCCGATTTTTATATAAGTCTAGATGACCAAAACATTGAGCAAACTTATATGTTATCGATAAAGTTAAAAGGATTTAAAATTTTTTCCAAGATCTGAAGTCCTTGGTATTCGATGGGAATATTGTATAACTTTTAAGTGATAATTCAACATTTAAAGTCCATCATACCAAACTAATTTGTAAAATTATTCGAGGTTGGAGTAGGAAAAATTATCCAATATAAGATATTAGATACATGACACTTAAGATTGGATAGTGATACTCAACTCTTTGTTAAGGCATTAAAACTAAGGATAAAAATGCTTATCAAATATTTTATTACTTTAGAAAACACTAATGCTATCATGGTCAAATACAAAAATATATTAACATAGTCATCATCATTATCTTTTTCATTACAATAACTTGAAGAAATGTATCTACCCTCCTGACATTACACACTAAACAAGTTTTAGACTTGATAATTTAGTGGAAGGCTAAACAATACGAATCCTTGAAACACAAAAGAAACAAGACCAACAACATATCAAATTGTCTTTATCTAATCTAAAAAAACCAAGATTAATCTTCATAAAGGCCCAATTACATATTTTTGTTCTTATTACATTATATTTTCTTGATACACAAAAAATCACTGTACATGCTTTATTAGAATTTAGTACAAATGTTAGTTTGTCATCAAAAAATATTTATATCATAATAATACTAGTTCTATTAGATAAAAAAAGTGTCTCAAATGATTTTATGGGATGACAAAGTCTAGTTACTAATAAAAAACAAAAAATATTATTACTCATTTCAAACATACATGACATTCAAAATACTTACCATTTCGACTTTGCACACTTTCACAATTTGATACTAATTGTATATTAGAGATGGATAATCTTCGCAGCCTCTCACCTACCTTTTACCATCCAATAAACATTATTTCGAACTTGACAACCATATGATTTCTCATATCTTATTATCGGCATACATTTCTCAACATTTTGTACTTCTAACACATGGTGAAAACGCATGGTCATGCTTATTGAGAATATGCATGCAAAATATGCACATATAATATATCTACAAAATCTAGATTTGAAATATTTATACGTAATATACTCACACCCTTATATTCAAATAATTCATTAAAATGATTTAACAAATCACCAAGATATTGTAGTCTCAAATTACTAAATCAATATCAAGATTTCAAGATTCAAGTTAATAGTATCATGGCTTCCCCTTCTAATAACGAAGAATTTTCCAAACAAATACAAAACCCCTATAACTCAATCTCCTATAAAAATATTCTCTCATTCTTCTCCAATATTCGTGTAAGAAAACAGAGCTAGATAAAAGAAGAAAAAACTAAAATGGTTATAAATTATAGAAAATCGAATAGCTATACCAAATTTGATGGATATATCATCCCCATTGCTAAACACTTGGTTAAGCAAATATAAGAAGCAAAATATTATAATAAATTTGAAGCCAAATTTAACTTTTAGCAAATCAAATTTCCTAATAAAAATTCAATTGAGTTAACTTCTTTTAATTATCCTCAAGATTACTGGAAATGATTGATTATGTCTTTTGGACTAAAAAATGATCATAAATATTTCAAAAAATAGATGAATTTTATGTTTGAATATATTCCATTTATTGTCATATATATATGTATATATATATATATATATATATATATATATATATATATATATATATATATATATATATTCTTTGACATTATTGAAAAGCATAAACATTTCTTAACTATAATTAAACTTGTGTTAGATCATAGAATCATAAACTTAGAAAAATAGATCTCTTTAAAATAAAAATTAATTTTTTGGGAAAAAGGATAAAAAATGGATCAATACAAATATAAGAAAGCATTTATAAAAAAAATAAAAGAATTTTTTGACACATTTAAAATCCTTAAGAAGCTACAAAAGCTTCTTAGCATTATTAAACTAAAAGAGAAAATTTATACCTAATATCTTCACAAAAGTACAAAACCTCTAAAATAGGATATTGAGCAAGTTAAATAGAAAACAAGTACAGGAGAGCAACCTTGCAAATGGAACATATATAAGATAGCTATATCCTTATTTTTGAATGAGAAAAATTGTAGTAGATAAAAAATTTAGTATAAAGCTAAAGTATATACTTTCTTATTGAAAAAAATACTCACATTACAAACATAGGCTTCAGATCAGCACAAATCAAGAGAATTTAATGCTAAACAAAATAAATCAATAATATATGCATTTAAAAAATTTAATAAAACCTAAATCAAATATGTTATTTATGACAAAGAATTGCTTGCTATCAAATTGGCAATAAAAAGCTTAAACTTATATCTTTTATATAGTCATTTCATAATTGAGATTAAAAATAATCAATTATTCAATTTTTAAAGAAAAAATAATTAATAACCTAAACAAAAATCTTAAAAGAATTAGAATTATAATTAATTTAAAAATCTTTATTTGTGATGTTAAATATATCTCTTGATATTATAATTTTATTGCTAATCTTTTAAACAACTCATGGATGAAGGGGATTTACAAAAGTTACACAAGCTCTTTTATAAGATGAAGAGAACATCTAAATTTAAAGAGGTATCTTCAAAACGACCTAAGGTGGAAGCATTAATTTCCTCAATAAAAGAGGCTCAACGAGTTGATAAGATATGAAAAGGAAAAGATACCCAATGGGTTAATAAGATCAAAGAGGCCCAACAGGCTAAAATATCTAAGTTCAACAAACAAAGGGATAACAAACTATACCAAGCCAACAAGGTGAAAAAAATTAGTACAACCAAGATTTAAAAGTACATGACTTAAAAGCTTATGACAAAATCAATGGATGTTTTTGGGCAATCCAATCAATTGATCCAAGCGCAATCAATTGTCGACAAACTCAATTAGAGAAACCTTCCATGAGATTAATAAAAATGGAATATGTTTCAAAAAAAAACTTCTTGATGTCATTATGAAATACTCTACTACATGTAGGTCCAAGGCTTTACCTTCTATTAAAACTTAATTAGCCTCTAGATAACAAAATCTAAAAGAGATCTTTTGTAAATAATGGATTTTAGATTTGATAAACCTAAAAATTCAAGATTTTATAAAACTAAATTAAATGAAATCAAGAATGAATAAAATGTGAGAATTGAAAGCTAAATTAAGAGTACATAATATGTTGCAAATCTATTAATAGAACATTTTAGAAGAGGAAAAACTTTTAGCAATCTTCAAGTAATTAGAGGACACTGAAATCTTAAGTTTTTTTGAAAATGAAGAGTATATATAAAGAATATCAAAGATCTAAACAAATAACTTATTTTTAAAAAATTCAAAGATAATATATATATATATATATATATATATATATATATAAATACAAATCACTCAAAGAAATATCAAGGTTGTATGCTTGATATATGCTCAGAAAAATTAATGACATACTCTAACAAATTCTTCATAATATTTTTATTTAAAATTTAAAATATTTGGGAAGAAAGGCAATACATTAAACACTTCGTCATAATCTAACTTTGGACATTACAAAAGGTAATTAAGAACCCACATGTCAAAGATTTCAAGAAAGATAATTTCTTTGAAAAACAAGATTTCTTAATGTAGTACTAGCATTCTTTTGTAAAAAAAGAATGTCTAAATATATATTTTTCATTTAGACATTCTATTTTTGAAATATTTATGTAAATATCTTCATTGGCATACTTAATGTGTGATAGATTTTTCATTTAAACATTCTATTTTTGAAGTATTTGTGAGATATTTTTTAAATCCAAAAAACATAACTAATCATTTAAAATATCCTTGAAAAGCAACTAAACTCAGTTGATACAATTAAATTTTTATCAACAAGTTTGATATGTAAAAAATTAGATTTGACAACAAATTTACTAGTATTTTGTTCATTATATTTGCTTAACTTAGAAGAGAAAATCATAATACTTTTAATTTGAATTTTGAAATATTAATATTAATTTAGTAATTCAATATTATAGTATTGTGAAGATTTGCCCAACTATTTTAATGAATGATTCAAATATAAGAGTGTAAGCACATTGCATATAAGTTTAACAAATTCATATTTTGTAGGTATGTTATATGTGCATACTTTAACACGCAAATTGTCAATAAGCATGACTACTAGTTTTCCAACACATTGTCTTGTTGGCGTGAAATGTTGAAATATTTAACTTGTAATAGAACGTAAGAAATCATATGATCATTAAGTTCCAAATAATGTTTATTAAATGATGAGAGATAATAAAGCTTATCCATCCTTAATATGGAGTCAACATCAAATTATGGAGGTAAGAGTATAAATTCAAAATGATAAATATTTTGACCATCATATATGTTTGTTATTTATAGTGATATTTTTTTGTATTTTATAGGTGACTAGAACTTAATGTCCCATAAAATCATTTGAGACACATTTTTTTGTCTAATAGAACCAAGTATTATTATGGTATAAATATCTATTGAAACAAAATAATTTATGCACCAAAGTCTAATAAAGTATGTGAAATATGATTTAATAAGAAATAGGTGAATTCCTAGAAATAAAAACTTTAATTTCTTGAAAACACGTTAATTTTTATTTTAATAATAAAATTTTGAAAAATTCTGAAATAGAAAGGTACAAAAGTTAAATGAGCACTGGTTGTAAATTGCTTTGAGATTGTAATTTGAGAATTTTTTTTCAAGATTTTGTAATAATTTTCATCAACTAAAAGTTGTTCAAGAATTCTTATATTTATAAGCATTTTATAATGATAATTTACAAAATATTAAATCACTAGTTAACATTCTTGAGCTTTCGTATAATTTATTTGAAAATTAATATTTAAATAAAATATCCCCAAAGACTCGAAATAATGGCTAAAAGAGTCATTGGATCAAAGCGAACTACGACCATTCGATCGTGAAAATTGTGCAATCAGATAGATGCGATTTAATCCAAAGAGCCGTTGGATCAGAGCGAACTACGACCATTCGATCGTGAAAATTGTGTAATTAGATAGATGCGATTTAATCCGTGTCTTTTAGAAATATGAAATTGATTTTGGCCATAGATTTGAATTGTGATTTGATGCAAGGATTTCAAATAATGAGATGATCGTTCGATCACGAAATGCACAACCGAATTGCTCACGTCACTCCCACAATTCAGGAGTTTGTTGTGTATAAAAAATAGTCACTTGTAGTCTCATATGACATATTTGCAAAGTTATTTTCTTCATATAAACATTCTAATGCATTTTAGAGACACTTATTTCAAGATTGATTGTCCCCTAGTTCGTTAAGGATTTAATCACCCATGCTTGCTAGTAACAACATATAAAGTGATACAAATTCGAAGATTAATGCTTCAATATGAAATTATTCCAAACGAGTTTGGGAGTGATGCACCAACCCGATTGCTGTAGCAAACGACGAATGACAAGCGGTAATTAAAAATAGTTTAGATGACTTAGAATTAGGGTTTTTTATTTTTATCTTTTTTATTATTATTATTATTATTTATTTCTTATTTAAATTATTTTTGAAACAAAAATTTTGAAGAAGTTGACCAAATAATTAAGAAATATAGATTCAAGATATTGGATCAAAAATGATGATCAAGTGTATTGAAAATATAATTTAATTAATTTATTTTTTTATATAACTTGAAAGAATATTTTAATCAAGTTTAATATTCTAAAAATGAAATTGAAATATGTAAAAGTAATGTCAAAAAATATCTTTTGATAATTTGATACTCCAACCAAGATGATCTTTATAGAATTTTACTTTTGCTCTTTTTCTACTTAAAATTCTCTCATGAATACAAATATCAACTATTTAAAATATAAAAAACTATTAAATCAAATTTATTAAAAATATTTAAGGTTTGTTATCATCAAATAAAATATCATGACTAGGGATTAATACTACAACAATACGTATAATGAATTTTTGTATATTAGAAAGACAATCAAATAAGGATAAAAATATGTAATTAGGCCTTTTTGTGGAGATCAATCATAGATTTTTTAGATTTGATAAAAATAGTTTGGCAGGTTGTTGATCTCGTTCCTTTTTGTTTCAATTATTCAAATCGTTCGAAGTTCCATCGGATTATCTTGATAATAATGCTTCTTGAAGCAATAAAATATACAACCTGCATTTCTATTTTTGGTTTTAGTGTTTAACAATGAGTTGAATATCATTGTCTAATCTTAAGAGTTGTATATCTATTATCTTACATTTTATAGTTTTCCTTGCTTAAATATTAAATAATTTTCACAAATTGTTTTTTTGTGGACTTAAATCTTGTTGTATCATTTAAGGCCATATAGTGTTCCCAATGAATACTAAAGTCTTTAGATCTTAGTTGAAATTAAATTCTTTTTAAATTTATTAATAATGTACACATTCATTCAATGTTTTGATCATCTAGATTTATACAAAATTCAAGATATATATTTGTACCAAATAAGTTGTTTGTAAGATTATTTTTTTCCTTAATTTTAATATTTAAAATATTATTAAATATTCATTCATTTATACAAATGATTATTATATGTGTATGGATATGTGATCTAAATGGACCAATTATTTTTAATTACATCATATCGATAAGTAAGTATTTTATTTTATTTATTTTATTTTTATCAAGTGGGTTGATAACATTAAAATCTTCATTCTCTTTTAATTCTATATTTCTTTTCATATATTCAAATATAAAAGTATACTTATTAAGTAATTTAGATTTTAATGAGAGAATATTATGGACCTCTTTTTAATCATCATGAGACATTGCTTTTTTTATTTTTCTAATTTTCATTGGTGATAAAGAATTGTTCACTAATATTATCTCAAACTTGTAACTTTTTCTAAAATTATTGAATCCATTCATATTTGATAGTTATAATATTCTTTTTTTAGAGAGATACTATGTTGTTCTTAATTCATATTTTATTAGTAAAAAAATTTTATATTTGCACATACAAATAAGCCAATAGAGTTTTCTTATTTTATCAAGTAATCTTTATTTTTATGGCTTATATTCTTTATAAAAACATATATTTTTTGTCATAAGTTCTATAGCTCTATATATTATAAAAATGCTCACTAGTAGATAATATTATTATAGAATTCTCTATAATATTCAAGTGATATTTGTATAATAAGGTTAAGAAATATTTCAATAGTTGTATATCTTTGAAGTCTTATGTTTCTTTTAGAATATAAATTCGTTCTTTGGAAATGGTAACATGCATGCACATGCACTCATACATATATGTATGTATATATGTATGTAAAGAGTCCATATTAAGACTAACATGACTTAAATAATCCAAAATGATTCAATGTCATACCTCACCAAATGTTTCTCATCACACTGAAGTGTCAACAAAATATTAAAATAATAACATAACTCTAAAATCGAAAATAAATTCCAAAGTCTCATGTCGTCAATCAAATCTAGAAGGTTAGCTCTATAGTAATACAATGTAAGGGCAATTATTTTCTTGGCATCAAGCTCTCCCTCTATAAAGAACTCATCCTCATGCTTCAATATGAGAAAGGTTTAAAAAACTTTCATTTCTAGACCCTATGAAGGTATAGTGCTCATCAACATTTATAATTATCTCTTGTAATTGAATAAGTGGTAAAGGCCTCTAATATATAAGTCTAGTATAATGTATATTTGTCAACATTATTACCCAACAGATGCATAACCTATCAACTAAATATGGAGATTGTTGCAAATATATTCCACATAAAGGAAATAGGGCTCTAATTATAAGAATTGGTTTCTAAATTTCATAATAAATAAGGAGTGAAAACAATAAGTCTAACTACAATCATAACAAAAAAGCACAAAGTATCAACTAAATATGGAGATAGTAGCAAAAATATTCCGCATAAAGAAAATAGGGCTCTAATTATAAGAATTAGTTTCTAAATTTTATAATAAATAATAAGTTAAAACAATTAGTCTATAAATACAATCATAACAACAAAAAAGCACAAGGTATACATGTGCTAGTTTTAGAGATAGTATCAAACTATATAAGATACATATCATATTCAAATGCATTAAAAACAATGGACTCCAAAAATTTTAGCTCAAGATGATTAAACTTGTCAAAAAGTTTTGAATAAAATGTTTCTAAATCAAATTACAAAATTGTTAATAACTGGACAAGGGATGCTATAATGGGTAAAAGGATATCATCAATAGAAATTGTATCAATAATATCCATAGTGCTTAAGAATATTCTTTTTATGCAAAAAAAAACTATCCAAGTCGAACAATGGATTAATGTTATCAAAAAATTTAAACAAATATTTTCATGTGAAAAAATCGTTCTTCTTTAAGGTGGTCAAGAATTCTTGAGAAGTTAGAAGCAATATCTGTTGTCATAGGTAATGGATTATTACGTGTAAGTACAACAAAAATAATTGTAGATTATGGAGTAAATCAATAAGAATGTGCATCTAATGATAGATCTTTCAAATTGTATAGGTTTGATCTTATTTGGGATTGAGTATGATAGGTTTTAAGATTATAAATTGTGGTGATTTTATTCAAATAAATATCCTTAAACATTGTATTCTATAGTTAGATAGGATAGGAAAAAATGTTATTTGCTATGAAATAAAAATGAAATGAAATGAGCGCAATGATGGAATAAAGAAAATAGGCCTCAAGCAATCATTGATCCATTTTCGAATAATAGTTAAATCCTAAATTTAAGACAATAAATGTATTGCTCTTTTGAATTCTAGATATGCTAATGTTTAATGTTAATTCATAGTGATTTATGATTATAACCACATAAGTTTCACCATAAGGCCGACGAGTGGACACTGAGAGGTCTCATTCGATAACAAAATTAGTTTGCCAACGTGAGGATAGGTGGGGCAGCAATTGAAAGAAAGGGCTAGGAAGGATTGTTTGGTCAAAGGGTGCAAAAAGATTTATCAAAAAATTGATAGATTTAATGAGGGAGCTATGAATTAGTTGTAAGTTTAAGTGGTAGTGAAAAAAAAAAGCCTAAAGATATTTTTTTTCATAAACTTTTCTCTCTTTTCATGAATTTTCTCCAATTTTTTTCCATTTTTTGAAACACTGTTTTTACTATTTTTTTCTTTTTTTTTTTTTAACTCCATTTCACTTTTTTCTGCATTTTTTTAAATTCGCTTAGTTTAACTCTCTTCTTTCGAAATCTCAAAATATTCAAAAAATTAAAAAATAAAAGAAAAAATTTTATGATAATAAAAATGCACACAAAATGAAACTATTGATAGAATGTCATAATGATACATGAAAAGTGATACAGGATAAAATGTATATAAAATTTGATATATAGGAATACAAAGATTGAAGTAGAAGCAAGTAATTTGAGCAAAGATTAATCTGGAAAAAATTAATAAACAAGTTAAAGAGCAAAACATCATATATATAGACTTTATAGAATGACTCATTATCAAAAATAAGTTACACAGTTAACATCTCATTATGGTTTCACTCAAACATATTGAAATAATTCAAAATAAAATATTAACATAAATACATAACTCAAACAATATCTTGCAAGGGCAGCTAGTTCCCCAATATCACAAATGATCCTTAGATGCTTATTTACTAACATTCGACAATCTTTCTCATAAGCATCTTCTTGCAGTAATTTTTGTCAGCAACGTCAGTGTGAAACATATCTTCATATTGTTTTTATTCCTTCGATTAGCATCACAATCTTATGATATCGTTGTTGTGGGATAAAACTGAATAAGACCCAATCCTTCGGTTTCAATATGTTTAATTTCAATCTTGGTTTGTAGCTGGAATGAAATGTACTTAATAATTCAGAATAGAAATGAAAAGTTTGTCACTTATTTAAGAGTTGAAAACTTAATATTTATAGTCAATTATGGCTTGATTGCTGTTCCTAAGATTCAATGTTCTTTCCTTTAGATTATTTTTTGTTGTCTTCGAAGGGCAAATTTGGTTTGGATACAAGGGAAATGCACCTGCAAACTGGGGCAAACTCAGCCCAGACTATAAAACTTGCTCAATTGGAACCCACCAATCTCCCATCAACATTGCAAAGGATGATGTTTCTCCGCAAAACAAATTACATGACCTGCACAGGCAATATGTCGATGCAAATGCTACCGTTGTCAACAATGGTTTCAACATAATGGTTCGCACAACTTATTCTTTCATGGGTTTGGTTTTTGTCGATGATTTGTTTGCAAGAATGTTGTTCTGGATGATAAAGAAAGAGCAAGGAAGGCTTTTTGAATACAAATTTTTGTTTTGTTCTTCCTAGCTTTTTATTCTTTTCTGCAGGTCAGATTCATTCAGAATGCTGGCTACATGTCTCAAGATGGGAAGCATTACAGACTTGAGCAATTGCATTGGCATACACCATCAGAGCATACGTTTAACATGAAGAGGTACGAATATAATTGGCATTTTGCTAGTCATAGTTGAAATGCATAGTATATAGTTCATCACAGATTGAGGTTGAAGAACAAATACTAAAAGATGAGTGGAGATTGTTGAATTTAGTCAAAACAAGGTGGCATCATAGTGATATGTAGAATTAGAATTTGAGGACACATCTTAGGATGTGATCTAAATTTTAACTTTGAAGCTTGAGAACAATGAGGACATGGAGTGGATCTCAAGTGATTGCCCAAAGGATTCACTTTCAAGTAATTGCTTTTTAACAAACTTCAAAATTGAGGGACATATGAATAAATAGTCACATATTAAAAAAGGAGAAAAGTTTTATTGTTTATTTATGTGAGATCATGATCTTAAGAAATTGATATGTTTTTTTGGAGAGGGAAAGAGATTCTTTTTCTTAATAGCTAATAAAAAGTACTTTTTTCTTTTTGAACTTCAAAAAAACTAAAATTTGATCATGCAACTTTCTTAATTTCTCATTTTTTATCGCATAAAATACATTTTTCAAAAGCTCCTTTTTAAAATCATTGTCAATCGCAATCACTGTTACAAAACATAGCAAAATCCACAATGCTTGCATGGGACAACCAAAATAGATAATACTTATATATAGGATTAGGTCATAATGTTAACAATTATATATGACTCAAAAAATGATTTGCAACTATCCAAATTCATTGTGAAGATAAATTTTTTCAGTGATCGTGTGAATATTTGAATATGTAGGTTCCCATTGGAGATTCACCTTGTGCATAAGAGTGATGATGACAAGATCATTGTGGTTGCAATCCTTTATGAGTATGGAAACATTGATCCTTTCATTTATCAAGTGAGAAATATGAGAAGATTATTTACAATTGTTTTATATAAAAGAAACATTATTGTGGTTCATTTGATCAGAAAATTTCATTAATTTTGATTGGTGCAGTTGAAGGATGCAATAATTGAGCTAGCTGAGAAAAACAACTCTAACATATCAATTGGCCTTGTAAAAACAAAATCCTTCAGACGTCATACTCGAAAGTTCTTCAAGTACATTGGCTCCCTAACCACTCCTCCCTGTACAGAGAATGTCACTTGGTACATCCTTGGAAAGGTACTTTTCAGTTAAACTATGTCATTCTTATCTTTCATTGCATGATATAGGTTTAGAAAAGTATATATGAACCTTTACTCTATTTTCTTTTTCTTAATATTCATGTAGAAATTGTTGGACACTATTTAGAGTTGACAATTGAAAAAAAAAATCTTATGAAAGAAGAGTTTTTTGAAATAGGAAATGAAATTTGTTAAAAAGTGTTTAATAGAAATGAACTTAAAAGCACCTAGGAAAAGGAGTTTGGAACTCAATTTGCAAACAAGCCCTTTTTTTTATTTTTTTGCAAGTAGGCAGGCTCAATAACACCTTGTAAACCATAGCACACTAGAGTCACAATGTAATTGATCAAAGTTGGGAAATTTGGGGCCAATCTTGTGGGACACATCTACCATTTGGGCGAACCTCATTATCACCAACTAGAGAAATTGATTGAAAGTAAAGAAATTGTAGCGGTGAGAGAAAAAGAGGCGGTAGAAGTCTAGTAATTTTCACACTTATGACAATCAAAACTAGCAAAAGATTTCACTTCTCATTTCTCTCTTCTAACTCCCACTTTTAGTCGATTTGTTTGTCATAAGTGAGAAGAAACAAACTTCCACTTTTGAAATTGGAATGTAAAAAGTCACTCTCATAAGATTTTTTAGTTATCTACATGTTTAGTTTATTCAAAAGTAAAACGAGATTGAGAAGCCAGATGCCATGTTAGAGGTAACCAACATTAGGCAACCAAGTACCATGCAACAATGATGATCAAGGCAATCAAAGAGATAATAATTAGTGGGGCGAGTTACTTTGACACTCGTATATGAGATATTTTTTTTTCACTTCACTATGATTTTAAAATTAAAAATCACTTCATATTCTTTCTTTCTTTGCTCACCAAAAGCTAATTATCTATTAGAATAGATAAGCATCATTAATCATTACTAGTCATTAATAATTCTTTGAACTAGTGAACCAATGAGTGCTACTATCTATGATAATTTATTGTCAATGACCAAGACCATTGACCATTGGTGAACCTCGTGATTGATAACCTACCCATTGTGTGTTGGCCTTAAAAATTGCCATTAACCTTTGAATGTCATCTCTCATGTTTTTTCTCTTTTACATCCCAAACAATCAAAAAATAAGCTACAAAAAGTGATAATAAACAAACTGAACCCACGTCTTTAGGAAATAATTCAATACAACACAACATGATAATTTATTAAAGGGCTATAACATAGAAAACACCAATGCATAAATAAAAAGAATATAAGAACAAACTAAGAATGTGTGAAATGCACCAAAACTGGGAAAACCACCAAGCTAAGATATCTTTTACTAACACACTAGGATGCCTAGAGAGGGATGCACGAGGAAGGAATACACTCCCTCTTAAAACATAAACTACTTTGAAATTTTTGTATAACAATAACTTCTTCAAATTAATGCTTCATCATTCTATTTATTGCCCAAAAAAACATATATCAAATTTATCTTGATAATAAGATTGAATGATTCAATTTTCAATACCTAAAGTGTTACTGTGTTGTTACATCACTTGATCAAACACTCACATTCATTCAATTGGTAATGATATGCATATTGTCATTAACATCCAATCACATAATTTGATTATTTGATCTTCAATTTGACCCAATAATATTGTTTTTTTATCATTTAAAGAATCCATCAACGATCTAATGAGCTATTGGATGTTTTATCTCCTTATCATATGATTTGATTACTTGCATGAAAGGATAACATAAACAAAAAAAATCTAGCTTGACACTCTACAATCACTGATTTGGAAATTGATGTTTAAGAAACTTGTATTGTCCTCAAGTGTGGTACCATTATTCTCTATAATCTGATCCCCTTGTTTTTATGTGATACAATTTTTCATCAATGTGATGACTAACTAGGATAATATTGTCTCAATTTTTCAATAATAAGGTTATATCATCCTATAAGCTATAAGATTATAAAAAGAAAAAAAAGAATAATTAAAACAAAACTTTTTAGATAATAGACTATGGGAGAATAGAATAAAAAAAGAAATTAATATTTGAGTAATAGCAATAAATGAACATTTTTCAAGAAAAAAGATTTCTTATTCATTTTTTTGTTTATAACACAAGATAGATAATAGGTTTTTTTTGCTCAAAACCACATATTTATTGGGCTTTTAGTATTATGAATTTTATCAATATCAGTGACTCGTTACTTGTCAACACTATAACATGACAGAGATATAAATGATTTGTAATTGTGAAAAAAAATATATTTCTCAACAAGAAATTACACTTAGATTATCACTAAATAGAACCCTACCATCATATTAATTGTCAATCTTTATCAAAAATCTCTTTAACCAAATCATTTGTTTCTCAAACATTAAAGATAACTACAAATTCAACTTCAATAATTGAAAGTATAAAACATAATATGAATTCTTGACTTCTAATTGATAGCAATTATATATAAGCTAAAAGCACAACATTAAGTACTCTTTATCTTATTCAAGTCATTAATGAAGTTTACTTTTGTATATTATATTTAGTGATTTTAGCCTTCCTAAAACATAATTTCAAGTTTGTGGCAATCATCATTTTTGGAGTTATTAAATTCTTTCATTTTAAAATCATTTTTTAAAATTCAAGTTATCCAAATAAACAAAAAGATTGCATTTATTTTCTTTGATTTATAAAGGCCATAGCCAATTTAAACAGTCCTCTAAGGAGGATCGAACAAGAAATCAGTCAGCAACAGCTTGAGAAGCTGTTTGGGAAGAGGCCTACCCCAGTCCCACGTAACGTCATTCAGGCATGCAGCATGAGCCACCCAGTTCGCAGGGGTGTTGCCCTCACGATTCACATGCGAAATACGCAGCGCGCTAAGGCTCCCCGCATGTGCGATCACCTCCACAAAGGGTCCTCCTGCAGGCGGATGCACGATCATGTTCTGCACCTCCTGCATCGCCAGAATGCAGTCCATTTGGATCTCAACAGCAGGGGAATCCGGAAACCTTTGCCTGACCACGATGAGGGCCTCCAAGATTGCCTGAGCCTCCATAGCCTCGCTTGAATGTGAAAAGTACCTTCTACCCACCAAGAGAAGAGGTCTGCCCAAGTAGTCTCTAACCACAATACCCACACCCACAACGTCGTCACCCACCGCAGCATCGCAATTGATCTTTATCCATCCAACTGGAGAGGGAACCCAGTGAGGGGTTACATTCAACTGCAAGGAGTTGTGAAGGTTCTCGTTGGGCTTGGATGCATGCCCATTGTATTGCTTCATCGCCGTGGCCGTAGTAATCTGAACATTATGAATTAAGGTGGTGCAGTTGATCACTGGCTCTTTGTGCTTCTTCGCATTTCTGTTCTCCCAAATACAGTGAAAGACCGTAGCAATCGTCGAGCATGCATCTTATCGTTGCAACTCCTCAGTCCGGATACCGCCACATATCTAAGAAAAGACTGCACAAAGTCCCCTCCCTCTCGCACAGGAAGGCCAGCACCAAGCGCTTCAACGGCCGCGCCCGTATGCTGCGAACGCCAGATCTCCTGCGCACGCAGACACTACCAGAAAATGTGGTTAAGCGACTCGGCGGTGATGCACCCCCAGGTGCAGTTGTTACATTCAGCCAAGCCCCTCCGCGCAAGCCACATCGCCATGGGCAGAGATTCCTTCACCATGCTCCAGATAAAGACCTTCACCCTGGGTGCCACCCTCAGTCTCCAAATCCACATGAATTGGTTTGTGTCAAGTTTTGAGCTAACCGCCTTGTCCCTGTGAGCACTGTCCATCGGATGCATGTAGAGCTTCCTATTGTTGACCTTCATGGACTCAATATGTGATTGTAGTAGCGTGTCCGTGTGATTGTAGCAGCGTATCCGTGTTATGCCTTTGATTCCACGGCACATGAATTACTCTGTCATACAAATTATCATCAGCCCAAGCGCGAATTTTGATAACATCCTAGGCCCCAGGAGCCGCCATGCATTCTGCCACAAACGTTTGCCCGCAGCATCCATATTTATATAGGTTGGCCACCACCTGATGGGGATGAAGCCAAGCCAATTATCCTCAGCAAACAGGGCAGAGGTGCCATTCCCCAGCCGCCAAACAAAGCTAGAGATCGCATCCGGCATTACATTTTAAGTAAGCTTGCATGCGTGAGATGCGTCTCGCTGCACTCTGTGAATGTTGCGCACGTCATGGTATTTGCTGCGCATGATGTTAACCCACAAGCTATCTTCATGCCACAAAATCCTTCTATAATGTTTCATTTGCAGGACACTTTGCCACACGCACAAATCGTGAATACCCAAGCCGCCCATCTCCTTAGGCAATGTGATAGTAGCCTAGTCAACGTAGTGTATCGAGTTTGCGTTAGATGCACCGCACAATAGAAATCTCCTTATCATTCTTTCAGCTGCATCAATAACACCCTTCAGCACTATGCAGTGAGTGAGGACATGGCTGGGGATAGCCGCAAGAACCGAATTAATCATAACAGTCCTACCCGCTAACGACAGAGGCCTGATCATCCACTTGGCAATCTGATATTCCATCTTTTGAATGATGAAGTTAAAATCTTCCCTGGTAAGCATTTTCACCGTATTGGGGACCCCAAGATAACTTAAATTCTCACCCCGAGACATGTAGACTTTCCTTGCGACATTCTTCTTTCTTTGGCCCCTCATTGCCCTGCTGAAGTAAATCTTTGACTTGACCAGGTTAACATTGATTCCCGCGTATTTGCCAATTTTCTGTAAAATAGAGCGCACCGCACGCGCGGTGCCACTCAATGCAGGCGCGTACTGTAGCATATCATCAACGAACAAAAGGTGTGAGACGATGGGCGCACGTTGCGAGTAGCAAAATCCAAGCAGCGCGCTCCTCGTACTCCCGCGTGAGCACCGATAGGTATTCAGCCACGATAGTAAAGAGATATGGAGATAAGGGGCACCCTTGACGCATGCCCCTTTGTGCCATAATCCAGGGAAGCTTGACTCCTTTAAGGAGAATGCCAAATCTAGGTGAGCAGATGCACGCATTCACCTACTCGCACCAAACCGTAGGGAAGCCCAGATATCTCATCATGTGAATGACAAAGCACCACTTGACATTGTCATAAGCATGTTTCATATCAATTTTGATTGCCATCAATGCCAGCTTTGGAGGTCGATGAATTCATTTTAGACGTCATCTCTTGTGCTATTAATATATTGTCGGTGATAGAACGGCCTGGCACAAAGGCCCCTTGCTCTTTAGAAATAATATCAGGTAGGACCTGCTTCAATCCTTCCACAAGAATCTTGGCCACCACCTTATAAATGGTGTTGCATAAACTGATAGGTCGGAACTGGTCAGGTTTGTTGATGCCCTGCCGCTTGGGAATTAGAACAATCGAGGTGTCCTTCCATGATGTAGGCATTCGCTTCAACTCAAAAAAAACGTCAAAACCACGTGCACATTATCGCTCTAAACAATTTCATGGTAACCATGAAAGAACTCAGCAGTAATACCATCCAAACCCGGTGCCTTATTCTTTTTAAGAACCCTGATCGTGCATATGACTTCCTCCTCAGTCACCATGCGCGCGAGCAGGAGCTCCTAGTCCTTAGATATGCAAGCACGTGGCAGGAAATGCCGCAAGGGGAAATCCATAGCGCCGTTGCACCATTTAGCCTCAAAGAACTGGGTGATGATCTCGCTAATCCCCTCAGCCGAAGAGGAATTAGCACCCGAGTCATCCTTCATGTACAAAATTTGGTTGCTGTGCCATCTTGATGTTGCTGCAGCATGGAAAAACCGTGTGTTCTTATCACCAAGTTGAGCCCATTACACCTTAGCCTTTTGCCACTACCATCTTTCCTCCAAGACACACTTCTTATGAAACTTAGCAATAAGTTGGCCAAGTAGGGAACTCTCCTCAGCATCCAAGCCACTCTCAGACTCTTTCATTTGAAGGGTGTTGATTCTATCTTCTAGCACCTCATTCATGTTGATGAAGGACATCACCTCGACCTTGCTCCAATGACGAAGTGCAATCAGAGAGTGGCGAAATTTTGTAGTAAGTTCCTCTATCGCATTTCCTCGAGCACGCCTCCATGCACTGCACATCACCCTCTCTGAGTAAGGGAGCTCAAGCCATGTGCTCTCAAATTGTATTTTATTGTTCTTAGGCAATTTCTGCATTCCCCTCAGATCAATAATCAGCGGGCAGTGGTTCGACCCAATTCTAGATAGGTGAGTAACCATAGTAGCTGGGTAGTCATGCAAAGCCTGTAGATTCATGAGTACCCTGTCCAGCCTCTCCCAGATTCACACACCACCTTGGTTGTCATTACATCATGTGTATTTGTTACCAATAAAGCCAAGGTCCTCGAGCTGCAATTTAGGTAGTAATTCTGAGAACTCCAGCTGGCCCTGCTTACAAAGGAACTCCCCCTCCTTCTTTTCATCTTGAGACATGACTAGGTTGAAGTCCCCCGCCACAATAAGGGGGCAGGCACACCTAGCCTCTTCCCTTGACAAATCCCAGACCATTCTCCTTTTATGGGTCACATTAGGGCAGTAAACGACACAACATTTAACTGAGGCGCAACCCGCAATAATTACCTCAACCGACACCTCATGATGCATGGAGCTTCTAATGACTTTGAGATTCACCCAGCTTCTCCACATCACAATAATACCTATAGACTTTCAGCCAAGGGTTGCACTGCATACTGTCTTTCCCTACCCAATAGCACATCAGCATCTCTTCGGTTAAAACTTTGAACTCTGGTTTCCACCAGTGCCACCACAGCAATTCTTTCTTCCCTAACGAACCTCTGCAGATAGTACCTCGATTTTCTGTCTCGAACCCCTCTAATATTCCATATAGCAAACTTCATGGGAGTCAGTAAGAAGAGATGCCACCCTACACATCCATACAGCATAGCCGCAGCATCATTGCAGCCGTAGCATAGTTGCACCTACCACCAATCATCCCGTTCAAAACTACCATAAGCAACGGCCGACAAACCAGCAAAATGGGGTTGCTACACACCACGATGTGTAGCCGAGAGACTTCGCTCCCATCAAATGTTGGGTTGTGTAACATCATATTACGTGAATCCTCTCGCAGCCTGAGTGTCATATTGCATAATAGACTTTCCTTTCATATCCGCAGCAATTGGTACACTTGCTTCCTGTCTATCATTCATGTTTAGTGAGACCCCAGCAGCGCCACCTTTTTCCCTCAAATTCTTGCTGGCCCAAAATTTCCTATTGGCCTCCCTTCCACGAACTGCAGAAACGCTTTTACTTCTTGTAGTAGGTCTTCCGCCTCCTCCATTGTACCCAGGCCCCCTTGATTATTTTTGGAGGTATCGGCCATCATGTCTAGTTATTTCACTACTTCGCACAGCCCCACCTTGTCGTCGACGCCTTGGTAGAACTAGCATCCATGGTCCAAGCCCTTCCTTTGATACGCTATCATCGATATTCAGGTTACGTCCAATAATCTCAGATTGTTGTGCCCTCAGCATTTGGCTTTCAGCCACTCCATCCACAGAAGTTCTATAGTCACTAACGCATGCAATGTCGAACTCATGCGCGTGCACGGGAACATTCACGAGCGCCGACTCAATTGCGGCAACAGGCCCATGCGTAGGCATGCACTCATGAACGGGCACAGGAGGGCGCACGAATGCGCGAGTAGGCAGAGGTGCATTATCAGGTAGAGGCACGCGAACGTGTGCTGAGGTCACCCCAGGTGATGGCGCACCCGTAGCAGCGCAATTCACCCCCCGCTTTGGTATCTCAGGCGAGGACTTACCAGCTTTGCACTGTTCCACGAGATGCCCTACGTGACCACATGCAAAACACATGCATGGTAACCCTTCATATTCAAAGGGTTGGAAGGTGCGTCCCAGTTCACCGCTAAGCCATATCCCAGGCTTAAGCTGTCTCGACAGGTCAATCCTAACACAGTCCCGAGCAAAGGAGGACCGCTGAAGGTCCGCAGTCATTCATCAAGCAGTATGGAATCACCCATATTTTTTGCGATCCTGATGACGTTTTCGACATCCCAATAGAGAAGTGGAAGCGCACCCAGATAGGGGCGCACATCACAGATTTTGCAGATGGGCGGAATTCCGGAGTCCATACATCTAACCCCATAGCTTGCCCTGCAACTTGCCAGGGGCCACCAAGTCAAACGATGTTCCTGTCTTCTAATGAGTCAAAATGCAAGCAAAAACACCCCGACGAGAGATCAAGGACACGGAAATTTTTGAGGGCCCCCGGCGCCTCAAAAGGAGTCTTGCAATCATATAGAAGGGGAGAATGTTCTCATACACAAGGCCCACAAGATCGCAATGGTGAAATTCTCAACAGCGAATGCATGCCTCTGTCGACATGACAACGGCATCATTTTCAAAGTAGTTGGGCGTTGAGGCCGCCCTTTCCTTAATACCAATGAGAGCAAGTCTAACCGAAGATGAGGCGCCACCCCTAGCCATGTAGTTATTTGAATTAAGAACATCTTTAAAGCTGACTTTGGTCGCATGATCACCTATGTCCCTCGCTATGGGTTGCACACCACTTAAATCTTTCACTTGCTCAGCACAATGAGAGTTCCCGGGTGTATCCGTCCGCATAACATTCGCGCATTCAATCGGCGCGTACCTATATCCAAAATTCTCGACGTCCCCGTGGCAAGACGCAGCACCAAGGCAAGCACCCATAGCGCGTTTGACCTCGGCGCTGGCACTAGGAGTTACAGCATCCAAACCCACAACGGGCATCTCGGATCTAATAGGAGAGCTGCTTGAATTGAGAAGTTTCTTGTTATTCTTCTTCGTTTTTGCTCCAGCTATAACACATTCACAAATCAAAATCCAACAACCCTAACTACAGATCAGCCACCGAAGAATGTTGAACACACGCCACTAAGTTAAGTGGCCTAGCCAAGGATAGCAGCAACACACTCAGCAGCGCCTGCGCGCGCGAAAGGCACACCACGCACCTCCCCTTACGCATGAGATGACCGCAAACAGATGAAATGTGGTAATCTGCACCGTGCAACAACCTAAGCTTTTAATACTGCGCCAGCACCCCCACACGTGCACTCCTATGCTAAAGATCCAATTTCGAATTTGAAATTCAAAGGAAAAAGCCGCGCCTTTGAGTCGTCTTCCACAGTTCGCCAGAGCGCGGCCGTGACCAGTAAACCCTAGATAGTTATATCTGGACGCAGCGCTCTCCAGCGTTATTCAGCAGCTTACAGAGATCCAAACCCAGAGACACTTCCAATTCAAGAAGACCCTGCCTAGCACGCAGGAGTTCCTCGCGACTACGGGTATGAGCTAACCGGATCACAGCGAAACCAAGAGCATTGCACGCACGCACACAGGCCACATGCACACCCTCACCACGTGCACACGATGCCCGTGCGCATAGGGACCTCTTCACCGCACGCACACCCTGACCGCGCAGGGACCTCTTCACCGCGCGCACACCTTCACCGACTAGAAAATTCTGACCCCATGAATGCAGGCAATGTTTTGCACACCTTCACCTTATCGTTCATCAGCTGAAAAATGTAACGTGCTTTTTACTTCTAAATTGCCCATTTCTTTCTTCATACACCATTCAGTGCAGTTTGGCTGAGATTGCATTTATTTTCTATAAACAAAGTTCATGCATAATATTCTTATAATGAAATAAAACAAAATATAATAGTATCTAAAGTCATATTAATAAAAGTAACTATAGCAACAACTTTTAATACATAATATATGCTTAATAAACTCTGTATCGCAAATTAGCAATAATGAACACTATTAATTCCCTCATAGCTCTCTTAGTATTCCATTGTTTGTATTTTAATTTTCAATTGATACTAACTTAATAGACAAAAACTATATAGCGAAAACGTAAATCGTTATAGATTTGAAGTTATGTTATATGTTGGGTTAAAATCATATTATATCAAATATAAAACAACAAATTGATCAAACAAAATGTACATAGCTGTGAAATGTTCTCATCTTATTTGATTAGCCTTTTAGAAACTCATTTGTAAATCTTTCACCTTATTTTTAATTTTCATTTTTTTAAACCTATATTGAATCTTTAAGAAGTCTATCATTTCTTTATTTACTCATTTATTCTTTTATTATTTTCATTTGAGTTTAGTTTCTAGAACAAAATTCAAATATATTTTCAAAATGTTTGGATTCTACTTTTGTACTTTTTTCTAGAATGAGATCACTCTATCATTGGTTCCTATTGATGCCAAAAAAAAAACAGAAAGAGATTTAAACAAATGCTTACTTGTATTAGAGACGAGAAAGACAATATTGTAGGCAAGAGGTTTCCTTTGAGAAATTTTGTCATAGCCTTTCAACAACTTATTTTTTAAGAGAGAACTTGTGTGCAGCTTTGGGATGCTTAGAGAAACTTTGGGGCAGCTTCAGGAAGCTTCGGGTTACTTATAGCACTTCGAAAAGCTTCTGTGAGGTGTAGATGGCTTACGTGAGGCGTGGGTAGGCTTCCAGGTAGGCATGTGAGGTGTAGATAAGCGCATGATGCAGGAACAGTCTTCCAAGCAGGTGCGAGGCAGGCTTCTAAGCAGGCGCATGAGGCACGAACAGGCTTCAAGGCAGGCGCATGAGAAGCAAGTAGGCTTTTAGGTAAGCAAGTGAAGCGAATGCAGGCTTCTAGGTGACAAAAATGAGGCTCAGGTGAAGAAAAAGGAAGCTAGGGTAGCTTTGGTAAGAGGAGGAAGAAAGAAAGTCAGGCAACTTCGGAAGAGGAAAAGAAAAAAAACAGAACTGTAAAAAGAAGGATCGGCAGGTTGTGTAATAAGACGAAAAAAAAACTAAGGCCAGGTTATGAGAAGCCTCAATAAGAAAGGTTTTGATGCCTTGAGGAGAGGGAAAATTTTGGTTGCCCATGCGAAGGAAGGAAGGGTTTCATGGAGAAGAAGGCGTGGTTATAATTTCTTGAAGGGACAGCTTTTGCATTACGATCAATTGAATGGTCTTTTATAGAGCTTGGGATCCTTCTTATAGCCATCATCAATTAAAAATGTCAAATTTAAGTTATATTTTTCTCTCTCTTCTTTATTATAAGTGGAGTAGAAACGAGACCTAGGCAAGCATGGTGTATGATAAGTTTACCCAATTGACAATTAAAATTTTCTTTTTTTAAAATTAGAGTCTTGCTCTTTTTTGTCCCCTTATAATAAAATTAATTTAATTAGGATTAAAATATTTTTTTCTTTTCTTTAATTTTTGTGTTTTGGTGCAATATAATATGCTATAATATAATATAAAAAATAAAACAATTGTATCGCATTACGCTTATATGATCGTAAAAAAAACCAAATCTTAATGCACAAAAATTAGATATAACATGTGAAAACAACATATTATTGAAATTATTCATTTGAATCTCTGTTAAATTAAAACCATTATGCTATATTATATCATCACATCAATGAAGTCCACTTAAATTACATAGGATTGACTACCTTGATCGAATTTGCAAGGGCCACGCTTTAATAATTTGATATTGCTTATAAAATAATTCTTTTCTTTACTCGATTTTCTTTCTTCATTCTTTATTTGGCTATACCAAAGAAAATTCTTCAAAGTTTTCTTAATTGCTTGGTCGCACCTTCTTTATTAATTTTAGATAAATCTATTCAATCAGTTTTGCTAGTAGTCCAAATTTTGTAATTTTTTTCTTTCTTTGATATTTTTAGTATTTTTTAATCTAAAATCCTTATAATAATTATTTTTTTCTCTTTTTATGTTTAATATTTTATTTAGAAATCATGATACTATCTACTCACTATAAGAGAATTTTATATAGAGATTCTTTATAAGGTTTAAGTCTTAGTCTAATTTTATTATAATTTATAAACACATTAATTATACAATTTAAATTATTATTTAATTTTTGTTAACTTTTGAATCATTAGTTTATAGTCTAAATACTTTTGATTTTCATTAACTTGATATTATTGAGTTACTAATAAATTGTATTCTCAATTTCTTAGCTTGTCTTTGTGTTTTTAGGTCTTATGTTATTTTTTGATGGTGTATAATTTTTGAAAAAAATTAAATAAATTCTTAAAAATTTAAAAATAAAATAAAAAAATTAATTACTAAAATTATTTTTTATGTCTTTGGAGCATTACAAATTTCTTCCTCTTTATGGGAGTCTTATACTTTTAATTAAGAATATATAGTCTTCATAAACTCAAATCTAATTACATCTCTATAACACTCATGTCAAAGTGGATCACATGTGATAGATCTATTATGTACCTCCTTAGTGATGAGATATAGGATACAATGTATATTCTAACTAATATTATCAATAATGTTATTATATAAATAATTTCATTAATCTTTTTAATAATTTGGAAAAGATTGATTTATCATTGTTTTAAATTCTCTCTTTTGTCAAATCTTGAAACTCCATTCATGAGGTTTACTAGTACATTTTTATGATGAGAGATATAATATTTCTTCTAAAGAATTTGTGTTTTTGTTCTCTGATTAACTGCACCTTCTTTATAGTTTTGGATATTATGTCTAGACCTATTAATGTCTTCTTAGAATCATCATACCAATATAATGAAGTTTGACAATGTATTTTACATAATATCTTGATTATAGCCATTTATAAACTTGACTAGTAACTATTATTAAAATAAATTATATTAGTAGTAAATAGGTATCCTAACTTCAACCAAATTTAATATACATAATCTTAACTTATCTTCCAAAATCTAGATTACCTTTTTTGTTTAATGGCCCAATAGCTTTTGTTGTATTATTAATATTTCTTGAACTTTCCACCAATATTGCAATGTAAAATTCTTCGAGTTGTGTATAATTTATAACTTTGCCATGGGAGATGAGCATTTCAATATATGAATAAAGACTTCAACTAATTGAATGAAGAGATGAAGGGAAAGGAGATTACCTTGCCTAAGGCCACAAGAAATCTGAAAGTACCCATTGGACTTATCATTGATAATAATAGAAAACC
The DNA here is from genome assembly GCA_023846275.1 of Vanilla planifolia. NCBI lineage: Eukaryota > Viridiplantae > Streptophyta > Magnoliopsida > Asparagales > Orchidaceae > Vanilla > Vanilla planifolia. The sequence goes on from CM043865.1 coordinate 58,223,742, forward strand.
AACTACTAATAGAATATTCATAATCAACTTGATGAATGTATTTTCAAAGGTGAACTTGGATAAGACTTGCTTCAACAATTTCTAGGATATGTTATCAAAAGTTTTTTTTTTTACATCAAGTTTAATAATGTAATTATTACCTCCAACTTTTATATTGATAGTGTCAATCAATTCTTGTGCTATGATGATATTTTCAATATGTTCTTATTCTTCACAAAACCTGAATGCTCGAGAGAAACTAAAAGAGGAAAAATCTTCTAAAGTTTGTAGCCAATATTTTAGAAAACAAAGCTTTCTAAATAACATTGTAGAAACAAATGGACCTATATTCATTAAACATTGTTAGCTTATCTTTTATTGGAATAAGCATTAGATTTGCATTGATAATTTCTTTAAGAATTGAGGAACTTAAAAGAAAATCTTTCATTGCATCTAAAGCTTCATTTACAATTTCTTCCCAACAATGTGTGTAGAAGACACCATTAAATCCATCTATTCAAAGAGCATTTTGTGGGCTCATCTAAAATACAATATGTTCGATTTTGTCAATGGCAACTTCTTACATTTTCAACCTTAGTAGAATTTGACAAAAACAACTAGAAATGTTGAATTGCTACCTTAATAATCATCCTAACTACATCCTCAACCCAATTACTCAAAGAATCCTTAATCCTATGTATGTTGACATTGTATTGCTTTTCCTTAATACTAGCTTGAAAATACTTTGTTTCATTCTCCCTCTTTTAACCACTTGACTCTAACATTTTGATGCCATTATTCTTCCTTATTTTTGAAAGAAGAGAGGAGGTGATCTTATACTTTTAACAATTCCAACTATAAATCCTCATTTTGAGTCTCCTCAAATTGCCATTCTTTTTTAATAACATGATCTTTAAGTAGTCTTAATGTGTAAAAAATGTTGCCAAAAGTCAATTTATCCCATTCTTTAAGAAATATTTTAGGTGTTTTAATTTAATTGTTATACACTCATACATAATCAGTGATAAGAATCTTCCAGTTTTGCTCTACATTGGACATAAAAGATCGATGTTGGAAATAGTTATTTCTTCTTTGGTTTTATTGTTATTTTAACTAACTGTAAATTCTAAAAAAAATTTCTTAATGTTTTAATATTTAGACTAACTTTTTTGTTGCTAGTTTAATGAATTTTTTTTTTGCTTATTTCTATAAGCATCAAGATAATTGTATTATTTACTATAGACTAATATGTCGACAACATAAGTTATTATAAAAGCCTATTTTTCTTTGGAATATTTGATGAGCATTTTTAAGTCCAAAAAACGTAATGTTTTTTAGTATTACAAATGCTATCCATGTTTTTGGTTTCTTCGTCTAAAGATATTTGTCAAAGTAAAATTTTAAATGAAATTTGCTATAAATAAAGGATAACTATCATCTTCTGTATTATTATTTAATCTTTTGTAATTAAATATTATCTTACTTTTTTTCTCTAACTAATTTGCTATGTTTATAATTTATAACTACTATTTTTCTATTTCTTTTTGTGAGAAAATAGCTTTCTCCATCTTGTATTTTATCTCTATTAATTCTCCATTTTTCTTTTGCAAAAGATTTTCCATTGTTTTAAGCCTTCGCTCCATGTCTAGGTAAGCTTCGAAAGAATGAGATCTAAGAGATATAAGTGGTGGAGGTTAATAGGCAAATTGGGCTCTTATTTCAAAGAGGTGTTTAGCTAATTATTGGTAGATCCTACCATATTCAAGATGGTTTTTTCGATTCCAGAGATCATCAAGTAGTAACTATTCATAGGGTAGTATAGGTACATGGCTTTTAAAGTTTAGGTTTGATTCTTGTGAGCATGAATTAAGAAGAAGATCTTTTATGAAAGCCATTTCTACAAAAACTAAAAACTTATTAGTCCTATCTGGTCTCTTGGACTTTTATAAGATATATGACTTAGCCTTTTATGGGTATGGGCTTATTGGTGCAAAAATTATTGTTTCAAAAAGATGATTGTATTCTAAAAAATGTTAAGAACATAATAAGAATAATTTTTCTAGATGTAAGAACTCTTAAGAAGATTAGCTAAAATAGATGACTGCTCACATAATATGGCCTCAGTATAATCGAATATTTAGATGCTAAGCACCTAAACAGTGAAAACGTGTATGAAGAAGGTTTTTATATCATTTGTGTTTCTTTGGATCTCTCTCAATAAGAAGATCAAGAAGTCTAAGGATTCCTACTCTTGGTTCAACAACTTTTGAGTTATAGGTTTGTTTCAAGTCTCATTATCAAAAACATCTCCCAAGTGAAATTCTTGTCTTTTTCTTAGAGATTTACTCGTTTCTTATATCAATTATTGAAAAATGGAGATAGAGGTTTCATAAATTTACAAATTAGGTGAATTATACCAGAATTCTCCACCAATTTTCTGATAAAGCCAAACACATGATATTACTCAGGAGCCTTTGTCATCAAATTCCTCTACAGATTAGAACTTCACCACAAAATTTTAATGATCACTCTTTCTGAAGATTTATAGAGACAAATGCAACTCTAGAGATCATTCAAGTTATCATATAATTTTAAACCAAGAAGTGACAAGCAGTTAATCTTAGAAAAGTTTTTAATTTAAAAATATGAAAATATTGAGATAGAGGACTACTCTTAGAGTAAGGAAAATAATAGATCTATGGGGTCCAAAATGAATTGGCTTGTTAGAAAAAAAAAGTCTTATTCTGTGTAAGATCTATCTCATGTCTAGTACTTCATGGTTCCACTCTACAAGAACTCTGAGTCATTCTTTGGAAGCTCATCCTCATTCTCTACAAGTGGAAGCTTATCCTCAGTCTTTAAAAGTTCATCCTCTTGATAATAAATGCTCTGTTTGTCCAAAATAACCCAGTCTAATGAAGAAATACCAGTTCAATGGGCCTTTCGATATAATCAAATAGATTGCCACAAGGGCGCCATATTTTAGGTGCCCAAACTATTTCATTGAAGAAATCCTCCTTTATTTTCTCCTCTAATGCTACTATTAACCAGGCATCACCTCTCATTTCAAGGATATTCAAGCACATATAAAAAGTTTTACATATGGTGATGATGAACATGCATTCTTAGTAAAACTAGAACCACCAACCCTAGTTTTATATATGGTTAATGATGAACAAGATGTTAGAATAGACAATATTAGATAATGAAATCTAGCACATGTAATGGAAGGTTATGCATTTTCACTTTATGTCACATTTTATGTAGCATCTTGTAGCTTTTTTTCTTTTACTTTAAAGATTTTGGTCAAAAAAATAAACCAATTAATATAGGCCACCCATGTGATTCCACCCAACATTGAGCCAGCTCACTTATAGATTCCAAAACAACACCCACCTTTAGATTCCAAAATAACATTTGGTAGTTGAAGCACAACTTTGTTATAAATACCTCCTTATACTCAGACTCCATCCATTCGAAATCACTCCAAGTAACCCAACATGAGAGATCTCCACACAACTCTCAATGATATTCTCCTACAATCCACTAAACACCTCTCCTTCACCTCCTTTGGTATCAAAGCTAAAAGTGTGTGTATACATAAGGTATGTACTTTTATGCATGTTTCTTTTAGTTGAAATATGTGCGTTGTAAGTTACAAGGGTTCTCTTTCTATGGGAACCTAATGATGTGTTGTCTTTTGTAAAACTTGCTTGCATGATATAATTTCTAATTTTTAGCAACCATTTACTTTTTAAACATTTCTAAAATAAACCAAATTGGGCAAGACTGTGTTTTGGGGTTCACATGATGATATGAAAGTATAAATGGGATAGAACACTGTTAAGACTTTTTAGCCTAGACCGAAGGTCATCAAGCATTACGAATGAACAACAAAAGATTGTTTACAAATGCAAGCATGATCTGAATCGCTTGATTGCGAAAACACCCTATTGGTCGATGCAGAAATTTCATGATTGGCAAAGCTTATTTTTAGTCACATTATGAAACTACCCAATTATTTTGTGCTATAATACATGCTTTGCATAGTATTATCAGCCTAATGGGGTTTGGCTACCCCCTAGTGTTCTTGAGAAATCATTACCCGAGTCACCAATGCGTGCATGAGGTCTAACTAGACTCGATTTACATAAATTAAAGAACGAGTCTACCCTAACTTATTTTGCTTAAGCCAGTTTAAATGTAATGCCCTGAACCGGTTTACCTGAAGACCGCAACGGTGACCTGACTTAATTGATACTTGGGATTGACTCGTCTAGATTTCGGTCGAGTTCCTAGCCAACAGGTCCTTAAGGCCCATGTTGCCCTCGGGCTGCTTAACCAAAGCCCTTCAAACTTAGCAATTGCTGCTTAGGAATTTTTATATTTATTTATTTTTAATAATAAAATTTTATTAAAAAAATTGTATATTCAAAAACTCAAATGCCTTCAAAATAAAATACAACTTAAACCAAAATCACATATACATGAAGGATGATGGTTCTATGTGCTACAACTACAAAAACTTTAAGAGTTTAGCATGCTAATCATAAAGATTTAGAAATGAAGTTCTTTATGGATTAGCCATTCCACAAATACCGTTGTCATTGGCTTCAAAATTAGTAGGTTGAGCTATTAAATTGCATTCACTATTTATATTATAACAATCTATGCTCTAACAAATTCAGATTATTAAAACAACATTAAGCTTAACAAGATATTAGTAAATACTTAGTATTAGTTTTGTGATCATCACCTCAAACAGTACAACAATCTCATCCTTGAGGATTACAAAACTAATGCTAGAAGAAAATATAACATAAAAATGAGGAGTGATTTTGGTAAAACTTACAAAAACCCAAGTTATAGTTGAACTTACAAAAGTTAGTAGGTTGAAAGTAAATTGTAAAATAAAAACCTCAAGTACATTCAAAGTAAATCGTAAGAAAAAACATCCTAGTAAGTAAAAACCTTAAATTATATTTTTTTTAGTAGTGGTATTTTTTCCTACCTCAATTAGCAGTAAGTATATGTTTTAATTTGAACCAAACCACCTAGAAATTTTTGTATACTTTTTAATTTTAATTTTTCTTAATCATAAAAATTAAAAGAAATATTTATCAATTTGATTATTAAGATTTTTTAAAAAAAATAAATTGTTTTTATAAAGACTTTTTGGAAATTAAATATAATTTAAAAATAATAAAAATATTTTAAAACTCATAATTTATTTTTTTCTCTATTATGAAATTCACACACTCTTTTTACTCTAGCTTTTATCCTTTTCTTTTGGAGGCCTCATTTGTTTTTTTTTTTTTTTTTTTTTTTTTTTTTGACATATTGGATTGAACTTATAGTTACTATATCCATTTTTTCTTTTGGGGGCCTATTAGGCTACTTGTTTTGGATCCTATTGAGCTATTGTTTCTATTATGGCTTGTTGGGTCTATTGGGCTACTATTCTTGCAACACCCTATTATGCCTCATGTTTTGTCGATGCGTCTTATTGGGCCTTTATAGTGGAAGTTTCTCCTTTAGTTTTTTAAGAGAAACTTTTGTAAATTCAACAATTCTTTAGATTTTCTATAGAATTTCTTAAAGTTATAATAATTCCTCTTTATTCATAGCGTATTTAATAAGTCAATAAAAAAATTAGTATAATTAGAGATATATTTAATATCATATGTAAAAAGTTTCTAATATAATACTATTCAAACTCTTTTGAGATTTTCTTGAAGATTATTAATTATTTTTTAAAGAATCGAGCTATTGATTTATCAATCTTAATAATAAAATATCTATGTATTAAATATACTTTTAAGATTTTTATTTCTATTATCAATCAAACTTTTTATTATCATATGTAGCACATTTAGTGTGAATATTGTTAAATTTTCCAAATACATATGCTAGAAGCTCCTTTTGCTTTATATCAATACTTTAACTAATATTGATCTTATGCATCTATGTATAATGTTAGCAACTTATCCTCAATTGGCAATTACAATACATTTTATGTTGCACTAATTTTTTATATTTGTTATATATCTTCTTCATTAAATTATAAAGACAATTATTTTCTCTATATTCCATTTTATATGTTATTCACTTATTTTCTCTATTGAAAATTGTGTACCCTTTCAAACAAATATCGTATAAATTTAATTTTGTAATTTAGTAATTCTAAATAGCTTTATAGTTATTTTAAGGTACTAAATATATCAGTAAAATCTTTTATTTTTGTAAAAAAAATTCCCGTAATTGTATTTATCTATTTTTTGTATTATATTCAAGAAAAGCAATCTTTATTTTAACGAGTTTTATTTTTTTTTGGGCTAAGTATCATGGTTTACCATTAATTTAATGATGATTAATAGATAATTTTTGTATTCTTCAATGGAATATCAAAATACTAAGATGCCATCTATATATATAAATCAAATTCACCTTTTTTTTGAAATATTTATGAAGTATTTTTTTAATCAAAATGATAGTATTGAATATTCATAATATGATTAAAGATAGCTAAAAGTTATAAGCTCAATATAATTTTTATCAGTAAGTTTAATTTGCCAAAATTGAGATTTAGCTACGTATTTGTAGTAGTATTTGGCTTCTTGTATCTACCACATTAAGTATTTGATAATAAAAATAAAGTAGCTATCAAATTTTCTATAGTTATTAAGTTTTATATAATTAATTATTATTTATGTCTTTTTTTTATCTTGATATGCTTTTTGACTAAAAAATATTAATTATATGCTATACATACATATAATAATAATAATAATAATAATAATAATAACAATATATTATCTTGTACATTAAAATTTATTTAAATGAATCTATGCAATATGTTATATTTGCATCATATTATGTCATATTTTATAATAATATTTTAAGATAATTTAACAAATTTATATAATAATTATTTAATTTGTCTATTTGATGACTCCAAGATGTTTTTTTTTACTATATTTTTTTATCTTTTTATTCTTTTTCTTATGTAATTCCTACAAATTCATTAATAATTATTTATATTATTTTTTAATTCATATGGCTTTCAAATTTCTCCAACTTTGTTTTAAATTTTGTTTTCTTTTATTAATTTTTTTAAAGTGTACATTTCTATAAAATAAGCATTCATAAATTTTACTATAAAAAACTCTAAATTCTTCCAAAACATTATGTTGCAATTCACTTTTTAAACCTTCTTATCGTATAGTCTAATCCCCTCATTGTAATTTTTAGTAGACATAATAATTTTATATTACTCAAAATTGGATAGATTAATCTTCTACACTTTTAGTTGATCATATGGCCTATCATTCAGAAGGCATAGTGTGATGGTTCAATTGTCCGATTGAACTAAATGTCACTTGACATATAAGAGCTAATCATACTATTTGATATATATTATCATATGATAAAATTTTCTCAAGAAACTGAGGTTCATTGTTGCTTAACTGATTGTGTAATATGTTTAGAATGATCATACCATCAGATCCTCTTAGTAAAGGGGTAGAAAATAATCCTTTGTTCATTGCATCATTTATTACTCTTGTTGCACTATTTGTTCAAGCCAATTATATGATACATTTATCCCAATTAGACAATACTTGAAACAAAAGCAAAAAACATCAACTTGGAAATCTCGATTGAATCATCAATCATTCCAAAACCATCTCTTAAGTAACTCAAAAGGCAACTCAACAACATTTCAGAGAAGGAAAACCTCAAGGCATACCTTAGACAACTCTTTCGATAAAAATGAAATCCAAGCTCTTTTCAAAACTCTTCTTACACAGCTTGAAATCTTTTGGCTACAATTGAGATATTGGGCAAAACTTTTTCAAGATCTTTTTCCCTCCATATTCTCAATCTCACCTTCCCTTTTGGGTTTCTTCATGCAACTCATAGTTCAATCGAGCCTCTATAGAAAGGGATAAAGCTTGTTTATAATAAATAAAAGATTAGAATAAAATAATCTTTTTATTCTTTTTTTATTTTAAAAAATTCATAAAAAAATCTAAATAATTTTTCAAACAATACAAAGATACTAAAACATTTCTCGTACTAAAACATTCTTAATGGTATACTTAAATATCAAATCTAACTTTAAACAACCCATACTCCTTTAATTTTCAAAGTATTAAAATATCTTAAATTTTTAATTCCATGTTTACACAACCCATACTCCTTATCAAATTCACAATTAAAGATATCATTCATAATTAAATAAACCACCAAAGGTACATCATCAATAAATAGAACCCAAACTTTCTAATAGTTTAGTTTTAAGACAATTCTTTGTTTAGGGTTGAATGAAAAGATATTCTTGAGTTCAAGACTTAGGACTCTATAGAACTCTTAATGGTCAAGATTAAGGCATTTTATAGAACCTCTTCAAAAGTTACATTGAAAAATTTTTCACCTTTTTTGTTTTGATCTTTATTCATCTTTGGTCTCAAAATCTTTCATTTTCAATGAAGCCTTAATTTTCTTTGTTCTTTATCATGACTTACTACCTGTGACTTACCCATGTTGATAGCTTTTACTTGTGCTTAAGTGCTGATGCCAAACGGGTGACAAACCACATTATAATAATCAATAAAAAAGATTAACCTGCACACATTAGAACAAATAAAATATAATAAATACTAGAAACCAAAAAAAGAGAACACTCAAGAGATACCCACCTAAGACGATCATTACCAAGAGTGGATCAAAAATACCACAGGAAATAGGGTATTCGAAAAGGGGTTAGATGTATTGACTCAAATAAAGTACTTAACAAAGTAAATGACACGAGCGTAAATTGAAACAATGAACAATTTTTCCAAATCATCACAGAAAATCCAAAATAACGAGATATTTATATACAAAAAGGTGATATGAAAATACTAAAGAAAGAGAATCATAAGAAAGAGAAAAGGAGATGAAATCCTAGGATTCCCACAAGAAAGTTTCAAGTAAGATGACGGTAATGAAAAATTTGAATCAAACCATTAACAACAATGTGAGAACAGAGAATCGTTATGCTAACAAATAAAGAAGAGTGTTATGGTTAAGTTGACAATAAACTTGCACGATATCTCAACGTTTGCTAAGGTCTCGCACCCCTCCTCCCAGCACAAAAGCCTCAACGAATCAACACATCAAGTTCTTAATGTGATCAACCTCAAGATCTCAACCAGATACAAATAATACAAGTAAAAATTTTTATTCTTATAAAGATTGTCCTATTATACAAGATAGTCCTCCCTTTTATAGAGACTTTAGGAGTATATTGATAAAAAGTACTTGAAGAAAATAAAATTAAAAAAAAAACCTCAAAATCTATTAGCACAAGTTATTTCCAAACAGCTTTCTATAACTCTTTCTTTATTTTTAGGTGGCGTTCGACGGAGTGGGGCATGCGTGGGCTTATAATTTAGCTAGTCGGGTTCAACTGGCATGCCTGATACCGGCCGGCTCGCAGGTCGGGTCGGATGTCTCTAGTCGCATCGGATCGGATCTTAGTGCAGACACGGGTCGAATCAGTTGACAGGTCTACAGAGGAAACAAGTCACGGGTCGTTGCAGTTTTCTAGGTTAGATTAACAACGCGGTAGGACAAAAAATCATGGGTCGAATCGATGGGTCAAGCAAAGACGGTAGATCTGTGTACTTTCAGGTTGGACATTAATGATCCACGTAAGGAGGCAGGTCTTTCGAACATGAGAAAACTGTGATGACACGATTCAGGTGAACTCGTGAGCCAGTGTAGACCAGGTATGAAAAATAAATATCTCAATTATTTAATAATATTAAATAAAACTAATATCCTTATCAAATACTCAAAATAATGGATGAAGATTCACCAAATTATTTTTTGTGAATATTCAAATTATAAAAAGATACAATTTGTTCAAGTTAAATAAAATTTTTAACACATCTATACTTTCACTTTAATTAAGATCATAAAATAAGATAATTTGCTTGATATTAAACTAGTACACTAAAACTTAATTGAGTTATGACTTTAGACTCATTGATAAGATGTTTGTTCAAGCTTTTTTCTCATTAAAGGTTAATAAAACATACATTGGTATAAAAGATTTTCAATTCATCTCCCAAATATTGAAATGCCTACCTTAAAACCAATTAATCTTTATTTTTGCATCATCCATTGTTGTTCTACTTTGTTTATCCATCATGCAAAAGAACTCTTTCTTGCTCTTAAGTGATTAGAATCAAGAAGGCTAGAAAGCACTATCTTCTTTGAATGACTCCATAGTAACAATGCAATGTCAAATTTAAGAGGGAATAGAAGATCATTACAAGAATAAAAAAAATGTTAAAGAAAAAAAAAAGCCATCATTCTATTAGTTCTTTCAAAATCATATTAGGGTACAAGAAGAGAAAGCTCTTTCTCAAACCCTCTTCAAAACTTTGGATTACAATTACTTTTTAAAATTAAGGCTTTTGATCAAAATGATTCAATTGCATTGTGAAATGAACCAATCAAGATTTCAATGCTTGATATACTACCTCTACGACACCGTTTGATCTCTCGAACAGATGGTCTAATTTTCAATCTTCTAATATGTTATTATTCCCATGGTTCGACCACTAGATTGGCATTCTGATCTCTAGTTTGAACCAAGAAGGATGCTTCCATTGCCATCATTTGAAGAATCAATTGGATGATCCAATACATGTTCAATGATCTAATCTCATAATCAAATGGTTTGACATTCAATTTGAATAACCAAAATTTGGCTTTACATCTCATCAACAGCTCTATAACAAGCAATACTTCCATAAGAGACTTAGATAAGAAAAATCTCAAATGTAAAAGATTCACTTCTCACTAAAGATTCATTTGTTTTGTTGTTAAGACAACAATGAGACTTCAATTCCTAAAACAAAAATTATAAGTGTCTTCTTTGAACTCGTTTATTTGTTTTATTATAAGAAGTTCAATACTCTCAAATGGTAGAGATAAGTAGAACAAAAACGATTTCAATAAGTGTCTTCTTTTCGAAAGTGCAGTTGAAGTGCTTTTGTAAAACAAGTAGCAGGCATAATAGTAACACAAATAAACCCACCCTTTAAGTCTCTCAGTATTGTACCTGTAGCTTTTATCAGTTGAAGTTGCCTGTCTTCAGGTGAGGAAGGTTTCCAAGGATCAGATAGCCCTGATTAGATCTCCACTGTCGAAGGACTTCAAGAGAAATGCCAGGCCAACACAGCTGTTGAATGGGAGAATTGTCGAGCTCTACGACGAGTCAAAGTTCAATTCTTCTTCTACCTGAGAAGCATTTTGTCCATGTCACAATAAATGAAAGATTTCTGGAAGTTATTTCAAACATTTTGAAGCTGTAACAAAAACTAATTACTTGGGTAAAAAAGCAGCTCGCTTTGCTTTTAGAGAAGCAATTATGTATTACGCTCTAAGGCCTGCTTCAAATACTTGACTGCTTTGTCATAAGAAACAAAGCCCATGAACCAAAATTCATGGTTGTCATATGTGACAATATGAATGTACTTTTCTGCAGCATTTTTACTGTTTGATGAAGGAATGGCTGCCTTGAGTTGATCAAATTGAATCACAACCTGGAAAAATTTATGAAATTGTATCACAGGCAATAGAAATGAACTCATCACCATGGATTTGCCCCCTGACTTAATGGTCATATCATGAAATTTCTAACTCAAGTTAATGCAGAATTTGAATATAAACAACTTGAAATGCTTTCACTATACCTAACTCATGCAATAACAAGATCGTAGTAAGCTGAGGGAGATTCACAATAAATTGAAAATTCAAACCTGATCATATTCACAAAACAAAAACTTGTGACATGATACCATGAATAAGAATCTTGGAACATACCAATATGATGGATATGATGCTCTACATTCACTTTGCTAAGTTAAATAACAAATGAGTTTACAAGCGCAACCTCTTAACACCAAAATGGTGAACGCATGTAGATGAAAATGTTAGCATGGTTTCTAAAAAAATGCAAAGGCATTTAGACAAGTTAGTCTTTGCTATTCTAAGAGACTAGAAGAACAATAGGATACAAGAAGCCGTGTGCATACATGGGGAAAAGTTCCAACACCAAAGAACATTTGAATAACTAGAACTTGCTCTTAAGTCTAGCTCGGACATGTTGAACATTGAAAAACATGACTTGCAAACTTTGTTTAAATAAAAATAACTATAGTGTAAAGCTATAAAAAGATATAGCCAAATACTAAAGTTATAAAAAGCTGAAATAACATGCTGCTAAAATACTCAACATCTCATAAGGATCACAATGAGAATACTATAATTGATGTCGTAATTGAAGAAAAAATTAAGATCCTAAATTTGTACTTTTGTCAAATTCTCAATATTGCTTACATCACTCATTCTAAATTGCTCCACAATGAGCAAGAGTAGAAGTGTAGGTCGAACTACTTTGACAAAAATTTCTCTGTAGTAGTGTCCACATTAATATTACCCCAAATTTGATATTTAAGATAACACCTTTACAAAAATATCCAATTTAAGATTTCGTTCCAAAACTCAGGACCTTATTCCTCACACCTCATCAAATCAAATAAACATTAGATAGTCATTTATTTTTACTCATCAAAATGAACCGACTATTCAATTTCTTGATCACCTATTATTTGCTAGAGTTACAAAGACCTTTTTACAAGCACTATTCAACTAAGTCTAATAAACTCTCAAGTCTTTATTTTTCATATACTTTTCTATCTAAAAGCAACAAAGACCTTGTAACCTATTTTAGAAAGAAAAGGAACCAAAAAGAGATAGAGCAACATATACTTTTAGAGCTGATCCAAGACTTGGATCTAAATTCAATATCAAAAGATCCTCAAAATAACCTTAATCTTAAGCATTCTAAAGATAAATAACCTATCTATTGCTATGAGAAAGGATGTTAACAAATACACAAAACATCCAATAATTTTATGTCATACCAAGATATATCTAATAACTACAAAACATTTGTGACAATTTTGGAGCATATACAAATTCCTAAATTTATACAAGAAGCTCTCATGATACTAAATTGATCATTACTAAAAAAAAGAAATCCATGCATTAGAGAACATTAGAATATGAAAAATCACAAAACTACCATCTAGAAAGCAACCATGTCAGTTTCAAATGGATCTTCACAATTAAACACAAAGAAAATGGAAGTGTTAATCAATTCAAGTTTCACCTCAATGCTAAAGGATTCACACAATTCTATGGAATCAATTATGATAAAAACATTCACTCCAATAGCCAAATTGAACATAGTTTATGCTCTTCTATCTGTTATAGCAAACGTGGATTGGCCACTCCAATTAGATGTCAAAAAAATATTTTTCAATGAAAACTTAATTGAAGAAGCGTACATGTATATTTATCTTAGATTTGAAACTTAAGCCACAATTAACAAAATTTGGAAGCTAAAATGATCTTTATATGGACTTAAACAATCCCTAATTGCTTGGTTTAACAAATTTATAAAGGCTATCAAGTAGTATGAATATTGACAATATCAAGCTGATCACATTCGCTTTGTTAAACACTTAATTGAATGTAAGATTATCATTCTTATCACATATGTGAATGATTAATAGATCAACACTCTCAAAAGCCTAATTGGCAGAGCTTGAACTTCAAGACTTGGAAACCTCAAATACTTCTTTAAGATGGAAATAGCTTGGTCAAAAGTAAAAATTTTAGCATCTCAAAAGAAATATATCCTAAATCTTCTAAAAGATACAAAAATCCTCAAAAACAAGCTAACAAATACCCTCATTGACTTAACAACTAACCAAGAACCAAAAAAAAATTTGATGTCCCAATTAATAAAGGTAGATAACGAAGACTTGTGAGAAAACTCATATACTTGTCTCACACAAGACTTAATATTAATTTCTCTATTAGTATAGTGAATCAGTTCATGAACAAACCAAAAAAAGAATATTCAACGATGGTTTATAAGATCCTTGGCACTTAAAAATAACACAAAAAATCATCAGATAGAGACATTAAGATATATAATGATACTAATTGGACCAATTAAAGATAAAAAATCAACTTCTAGCTATCGCATGTGCTTTAAGAAATTTAGTCACATGACGAAGTAAGAAATAGTCTATTGTGTCAAGAAATCGTACATAAACCAAATTTAGAGTAATAGCACATGATATATGTGAAGGTATATGGATAAAAAGGCTCTTAAAAAAAATTAAAAAACATGGTTAAAGAACCTATGAACATGCTATGGAACAATTAGTTACCTATTAGCATTGCAAAAAACCCAATGCATCATAATAAGACAAAGCACATGACAATTGATCGTCACTTCATGAAAGAAAAGCTGAAAGAAAGAATAATTAAGTTACTAACCTTGTCAACATGTTTTTAAGTAGTAGGTATCCTCACTAAAATCCTACCAAAGAACTATGAAGATTTGAGTTTTAAGCTAAACTATACCAACATTTATATCCCAATTTTATGGGAAAGCATAAAATATTATAGATTTTCAAATTAATACAATTTTATTTGTTAGGTTATTTATGTTGATAATTTGATAGATTGTTTTTCTTCAATTTTTTGATGAATTCTCATCCATAAAACAGATGTATATTATAATTTTAGAGTAAAAAGATAAAATTATCCTTTCACAATTTACTCAATTTTCTTCTTTGTTTGACTACATAATTGCATCCGATTAACTCTTTAACCTGCATATTGCCAAATATAATAATCTATTGCAAATGTTATATATATATATATGTATGTATTAATATACATATCTAAATAGACACATACATTTGCTTGTTGTACATATATATGTTATGCTCTAAGCATAACAAAAATATGTATATCATTATCCAGTTTGACCATACTTTTATTTATGTAATTACCATATTTCACAAAATAATGACATTGAAAACTCAATTCATCCAACTCGATAAAACCAAAACCATCCAACAGTTATTATTGCTACATGATAATTGGAACATAATATGTGGTGGATTAGACGTGGAAATCAAATCATATACCTTGTAGTATATCAAGTCCTGCTGACTGGAGGTTACATTCCGGCAAATAGGGTTGTCGCTACAAAAGGCAAGCCTAAAGGTGGATAGATACATCGTTCCTATTACAGGACCTGAAGAAGTAGATAGATAACAAGCAAATGCTTTTTGAAGGTGTTCCCCAGGATGAATTCCAAAGGTTTGCTGAAACATTTTGTCACTACCCCCCTCTGCAAGAACCTTAGTTCCTTGTGCAAGCCTAGCCATTGCCGCATCGGTGATGCTAGGACCTGTTTTGACTGTAAATGAAAGTAAGCTTGCAGAAGTATTAAGGATCGCTTTGGAAAATTGCAAAAACATAAGAATATCACACATTTATCTAATTTATCATGAAAATTTTGATCAACAATAAATCCTTTTGGGCTCAATAAATAGCACTAACTTGAGCAATTACAACTCCATAAAAAACTGCAAGTTCAATAGAAATTAAGTTCTGCATCCATCAAGTAGTCTTTCCAATGCCATTTATCAATATTGTAATGGAAATTAATGCCGCTAAAAAGTTATTATTGATTTCTGGTCATTTTAAAATATTATAAAATAAAGTACAGTATATTAATGCAAATCAGCATATGCACTTTAAATTTCTTAAATCAAATTAACCCAAAAAACGAAGCATGCTATCTTAATCATCCAAGTGTCATCTAATACTAGAAATATTTTTTATTTAATCATTATAAGATCTGGGCATTCTACTTTTGACCATCTCAAGTGAAATGCAGGAGATAGGTGAGCAAAACCTGCAAGTGTAATACAAAAAAAGCTTATGCATGTGCAAGGTTGTATTATGAAATGAGAACTAGGCATACTATCATAATTATTGTACAATTAATTGGTATGGCATACTATTACAGATGCTCAAGTATCAATAAAGGTGTTATCTTATCTTTTCGAGTGAAAAATATTTCATAAATATTGAGCACAGATGATCAACATACATTCAACTTTTTGGTTCAAGGTTGACGTGGCCATCATACATGCAGGATAATTTCTCATTGGCTCATTCAGCAAGAGTCATTTTGTTATATTAGGCAGCAGGGTTTTACTGGCTTGATCAAGGCATTTTCATTTTTTTTAACTGATGATTTCCTTCTTGTGTGCTTTCTTTGTTTGATATACTGTCTTCTATAAAACGACAGCTTTGGTCCATGTGAAGGATTAAGAAACCAAGATTCTTATAAGACATGCCAAGAGAAAACCTTTATTAACTATTTTCATTAGCATTCTTGCACTTATAACAACAAAGATTTCAAATCCAAACTAAACTTTAGGACTCAAAGAGAGTGAAATGGTCAAGCTTCATTAGTCCAACTGGTTGAATCAAGTTCAAACAATGATTATGTAATAATTTAAATCTATAAATTAACACCCATAAGAGAATTGACGATTGTCGTGACAACGAAAAAAAAATCTTAACTTCTAAGAAGATAGAATTGTTAAAAAAAAAAGTGATTTGTGGATAATATTTGTACAAGGAATAAATTATTTCAGGAAGGTAAGACCAAAGTCTATTGATATACTATTTTTCAATAGACACAAAACCCAAAAGACAAGAATCAAATAGGAAAACAAAGAAAATACCAAAAAAAGTTGCTCATGAAACTAGTCAAAAAGAAACGTGAAGAGAGACGGAATTCTGGTATTCTTATTTCATCACCTTCAGTGTTCTCTAACAATTTTGGATAGTGATTAATGCTTCTTAATTTCTTTTGCATCAGCAATTTTAAGGAATCTCATTGAAAACAATAATGCAATGGAGGCACCACAGCCAACAATGTGAATACAGTGCAATTTCTACTTACGTCAGCAACATAGAATAGCTGATAAAAAACGTCCATCTTCAAGAAGCATGCCAACAATCATTCTCTTCTCCTACACTAGACGATTTCAATGATAATGTAAATCCATCACATCCACCTCAAAGAGTTGCTTATTATATATTGTTCCCAAAAAGCACCGGTATCCAATGAGGCTAGCATCACAACTGATAATCACATTGGCATTTGTCCCCTCAACTATCACGATGATACCTTCTACACCACTATCATAAGAACCCCCACAATTGGTGGCAACCTTTACTTCTGAGAAAACTACTACTCCATACAAATGAGATCTAAAAATATCATATATCGTTCAAACCATAAAAAAAAAAACACATTATTGAACAATAGGATTTCTCTACTTATTATGCTTAAAGGAAACTTGTAGTAACCTAATATCATGAGAAACACCACAATGCTATAAAAGCATTTTTACAAAGAGATGTGCATGTCTACAAAGAACATGATTATAGACTCAAATATTGTTTAAATAATAACAAATAAAAAAAAGATCGAATTAATTAGATTTTACCGAACTGAACCAAGTTAATTTAAAATCGACATTAATAAGCCTAATCCTCCTAAATTTATCTCACGCAACCCTCATCCCTCTTAATACCCTTCTTGACATTTCAACTCTTTTGAATCTCCCTATCTCACTATCTCTCCCTCTCAATCCCTCCCTCTCATGATCATTATCACTCTTTTATCTCCAATCACTATCATCCGAAAAAGAGCCACTGTTAGAGAAGTTTCCAACTTCCCTCTCCTTCACCTTTCTAATCATTGGTCACCATCAAGCCACCCTCACAGTGAGTTCTTCCTTCATCCTTCCTCTTTTGCATTTTTCTTTATTTTTTTCTTTAACATTTTCCTTTCTCCACCCATAAACAGCAACCTTCCCATTATTATTTTTATTTTTTTATATTCTATACTATTCATAAAAACATTTTAGATTCATGAAACACATTGTTAAGAAATTGCTTTAGCATTAAAATTTCAATAAATAGTAAATGCTAGAAGAATAGATTGAATCACTAAATTTAAAGCACAACATTTGTTTAGAATATATGCACATTGTTTTTAGGTAGCCTAAATCATCGTTATTAGAATGGCTTAGTATAACTCAAAGGAGCTCACATTTGATATACATTTTGAAATATATGACTCTTATTAGAGAACAAACATATCTTTTGTTTTTAAAGGCTTGTCTTGATTTATTAATCTAGATTAAATCAACTCTTACATGTTTTCTATGGTTATTAAATATTTAAAATAATGTAATGTTTTATATACTACAGCAATTTATTTTGAACATGTTGCAATAGACTATAATAGGTGTATTTATAGCTAATTTTTTCTTGTAATTATTGAATAATCTTTGATAGGATATATTGTGATATGTTAATTTTTTGTATGATTATTTTATTCATATGAGACTAATTGGACATATATATAGTGTTGGGCATGATCATTATTTTTTATTAACATTGATTATTCATGTGAAACCCGTGATGCATATTCCTCTAAGGTTCACATCATATAATATAATCATATCTTTATTAGTAACTCTATGATTGATCGTATATGAACATGATTATATGTTGAATATGATAGTTAATGATATTCTTTCATTATATGATTAGCTAGTTAGATTGATGACCCTTCAGAGTAATAAATCTTTTGTTTCAACTTCTTAATAATCTTTCTATTATTTCAGGTTGATATTAACCTTTTGTTTAAGAATGACTAACTTATCAACAAAATAATTATCATATATATAAGCTATGATGAGCAAATCGTGAAATGCAAATATGTTTTTATGTATATATGTTTGTATGTATGCATATATACATACATACATAAATACATATATACATACATACATACATACATACATATATGTATATACATACATACATATATGTATATACATATATATATATACATATATATGTATATACATAAATGTATGTATGTATGTATGTATATATGTATGTATATATTTATTTATGTATGTATGTATATATATTCACATTTGACTCATGTTTTGAAATATATGACTCTTAGATGTTAGAAGATGAGCATAGTCTTTGTTTTTAATAACTCACCTTGATTTATTGATTTAGGTTAATTCAATTTTTATATATTATGCATGCTTACTAAATCTTAGAATAAATACTATGTTTTATTCTCTATAGTCATTTATCTTGAACATTGGTAATAGATTGAAGTTTACTTGTAGCTAATTTTTTTCTTATAATTGTTGAGTAATCTTGATATGATAATAAATGAACTATTGTAATATGTTGATTATTTGCATACTTACTTTATTCATGTGAGACTAATTCAGCATTTATATAATATTAGACATGACAATTATTTTTTATTAAAATTAGTGATTTACGTGAGACACATGATGCATGTTCTTATGAGGTTCATATGGTACAACATTACAATGATTAATAGCTCTATAATTCATCATATATGAACATGATTATATATTGGACATGACAGTCGATTTTCTTTTCTTATACAATTGGCTAATTAAGTTGACAAACTCTCAAAATGAGGACATTTCCATTTCAAGTTCCCAATAAGCTTCCTTCTATTTCAAATTCATAATAACCTTTCCTTTTGTTTAAGAGTGATTATGATATATTAACAAAGAGTGATTATATAATATATACTCTATGATGAGCAAATGGTAAGATGCGCGCGCGCGCGCGCACGCACGCACGCACATACACACACACACAGATATATATATATATACATACATACATACATACATACATACATATACATACATACATGCATAGATGTACTAGAATATTGATGCATGCTCATTCTAATTATGATATTATTAATATTATTATGATTCATATAAGTAGTTTGGGATATTTGACATTTAGTTATTGTTGATGTTAATATTAATAGCCTACGCTAACAATTATATTATTAAAATTAAATTAGTTGAATTATAAATAGTATTTGATGCACATTTTTTTTCTCATTTATGGACATTAGGATTGACATTATATACATTGTTTCTATTTTAGTTCACAAACATGTAAGGTATCAATTCGTGATTACGTAGAAATTGCTTTGTATTCTATGCCATGGGGTTTCACTAACTAATTTACTTTGCAAACTCAAGCATCATCTTTTCTATAATTTTTTCTAGAACAAGCCCATTTGATTAGTAGATCGTTAGAGCTCTTAAAAAGCTATTTATTAAGATTTATATTTAGGAGTTTTAAGTCATAATTTTAGTTCATTATTTGGTTATCATTTGATTTTGGATTATGAGTAACATTTTATTATTTTAAATTTTGATATTTAGATCTGAGTATAGTAACATGTACATATACCTTTCTTTTTGAAATAATATAATTAGTTTTGCTTCTACTAATAATTCTTTTTCTTTAAAAAAAAACTTTATTCTCTTCAAAAATACAAAATCAAATTACTTAGCCTTGATTCACAACTTATCTCATGGATTAAGGTTAAATCTGCCTTCATCATACCAATATTGTCAAGTGCACCACCTTTCGACTCAAAAGTGTGATAAGACCAAGAAACGTTTAATATAATTTGATATTTTTGATATTTTATTTAGCTTGATTAGGCAGATTATTTGGGATGAATTACTTACCATTTAATACTCATTTCCTTCATTGTGTGTATCAAATTATTAATATCTTATTTTATGATATGAAGAATAACTCTTAAAAGAGTTGAAAAAAAAAAGATTATTATTACTAAGGATGCTGGTAACTAGATAACTCCAGCAATTGAGCAGCACTAGATTCTATAGTTCTTAGGACTCCTCATAGGAAATGTGATGCCCCTCAGGAGACTAACATTGCAGGTACTCAAAAGACAAGTTCTATCATAAGAGATTTAGATCTTGTTCAGGTTGCACCAAAACAAATAATACAGATTGCTGCAACAGCCAACCAGTGATTGTGGAGCCATTTGTAGGGATTATCATAATCAATGATGCATCAACTATTGAGAAAAATAGAAGTGCAAAGAATCATATGATGGATAAGTTTCTATGGGCAAACCTTCCTAGATTTGAAGTTTCATTGGTCCTCTTGCTTGTTGAACCTTGCTCTAAAAGATTAAGAAGATATTGGAAGTGATGACAATTCCCAAGGATGCCTCTTAAAAGAGTGGAAAAGATATGAATTGCTACAACTAAGGCTGGTTCTAACAATAGGGCTCAAGTTGTTGATCTTGCACCAGTGCCAACCGGTCTGAGGACTCCTTGTACGACATGTGATGATCCTCAGGAAACTAGTATTGCAGGTGGTCAAAAAAGTTTTACATTAGAGACGTGAATCTTGTTACTTATATTGAAACTATAACACATAATGTCACCCAAGCAACTCTGCCTTCTCTTGCAACTCAAATAGCTTAGGTTATCAAGACAATCACATAACACATCACTCAGGTTGTATCACAACATACAGTAGACCATTGAAATGGCCTAGCCATTGACCATGGATCCATTAGCAAAGATTGTCATAATGAATGCTGCATCAATCATTTAGAGTAGTGGATGTGCAAAGAATCATACCATGTATAAGTTTCTAAGGATAACATCACCAAATTTTGAAGTTTTGTTAGGTCCTCTTGATAGTAAAACATGGCTCAAGGACATTAAAAAAACATTAAGGATGACACAATGCCATGATGCCTCCTAAAAGAGTTGAAAAGAAAAGAATTTCTACTACTACGACTAGTGGTAGCAAGAGGGCTCCAATTGTTGATGTTGCACCAATTAAGGGTGATGCCTACAAGTCTTAAGATTCCTTGTAGAACATGTGATGCTCCTTAGGAGATAGGTGTTGTAGGTGCTCAAAAAACAAGTTCAACACATCCAACTATGAAAAACAAGCACCCACTTCCCAAAATTAATGAGTAATCAAGTTACAAGGTGTTTTCATATTAATCTCTATTCTGGGTACCATTAGTTGAAGATCAACAGGTCAATGTATTCTTAAGACAACTTTTAGAATCCGATATAGCTATTATGAGTTTTTGGCCCTGCCCTTTAAGTTGTCCTCCAATTGTCTTCATAGACTTGATGAATTAAGTTTTCAAGGCATATTTAGACTATATTGTAATTATTTTTTATTGATAATATTTTGACTTACTCAAGGAGTGCACCAAACAATACTCAAACTCTCAAGGAGAAATACTTTGTATCCCAAACTTTCCAAAAGTGAATTTTTGTTAAGACAATGTAACTTTTCTTAGTCATATCATTAGTGTTGTTGGCATTTCTATTAATCTTGCTAAAGTCAAGGCAATGGTGGATTGGCTAATGTCAAGTAATGTAACAAAAGTTTTGTAACATCCTCAATTTAGCAAGGTACAATAGATGCTTTGTGAAGAGATTTTTTGGTATTATTGGAACATTGCCTCATCTCACTCAAAAAAATAATAAATGTAAGTTGTCTAATGCTTGTGAGCAAAGTTTTAAAAAACTCAAACATTGTTTAGTATCAACTCCCATTCCTACAATCCCTTTAGATATTGATTGGTTTCAAATTTTAATGATGATTCACTTCAAGATTTAGATTGTGTTCTTATGTAATGTAATAGAGTTGTGGCTTATATCTTTAAGTAACTCAAGGTGTATTTTTGCTTTTGAGCTTGCAACTATCATTTTTGCTCTTAAGATTTGAAGATACTATCTCTATAGAACTTGTTGTGAGATCTTTACTGATCGTAAAAGCCTGAAGTATATTTTTCCAAAAATGAACTGAACTTAACACAAAGACGATGGCTTGAACTGACGAAAGACTATGACTTGTAATTTTTTATTACCTTAAAAAAACAAATGTTGCTATAAATGCTATAAAATAGAAGTCTTTAACAATTGCGATTAGCAAATATGCAACAACAACAATTGATACTTGCAATGGAGCGACCCTAACTTAATGTTATGCCACAAAAAAATGCTATTGGCTTCGATAACCCTTCAGCCCAACATCCAAGATTAGATCATGTAACCCAATTAAAGGATATGGAGATGATGCAGATTATAGAACATCTTTAATCTAGGCTGAGTATAGAGTTCAACATAAATGGAGTAGGCATCTTGAGGTTTGGGGATCAATTACGTGTTTCAAATCAAGTATGGCTCTAGTAAGCAAGAGGAAACTATTAAGACCTAAGCTAATGGATGAAGATTCCAAGAAGAGCCACTTCAACAAAGCTCCTTAGATCAATGAAGAGGCAGAAGAGATAATTTGATCCAATGCAATGAGAAATTAAGCTTCAAGTTAGCGAGCATGTGTTCTTGGACATGTAATTGTTAGATTTGGAAAAGGAAAAAAGTTTAAGCCACATTCCATTGGGGGATTTAAAGCGATTAGAGGGAAAGCAAAGTTGCATATCACTTGGCCCATCCACCTAGTCTTTCTATAATGCATGATGTTTTTCATGAATCTTTTTTGTGGTCATATATCCATGATAATTCATACGTCATTTTTTATGATCCACTAGAAAATTGAATTTTAGTTAACATGGAGAAGTCAAAGAGCATTATCAATTGTCAAGTTCATGAGCTTTGTCAACTTTCTATTCCTTTCATAAATTTGATTTAGAGGAACTATTCCAAAGATGAGATTATTTGGAAGCTCAAGGAGATGCTCATCAAGAAACCATGCTTGTTTGAGAGTTTAGCGATGAAGTCAGGGGTCAAATTCTTTTAAGTTGGATAGGCCATAATGATATAAAAAAATTATTGAATCAATTCGATATAGCTAAACCAAACCAAGTTAAATTAAAATTAAAATTAATAAAACTTACTCCTAAATCTATCTCAAGCAAATCTCATCTCTCCCTATACCCTTCTGATTAGTCACACTCTCTTACATCTCCCTCTCTCACCACCTCTCTCTCTCATAAACGCAACTAATTCTCTCTTTGTTCATCATCCCACGCAGATAGCCACCATTGGAGGCCTATTCCCCCTTCTTGTTAGTTTATTTGACTTCCCTTTCCTTCTCCTTGTCATTGGTTACTACCAAGACACCCAATTCATAAGTTCTTTCTTTTTCCTTCTTCTTTCCTTTCTTTTCCTTCTTCTATCTCTTACTTATTTCCCTTCTTCAACCATGAAAAATAATCTTTTTATTATTATTTTAATTTTTTATATTCTATATTATTGATGAATTGATTTAGGTTCATAAATCACATTATTAAGAAACTTGTTTAGTTTCTTAGGGTATCAACATTCAAATAAATCAAAAACACTAAAATAGTAGATTGATTCATTAAATTAATATACTCTAGATGTAAAGACTATATGTTCGATCTAAATATTGATTTTAATTGGTACGAATTGGCCATAGTTGGAGTGGCTTATTATTGGAAAAACTAAGATCTAACTCAAATATTTCAAGTAGGTCACTCTTAACCTTTAGAGAAAAAATATATCCTTCGAAATTAGAGCTCACATTGATTTATTGATTTAGATTACATCAATTTTTATATATCATTCATGATTATTATATTTTTAATTGATATTTATATATTGTTCTCCAAAATTATTTTTCTTAAGTATATTGTAATAGAATGAAGAGATTTATCTGTAGTAAATTTATTTCTTGTAATTGTTGCATAATCCAAATATCTCAATAAATATTCGTATGCTTATTTCATTCACATTAGACTAATTGAACATATTTATAGTACCGGACATCTTCATTACTTTTTATAGACATTGATGATTGATATGAGATCCATGATACATATTTCTACAAGACACATATTAGACCATTATTAATGACTCTGTTACTGATGATATATGAATGTGACTATATGTTAGATGCAACAGTCAATGATATCGTTCTATTGTATAATTGGCTAATCAAGTTGACAAACCCTCAAGAAGCTAATCTTCTATTTCAATTTGTGTATAACCTTTCTTCTATTTCAAATTAACAATAATCTTCCTTGTATTTGATGGTGATAATGATATAACAAGAGAATGATTATGCTATTTATGAGCTAGGATAAATAGATGGTGACATGCATGATAATATATGTAATGTACTGTGTGGATGCACTTATTTGAGAAAATAAAGAGAGATAATAAACTTGGGCATATTAACACTTTAGTCTTCATTTATAGGAATGGAAGCACCATGGTTTACATCATGTATACTTTTTTCTAGTCTATTCTTCCAAATTACGTTTACTTCTCTTAAGAGATAAGAAAGAAATGGCCAATGCTATGTTCATAACAAATACCATAATACACAATCATTCCATAAATTTTACATTGCAATCTGTTCTCAACCACATGCATAAGACCTAAATTGCTCAAGTCCCCTCAACATTAGTTTTGCTTCTTCTAAGTTTAATTGACCATTCCTCATGGCTTTAGTCAAATGGGTCTCCACTATTGAATCTCCCTTGTATCAGGCAAAAGTTTCACCTGGTTTACCATTCCTTTATTTCCTTATCCTCCCTTGATGACTATGATAAGTGAGTAGGATGGGTTTTTAATTATTACCGAAGTTTGAGATATCACAACTGATCAATGAAACTTTCATTTGGACCATTTTACCTTATGGCTATTACTAATTACCATAAAGAAAACTTGTTTGACCAAACTAAAATGTCATACATTTTTATGTACAAGTTCTTTAATTTCCATCTCTTCTTACTTCTGAATTTCTGATTCCTTATGAGCAAGGACTCTTCCAAAGCATTTATTTCAATGTGATTATCACCATTTCAACAATTGTTTCTCCATATATTATGGGTTTTACTGCACTAGTGCTCTATCATGATTTTTGGACAGTGAGTAATGCATCTTACATTTATATATTGACGAATTAATACTTTCAAAAAATAAAATAAATAAACAAAAGCGTAGAACATCGCAACAAAGTTCCTATATGCATGCAGGCATTCAATCCATCCGTGGCCTTACCATCTGTCGCACGGCTCCCCTCCAAGACGAAATCAATTAACGAAAAATGAAAACTGAATACAAACAAAGCAGAACTTATAAAGAGTTAAGTTAGGCATACGGTGATGCCAGACATTGCCAGCTAGGTCCCCTGCCTTCCTGGTGCTGTCCTCTAACTTCTTCCCACAGCGAACCAAAACTTTGCTAATTGTATCCTTTGTACCTGAGAAGGCAAGGAAAAAACAAGAACTATTGTGACGAAAAAGATTAATTTATGAAATAAAGCTTAGTTGACATCGGATGCTAAGCAAAATAACTTGGTCAAAACATTAGCTAAATTTGACAAAATGGAAACAGAAATAATGAATTAGCAATGACTAACTCTTGTCGCCGAATCCAGGAACCGGAGAGACCTGAACGTACGGGTTGTTGCTGGTGTTGTCGGCGGGGAAGGCAGGGGCGGTAGCCGAAGGGGCTGAGTAGTCGGCATCGTATTTGTACGCCGCTGCGAAAGAAGCCGGACTGCCGTTGACGGGGAGCCAACTGGCTTCCTGCTGGTTGGCCGGATGGGATTGGAAGGACAACGGGTTTCCCATCATCGACGTTCCGCCCTCAACTTCGCCATCCTTACCGCGAGGAGGAAGAGGATCGTCGTGCGGTAGTGATTTCTTGCCGGCCATCAGAGGGGAAGCGATCTTGGAGGAATAGTTGAAAGGTGACGAACAATACCACGTCCAAATGTCCAATCCATTCTCCTCAGAATGAAGCAGACACCGACGAAGGATCCAATGTATCGATTTCATTAATTAATACATTTGTACAATAAAGCTTCAATTCAACTTATAAACATATAAAATCTTGTAATTTGGATAAAGATTTCTTTCTTAAAAATCACATTTTTCATGCATATAAAATTCTTTTTAAAAAAATATTTTTTTTTTCAAATATTTTTTTATATTTTTTAAACTCCAAAATCTTACAAAAATAATTTAAAATTAAATTTATTTTTTCATTTAGCAAATTGTAGACCATATCACAATTTTTTATTCATAAAAAAAAAAAGAAACGGGATTTTGCACATATGAAATATCATTTAAAACTCAAATTCATTAAATCTTTGCTCATTTAAAAAATATTTTTTCAAATATTTTTGTATATTTTTTAAACTCCAAAATCTTACAAGAATGATTTAAAATTAAATTTATTTTTTCATATCATAATTTTTTATTCATAAAAAAAAAGAAACGGGCTTTTTGTTCACATATGAAACATCATTTAAAACTCAAATGCATTAAATCTTTGATCACTTAAAATATTTTGAAATAAAATAATAATTATAATAATATTTTTTAAAAAAATACTACTATCTAAAAAAAACAATGGCTTTTTAAATAATAACAATGCATATAACATTTATGTTCTAATTACATTTTTTTTTTGTTTTGTAAATTAATTTTCTATATTATCAATGCATATAACATTTATCACATTCCACTATAATATCACCAAATAATAAAACATGAGAAATATTAGTAAAATAAGATAAGAGAGATCAAAGTTGAGATGAAGTATTAGTAAAATAATTCACAAACTTACAGGCTTTATATCGCTAAAACTCATGTTGTTTCCAAGGCAATGAGAGCCAAGTTCATTCTGTTAATTGAAGACTAATAGCAAAGCACAAAGCAGTTATACATCTTTTGTCAAATCATCTATTTCCTCCATAGAAATGACCTACAAGATGTTGTAGACAATGGGTTATCAAGCAAGTGTTGAACAAAAATATAAACTTATATCATAATTGCACTAATTCAAATATATAAAATATATTTGTTAAAATAAATATTAAGGTTCAAATATATAAAAAAACATAAGGAAAAACACCAATTTATTTAGTGGGATAAAGGATTATAATCTTAAAGAAATTTTCAAATGGACCAAGAGGTGTAGAGATGAATAAAATAGACAAGATGGCCAAGTAAATCAAATGTTAAAACCCATAATAAGTTATGAGTCCACTTTAAACATCTTTTATTGACCCAATGTCCAGTAATTTATTAGACAGGTTGTATTGATTCAAGCTTGCATAGAAATCCTTCACAAGAAAATGGAAGAAAAAATCACAATAGAACCCAGGTTCTTCAAAAATTAATAAAAAATAACATTAATAACATTCAAATCACTTTAGGATAACAAATGAAATTTTTAAATTAGTTTTCAATAATATGACCTAATGCAGTTCAAGAGATTGAGAGAAGGACTGCTTCAAGACGTAGAGGTCGAGGTTCATTGTAAATCTTTAGATAAAACTTTAGACCTTTGTGTTAAATATAGTAGCTTGTTAGTTCGCCATTTATTCAAGTGTTACTCTTAGGCCAATGTAGTTTATTCGTTTAGATATGGTCTAGAATTGAGCTTAGAAAAATACATTACCACAACCATATCTTAGTTTCATATTTGAGTTAATGGTTTAATCAATGCAAAAAGGAACTATTCCTTTCGGCTTATAATTTTAGGGATCTTTTATTAAACTGTAGAAGATGAACAAGATTGATAAATCTAAGAAAAACGAAAAAAGCGATGACGAATTCATTTTAGATCCCTATAGATAATAATGGAATAAGCTAATGGTTCAACTTTAAATTACTTTGGAATTGGAGCTCAACGACACCTTTAATATGTGATATATAAGCATCATCATTCTTGGTGCATGCTAATGTTTAGTATAAGAATCTTTCTATGCTATAGCCCACTTTTAGACTTCAATCCATTTGAATCTATTCATTTGGATGCATAGGCACCTTTATACAAATTAATGGTTTCATGTATCTAACATACTTTGATATATATACATATATACATATATATATATATAGACAATTCGAATATGATCTCGAATAATATAGACATCAACTTATTAATATAGACTATTATGTAGATTAAATTAATTTAATACTTTGATTTAAAAGAATATAATATCTTAAATTCATGAAGATAACTAATATCCCTCACAAAATTGAGGTATCATATCAAAAAACATGTGTATATATACTTTATTATTTTTAGATATTTACCCATAGTTTTATACCATTGAATTACAAAATTTAATTTATTTTAATAATTTATAATTAATTTTAAATATATTTTTCACCAAAAAATTTTTATATATGTTTTCCCTTGCTTCTTGGCACATCTTTGAAGGCCTTTGTTGCCTTAGCTCAATGTCATTGAAGGCCTTCATCATTCTCAATCTTCTTATGTAAGTCTTTCTTCAACAAACCCTAGTCCCTCTTCATCACATTGTTGTGCATTGGGTTGTTTGACATTGCTTTTTACTCTACTCTAGGAAGGAGAAAAGGAAGTGTAACTCGAATAGCTCCCCATCGATTGTCATCTTCCATTGTCAGCTATCATCTTCTATCGTCAATGACCTCCTTCTACACTAGGTGTTGCTTCCTAGTCTCTTCCCTATCTAAGCCTATCTCCCCACCAACTTTGCTTCGCATTGAACTATTTGGCACTATTTTTCCTCAACACTATACAAAATGCATAAAAGGAATTGTACCTTGCCCAACTCCTCACCGGCTATCATCTTACACTGTCAAAAACCATTCTCTATCATCGACAACCTACTACACTAAGTGTTGCTTCCTCTTCTCCTTATCAAGAGGCCTATTTCTCCACCTGTTTGGCTTTGCTTCACCTTTTGTCCCTTCTTCCATAAGTCAAGGAAAATATCCATAGCCATTGCTCTCTTCTAACCATGAGGCCCTCACCCTTGCTCTAAAACTATCATTGTCCTCTATTTTCCTTGTAGCCCAACAATCACAACTCCCAAACCTCTCCTAAATAATCCCTCAACTACAAGCACACAGTCCTACTCTTAATATTTGTTAAGACTAGAGACCCCTTTTTATTGAGGATACCTCTTTAGTCTAAACCTTCAATTCCTTTTAAAAATGGAACTATCTCCATCCATATCAAAGGATTAGTTGAGATTCATGATGGATATGATTGAGAAAATCTTGTTGAGATTAAATAGAATATGATTGGGTTCCAAATCCTTATAAGTTGTGTGATACCTTCGATCACACTACTTTCTTGTGCCCTCTTATCTCTAAAGAGAAAGTTCAAGCATGTGGCAAAGATCCCATTAAACCTGACCCCAAGGGTTTTACCAAAGTCTATATATGAGGATGAACTCACTTCAAAAATAAGAATTTTTTAAGAACACTTCCACCTCAAAGAAATCAGACAAATGCTCCCTTGTTGGGCACTTCTTTTTCAATATAGGATATAGTTGAAGACCAATAAATGGGAAAATATTATGAAACCACATCATACATTGTGACAAAACAAAATTTCTGTCATAATCTATTGATTAAAATCAATTTTAAGATTAGAATCAAGTTCATGAATAGTCATGTCATGTTGAAAATTATGATGAAATGCAAAGTTTGGTTTTGAATTCAACTCTTGTTAAGGATAACCAATAAGATCAACCTCAATCTCGTAATCCCACAAGAAAAATACAATGTTCTCCCATCAAAAAGAACTGATACTTATCCTTTTCTTTAATGAATAAGCCACCTTCTTCCATTCTTGCCTAGAATATCAAGGGATAACATGACTTGTCCACATTTGCATAGTGTCATCATTTAATCAAGAATCTCAGATGGATAATGGGGTAAAACTTATTCATAGTTGTCCTCACCAAAGGATGGCCATAACCATTGTACAAACTGCTTTGAGCTATACAATTGGCTCAATTATACTTGAGCTATCGCTCTTGGCCATATATCCACATCCTTTTAATATCCCAAATTTGATTGTCAGAATCTATCAAAGGATGTTATACTACATTGAGCCAACTACTATAGAAAAACGATTTGTTTTAGAGTCAAACAAGATGACATCCTACTAGCAAGTAAGAAGCCCAAACAACTTCACTATCTCATCATCTATAACATCAAACTAGAAAGAGGAAGCTCAAATATGATCTACAAAATGCTTAACAATCTCCTTTCCAACCTCTCACACACAACAACAACCTTTGGATTATTTGAATCCTCCTTCAGCCCTTCCGCAACCTTGTTTATCATTGTTGGCTTAGTGGATACTTTTATCACATGCTTTTACATGGGAGTGTTGAAGAAGGAGTAGGGTCATCCCCTCAGCCCTCTCTTGAAGCATTGGAAATATCTAAGCAGCCTTCGACAAAGTCATGGATGCCACAACCTTAATTGTATTAGTAGTGGCCTTGACACCACCAATAGCCTCTACCTTTGGTCTAATGGCGCATTCAAGGACTCCTTTGAAAGCATATCTCATGCATCATAAGTGATCCATTATGTCACTAAGTTTGAGGAAAAAAGAGACCACAACAGAGGATAAACAAAAACAAAGCAAAGAAGCAACACAAAGATCAAAACTAATTGTATTTATGAAAGGGTCTCTATTTGAAGCAGTAAATCTACTCTACAGGAAAATTCAAAATCAACAATCCAAGATGAATCATCTCCTAACCTTACATATCACAAGTTCAATCCTAAAGAAGATTCCTAATGTAATGCTTCTACAAATTACATAAATAAAAATCAAAACATGAGAGAGAACAAAAAATAAAAATTTGGCCAAATCTTGATAAGTCACAACTGACATAGATAGGTTGGACACAGGAAGTTCACAAAAAAGTTAACTTATTAATATATGCTCTTCCCACATAATAGTATTGATTTAATCATATGAAAAATGACTAGAGGGTCAATAAACTCACCAAGATAACTTACTTTTCCATAAGACGTTGATAGTATAGGATATCTATCAAATGACAACCAAAATGTCAAGTCAATTGTCAATGGCATGAGATACTACAACCGGAGTAATAATCAGTGCAA
Source organism: Vanilla planifolia (assembly GCA_023846275.1). Lineage (NCBI taxonomy): Eukaryota > Viridiplantae > Streptophyta > Magnoliopsida > Asparagales > Orchidaceae > Vanilla > Vanilla planifolia. The sequence goes on from CM043865.1 coordinate 58,255,489, forward strand.
AGCAATCCACCAATCATCGTTGAAGAAGCTCAAGATGTTATGGCCATCATGCTCTTGTCTATACACTTGTCATGTTGGCATCTACACATCCAACTAATTAGTAAGGCATGTTCATGCCAAAAGTTAAAAACAATAAGACCCTCAACTCCCACCTTTATCCAAGGAGAAAGGAAAGACATTTGGATATCATCACTTATGATCTGATCCCAGTGGATTCTAGAACATGGTCATTCATGATCATCATGGAAACCCATTTGTAAAATGCATCTTGTAAAAGCCTCAAGCTTGCCTCGATATAGGCCACCCTTATTGTGAATATCTGATTGTTTAGCTCTTCACACTATCATTATCCTTCATTCATAGGGTTTTTTATATAAAATCTCTTTTTCATCTCCCTCTCTCTCATTCTCTCTCTTGTTATCCCCCCTTTTGGTTGCATAATTTCCTTTAACACAAGTAAATCCCAAGTAATTCTACCCTCTTCAAAATCTCAAGTACAACTATCAAAGAGGCTATGGTCAAGGAGTTATGGAGAACAATCCTAAAGTCTAAAGCATTTTACATTATAAATCCAAAAGGGATTTCAATATTTTGAATTTATGCTAAAAAATAATGAAGAGATTAATGGAGACATCAAGAATAGCATCCAAGCTAATTAGATGAAATTGAGAATTTTTTGTTTCTATTTTGTATACTAGAAACATTTCCTTCAAAATTAAAATTAAGTCACATACGAACACAATAAAACCAATAATTCTATTTGATACTAAGTTTTGGTTCCTAAACTCCAAATATATAAATAGAATAATAGTCACAAAGACGAACATATTCAAATAGATGAATGGCTTATATGTAAACAATATGCTAGAAATGAATATATTAAAAGAAAATTAAATATAACACAATTAATATTAAATATTAAGAGAATTAGTTTAGATATTTTGAATATATTAAAAGAACGACATTTAATGCAGATCTTATAAGAGATGAGTTATTGAAATTTTATCTTATAAATAGAAAAAGAAGTAAACCTACATAGATTTGACAAAAGACTATTAAAACAAACATACTATACTTAGAAATTAAGGAGTCCCAAATAAATTAAGCACGATGGTATCACAAGATTTATATAGTCCAGCTCACTTAGTGGAAGTAATTTTCATTATTGTGTTATAGCAATTGGTTTAAATAACTTTCCCTTCCTACATCTTGCATTGAATATGCATCAAATTGTTCATGCCTTTTGTTGTTCATTTGCAAACATGATTTTTCACCCCACATGAGCTTGCAAGTAGTGCGACAATAATAACATGAAATTGAAGCTTATTCATTTTAGAAAATCTTAATAGTTAAGTAAATGCGACTAAAGCTTTATGGTGCTTCAGCTTTACAAAGAAAACTGAATTCTTGTCAAGTTATTTTTGTGAATATCTCAGCCATTTCATGGTCTTATAAGGACATCATACTCCATGGAAGATATAAAATATGGTTAAAATGAATATAGTTTTAATTAAAAACCAGTAATGACAAAGGAAACAATAACAATCCAAAATTCTATGTTACCTACCTGTTCATGCCCTGCAAAATCATTATCAGGGGTAAGAAAAAGCATACAGTGGCACTCCTTTCTGCCATAAGAAATTTAAGGCAAGAATTGTTAAAAAATTTAAAATTACAACATAACATAAAAATTAATAGAAATACAAAAAGCTCCTTTAAAAGCCATGCAACTAAATCTTCATCACCTATGGAAGTTGCTTACAACAATTCATGCTGTTCTTAAGAAATTGACTGATTCTACATTTAAATTTAATTGCAATCACCACATCTGTCATTGACATGGTTGATTTATAGAGAATTTTTACTAGTGTCCTACCACATTGCAACATTGCACATGGGCCTATGCAAACATCACACCCTAAACGTCTCCTCTCCTTCCCATATGATTCTCTCCGCATGTGCACACAGGTGGATACAAACACTTTGATAAACATATACATACACACATATTATCAAGAGTGTATGACTATGAATGAGTGTATGCAAACACTTAGACAAACATATAACATGTGGTTGTATATGAATTTATGAATATGAGTAAGCGCATGCATCAGTGAAAGAAAGAGATATTGAGAGTAAAACATTATGTCAAGTCTCCTCATAAAAATTCCTATATCTATTCAAACACAAGTTTATAGTCTCAATCAGAAAGTACGAAGATGTATAGGTTCATGTTTGAAAAAAAAAAACTAACAAAAACTCAGCAAGAGCAAAAAGGTTTCATGATGGGTTGAGCAGCTAAGCTCAAACTATCCCAATAATTATAATTTGGATACTTTCTCCCCCTCATGTCCTTAGATTGAGGGCAACACAATAGAATTCAAGAGAGAAAAAGAGGCCTCTAAACGTCCTTTGACCTTGGCTTTCCATGGATAAAAGCAGAGCCTAATCCACCCAAAAAGAATTAAAGAAGAATATTCTTCACTTGGCATTTGTCTGGAACAAAAAAGAGCTTTTGTCAATAAAAACAGTTTTTCTAAATCATGTCAATGACAAAACAAATTTTACTTATTCTCAAATTGTAATATCTACTAATATAACTTTGCTACACTATTTTGAGATAAAAAAAATACAATTTTATAATTTTTTATTTTTTATTCTTACTTTGTCAATTATTGTCTCGAAATAATCACCCAATAAGGGCTCCACCTCCCTTCACACCATCGTCACCCATCCAACTAACAACCATTGTCCCATTGCCTCGCCAATATAACCAATCAAATTCTAGAGCCTATGCAATCATTTTGAAATTGTTCAAATCTTGCCTTGAAACTCTTTTTGCCATTGTTCATCCTCTTTAAACCTTTTCCGAGAGGAGTCGAAGAGGTCCCTACAAATGCAACCATCAGAACCACAACCCTTTCTTCCTTCTCCCACTATCGAGCTTCCATGGGCTACCTTCCTTTCATTGCTATTACTGGCTTTACTGAGGCTCGTCTATGGAAAATCAAGGAAGTCTTTGGACAACCTAAGGAGCAACCCCATCCCCACCTTAAGGCCTACTCTCCTATGTCTTCTCCTCTGCAACCCATTGAAAGGAACATGTTGAGCAGCTCAACACCATTAGACACTTCTCTGGTCACCTCCAAATTTGATCTTATTATGTGCCTCATTGAGGATCGGATTAAGGCTTTTGCTACTTCCTATGCCAAATTCTCTCTCAATACTTACTCTGATCAACATTTTCATGTTATCCAATATAAAAGCCCAATACGAAAATTCATCAAATTTAAGAAATTATGGGATATCTACCTTGTTTTAAAAACATTATCTTGAAGCTTGGTCCAACCCTCAACAAGGAAAACCAATCTTTAACTTTTAATAAAAGTTAAGAAGCGTCAAAGATGCCCTCAAAAAATAGAACAATTGCAATTCCCCTTGATTGGTTGATTCCTTTAACCAGAAATATAAGGGGCACATAGATCTTCATAATATTATCAAAGTAAATACTTTGGGGGTTAACATCTTGGCTAAAAAATGGAATTGTCAAGATGAGATTATCAAACTTAAAAAGTTGAACATTCATTGGGAAATCCAAAAAGCTGAAGTTAAATGCAATCATTAAGTGAAGACAGCATTGGGTTCTTAAACAGCAAAATGAAAAGTAAATATTTAATCCTTTTGAATTGTGTGATGAGCCAAGGGAAAAAACTTCTGGTCATGACAAGCTTGCAAGCCTAGTTGTTGACTTGCAAAAAGGAAATATAATACTTAAATGAAAGAGATTAACTTTAAAAATAATAATATAATATAATTTAGTAAGAATTCAACAATACTAAGTTGATAAAAATCAAAAATATCTAAACTATAAGACAAAAGATCAAAGATTAATACGAATTAAATAATAAATTAAACTATAAAATTATTATTTATAATAAATTAATAAAAATATCAATTAGTATTGAAAAAGGTTAAAACTAAACTAAGAAGTCAAACTTATAAAAAAATTCAACATACAATTATCTTGACACAAATAAGATCATGGTCACAAAATCAAATGTCAAACATTAAAAAGAAAAAAATAATAAAAAAGTTATTATAAGAATTATAAATAAAAAATTATTAAAAATACCAAATGATGTCGAAAAATAATGAAAATTGAATTATTGCTAACAATCAACGAGTAGTTTCATATAAAATTAGTCAGCTAATTTTTTGAGGTTAATTAAATCAAAAAATATAAGAACTATCATAAGTCATAAATTTTTAATTAAAAGATTATTTTAATTATCTTCTAAACACTAACCAGTGAAACTTAAGCAATGAATGCAAGCAGATGGCGACTCCAAGCAATGGTAACCATTAGTAATCCAATGACAGGAAGGAAACGAGGCAACAAGAACCATTTGTGGGAGTAGAAAAGTTAGGGAACAAGAAGAGATACTCGGGAAGTTTAAAAGAGGAGCAAACAGTCATGAGAGGGACTTTTGGGAAAACTCCAAACATGTGAGCTTGAGAAAAGTCAAGGAAATTCCTTGGTGGAATTTTTTGTGTGGGGGGGTGAACAAGCAAAAGAATTTGCTATCAAAGGAGAGAAGAAAACTCGTGAAGGAAATTTCACAAATTTCTAAAATGTGATTACTACTCTCATAATTAGATAATTTTGTGTAACCTAAGTGTATATGATTGGTGAAATGTTGTATATAGTTTAGTGTCCTTGACATAGTATGAATTAAAAATATTAGCAATTAGGAGATGATTGATTTACCTAAGTTATTTGATTATAATGAATTGAGCTCTGGATGCTTCTATGATTTTACAAACATGATACCAATGTTTGTTTTATTGCATTGTATATTTGTTTAGCACATGTTACATGGGTTAAATTGTAAGAATTAGGAAAAAGAAATGAACAATGATATTTTGCTTAGATATATAATTGGTTTTATTCAAAATAACAAAAACAAAAAGAAAAATGGATAAAAATAATGTATGGTTTTAAGAACAAAACTTCAATTTCAAAAGAAAAGAAAAATCATCGATTGCCAAAAATAGATGAATCTCATTTCAAAGAACAATCCAAGGGTGGAGCCTAAAGAATCAATGTTAAGGAACATCTTATTCCGAAGAACAATCAAAAGATTAAACCCAAAGCTTTTAAAAGAAAAACAAAGTGAGCCTTTGTTCTGGAAACTAAACATTAAATGGAAGGAAAATGAAAAATGGAAAATGAAAAATGAAAAGTTTAATAAAAAGAAGGGTGAATCTAAAGAGATAATAACAAATTGATCTAAACAAAGGAATTTGATAAAAATTTTAAAGAAATAAGAAAATGAGTTTAAAAAGATAATTTAATTGGGTGAGGATATTACATTATTATGCTATTTTTAGCTTTTATGTCCAATACATATTTTAATATGATTTAGATCCAGTATACAACATGATCCAAACTTATACTATTTTATATCTTTGTTATATAGTTTTTGTCCACTGAGCCAATATCAATTGGTTCGACTTATTCTATAACCTACCAACTTTAGTAAACAAGATTGCATGTTACAAGATTCTAAGAAGGCTGTGAGAAAGAGTTGTCACTTTCCTTACTTTTACTTAACTAATTGTATTAGGTACTAGCATATTCAATATATTAGAAACTATTGTAATAACTACTATTGTTAGCATAACATGGATAGTTTTGCATTATCAATTTTGCTACAAAAATTGTTTTTATAACATTTGACTTTAGAGAAAAAATTTAAATTTTCTATTATGTGATTCTTATACAACTATAAAGGAAGAAAAAGAGATTAGAGATTAGGGATTAGGAATTTTTAAAGAACATAATTGTTAGTAAGATTTTTTAAATAAAGAGATTTTGCCATATTTAAATAAAAGTGGTTTAAAAATGACTGAATCTAGTAGCTCTAGAAAGGTGGTCGCCACACTACCAATTGCTAGTTTTCCAAGTTCTTGTAATTTGAATCCAAACAAAAAACAAAATATGTCCGCAAACCATTCTTTACGACCAAAAGCATTGAACATTATTTTATGGAATAATTACAGTGAAGTTATCCTCAGATTACCATGCCACATATATCACTTTATTTTGGTGATGGAGAAAAGCTAGAAAAGAACAATGGAAAAAGCTGCAGTGTTATCATGGGAAAAAGAATTTTAAATTTTGGAGGGGATACTTTATATTTTACCCTTGCTTTGTGAAAAGAAATCATGAGGAAACACTCACAAGTTACACAGAAAATTACAATACAGAGTTTGCTAAGGTTAAACCTATTGCTTCTTTCAAGGGGAGACTTAACATCCCTTCTTCAACACCTTAAGACTGCAAGCCCAGAATGTAAACTTGATTGCCTAAAAATCTCAAGCTTCTGATGGTGCACAAAAAAGAGATCTTCTGGACTTGTGGAGCAGGACACTCCTCGCCTCAAGGGTTCAACTAACATCATAGTCCAACAACCTTATTAGTCGTAGGTGGGCAACTTGTCAAAGCACCAGCCTTGCATAGAACCCAACTCCTACATCAGCACGGAAATATTAAAAGAGCTATTTCTCAGAAAATTTTCTGAACTTTACTGTTCTTCTTCTACATCCCCCAGTCAACTTCATATAACTTGTCTGAGTTCATGCCAAACAATTTCCAATATAGTGAAGAATTCAATTACATTAAAACTACCTTGTGTGTCCTTAAGCTTGCTGTTTTAACTCAAACTGAATCTCCATGTCGGATTAATTGTCTTTAACAGTACCCCACATTGCTTTTGTTGTACAAAAGGACAGTTGTGTATGGCTAATATTTACCTCCAATAAGTCAAGTAACCATGCCACAAGAATAAGTTGTTTAGCTCCTAGTTATCCTAGATACATTCTCCTGCATTTGACTTCTTTGTTCAACTGTGATGTATCCCATAATTTGTGCTCGTGGAAGTACCATGAGCAACGCTTGTCACCTGGGTGAAAATGTTTCCATCCACTTAATGATGGGTGATTTTTAACAACATACCTTCAATAAATGGTCAGGAAAACCCCATGGAACTTGGGTTGGAGGTCAAAGTCACGATAAAATCAGTAGGATCTGCCAACTCCTTACTAATACAAGATTCCAAAGAATAAAGTTTCAAAGAATGAAAAAAGTTACTCCTGTGATCAGCAGCAGTAAACCATGAAAATATCCACCAATTAAAACAGGAAACTCTTCTCTTATTAAGGTAAAATCCTCCACCTTTAAGGAATTTTTCCAGGATCTACAACATTTCAGATGATCTCAATGGGAGACATTAGTCAGGAACAAACATATAGAATCAAATCACGCTCATTGATCATTTTCATCTCATCATGATGACATCTATTATGAAATTTTTGAAACCTAATGAATACAACCCATTTCAAAAAATTATCAGAATCAGACTATAGACCAACTCGGCATAGCACATCATGGCTTAAAAGAAAAGGCACTCTTACCTCTCACGCATCGGTACACATGGACAGTTCCAAAATCCTTGTGCTACTTCAGCAGCTTTATCATCATAATGCCTGGAGAAGTTACGTAAGATGGAAATAAAGCTTAATTGCCATTGAAACAACATAAAGAACCACCAGTAAGGAGATCAATTACCTACAAGGACAAAGAGGTGCTCCAAGAGTATCTTTGTGGTCAGCAAGCCCCTGCACAAGGAAAAGATCATACTATAACTCAGGAAGAATTGCTGCAGTAACAATCAAGGAAAAGAAAAACTCAAGGCCATGGAAAATTCCTAGCAATCAGGTAGAGTATCAACTATACTTCTCAGATAAGTAAATCAAATTTTTAAGAAGGTAGAATGTGGTAATTGGAAATACATATGTGGCAGTAAATGGCAAAAAATACAACAGAGATATAAGCATAACCACAATTGATTCAACCAGCTTATCTCGAAGATGTTTGCATACAGCTCATTTGTAAACCACAATTTGTAATCTAAAAGCTAAGATGGCATCTAAAATTTGCCTAAGGATATAGCAATGCACATAAATGTTCAATGAAAAGTTTGAGGAGGATCAACTCCACAAGAACAAGGCATTCATACATGGTTTGCTAAGTGCAGTATGGAGGGATGAACATTATGAACAATTTATGAACCTTAAAAGTACGTGTTATTTCCTTTCCTAGTCCTAAATAGTTTATAATTTTTATAGCAGAAGGAAATCATGGGCTAGCATTCAACATTTAGCGTTCATACTTATAACTCAGGAACAAAGATAAATTATAGTCGAATTGAAATACACATTCCATGAATTGACAAATAAAGCCTCCATTTAGCAAACTCTTTGCAGCTTTTTTATGGATTCATGATGCAAATGAACACTTTCAACTTATCAAATACAAAGTACTAAAGAATTTTGAGGTTCAGCTAGTTACTACTAGTCAACTTGAAATTATCTATAGTTAAACTTACTTTGAATTTGTGTTAAATTACTTGGGGTTAACTTACACTGACAATACTCTAGTTAGTGAGCTTAGGAGAAAATCGGTAGATGAAGATGCAAAATGCTTACAAGAAAGTCTTGATTGTAGATGATGAGATCTAACTAAGACATAGGGCACAACCATGTGAGTGTCAAACACTTGGTGGGCTCAACACAACCATTAATTGCTTAGATTATACTGTTCACCAAACTCAAACACATTGTTCTTATCAATTGGCCTTCCAATTTTGTTGAGGGAGATAGCTTGAGATTATTATTCATATTGAGGAAGCTAGGTTAACCTATTGTTCATCCCTAATGGGTATCATTGAGGCCATTTCAAGGGGAGCTATCAAATTAGTTTATTATAATTACATTTGCCAAATTGGCTAGAGCATATCAATCACTCCAAAAGTCATAACAATTTGTCAAATATTCTACATGAAAGCTAACACTGGCATTCCTTCCATCAACTATTGCATCTATAAAAAGAGGTCTAAACAACTATGCAAAGGCTTCATTTTTGGTAATATAGCATTCTTTGTTGGAAGTTTAGTTTTCATATGATGTATTAAAATTTTGAGTTCAAGTACTTAGCTACCATCCACATTAAATTAAACCAATTTCTTCTTTCTCTTTGAATTCTCCTTTAGCTTCATAGTTTTGAATTTACTACTTAAACATAATCAATGTGCTGATACATCAACAAAAAATATTGCTTCACAATTTCTAGTGTCATCTTTGTGAAATAGCAAAAGGATCAAAGATGATTATATTTCATTCATGAGAAGCATCAATTTCACATGACTCTTAGGAACCAATACAATGAGTGAAAGAGGAATACACTAATAAAGAAACATTGAAATCTAAAGTTTGACCTTCCACTAATTGTATCATGTAAATACTATAACAAATGGAGATATTTGTCAAAACTATCACCACTTTGCCAGAGAAGATAGTAGATTAATACAAATATGACTCCCTCCCACCCTCAAGAGGTGTCTCTAGTGGCTCCAATGAATCTTTTGTGTTAGATCCAATAGCTTCTCCTAAGTATACACCAACAACCGTTCTATCAATTGCAATAGCCATGGATCCTTCTCTAGTGTAAGTTATGATTCTAGTCAGAAATCCCCAAGCTCAACCTAGATCCACCTCTATCCATGAATCCTTCTCCTCATTGATTTACAATTATTCATCTTCTTTGTAGTTCCTCCCTAACCACAAAGCATAGGATCAAATAAGATCAGATAGAACCCATTATCTAATCCATCTGTTGATACTCAATATTTTCTCTGCTTAAGAACAAATGGCGATGCATGCAGGGTACGTATTCATAAGATGCCATGAACTAAGTGGTTGACACCAAATCCATGTAGATGTAGTATTTTGGCAATTTACGAACTTCCCTTGCTTATAGGAACTTGTTTTTCCAACATCTTAAGAGTACAACAACAAAACTATCGAGAACTTCCCTTGCATCGAGTTTTAGAAAAAATGAGGATAATAGAATAAACAAAAGATGCCATGGTTGTCAAAGTTAATTTGGTGGCATGGATAGACGGTAGTGTCCAATAATAAGCAAAGTTTCAAACCCCTTAAGAACTCATCCCTACAGAAAAAAGTCTTCTTCTTAGAAGAATTAATTAAGGCCCCTCTTCTCTTAGAAACTCAAACTCTTTGAGCTCATGGAGCCTTAAATTTGGCTCTCATCAAAGAAGTTTGAAAGTTGGACTTTAGTTTTAATAAAAAAAAAAACCGAAGGATTACAACCAAAGCAGACAACTTATATACAATGTCCATTAATGCTATCATATAAAAACGTTGTGAAGAACATTTCTCTATTAAAACTTGTCCATCAAACCTCCTAACAAATATATATACTCTATTGTTAACTAGCTAAAGCAAACAAAAATATAAAGAAATGACAAAAAAAGATAAAGATTATTTGAAATGCAAATTTTCTCAATAAAGAAGGTCTAATGCTCAAAATTATATCATTGTACAAAACAAAGTTATCTAATAATATACTATCATGAAGTTAAAAGAACCAAATTAAACTATGAAAATCAAAAATCTACCTTGATGACGACAGAGGTCACTCCCTTGTCTACACAAAAGTATGTTCCAGAGCGCTTAGCATATTGCTCAGAGAATTTCCTCATGACCTCAATAGACTTCTTAGATGGTTCAACTGTAAAAGATTTAAAAGCTAAAACATAACATAAATTAAATAGGTGGATAAATATTATATCTTTTCCATTTCTTCAACATATTTATTATGTAGGCGTCGATAGCATTTAATTAATAGCCAAATCAAAGAAATTAAATCAATTAAGCATATTGTTTCTGGATATGGCAGAATTGCAAATCAAGATCCTCAACTTGTTAGTTTAGGCTGAAATATTGTGATAGTTTTCAAAGAAAAATGCAATAACTAGAAAATTCCCCTTAACTAGTTTGATATCCAGAGCTTTTTTGAATGGATCACAACATCTAGTACAAGATAGTTTACTTTTTTTGAAATTGAAGTTTAAATTTTTCCAACAAAGATGACAAACACATTAAAAATAATTTCTAAAAGAAATGGATCTCCTTGTTGTCTATAAAGATCTTTGCAAATTGAATGCATTTGATGAGCATCAAAGCTATAGTGGGATACTTCAATTTCCAAAGTGAATAAACTGCTCCATTGTAATGTTGAGGAACATAGAACCCAGAATTGATAGTTTTTTTTCAACGTGATGTTAATGCAAATTTGCCAAAATGGTTTGACATAGACTTAATTTTATAGAATTTTTATTCTTTATTTTCATTATTTTCAATAAATGATAAATTGTAAGTTGGTCATGTTTTTTATCATTAGCTTATGTGCTTGTCAAGTTTCTTAGATTATTAATAAGTAACATTCATGTTCTTATACTCTTTAGACCTATTATCCCTATATTTGCATCACATTTAATTTACCCTAATTGTTGTACTCTTTCAAAAAAGAGAACCTAATAAGAATGATTGTCATGATGCCTTTTATGGTCCGTGTCATATTTTTATGATCATATTTCAAAGCAATGCAACCATAAAATAAATCATGATTTCAAAAATCCATTTATCACCGATGATTGCTAATTTCCATGGTTTGATTCAAAAACAACTGTGTTCCTAGCTTATTCATGACATATTTTTAGAAGAAGTCTTCAACATTGTCATTATCATTAATTCCTTTACACTTGAACCCCATTCATAATATTTACAAAGTTATAGATTATCTCCTTTGACTTTCATATCTAGCAACCTTCATTTTCCCACACCTAACATGTTTAAAATAGATTATATCTCATCTTACCTTGAAGAACTTGATAGACACAACCTAGTTTACCATTAAATTGAGCACAACCAATCGTATCAACTATTTACTGACTTGAGATGCTTATTGAACTCCCTTAATGATGCTATAATTATCCACCTTGAACTAATCCTTGAATCCTATCACGTCCTTATTTGATTGTGCTGAATAATGGGTCAACTTGTACTTTGATAAAATAATGTTTAGTGCTATTAACCTTTAGGACCTATCCAAATCAAAAATTTGCAAGCACCATAATTATAACAAGGAAAACTATTTTGTTGTTTTAGGGCAACATTGGCTCAATTGCTTCCAAGGCCAATGTATACACAACATTAGGAAACTTATACTAAAAGGGGAAGGCAAAAAACATACATCCATTTTAAGTTAGGCCTCAACCACCATCAATCAAACCTACCATACGATCAATGCCATCTCTCTTGACCAAACACATGAAGGAAATTTAATAAGCTTCACTGTTGACAAATTTTTAAAGATGAAAAGAGGGTATAAAAGGGGAAAGGGGGGTTTAGAAGGGTCCATAGTTTCAAGAGAGACTCCATTAGATACTTTCAAAACTAGTGATCTATCTATGGTAGAATCATCATCTGTTGAGTTTGAGAACTTCTTAGGTGATACCCTTATTACGATAAGACCACTCTTAGTTTTGGGTATATCTTCACAACAACTGTAAAAGAAATAAGCAAACTTACCAAGAGAAAGAATGCATAAGTGTGTGAAAATAATGTCTACCTTGTTTTTTACTTTGAAAATTAAAAGTTAAAGACATTTCACTCCTATGTGCATCAATGCAAATCTCATCCTCAAAACAATCCCATTCTTTTGTCCTCATAATTCATCATATTGAATTTGTTATTCTTGAGATCTCTTTACAAGAAACCTATCATATCACCTCTCCATCAAGAATAAATGGAAAGGTGAGATGAACTTGTGGAAGATTCCACATGATTTCATGACATTGTCATGGAAACTATTGAATTTGCCCATCCTACATCAACCAATAATGCACAATTACTTGTATTTCCAGCTCTATACATAAAGCTATCTAAGATATAAAGTTCACATGTGGAGTATACATATCTTTTTTAAGAGAAACATAATTTCCCAACAACTACTTTGATTGTTCTCATATAGATATTTGTGGCCATGCATGTAGGCCATATTTCATTTTTATCACAACTAGCCACCAATGAAAATAAGATTTTTATGGTGGCTTGGTCTTGAATTTAACTTGTTTTTGTTTCAATTGCAAACTTTTAGCTTTTGTAATTACAACTAATATTTGCAATGATTTGTTCCAACTTTTATGCAAATTTTTTTAAGCTATTGGATAGAAGTTTTACCAAACTTTGGTTTTCATTATCTTCGATTTCCATATGCATCATTTGTTTGTGGTTTTTAGTATTGCATTAGGAGTTGTATTAGCAAATGAAATTTACAAAACTCTAACATAAAATAAGTTTGTTTATTCTCACAACCATAGTCACAACAATTCTTAAAAGAATACTTTAAATTGTGCTCAAATTGTGATTCATTTGATTCAATGGCTACATTATTAATATACTAGCCAACTTAATCTTTAATGATAGAAACAAAACTTGTGTTGATTATTTACCAAAGGATATGCTTTTCATGTCATGTTAAACATTTCTAAGCTAATGGTTTATGAGAAGCTATTAATAATATTTGGTGATAATTTTAGAAAGTATCATTCTTTGTGGATGAAACTAAAATTAGAATATCCATTAGCCCATCCATTAGTAAGATAGTGAGCATATATTGCTAAGGTTAAATAGTCAAACAACCAAAGGCCATAATTAGTTTAAGTACTTGGTACAAGTAAGATATCTTCCTTCTTAAAGAAGTAGAACATACTCATTAAAGTTAGGTTGTTCTAACATCAAGGAAATGATGTGGACATCAGATATATTAAGCTATCTTTCTAGAGGATCTTTTTGACGATTGGCATATTGACCATCCTTTAAAGCACAACAACAATGACCTCAGTGCCAATGAAATAGGAGCTTCAATAGCTAAGATCCTAAGCAAATTTCCTTAGGAAATTCAAAAACTAACACTAATGTAATGTCCAATGCAAATAGAGCTAAGATATTTACCTGCATTTTATTTTGGGATTTTCTTAGTTATCAAAGCACCTTTTAGTCCCACATCACATGGACAAGCCCGTGACCTATGTGAAAACTCAACAGATGACAAGACTTTTGGTCTTTTTCCAATTTAAGATACTTTTAATGCCACATTGTTTAGAAAAATCCGTCTTATATGGAATATCTACTTATAGGGCACTTAATTAAGGATAAGGAATAAACATTGACGATGACATGAGAACTTCTAATTTCATGTGACAAATATTTTCAAAATTTAACAAATTTCTCATTTAGAAGTCTCGATAGATTTTTTTTCAATAAGGTTCTCATAAGGGAGTATGAATTCTTGAAGGGATGAATTTCATGACATTATCCTTTATTCAAAAAATAACGAAAATATAAATGTTATTTTAGGTGAATTCTTTCCAAATTTCAATTAAATTCTTCTATTTTCAGCTTTTTTGACAGAACTACTACAAGCAAACCCTTTAATTATCCTATTGGATTTCTCAAATGCATTGAGTAATTCAAGATAAAAAAAAGTTTAAATTGAACTTGGTTTGAAGCCAAGAGACTTTCTATTCTCATGTAGCATACAATCTATGATTGTGTGTACTAGTAACAGGTTTTGTCTCTTTAATATTAACGCATGTTTGATCCTTAATTTCAATTGAACTTAACAATTTCATGCTTCAATTGTATACACATAACTTTAGATTTGAAATATTGATACTAAACATGATTATATATTCTCTAGCAATTTCCTAAATAAGTAGTCCTAATAGATAGAAGAGCCAACAATTATTAAATAAGAACATTCTACACATTAGATTGTTCTCTAATGCCCACAAGGACAGGGATTCATGCACAAGATGGTGCTATATAGAGATGGATGATAGGTTTAAATAGCATAGTACTAGTCTCATCAAAAATAAGGGTTAAAGCTTCACAATCCTTAAAGTCACACCCCTCCCACTAAACCCCCTCAAGAAGACGAGATGGAAAATCTTCACAATCATTAAAGCTTCAAACCTCCTCTTATCCTAGGCTTCTAAGATTATGCATGCACAAAAGAAGGTATGAAATTTAACTCCATGATAGGTATTATCTAAACTAACATCTTATAACTTAAAGGATAACTTTTATATAAGCCAATCTCAAGTAAAACATGGCCTAAATCAGCCCACTAAAGAAAAACTCGACATAATATCATTAATATATAGCATTATATGATACAAAAACATATATAAGTAGCATATACCTACTCTAAATAATAATATATTAAAAATGTAAAAATAATAGTTAATTGATTATGATTTGACACAAACTCAATCCAATTTAAGTCAATTTAAACCAAAATTGATTTTATTCAAGCCACAAGTACATCTTAAACTATCATTACAAGTTTGAACTGACTTTGTGCCAACATATCTTAACACAATTACTTTGATAACTAACATATTCACATATAACAAATGACCCACAAACCTAAAGAATACACTCCATTAACATATTAGGCATACAACAAATGATATGTCATCTTAATCATCATTGTCTCAAACAATCCTTTAGACATTACGTCATGCATGAACAAACAGTATTATATCATATTTATATCAAACTCACCAAGCATCAAATAATAAAACTATATGATAAGAAAGCCCTAAATATAACATGAAAGAAAAAAAACTAACACCAATGTCACATACCATGTGAAATTGGATACTTGTACGGATAATGAAAACAACTAGATCTAATGAACATCAATTTAATGATGTTATAAAATCCAACAATTAACTCTAATATCACATATAATTATATTCAACAAGTTTAAGCTACTAAAATGAATGCAATAGGATGCTCGAACATTGACATTTCAAATTTACTAACCTCAAAAATAACATGTGTAATACTAATCATTCGTATGTATTATGGCACCAACACATACCACTATTACACCTAAAGCATAGTATGAGCAAAGGCAACCATAGGAAAGCAAAACCACACAGTTATACTTAGAAAGACATAGTTTAGAGATACTCCCTTAACATAATTATGACCCTCAAAAGCTATATTGTTATGCCCCCTCTTCCAATACATACCATGCATAAGTGTTCATGGCATAAGATGTATGTTAGTAAGTCATAAAGTTCAATGAAGATAACTTATTCTAACTAACCCTTCATAAGCAAGCAGGTAGAGCTTGTTGTTGTCCCATTAATAGATGAAGGTCTCATCCTAAGGTCAAATGTAGCACTACCCACATCATGTGACCATTCTATTGTTGAAATTTTAAGATATTGCAACCATGATTCTAGTTTTCTTGTGGCAAATAAACCCATCTACAAGAAGAACCCTTGTGTCGCGATCTAGAGGATCCATTTTTGAGCCCAAATATAACACTAAGAAAAAGGATGCATAAGAGCCTTAGAAACTATTGAGAGATATGCTATCTTGTAGTTGCAGTCAACCATCCTCTAGTGAATCTCCTTTGGCAAATTGCGATTCTAATTTTTCCTCAATTCATAAGGCTTTCACAATAAATTTTTGTACTCACAATTTTTTTCAAAGTGATTTTCATGACATTTGGGCAATAGATCCTATTTAAATGCCTTTTCTATGGTAACAAAATCTATGTGTCTAAAAATTGTAATATGCATTTTAATTTAGGATCATGCATATGGTCCTATGAGATCCCCCATGCATTTAAACTTATATTTATTTCACTTTATTTGTGTATTCCATACCAGTCCTTATCATTTTACCAAACTGCAATTCCTCAAAATGGAAATATAGAAGGATATTTGGCAAATTGCCCGCATTATTTTAGGGCACATAAATCTAAATATTTTCTCAAGTCATATCATTTAGATATAAGCAAAAGCATTGCTGACAACTCAAATACAGTGTGATGCATAGTACACAAGATGAAGTAACTTCTTGGTCCTCACAAACTAACAGCTTGGTGTCCAAAATGTGTACTTACAGCGACAAAACGAACATACATTCTATTACTCAACTTTAGCAACTTTTAAAACAGCAAATACCCGCACAGTAGCAAATTTCAACAAATCTAGAACGACCAAATCAACAAATAAAGGGTGCATGCCAAACAAAGTAAAACTACCCGCTACCCCTATTGCATCACTAGTCGATTGGAATTTCAAGTCCCATGCCGAACAAACAATTATCCCCAACGCCCAGACAGGAAAACTCTCCTTACGTTTGGCTCGGATTAAGCCGACGATACGACAGCCCGAGGGCGGCAACACGGAGCGTGGAATAGCAACTCCGGGTAATGAGCACTGAATGTTCATTGCGGCGAAGACAATAGCCAAGGTCGTCCGCGTTTGAGTCGATCGCAGCGATTGTAGGTAAGTTCCCTTCTGCCGGATGAAACGAACACCACAGCTTGCCGAGAGGAGATAACATGAGCGTGGACAGAAGCGAGCGCAGACATTTGAAGCCACGGGCCCCTGCTGTCGGATAACGAACCCTTTGTCGCTGGGATTCAGGCTGAATATTAGTTAATGAATTTATAAATTCATTTAAAAATGATTATTATTGAATATTACTAAAAAATTTGTGTAAGATATTTTCTTATTATTGTTGAGATAAATTTCTTTTTTGTTTTACTCTTATTTTTTATTATTATGATAAAAATATTACTTTAAAATATTATTAGACAAATATTTGATTTTGTTTCAAACTATGGATACATAAAAAGGCATTACATGCAAATATTGTGATGGCTTTTATATTTGTTTTAAAAAAATTATCTATATGAGCTAGCAAAAGATGCATATCCAAATAAGAGTAATTTTAGGTAAATAAATTTTATTTTTTTAGGTAATTTAATAACTAAAATGTGTGTTTGTTATTCATGAAATTTTTTTTAAGGCATGTTTCAACATGAAAAACTAGTCTAACTATGTTCTCACGTAATCAAATAAAAGAAAAATGTATCAAACTTTGGAAGTCTCTTGCAAATCATCTCAAAAAATTTTGAAGGCCCCACCAAATCAAGAGCTATAAAACTAGAACAATCAAAGCAACGATCTACAAAAAAATGATATGACAGAGTAAGTTTATAGGAGCAATAATGGGCGAGCAAGTGTCCAAAAGAAGACGTATTGATTCATTCTTTCAAACAATAAATACATGAACAATTTTATTGCTAAATAGTTTGAGATGGACAAGTAAATAAACCGGCCAATAAATGTTATCATAGAGGCACATAATAAGTCGATAGTTGCATAAATTATGATGAACAACCAAGCATAGACAAGCAATCATATGAAAGCATCAATAGGCAATGAAGCTAATAAAAATATCGAAAGGGATCAAAGATGCAAAAATAGGCATATTAGAGAACAAAACAAGATGGATGAGCACGCATCATATAGGTGAGTCGATGCCTTTGGTAATGCAATAAAAAGTGAGCAAGTTCACAAAATATAATGGATGTGCAAGAATGCAAAAGCATTCATGCAAACATGAAATGGGTGGTGAGCATGTAAGAATAGCAACCAAATAGGCACAAATATGAGCAAGCATGAGTAGTTTATATTTTTAATTTGGTTAGGATTCTACTCGATGAATAAGTTATATTTAACAGAAAAAATTTTTTGAGAGATCTCATTACATGGCTACTTTTTTTGGTATAGAGTGTTAGTGTTAAGACTTACAACATATCATTTACATATATTTATAGCTTCACATAGATTTTGATAATATTTGATAACATTCTAGTTTAATATATAGTGATTTTAATTATATGTTTATTCTCTCTGGATTAGATTTGTGCTTTCAATCTTTTTTATTATCACGTTTTAAAAGTGATTGATTAACCTTGTTTTGTGAGTAAAGGAGAGCTTTATATTAAGGGGTTGAGTTAAGTGACATTATGTGAGAACATTATTTTTTGTGACATTATGAATGCTTATACTAAGGCAAGGCCTTAGTAAGAGGATTGTAAAGCCTACTTTAAGGTTTGATGCTACAATGAATTATATGGGCTTCCTAGCCTACTCATATTAATTGAATGAATGATTATACAATATTAGGTATAAGTGGGTGCTTGTGAGTGGACATAAGATTAAGAGATAGTAGTTGAATCATCTAAAATTTTTTTTAGTGATTTATTTATATGCTTAATCTTCCAAACTTGTTTGAATAAAAAATAATAATAATGATTTGCAAAAATTTGAATTATTGAAATTTAATCAAGTCTATTTCAACCATCGTGGGCATTCATATGGGTGAGAAATTTGAATGAATCATAAATATTAAAAATAATAGATTAATTCATTAAATTTAGCATAATTCATTCGTGTTGGATGTATGTTATTTTATATATTACTTTTATATTGTACGAGTCAACCCTAATTGGAATGGCTTCGAGAATTTTGGAGTAGTTGAATTCAACACATATTTTGATTTAGCTACTCTTACATGTGAAAATGTGAACATTACTAATTTAACTAAACCAACTTTATATTTTATTTATACTTACTGAATAATAATGTTAATATTATACTTTGTTCTTTGTAATCATTTGTCTTTAACATGTTGTAATGAGATATGGATTATTTATTTGTTCACATTATTTACATGAGACTTATTGAACATGTTCATTTTTTTAAGCATGATTATTACTTATTAATAGCACTGAAGATTTATGTTGTACTCATATGACATATTATCAGTACATTGGTACTAATTTTTTTTGTATGATTGACTAACTAAGTTAACATGCTCTTAATTGATGATTTTTGTATTTTTAAGTTGATGAAGCATTTCTTTTGTTTCATAATAATTATGATGTGTTAATAAAATGATCATATAACTTATAAGAATGATAAGTAAATGAGAGATGTATGATTTATTTATATATACATACGTACATATGTATGTATCTATATATATATATATATATATATATATATATATATATATATATATATATATATATATATATATATATATATATATATATATATATATATATGCATATAAGAATAGAAGAAGAAAATTTGGTAAATGTTTTAAAAAACTTTAGTTGGAGATGATAAGGTGCTTGATGAATGGATCAAGACAATTTTCATAGGGTGAGGAATATTTGAAAGCTAAGCATGTAATTTATAGGTTTGAGGCAAATTATGGCTCGGTGCACTAAGCAGCTTGTCGTACTTGTATCCAAGCTCTATTTTGACTATTGATGTTTAATTATTATTTTTTTGATATCATCAATATAGCTATGATTTATACAAGTAGTTTAGAAAATTTGACATTGAGTTATTGATGATATTGATATTTATAGTTTGTGTGGATAATTATGTTAGAATTAAACTAATTCAATTATAACAAATAATTGAGCATTTGATATGCAATTTTTTTTCATTTATTGACATAATTTATGTTAGATATTAATAAATGTTTTTTTTTTATTTTAATTAACTTCTATATTGTAATTTATAAGATGTAAATATATTTATGTTAATTTTTTATTTGTATATTTACATCGTTATTTTCATTTATGTTTTAATAGGGTTTTACATTTGTTGGTTTGCTTTTCAAGCTCAAAACTATTTTTTTATGTTATTTTTTTTATATTAAACCAACTTGATTTGTGGATCATCGCATAATGGTAATCAATTGGGACAATATTTTGAAGTTTTATTTTATTATTTTAGTCATCAGCATCTAGATTTAAATTAATAATAATATTTTGTTATTTTAAATTTCATGATATATACTTTCTTTTACACAATGTGAAAATTAAGATTAAGAAAACACAAAAAAAAAAAAAAAAAAAAAACACTAGAGTTAAGATCAATTTTGACTCTATATAAATTCATTTTGAGCAAATAAACTTTTTTGTAAGATTTTAAGCAAAACGAGAGCAAAGTAAGAGAGTTTGAATACTTATAAGAGCTTAGAGAAAATAGTAAAAAAAGTGAATTGCAATAAAATGATGTGATTTTTATAAACTTTAAAAAAGAATGTTTAAATGAAATAAAATGTGTAAAAATATATTATAATAATCTAACAAATTATATTTAGAATGTGAAACTAAGATATGATTGATCAGTGTTGTCACAAAATTTTGAAAAGTATTACAATATAATAGATAATAAGATTTGTTTTAGAAAAATATAAAGTATAGTTAATATATTCAAATAACAAATTAAAATAATTAAATTGTGAATATCAATAATTATTTTTTTAAAAAAGTTCATCTTAAAAAATATTGAAGTTATATAAAAAGAGATATAATAAAAAGGATATAATTGTCTCAAATTATAGTTTTACAAAAGCTAAATGTAATAAAATTAATTTTTAAATTAAACATAGGAATAAATTTGTCTAATTTTTCTTTCAATATTTTACCCACAATGCTACACCGTTCTCAATCTTTGACTCCATTCTCCAGCACCTCTGTCAGCTACTGTCTTTCTCTTCTCCCTCGGTTGTCACCGGTGGCTCAAAACGGCACCATTTTTTGTGACATCTCTTCTGAATGGTTTACTATATTCGCTACAGGATATTCATTTTCTGCCTCACCCGGTGTGCATATCCGTCCTTTTCTCCTCTGCTTGGACCTGTTTCTTTTCTCTCTTTGGCTTCCTTTCGGATGCAGTGGTTGCATGATTTCATCCTTTTGCTAGCCTTGGTTGTTTTGTGTGACCTAGTTTAATGGCAGCACTCTTCTTGGATATTTGCACTGGTTACATGTATATTCTACCTCTTTTCCTCACTTTTTGGCTCACACCTTCGTTTCCGTTTTATATTATTATCGTATGTCAGCTTTCTAAACAACTTGCAGAAACTTGAGTTAAAATCAATATCTGGGCTAGCAGCAAAACACAATTCTGAAGCAAAACTCCTAAACCTAGCGGTTTTGTATCTATGTTTGGATACAATGTCAATAAGTGCTTTAACCTATTTTGAAGGAAGAGTTTACCATGGTGAGGATGAGATAGATCGGAATATGATCCTGTGGCAAATTTCATTGAAGAAACTGAAGAATTTAGAGGCAGTTTAATTTGGATCTGGAATATGTATTGTGCTTCTCGGGTTTTTCCCATCTATGTCGACCACTTTTCCATGGGAGGGTTAATTTGGTTAAATTAAGTTAATTTGATTAATATTGCTGAATTGCATTATTTTTTATCTAGATTAGCTAATACTAGGTTAGCCTTTAACCCAGCTAACTTAGTCGTTTTGCTATGTGCCTTGAACCTTTAACCCAACCATTGTCGCCGCATGCCATTAGTGGTCTGCATTTGCCAACGTTTGCTAACCATCATCATGGTCCATTGTTGCTTGCCATCCACCTTGCCACTATGGTCATTGTCTGGCCATCATGATTTATCATTGGCTTTGGTCGACCATTGCTGTTGATCATTGTTGTTAATTGTTGGTTTAGTGAAATCTCCTCAAATTCGAGTCAACAACTAAATGAAAAATTGGATTAAATTCTATAAATCTAATTTAGTAACCTAACAAAATTTCTTCTTTAATCTTGCTAACCCAATGCTAATTTGATTATGCTAACTTCGAGTGATTTAACAACTCCTTGCCAAGCAAGGATGTTGTAGTTTTGATTGTGATGAAAAAATTGAGGCTTATCTTAACAATCTTAGCCCAATAAATTCTCTCTACTAATCCAATTACATTTGAGTTTTAATTGCATTTAGATTCTCTCCAATAGGACAAATTGTTTGTTCAAAAGTTAAAGTTTTAGAACATCTTGTTTGCTTGCTAGTTTTTCTTTGGTTTTGTCCATGCAAGACTAAAGGTTTGTAGTGCAACTTATTCAATGCATCCTTTGTAGCTTTAAATTTACTATACAAAATTGAAGGTAGGCTTGACTTGGATGGAGCATTGCCAATTGAATTATGTAATTATAAGAATCATTTTAGCTTAGTCCAAAAGTTAATGATTTTGAAAGTCATTTTGATTGGTGGATTTGATGCATAATGGGCACATTGAACTTTAGTTTTTAGAAAGCATATTGTATATGCTCTATGATGAACCTTTTGCATTGTAAAATTTTTACATCATTGTGCCACCATATCATTAGAGAATTTGTTACAATTTAGATAATCAAATTCCATATGTAGTTTAGAGGATTATAAAAACTCAAGTTAGATTTTGCATTGTTTAAGGCATAGATTGTAGTAAGAAAAATGTGATGCAACAAAGTTTGGGCTTATCTTATAGGACATAAATTGAGTCTTAGAACGCAAAGCCTCAATGTAGAAATGCAATAACTCTTTTTCTAAAGAATCCCACTACTCTACAAAGAACGAAAATTATTACTTTCTCCTATTCAAAAAGCATTAATTCTTTCTTGGCAAAGTTGATGGATAAACGAGATGGTTGAAATTTAGTTTTTAGAAACATATTTGATCAATCTTGTGCTCTTGATGAGACTTTGCAATTTAAAATTTCTTGCATCCTTGTGCCACCCTATAATTGTCCATTGTAGGACCTTCAGAGTAGAGTAATGTGGTGTCTTTGGAGCCTTGCCTACATCCATCGTGTTTTTCATAGACAATGTTTAGCTTATGGAGAGATACCAAGATTTGCTAATACATTTTTGTACTTTCTCATAATTTGATAATGTTTTCCCATTGTGGATGTGTGTGCGTGTGTGTGATATTTAGTTTTGTAATGATGAATAGGATTGAGTTAAAAAAATTTAGGTATTTAGGGATATAAATATGCCATATTTGTGTTGTTCCTTTTTGCAATGTTGATTATTATTGTGTGTATTGTAGTTATCTAGGGATATAAATTTGTACATGTAAGTTTTATTGGATGTTTTGGGTCTATTTTCAGATATATTTGTCTCTTTTGGAAACTATTTCGGGTTTGCTTAGGTGTTTCATGCTTTATTTGGATTTCCTTGAGTGCTTCCAAGATTGCCTTAGACGATTAGGCAATAAGTATGACAACTTCCTCTTCTTGTTGGGTGGTTCAATGGGGCTTTTAGAGTACATCCCATGGCGGTTTGATCAAACCATCATTGGCAAGTCAAGTATTGCCCATGGCAGTCTAGCCAAACTACCCTAGCCGATTGGCCTGTTGTCAAAGCTCGATAAACCATCACTTTGGCCAGCTTGGGAAACCTTCTTCCTTATCTTCTCTTGGCTATATAGGAAGCCTTCGTGTTCTTGTGAAGAGGTTCTTTGGTTGCCTTTTAATATTTAAAGAAAAGATAAGTTTTATTAGGTTGATTCTATTGGCTTTTGATGAGATAGTCCAAAAGAGAAAAATAAGGGAATAGTGGTGAAAAGATCTCCATTGGTGGCTGTTGACTTAATTTCAAGATAGTGGTTTGTTGTTGTACCACCAACCTTGTATCTTCCTCTTAGGTTTTCCTTGAATCTCCCTCCATTTATATCTTTACCATCATGGATACTTGTAATTTTTTTGCTTCCTTGAAATTCATTTTTACAAAAAATACTCCCTTGTTGTGGTTCTCTTGCCCAAGGAGTTTACTCAACATCCTTAGAACTTTTTTCTCCAACTAATGAGATCAAAACCCCTTTCTCTTTCAAAGTTATCTAAAACTTGGTTTTCTCTAGGTTTTCTATACTTTGAATGTTAACCCTAGTAAACAAGCTAAGAAGCACATGAAATGATAGTGTCATTATTCCTTTTCCCACAAGTTTTATGGCTAGGATTTCTTTTAATTCAATGAGCAATTGGGAGTTTTAAGAGTCTTAAAATAGTTTATCAGATATTTTTAGGTTTTTTTGTAAGACTTGTTGTTTGCTCCATTTGCCATTCTAAACATGCATGAATCAAGCTAAAATTTTATAAGTGGTTTGATCATTCAAAAGTCCAAAACTTTCATCTTTTAAGCTTCTGGAGCTTTTGCCATCTTGATCTTTAACATCACTAGTTTTTGTGAAGGTTACGTCTTAGATTCCACTGTCTTTAACGTTATGCCCACCTCTTTTTTTCCCTTGCAACCACTACATCACCATCAGTGCTTTTCTTATGCCCCTTGTTGTTAACCTTGATTCTTCCCCTATTAGATTACTATTAGAGCTTTGCTACCATTTTATTCCTTGGCAACTAGTGTTCATAGATTTGTTGATTCTCCTTTGCTTTTCACTTTACTTTCATCCTTTTCCCTTTGTGGCTCCTTTACCCTATTGTAGCATTTCTTGGTGGAGCTTATTGCATTTGCAATAGTTACAAGGTTTACAATGAGCTTGTAGCTTCTATCAATCATTAATTTAGCACATTGGATTATCCACTACTATAATAGTTGACTACATGTAAATTGAGGTATTACACTTGACTAGTAGATCTTTACTTTTAATATTGTTATTAAATTGTACTTTATTGTTTTGGATTCTTTGTAGCACTTATCTATATCCTTGAAGACTTTAAAACCTCAGAGATTTGTTCTATTCTTGATAGAGCATGATATCTCCATCAATTGTTTATGGTCTATTTATGAGGGTAGGAAACAAGAGCCCATCCAAGTTCATCTTATTTTGATGAGTTTTATTGTTGATGTCTACTTATCATTTGATGTTTTTAACTATTTTGGATTGTACATTATTTAAGTGCATAGTTTTTCACATAAATTATGTATTGTTTAAAGTGTTTATAACATGGATAACATGATATCCTCGTACATATTGTATAGCCTAAAAGTTGCAACCCTATATTTCCTACAATTGTAAATGGTTTTCTTTCATGATAGACATGTCGTGAAGGTAACTCATAGATGTGTAGTGTCTCTTTAATGTGGAAATTATTGTGCCATGGTTTGTTGCTAAGTTGAAGATACATGTACTTTTGAGGTAATTTTGGGCTAACGGTGGTCGCATTGTGCTTATGTTGCCTTCCACTCTTTGGAGCATAAGTACGTGATTCATTGTCTTGATGGCAACGTGTGGTTGGCACCTTGCCCTTGTAGACTACCCCCTTAAGCTTAATCTCGTCTTAACTCTACTTAGTCTCTCTATCTTAAACCTATCACTTAATCACCATCTCCACTTTATCAAGCTTATTATCTGACATTCCTGCCGTTGTTATTTGTACCATCGACGTTGACCTTTTGTATGTTCCAATTCTATTTGTGCCTGAGTCCATATGGTCCATTATCATCCCTCTACTTGTATCCCCTCTAGAGTATCACCTAAGCTCCATATTTTTATCCTTTCATACTCTTAACCTATTAAGGGAGTTTTGACATGACTAATGAAATTCTTAGCTTGACACTCCTATCCTTGGAGCAAAATGATATCATTAAGAGTTGCTCAATATTCTTGTTGATGGATGATGTCCTTGAGGAGAAGGCGAGTTCCTTAGCATTAGATAGATTGGTGTACCAATCTTGGTTCTTTTTTAAAGTGTCTTGTGGCCACATGCGATGATATTCGTTTATTTGACATTATAGATGACTAAGGGATAGGATATTCATGGTGGTATGGACGATTTGAGAAGCAGTTTTTGAACCTTTGGTCTATGAGCAATGTATTTGATGATAATAAAATGATTCTCTCATTATATTAATACTTTTTCTTGAAGTGTTTTAGGTTATGCATTTCAATATTATGTAGGTGAAAAAATTGTAGAGCCAAGTTTTAACTTAAAAGATTGATTTATATTGCTTGGTGAGAATGTAATTGGCATCAATCATAAAACTTGAATGCAATTGGAGAAGATTTTTTGAGTCTTGTTATTTGTTTTATAATGTTAAGATCTATAACAATATTTTTGAGGTAGTTGGAAAAATATGTGAGATTTTGAATATGTAATTGAAAAGGTTATCAAACTTTCTTTCTATTTATCTAGGTTAGTTAAGGCATGTATTTTATCTATAAAACTGATTTATTAAAGATTAAATAATTTACATTTATTAGACATGTTCAAAATATTTAGAATATATAATTTTAAAAATGTACATAATTGACTATTATGTACGATGCATTGTTTTTTATTATTGTACAATATACTTAGTTTAAACTAATTAGTAAATTTTGGTTTAACTTAGTTCTTGTCTAGTTAATGTGCATAATTGACTATAATGAAAGGTATGTTTTTTCTTTAAGTTTTTCAGGTCATTCATTTCAAGATTATTTAGGTAAATAAGTTGGAAGCTTGGTTTTGACTTAAAAGGTTAATTAACAGTATTTGATGAGAATGTAATAAGTATTAAAATTGAGCAAAATTAGAAAAGATTGTTTTTGGAGTTTTGTTATTTGTTTTAGAATGTTAAGACTTGCAATAATATTTTGGAGGCACTGGGACACGATTAAGGTTTTGACTGTATGAGCGAAAAGGTTATCATATTTTCTTTACACTTATTTAGGTTAGTTAAAGCCTGTAGTCAAATAAGAATTTTGATTTATAGAACTATCTTATTAAAAATTAATAGTGATAGTTTGCATTCTCTAAAGATGTCCAAAATATTTAGAAATATGTTTTAAAAAAGTCCATAATTGATTATAATATACGATATATTGTACCTATTAATGTATTATGTATTTATTTTAGATTAGTATGTTGGTTGAGAGAACGGTATATTGAGCATAAAAATGTTTTTAATCTTTGTGTATGTATGATACAGTTAATATATAATATGTTCAGTCCAAACTGTTTTGTATGTGGGTAAATGGACGATGTTTTGAACGCTTAACTTGAACCCAAGATTTGCGTATGGTACGTTAATATTCAATGTATTGTATGTTTTGTTCATTAGGGCTTAGATATTGGAATTTATTGCTTACTTGAGCTTGTGCATGGCATGTTAATCTATAACGTATACTTTTTTTAGTTTAATTAGGTAGAAGTAAAGTGAGGAAAACACAATAGTTAAGTATGATATATTATTATTTAACATACAATATGAATAGTACAAATTTGCACATAACATATAATACAGCCTTTAGAATGTACTGTATGTTTAATTCATTTTTTGTGAGTAATAATTAGTTTTACTAGATTTGAGAATATATGAAAATGGTTGATGGGGTGTTTGCAGTCATCGGAAGGTTTTCTAAAAATCTATATATGACTTTCAAACTTAAATGAATAGCTAATGATCAATTACAAATCATTTAGAAACTCTTATTCATGAAGATTATCATATATATATATATATATATATCTAAGAAAGTTAAGGAAAAGACAAGGTTTTAGTGATAGAAGGTATTCATATCATTTCTTGGCCTCCTTTTAAGTAGATTTGTATTAATCTAAGTTAAATATTTTTTTAAGTTGTTTTATATTGATTTAAGATATTACTTGATATTATTATTGAGTTATAGGATTCTATATTTGAATAGTATTTTGTTCTCTTGTTATATTATTGGGATTTTATGTTTCGTTGTTTTATTGATCCTTTGGCTCGATAATTATAAGATTTTTTTGGTTTGGTGTTGTAAGATCCTTTGGCTTGGTGCTTTGTAGAGTCTTTTAATCTTATGTGGGGTACTTGCATTTGTTAAAAGTGTTTTGGAGTAAGTGTAGCTTTTTGTCTGTTTTGAATCAAATCATCTAAAAATTTTTTATGCACTTTTCTTATTACATTCCTCACGCAAAAGTTTTAAGAATTAATAAAAGTTTTTAAAATAAAATTTTATGAAATAATATTAATCAAGAATCACAAAAAACTTTTGTTGTCACTTTTGATTATTTGATATTATAATTTTTACAATTTACACTCTCTTATTTAGACATCTAGTTCTCCTATTCTAACAAATGATATCAAAACATGGTTGTTTATAGCGACTAACTATTCTAAAAAAAGATCCACATGATGTCAAGCACAGTGGTTGATGAACATGTTATTTTGGGTGAATGGGTTTCATCCCTTTGGAATCCTTTGTTCAAAGAATTTTTATCTATATTAGAAGAACAAAATAATTTTGAACTTTTTACCAGAGTGGTTGGTAATGAGTTTGTTATAAAGATATTTCGTATCAACTCGATGGAAAAGCATTGAATATTCTTTGTTTTGGTCTCTCTACCATAAAGTTCAATAGGATACTAAATTTCAAAAGTGTCTTTGAAGTTTTGGTAAAATTTAAGATTATTTATGAAAGAACCACTTAATTTAAAGAGTCTAAAATTAATGTGCTTATGCATAATTATGAGCACTTTCTAAGCAAATTATGAGCACTTTCTAATGAATGAAGGATATGTTAACTCGATTTATTAATATTGTGAATGTGTAATCAAATCTATGTAAAATGTTTTTTAATGTTGAATAGGTAAAGAAAATATTATGGGTGTTATTTAAGGAGTTTGATTTTTTGATAAACATAATTAAAGCATCCAAAAACTTGGATCCTCTTACCATGGATAAAGAAAGAAGATTTAGCATTGCAGGCTATTGCATCCACATATGAGGATGAATTTTCGTGCAATATTGAGGTAGAATTTGTTAGCAAAAGTTTAATCAAAATCTTTAAGGAATGTTCCGTGGGAAAATTTGAGAAGGAGATACGCGTCAAAAGCAAAGGCAAAAGAATTGTAGAGGTACGTAGCCATGAATGTCATAAGTTGGGATACTTTTTCCTGATTGTTCAAAGTTGACAGAGAAGAAAAACAAGAACTTTAAATGGGACAAGAAGAAGAATGCTATAGTCGCCACTTGGAGCGACTTGGATTCAATTTCTATATTCTCAAGTAGTGAGGAAAGTGGAGAAGTTATTTGTCTAATGACACAACATGATTCATTCATGAGTGAAGACAATGAGATGAATAGTTATCTCTCGTAGTGAACTACAGAATAATTTGCTTGAGTTGATTGATGCTTGCAAAGTACTTTTCAAAAAATATAAAAATTTGAAAAAAGAATACGATATATGCCTTGGACTTTATGGTCATTTGAATGAGAAAAATGAGAAATATTTTTAAAAGTTGAAAAATACTAAAGATGTGCCAGCTCAAACAATTATTATGGATATTTTGGATAAATTATTTTTGATCAATTCATGAAATTATATTCAAATTGTATTTCATTTTTTGCATTCATAAAAAGTTTGAAAAATTATTGTTTAAAATAATAAATTTATAAATGTTGATGCTTCTATATTTGCATCATCTCTTACAATTATTGAGTGAAAATGAGCATATATCTAAAGATTCTAAGATTAGGATTAATGTGAACTATAATTTTTCACATTTGTTTGGATTAAAAAAAAGAATAATAATGTATCTCGAAATGTTGAATCAGTTAATTGTAAGTTAGTTGGACCTAAAATTGTTTGATTTTCAAAATCTAAGTTTTAAAATTACTATGCTTATGTATGTGTTTCCTTTGATTGAATTAGAGAGGAGGAGCAACTTTTTTTTTTTTTTTTTTTTTTTTTTTTTTTTTTTAAAACAAAATATATTCCACCCCACAAAGTAAAAACTTGGCACAAAAAGGAAATGCCAAGGGGGAGGAGGCAAACCTAAAACAGGCCCAAGAGGGAAAGAGAGTAGTTTTCCAGCATGTTGTCTTTGCGGCGCCTCGCCAAATAAGCTCTCCTTAGCAGATGCTGTGTTTCCAAAAAGGGCGCGCTGGCCGAAACAGTAAGGCCAGAGATGGTGGCGGCGTTCCATGCTTTCCAGACCGTCCAGCAGATGAAGGCTGGAATGGTGAAGGCTAAGGAGCTAATCTGTGTCTTGAAAGCCCACCAGCTGGAGATGTCGGTGGAAGAAGAGTGGGGGACGTCGAGCTTGACCTCAAACCAGGTCCAGATGGGGCGGGAGATGGAGCAGGACCAGAAAAGGTGATCTGGTTCATCCCGATTGCTGCAAAAGGGACACTTCGAGACGAGCGAGATGCCAATCCGATTTAGGAGCAACTTATGTGAAAACATGTTGATTAGTATTAAGAACTAGCTTTTTTATGTTTATAAGTTTTAATTTTTTTTAAATGTCATATGCATAAAGATGAAAGGAGGGAAAGAATTGAATCTCTTGGATCTATTAAGAAGTGATATTTTTTAAATATACAAGTGACACACACGCACACACATACATATATACATATATATAAATAATGAGCGATAATTTGTTTTTCATATTTATACATATATATATACACACAAACACAAAAGATAAGAAAATGTTAAATCTTAACAAGTGATATTTTGATTATTTGGTCCTATATGTTTTCATATTTAACAAGTAATATAATAAAAATATAAATTTTCTTTTGATGCATGACAAAAAAAGAGGGGTAGATATGAAATAGAAAAAATGCATGTATCTCTATGATTAGTTTACTATAGATTGCATATATTTGAGGGAGTATTGTATGCTTATATAATTTTTAATATCTTTCATTTTTATAAATACTAATGATTTTGTTATCATTAAAAGGAGAAAATTGAACTCTTAGCCTATGTGTGACTTGTTTGATGACAATAAAATTATTTTCTTGTTATATCAATATTTATTTTTCATTTAGATCGTGCATCTCAAATTTATCTAGGTGAATAATTTAAAGAGTGTGATCTTGACTTAAAGGGCTAATTGGCAGTATTTGATGAAAATGTAGTTTTCATTAAACATAAAGCTTGAGCATATCTAGAGAAGATTCTTTTTAGAGTTTTGTTATTCGTTTTAGAATGTTAAATCCTATAACAATATTTTTGGGACATTAGGAATAGTAGATGAGATTTTGAATATGTGATTTAAGGAAAATTTGGTAATGATGTATAAAATATGCATGGAAAATGGACAATACTTAACTTGATGATTATACATGTTTTCTAATGCAATGAGCAATTAGATGTTGCGACAAATTTATCACACATTAGATCATACTCTGTACTTTATGTTTTGATAACAAAATTGGATGTTTGAAGTTTACTCTAGAAGATTTCTATTTAAAAGTGGATGCTCTTCAAAGTGTTCCACTGCTACATAGGAAAGTAAATATCTTTTTCATGCATTGGAAATTTCTTTAACATACTGATTAATATGATCGTGAAATGAATCTTTTGTACATTTTTCAAGATTCTGACAATTTAACAAAAAGTGTGGTTTTTTTGTAGTTGTTTATCTTTAAAAATATTACTGGAAAGTATGTTTACCTTAATTTTGTTATAGTGGTCAATCCTTCTGATGATAGAAGCCATCACAAGGCATGCAGCTATAGAAGCATTGTAAAGTTGCCTCTAAGTAGTTGGGATAGCTGACTGTAATGATGCCAATCTCAAGACAGTATTAAGCATGTTTTGATTTTCATGCCTCTGGCTTATTGGTATCAACATCTGTATCTATGTTACATGAAATTTGCATCATGTAGTTTCTTTGTTATATGGCAGGACAAGCTATGAAAAATGAAGATGGCCCTGACTTCATTGGTTACTTCAAGCATCTTGCAACTGAGCTGCTTTTGGACAGTGATATGGTTCAGTTACCTTATCCTGAATTCAAAAAAGAAAGGTTGAAAGCAATTCTTGGTGAAACTGTAAACTGCCTAACATTAGAAACTGACAAGGTATGCTTTAATTGCAATAAGAAGATTAGTCCTTGTTAATTTATATTGATTTTGTTTCCATTTTATTTTTGTTTTTGAGTATTATAACAGTCAATTATGCATGCATATCATTAATTTGCTCCTTTCAATGGGTTCATATGCTTTAGTTCTCATAATCTACTGGATTGTAATAGGCATAGTTCATCCTGATCATCAAAAGAGCAGCATCATTGTTCATTGACATTGGCCTTGGAAGCCACTCTAGGAATATTTAGTGGGGTTCACTTGATCACACCTTGAGTCATGGCTTCAATTAACATGAACTGATAGGTAGTTTGCATTGATTCCTTACCAGATTAAGAATTAGCAGGTGCCTCATTCATTAGAAAAAACTATTTCGTCCTGATTATTTATGTTCAGTTGAACACTTTTGGGCATAGCATTGAATTATCTGTACTTTTACTCCTAGGTAGATGATATCTTAATTGCATGCTTATGGCATTACTTATTGCCTATTTATAGCAAACGATTCACATCACTGTAATTGGCCTTCTCATTTACATTTTTCAAATTTTTAGTGATTATTGTTGTTTTATTTTTTCCCATGTGGGCTGTATTTGTGGTTTTCATTGCCGTTCATGTTTTGGTAAGTAAAGGCTTTTACCTTGGATCAGCTCAACCAAAGGCTTTATTTTCCTGAATTGATTTTTTAATCATTGAAACCCTTGATCAATCTGTTGGTCTATGACACACTCACGAGGAGTGTGTGCTGGAGTGTGTGAATTGAGTGTATAAAATTTTTTGTAATCACAATCTTAAAGACCAAAATTTATTTCAAACCGAAGTGTGTAAATTTAGGAAGGTTAATAGGCAGAAGCTTGTTTTGCAACTTCATGACTTCAATGGCTAATGCTTGAGCTACTTCGACGGTGTGACTTTGCGACTTCGATGGCCCAACTTCATGCTTCACGAGAGTGACATCAAGGATGAATCCTTGAGCTGCTTTGATTGTGTTTGAGGATTCAGTGGTGTTCTGGATTGCAGAAGCTTGGTTCACAACAAGTGTTTTCCCCCACTTTTAGCCTGGTTTTTTAGTTATCTACTCTCAGACCTCTTGGCCTTGAGAGAGTGCCACTATGGTGGGTCAGGAAGGATTGTTTTCTCCAAATTGCTCTTTCACTGAGGTGCTAGGGGGGCCGGGGGGGGGGGCGCAGAGACCTCTTCTCCGATCAAAATCAAACCAGCATCTTTGTATATTGGCAAACTTAAAGTGGTATTCAAGGAAGATGAAGTAAAGAAGATGGCTGCTTCTTTCAGATTCACATTGATTGGGAAATTCTCCCAAGGTTGCCTAAGAATGGAAACAATACGATCAAAATTCAAGAAAGTTGGGTTATTGGACTATTCTTAGTGGGTTTTCTGGATCATTGACACATTCTTATTTTATTCTCGTTGGAAAAAGATTATCTTTGCTTCTGGCTGCATAAAATGTGGGCTATTGCAGAGTTCCAGATTTGAGTCCTTAAATGACATCCGAATTTTTAGCTTAATTTCAAACTCCTTGCTAGCTCTGGTTTGAATTTCTTTTAAGCAGCTTCCTATTGTACTGTTTAACAAAAAACTAGTTCTTTTTCCATAGCGTCTACAATTAGTAGCCCACTCAAACTCGTTACTGCCACTATCAACATTACAATTACACATATTGCCAGAGTATGCGTAGAGGTTGATTTGGCCAAAGAACTTACCTCACGAATCAGAATATCTAGAAAGAAGGGTAACAATATTGGATTTTGGCAAAAAGTGTTTTATGATAACCTACTGAGCTATTGCAAGGGTTGCTTCAAACAAGGTCAATCTCTGCAATGAAGAAACTTGTGAAGCTCCCAAGAAGCAGAATTTTCCTTCTTCCTCCTCACCCTAAACGTATCTCTACTTTGCATTAGCACAAGAAGTTTAGGCGACTGAGGAGGACCTTGTTAGCTCAAATGCCATTTGTTCAAAAAAAAAAAAAAAAGCCAGAATTGGCAAACAGACATCTCCACTTTCAGATGAAGGAGATTCATGAGCTAGCTATTGAATCTAGTGAATTGCCTCAACAATTAAATGTGCAACAGCTACAAGCTCTTGAGAATAGTGGACTTATTCAATAGATTTTAGATGATCATAAAGTCAAAACAAGAATCGGGTAGAAATTGGCAAGGATGCTTCCTTATCTGAAATGGACGCTATTTAGGACAATTACCCTCAACAAATGGAATGTTCTACGTTCATTAAAAAACTTTAATGAGGATTTAGAAGAAATAGCATTTAGCTCAGGACTTCTGCGCAAGAAGAAAGTTTCATAGTTGTATGAGAAAAGACAGAAATGGGAGAAAAAAATACTACAGCCAAGTCAACCAGCCCAAGAGGCACTAGAAAAAGTTGGAGAGCTATTCAAATTATCGAGACTTTGGACCATTATGTCTGATCTACTCATATGGAATATCAGGAGACAGTGAGAATAGGGTCGATTAACTGCCTCAAATTCTTCATTAATTCCCATAAGATATTCCTTATAGCCCTCTTAGAGCCCATAGCAAATAGAAGACAACTAGACAAACTAGAAGAAAACTAGATTTTGATTATTGTGAGTGCAATTGCTCAAACAAAATCTGGCTATTGTGGAAGAAATGCTTCTGATGCCAAATTTTGATTAATGAGGAACAATATATTCTCCTTTTAGCTGAACAAGGTGATTGGATTGGCCAAGTGTGTTGCTCACTCATATATCCAAAGTGCTCGTTTATAGATAGAAGGACCTTATGGCAGGATCTTAGATCTATTGCAGATTCCTTCTGTATGCCTTGGCTAATTGGAGCAGACTTCAATTTCATTACTTTTTTAGATGAATACAAGGGTAATTTTATTGCTAATCTTGGAGCTATCAGTGAATTTTCTGAATGCATTGATTATTGTGGTCTTAGAGAGCTTCCTTTCTGGAGTAGCCCTTTCACATGGACTGTTAGAAACGGAAACTGGATATTGAAGAGGCTACATAGATTTCTAGTGAATCAAAATTGGATTAATTTCTTATCAACTGTAGCTGTTTAACATCTTAACAAAGCAACATCAAATCATTCCCTTTGTTATTCTTTTTCTAATGAGATACATTTCTAATCCCAGATCTTTTAAATTTCAAAATATGTGAATAAACCACCAGACCTTTATGAGCACTATGGAAAAGAATTGGAATTTACCGATTATAGGAAATCAGATGAATGCGCTAGCTTTTAATGTTAAATGACTTAAAAGCTTGTTAAAAAGAATGTGACAAAATTCATTTTGGCAACATATTGGACATCTCATGAAAAGCAAAGGAACAGGTTCTTGAGAAAGCGAGCCTTTTTGAATTGCTTCAGAACGAAAAATCATGGCAGGACTTGTTGAACGCACCAAATTTCATTTTCTTTTTGCTTAAAAATGAGGAAAAGTTTTGAAGGCAAAAGATAAAACTCAGGTGGCTTATAGAGGGTGAAAAATATGAAATTCTTTCATGCAATGGTTAACGAGCAGCAAAGCAAGCTTAAAATTCATCATATCATGGACTCTTGTGGAAATTGGATGGAAGATGTTGCTGAAACTGCCATTAGTCATTTCTTAGGACCTGCTGTTGGCTTCTCCAGGACTAAAAAAACACTCTTCTCAGCCATATTTCAGCTCTTGTGACTCAAAAAATAATTGCTAACCTTTAAAAGAGGTCACCATGGATGAAGTAAATAAAATTGTTTTTGAGATGGACTCACACAGTGCTCCTAGTTGTAATGGTTTCAATGGAGTCTTTTATTCTTATTATTGGGATTTGATAACACATGATGTATTGAATGCCACCAGATTTTCTAATCGGAATGCCAATATGAAAAGAATTGCCAATACGAATATAGTACTCATTTTAAAGAAAGATAATCCAGAAACTTTTAATGATTTAAGACCCATTTGTTTATGTAGCTTTGTAAAGAAAATATTTGCTAAGTTGTTGGCCTTTAGATTGCAACAAATCCTGCCTTTATTATCTCTTGAACAAGTCTGTTTTATTGATTGGGACATTGTCGAGAATATACTTTTAGTGCAAGAAATGGTGGATTCTATCATGAGGAAAGCAAGAGGGAGTAACTGCATTATCAAACTAGATGCAAAGAAAGTTTTTGACAAGTTATCTTGGTATTTCTTATTGTATGTCCTTCAGAATTTTGGTTTTGATGCAATATTTATTAAGCCTATTATAAACATCCTTGGCAATAACATGTTTTTCATCATTATGAATTGCAAAAACAAAGGATTTTTTCAAGCTTCTAGAGGCCTTAAACAAGGAAATTCTCTATCCCCTCTTCCCTTTGTATTGGTTGCCAAAGTTTTTAGTCATGGGCTTAAAAATCTCTTTATGAAAGGTAAAGCTCTCAACTATGTACCTCCCAGAGGTTGTTAGAATGTTTCCCATTTTAGTTTTGCAGATGATTTCATTATATTCACAAGGAGAGTTTAGAGATTGATTTTAAACATTATGAACTTTCTTTGGGAATTCTAAGGGGGCTTTGGGTTGCTCATCAACTCCCAAAAGAGCTTCTTAATATGTAGTAATAATTGCAAATCTGGGCAAGTTACATACTCAGCTAATTTACCGGCTTTCAAGAGCAGGAACTTACGTTTTACTTATCTAGGATATAAATTCTGGAAGGGAAGGAAAAAATGGTGCATTTTACAATATCTGTTTTAGAAGATAAACAGGAAGCTAGCCGATTCATTGGTAGGAGTTTAATACCAACTAAAGATGTTCTTCTATTCTGATGTATGCTTTTATGATCTCCTACCTTCCAAAAAGAATCCTTCAAAGAATTGAAAGTCTCATGGATGGTTTTTGGTTGGGGGATTCAATTCAAAGCAATGGACATCGTTGGACAAGTTGAAAGAAAATAAGCTAGCCTATTGAGGAAAATGGATTGGGTCTAAAGAAGCTTCAAGATGTGCTGGCTGTTTGTATTGCAAAGCTTTTTTTGGAAGGCTCAAATGACCAATTCTTTGTGGGCCATTTTCATGTAGTCTAAATACTACTTGAGAAGCAGAAAAATTGTGACAACAACAACTTGGAATCGCATGGAAAGTATCAAAAATGTTAAAACGGAATACATGGAGTTCTCGAATTTTGATGGTTTTTACTACTAGACGCTCACCGCTGATGGTAAGTTCAGCTCAAAATTGGCGTGAGAATCATCAATAAGAGGTAAAGGCTTGATTTTCAAGTTTAGAAAGAAAATATAGAACAATAATCTTTTACTTAAGATCTCCATTCTAATGTGGAGTATACTCAATAAATTTCTATCTTTCTTGGAAGTTCTACACGAACTCAATTTTCAAATAGCATCTAAGTGCTTATTTTGTTCTAATGAAGATTCCTTGGATCATGCATTTATTGGTTGTCATCGATCAAGGTAAATTTAGAGCTATTTTGCAAAACTCTTGTATATGTATGAGGTGTATTTCAAAGACATTTTTTTTTTGCTTTGGCATTGATGGATAAATGGCTCCACAAACACTACCAAGGTTGAAGTTATTCAATTGTCGCCTTCTATCATTTGCTAGGAGATTTGGAAAGCCCACAACTTATCACTGTTTGAAGAGACCAAGCTTTTGATAAGTAGCATTACGAACAATGTCCAATTCACTTGTTATAATATTTTTAGGTGCTTTCTGTTGCTTCAAAAACCATTGAACTCTCACTTGGTCTATTATTGTTTAATTCCTCAATTTTGAAAGGTTAGATGTAAATGTGTTTAGATTGTGGCTTGGAATCCCCCCTTGCTCTCTCAACCCAAACAATCCTTAAAATTGAATATAGATGGATCAACCCATGGTACTTTTGGTCTTGTTGGTTGTGTTAGCATCGTTAGAGATTATTTGGATCGGAGGACGAAGGCATTCTCTATAGTCATTGATTCTAAAATTATTATGAAAGCAGAAGGAATGACATTGCTATTGGGTCTCCGATTATGCAAAAACATGTGTGCTTCAAACATTCATGTGGAATTGAATTGTCAGATAATTCTAGACATAGTACAAGTGAAGTGTCCGCTCTATGGAAGATGCATATGACAATATACAACAAATCAAATAGTTGTTGACTTCAATAGTAACTCAAATACAACATATCTTCAGATAGATAATGTAGTGGCAAACTTTCTTGCTTAAATGGCCAACACTAGCTTAGAATCCAACACTTTTGAAGCTCACCACTTGCTAGTTTGCTGTAAGGGTCTTATTAAGCTAGACGAGGTTTAATTCCCTTAATAGTATCATTCAAGGCTAGACAAATTTTGTCAGAAGTTTAGCTTGTGTGTTGTGGGTGGTCCTCAAATTATCTACTATAGCAAACTCTTTCCTATGTAATTAATTCTTCATTATGCAATTAAATTAAATTTTATAAAAAAACAATATAATGGCAAGCAATAAAGTGTATGAAAAGAAAGGGCATTTAAAATTTTTATGTGGTTTGACTCTTTCCTGATTAGCCTCAACCACCTCTCATCCAGTTGGACTTGGGCATAGTTTTTCCTTTTATTTTGTTGTAGTTAGCAAAGAAACCACTTACATCCATATCTTTTCTTTGATGCTAAGGTACAATATCCTCTTTTGAGTTTTTTTCTTTTTGCTCAAATTTAGTCTCTCAGGTGTCTTTTTCTTAATGTTCAAACTCAACTTTTCATGAGTATGTTGCTTAATGCTTGAACTTGACCTCTTTTGAGTCCTTTTAAGGCTTAAACTCAACCTCTCTTGAGTTTTTTTGAATGCTCAAACTCAACTATATTGGAGTGTCTTTTTTAAGGCTTAAATTCAATCTCTTATAACATTCTCATGCAAAATATGAATCTCCCAATCTCACTTTTAGAATAGAATTTCATATTCACTTTAGAGTGATCATATATGACTCATGAGATGCATGAATGCGATAAAAAAACTTGAACTTTTGAAGCTTAACGAGAATGAGTAAGTTAGGATTCCCATTGCATAGTTGCAAGTGAAATGTTGCAAAGTTGTTTTGTTCATGTATAATGTCCCAAAGGACTAGAAGTCTATTGATAAAGTTTATGATTTTTTATCACTTCGTAAAATTTCTCAAGACATTGCACTTGAATCCAATAGAATGTTCATAGAGACATTCTAGAATGGCTAGAATATAAAATCATTTTAAAAAAAATTGTTAATTTAATTAGCGATTATGGTCCGCTTAAATTCAACTTATTGTATGTGATAATTTATGCACCTTTGCGTACCATGTCATGCTTGACGTACCATTCAATTTCTATACAATATACCTTACAAGATATTCGATGTACTATATGTTATCTCTATTGTCCTATCTTGAGTCTTATATGCCGTACTTTAACAATGACTTGCTATGTGTACCCAATGTATTATACATTAACAAGTGATCTATTGTATGTCTTATTCAAAAAAAATATTTTGAATTTTTTGAGAACTTATGTGTGTATAAAGTGATTTAATATGAATGCAAAAATTTATGTTTTTTTATACATTTTTTAAAAAAAAATTATGAATGCATAACAAATGCAAAGAGCCATATGCAAGATTATTTAAAAGAAACTTCTAATCTAACAATTTACCTTGAAATTGATCTTGTTCTCCTTGTGAACTTTAAGGTTGTTCAAAATGCCATCCATGCTTTCAAATTTTCACGTAAAATATCAAAATGGTTCTTTTGAATTGTCCAAGCTTTTTTGAGTTCCTTTCTTTGGTATTTCTTGATAGTCTATTTGAGCTTTGAATAAGCATTGTTTATTGTTTTGTAGTTTTGTATGAGTTTTGGAAGTCCCTTTGAAGCTCCTCTTTATCACATGTCTAGTTAAAACTTGTCCAGACTAGATGATCATATTAGAATACTACTTAATTGGATTGTTATCATCAAAATTTTGTTAAACTAACTTGGGCTTATGGGACTAAGAATCTTCATTTTTTTATATTGATAAACCAAATAAGGTTATAATATAAAAAGAAAAATAAACCTAAGATAATTTGCAATGTTAAGTAACATAAATTGCATATTGATTATTGAATAATCAATTAATAGTTTGATAATAATTATTGAATAAAAATTGATAAGTCAATAATAATTTTTTTTCTTTTAATATGATAGAATTATATTATTCTCCCTTTTATTAAGTGCGTCAAATATTTGTTGGAGAGAATTTGTGTAACTTAACTCCTATTGAATGTTATTCTGCCCACTTTTTTATATTTTTGAAGTCTATACTTTATATTTATTTTCAATCATTATTCTCTTTTTTTGTCATCATTAAAATGGAAATAGAATATGAGAGGTCTAATATTCCTAATTCTTTTCTAATTTTAATCTCTTCATTTAAAGGTTTTCTAAAAATATTTGCAAGTTGTTTCTCATTATTTATGAATTGACTATAAATCTTATTTTTGTTGACATTATCTATAACAAAGTGATGTGTAGTTTTAATATGTTTTATACTAAAATATTGAATTAGGTTTTTAGTTAAACATATGATGCTAGTGTCTTCATATTTATTTGGATTATTTTACAAACTTATATCATAATCCTCTAATTGTCTTTTGAGCCAAAATATTTGAACTACACATTTACCAAGAGAAATATTCTCGAATGCAAGAAACTATATCCAATCTATTAGTGATTAGATATAAAAGAGACATTATCATTCCTCGATAAAATTTGGGATCTATAGACTTAGCATTGTTATCCTTATTAAGTAGAAGTTCTCATAGGGGTAGCAATGGCCTTAAGGTTTTTCATATCAAATTTCGTAATTAACTCATTCAAGTATTTGTTTGAGATGTGAATATTCTCTTAGAATTTTGTTTTATTTGTAATTTTTAAAAGAATGTTAACTCACCCTTCACGTTCATTTCAAATTTAGGATTCATTAATTTGACAAATTAATCATACAATTTTTGATTTGTTGAACAAAAAATAATGTCATACAGATAAATTTTAAGTAGAGAATTCATAATTTTTTTTTTCTAATCAAAAGTGTATTATCTACATTTACTTTTTAAATCCTTTGTTAATTAAATATTTGCTTAAATAGTCATACTAAGCTTGAGGAGTTTGATTCAGAATAGATAAAGCCTTTTTTAGCCCAAATTCATGGTTTGGATACTTAAAATTTTCAAATCCTTGTAATTATTCTACAAAGGTTTGTTCTTTAATAATTTTTTTTAGAAAGCACTTCTAATATTCATTTAGAATTTTTTAAACCTCTTAAAACAAATAAATGCAAGTGGCAAAATAATGGCTTGCAAATGAGTCATTTATGCAAATGTCTTTTTAAAATCAATTCTTTTTACTTGATTTTACTATAAACCTTGCCTTGTTTTTAATGATCACTCAACCATCATTTAACTTGTTTTTGAAGAACCACTTAGTTACTCTTATAGAATGGTCTTTTGGTCTTTCAATTATTTTTCAAACATCACTCTTAATATGTTGGTTAAGTTCTTTGTGTATTGCTAAGTATCAAGATTCACTTTCTAAGGTTTCTTCTGTGGTGTTAGATTCTATCTTGAATAGGAAGGTGGGGTGTATTAATTTTTTTTCTTAAAAATTATCATGTTTGAATTTTACTTGAAGGATCTCTAATGCTTAACTTCTTTGGATGGGCTCTATTATAAACTATATCTTTGGGTAATTAATCTAGTTATTCATGTGATATCAATTGTTCAATTGTACCTTAAATTACTTTTTTGGAATATTTGATTAAGTATTTTCTAAGCTTAAATTTCCACAAAGTTTTCTACTTCTTCTATATAAATTGCATTTCAACAATAATTAGATTCATCAAATATGACCTACATTGATTCTTCTACCATTAAAGTATTTTTATTAAAAATTTTATTTGGCTTTGGTTAGAATATCCTAGAAAGATTACT
The DNA here is from genome assembly GCA_023846275.1 of Vanilla planifolia. Taxonomy (NCBI): domain Eukaryota; kingdom Viridiplantae; phylum Streptophyta; class Magnoliopsida; order Asparagales; family Orchidaceae; genus Vanilla; species Vanilla planifolia. Next base: position 58,297,844 of record CM043865.1, read on the forward strand.
TTATCTGATTTTGTTTTAATGTTTTCCAAATTTTTATGTTCTAGAATATAATAGCTGCACCCAAATACTCTAAAATAGTAAATTTTGGATTTTTTATTGTTCCATAATTCATATAATGTTAATTAAACAACTTATTAAAATTTGCTTCAATATATAACATGCGGTGTTAGTTGCCTTGATACAAAAATATGTTGATACTTTAAACGCACTTAACATAGTTTGTCATAGGTTCTATTTTTTCCTCTCCAACACATCATTTTTGTTGAGGTGGTTATTGGTGATGAAAAGATATGTTTTATGCCAAGTTCTTTATAAGTTTTTTTTAAAATTTTTATTTTCAACCTTTTTATCATGATTATTTTGAATTCTAACTATGTCTAAGCCTTTTATCTAATTTCCTAAAATTTTCAAATTTCTCACTTTTATTTGATAAGAATGAGTCATGTAAATATAGAAAAATCATCGTTAATTACCAAATTATATTTTTAATCACCTAGATTTTTGACTTGTGTTGGACCAAACAACTCTTTATGGATTAGTTTCAATGGTTTAGAAGTCACTACATTTTTGGGCTTAAAAGATGCTTTGATTTGTTTTTTTTGGCATGAATCAAATAGAGTTTCTAATTTGAAATCTAATGATGAGAATTTTTTAATTAAGTTTAGTATAGTTGCCTTTTGAAATGTATTCAAACCTATATTACCTTGTCTTTTATGCTATAAGCTAGTGTTTTTTTATTTGAGTTTTAAGACTTGTTTGATTATTATTAGAGTTGTGTAAGTCCATGATATAGATATTATCATTTTCATGTACAATAAATATCATGTTTTCATTTTCTTTTCTTAAACAATGTGATGAATGAAATATTATATTAAAATGTTTATCACATAGTTGATTAATATTTAGTAAATTATGATTTAAACTATCTACTAAAAGTATTTTATCAATTAAATAAGATTGAGATGTCCCTTTTTTTCTTATTCCTTTGATTTTCTTCTATGAGTTATCTCCTAAGGCAACAATGTTTCTGTCTTTAATCTCAAAGATTGCAAATCTACTCCTATCTCTCGCAATAAGCCTTGATCATCAACTATACAAGTTCTATTTGCCTCCCATGATTCCACTTTAGAGGCATATCTATATAAAAGAATTTAGTTTTTGATTTTTGGAATTCAAAATAATTTGAATCTACTTAAATTAGAGTTAACTCTAAATTTATTGAAGTTTCCAAACAAATTTAGAATTATTTATTACAAATGAATTTTTAACCATGCATGCAAAACAGACACGTCCAACCTTATTACAATAATTTCAAGTGACATTAGGATTAAAATTCATAAATTTGTGTGCATTTCTAAATGAATTTCTAGAATATGAATTCCTAACAATTTTAACACTTATAAGAAACATATGCAAATTTTTTATATGAAGTATATAAGCCATTTGAAGCATATACAGCATGAGGCTTAAGAAGTACAATTTTATTCTTCAATTTTCCTTTCTTCTTAGAAATAGAAATGTCTTTGGCTATACCATCTTTTAAATTAGTCATAGAAGATTCTATCGCCTTTTGCAAGTGCTCACATAACTCAAAGTAGTTGTGCTTGTCTTTTAGATTGTCATGTGAAACATATAAATCTAGAAGTTCTTGTTTTTGTAATTTATACTCCTTCAAGATTTAATGTTTCTTTTTTACATTTTTGTATTCACTAAATAAATTGGAAATAGTATCTTCAACCTCATTATAAGATAAATCAAGGTTATATACCTTTTTGAGTTTTGGTTAATCATCTTGAGCTATCAAACAAATATTAGCTTCCTTGTTATTTAGTTCAATCTCTGATGAATCATCTGCTTTGAAATTGCTTCAAGTCATCACCATTGTCTTCTTCTTCTTCTTCTTGGTTTTTTCATTTGGGCACATTGGACGAGTGTGTCCAAGTTTGTTGCATCCATAGCATATATGCTCTTCCTCTGTTTTCTTTGAAGATTTTTTGTATTGAGGGTTAGCATTAAACTTTTTATCTTGTTTTTTGTTCTTATATCTTTATTGAAGTTGTTTTAATCTCCTTGTAAGGTAGGCAATCTCTTTCCAATACCCCATGTGTTCATCATCATTGTTCGATGTGTTAGGAGAGTATGTTTCTTTGAACGCTATGAGCTTCTTCTTTTTAAAATCACCTTCTTCTGGTTTGTCCATTTGCTCCATTTTTTATTCATGTGCAATCAATGATTCTGCTAACATGTCCAATGATTATGTGCTAAGATCTTTAGTTTTTGTGATTGTTGTCACTTTTGCATGCCACTTCTTAGTCTTGCTTATTAGACCTTGCTCATCAATTTATGGTGAGAAATAAACTTTTCAAGAGATTGTAAATTGTTGATAATGTTAGTAAATCAATTACCCTATTAGAGATAGGCTCATTACTTTTCATTATAAATTACTTATAATCATGTGTGAAGTCATTTATATGAGAAGCACGAGCTTTGTTTATTCCTTCATAATTTTTAATCAATTTCTCCCAAATCTCCTAATGCAAACCCTAAGGTAGTCATTGAGTGTTAAAAAATCATATAAACATTTGATGAATTTTGCATTTAATTTTGTTGATGAGATCTCTAATTATCAAGAAATGGTTTTTCTATAAATTTCATTATATGCAGTTCTTTCTGTAGAGAACCAATTTGAATTAAATTCCAAATTAGGAAATTGTTTGATTATAAAATGCTTGCTATCCTTATTTTCTAAAATAAAAAGGGGATTTTATCAAATAATGAAGGTTTGGTGATAGATTGACCTTTAACCACAATCGCTTTGTGTGCAAAGGTGTGTCATTTTTTATTACTCTTGGATGTTATGCCTTTCAATATATAGGTTTTGATATCAAATGTTGGTCTATGATACTCAAGAGGGGTGAATTGAGAGCACAAACATTTTTGCAAACTACAACATTGAATGTCAAAACACATTCTAAATTACAATGGTAAATTCAATAAAATTACATCAATATAAATATATGAAATAAAGAACAAGAAATGAAATGATACCTTAAAATTTACATGTGGTTTGGCCTTTGTTTAATGAGCCTACCTCCATCTTCAATCTAGTTGGATTGGGTCTAGCCTTTCATTCTTTTATTATAGTTGGTGGAGAAACCAATTATATTTATGTCTTTTCTTTGATGCTAAGACATAGCCTTCTCTCTCAATTGTTTTTTTTGAGGATGAAAGTCTTTTGCTTAGGGCTTAAATTCTATCTCTCAAGAGTTTTTTTAAAGCTTAAACTCAATCTCGTCTGAGTTGTTTTGAAGGCTTAAACTCAATTTCACTTGTCTTTTTTTTAAGACTCAAATTCAACCTCTTGTAGTACTCTTAAACAAAGAAAAAACCTCATCTCTCTCTTTTAGAGCAGAATTATAAACTCACCTATATTGACCACATATAGCTCATGAGATGTAAGAATGCAATAAAGAAAATCTTAAACTGCTAAGTTTAATCAGATATGAAAATTGGACTATAGAGCTTCTCTAGTAATGTTAACACAAGGCTTTAGTAGAATGAGCAAGGATGTGAATTGAAGAGTTGTTAGTGAAGTGTAGTAAACCTATATTATTTGTGTATATTGTGCCAAAGGACTGTAAGTCTATATATAGAGTTTGTAATTTGTTATCACTTTGTAAGATCTCTCAAGTTATTGTCATTTGTCATAAATTGCATTGAAGTGCTTTAGATCCAGTAAAACGTTTATAAAAATGTTTTGGAATGGATAGAATGCAAAATTGTCTTAAAAAAATCGTTAATTCAATTAGCCGTTATGGTCTGCCGGAACTTGACGTATTTGTATATGATAATTCACATACCTTAAGTAGGTCTTGGGTTGAGACAGATTTTTTCTGCATGCCATACATTATACTTGACCTACCATGCAATATTTATATATAGTACCATATGTGATTTTTGACGTATAATACGTTATTCTTTGTTTTCGTCTCATGTAAATTATTTCAACTGTGGCATACTGTACATGCATCGAATGTATGGTACTTAAACAAGCGATGTACCATATATCCTATACAAAATTTTTATTTTTGTTTTTTATAGAATTTAAGCTAAGTGAGTGCACACAATGATTTAATATGAATGACAAAATTCACATTTTTTATATATTTTTTTTAAAGCCCATGAAGGAATGACATATTTAAAGAACCATATACGAAGATTAATTTGCAAAAATTTTAATATCTCACACATTTACCCCTTAATTGATGTTTTCTATGCGATCTTCAAGCTTGTTCAAGTGCTACCCATGCTTTCAAATTTTCATATATGGCATCAACATGGTTTTCGTGAAGTGTTCAAGCTTCTGTGGTTCAAAATGCTTTAAATATGCATCTTGAGTTATGGATATACATTTTGAGCTAAGTGCTTTAATGAGATTCTTTCTTTGTATAGTCGCATGAATCTTTGAAGTCTCTTTGTAGCTCCTCTTGATCACTTACCTAGTTGAAACCTGTCCACAGTTGATGATCATATTAGAACCTTAGATTATTATCATCAAAATCTTTGTGAAACTTTGACTCATAAGGCTGACACAATCCATCAAATTTGTCTTACTTTTATTTGTTAAAATAGTGTTTTTGTTATCTGTTTTTGGGGTGACAATCTTAAGCAGTTTGAGCTTGACCTTTGCATGTTGATCCTGATATCAACCGATGCATTTCACATTAATTGGATGTACATTTATTTGTTCTCTTTTGTGATAAATTTAATATTAATGGCTCCAATCATGTAGATTGATAAGTTACTTTTTTTATTTTCTATAACTGCAAATTCAGTGCTAGTTTTTGTGTCTGTAATCCTTCTTGCCTTCTTTTGGTTTTTATCGTTTGCCATCTCTTTGCTTATGTTATTTTGAGTTGACTGGTAAGGCAAGCTATTACAGTCATCTTTATTTTGTTTTAATTCCATCACTGCCAATGGTTTGTGATGCACTTGCCTTTTCTAGCATTTCTTTCTATATTTCTTCATAGAACTCAAACAGAACCTTCAAAAACTAGTGTTCTATTAGGCTTATTTGAGATTATTTTTTGTAACTTTGTTGTCATTGTTGCTTCCTTAATTTTATATCAAGTTTCACTTTTTTCAGCATACTGAGACATCTTGATTTTTTTGTCCTGATGAATTGTTTAATCATATTTGGTAATAAATGGTTAATCCTTCTTGTATTCCTTGACTTGACATTGTTTTGTTTTAGATCTTTCTTCTTGTTTGGTGTGGGTGAACATTCTTATGTTTTTAAAGGATTTGTTGATATTTGCTAGATATTTGGAACTGCTCATTCAAGTGAGGTTTGTCCTTTGATTTTCATTTATTTGTACTCGATGAAATCATATGCTCTCTAATACTTTTGCTAACTAGGATTTATATTATTCTTAGATTATTCTGACATTTTATGCTTTTCTGGTTTTGGAGTTATCGTATTTTTTTTGAGTCTTTTTTTTGATATTTCAGATGCTGATTAGTTAGGCGTGGATGTATTTTAACACATCTTAGCTGTTTTTTGGAGCTGTTTATTCTATTAACCCTGTTATAGCAATTGTTGGAAATGCTTCAATGTTGTATTTATTCCTTAATACATGCTTTATGCAGATAAAGGATCAAATTATTGCAAGACTTCATTTTGAGTTGGATCGAAGGATTGAAGACCATTTGCCATGTAGATTGAATAGAGTAGATGATGAAGACATCGTTGAATCTACTAGAAAAAGAAAGATATCCTCCATTGCCCCAAAGGACAATGGCATTGCTGATGCTGACATTCATCCTATTAAACCAGTATGTCACACTAATCATTGATTGTTTGATCCTGTAACTGCTGTTTAGCTTTGCCTTTCTTTTAGGTGCATAATGACAATGGAGCTTATCAATGGACTGTCAATGTTGATAGTCAAGTTGTGGAAGTGAACTCAGCTGAGCTAGAAGCAAAGGTTTCTTTATTTTTCTATAATATATTTAGTTTTTGAGAATTGGGCTATGTTTTAAGAAATCAATTCCTTCATGTTATTATTGAAAGACATGATCTTATTTGAAATTTAGCTCCAGATTTGTCTCGTCGTTCTTTTTTCTGTGTTAGTTCAGCTGGACAAGATGGAGCAAGACCTTGAGGAGCTTCTCAATATTGTCGTTTCCAAGTGCAGGTATAACCGCCTTCTTCAAGATTAGGCAAATCATTTGGATTAGTCTATGAAAAATTAGTGATTAGCAGCTTCATTTTTTTTGGCCATGGTCACTGTCCCTCTACACTAAATCTTATGGAGTATATTTTGCCTTTGATGTTGTTATGTTTCAACATCCAAAAACATTGCTGTGAAAGCATTCAGAAGCTTGGATGCTTTAGGGGTACACTTATTCTTACTGCATATCCTCTAGTTCAAGCAATGATATTTAGAATGCTATGCAAAAAAAGTGCAGAAGGAATGGCAAAAATCCATGTGATTTATGATCAATTGGAACTGCAGATTGAAGGTCATTTAGCTTGCATCAACAAATCAGAAACTGCTTTAAATAATGTTGGGACTTCATTATGAAATTTAACTAGGGTGGAATCTTGTTGAAAACTATTGGTCATTCAAGCTTTAGAGACAATTACTTCTACTAATAGATGAATGTAAAGAAGTTGGATTCGAGGGAAATGAAGTGAGCATGGATCTACAAACTTGAAATACCAAGCATAAGAACACATCAAAAGATGAAGAGAAGATTGCATTGTAGATAAGGTGAGATTTAAAAGAAATATGATGGTTGGGACATCTCACCAATTGGGCATCGATGCCCTTTTGCCACTTCCAAATTCTTGTAGCAATCAGCATCACAAGATAAAGCAATTACAAATATTCTAAAATGGATTCAATAATCAAGATGAGTTCTGAATATAAACTTAACCATTTTTGTAGAGTTCTTGACAAATTTGGAACTCCAAAATAGGCACCTACACAAATCTTGTCAAAATAGCAAAGGCAATTCCACACGGATTGTATGGCATGGTCAACCAATCAAGGGGTTATTTGGCTTGAATAGATCTTTTGATTGACCTAAATAGGCAGTTTGATGGCCTTGCAAATGATCAAATTACGCCATTTATAGAAATCTTGGGCTTGGTTGTCACAAGGTGTTAGGTGGGGTCATCCCAATCTAAAGAGAATATCTTAGCATTTTCACAAAACCAACCAGTTATCATCTAGCACCATAATTGAGAAAGGATGATAAACAGGTATGGAAACTAGAGGCTCTCTAACTATTGAACCAAATCATTAATGAAACAATTGAATTGAAAAAAATTAAGTAATGCAAAAATAACTAAGCAAAAACTAATATAACAATAATGATGGCTAAAGTTGAAGCAGAACATCATTGTAACAAAAATGAGGCTATATGATTGTTTTTGGAAGTTAGAATAGAGTTGGATTTGTGAGAACATTTCCTAGTTGACTTGGTGTCCCCACCAACTTTCCCAATTTAACCCCATGGACTTTGGGCCAAGTCCACTTTGATGGAACTCTAGGGTACTAGAACAATCCTTTGTCCTCGGGCATGATCCAAGCATCATCTAAAGTTGGTTGATCTCTCCTTTACACCATGAATCTTTTATTGTTGTGGTTTACTCTCCAATAGTTTCTTTACTTGTTCACTTTGCTTAACAAGATGGGTAAGTGGACTTTTAATCAAAGGTGAAGGCCCAAAATGATTACAAAGTATCACTATTGGCTTTTTAAAATGTACCAAATTTGAAATGTTGAACAAGTTTTGATACCAAAGTTCTCTAGAAGACCCATGGCATGAGCATCCAAAATGATTTTCATTGTTGCACCCTTATATATGATGATAATGATGTCACTTGCATTGGGATATTCAGATCATCAGATCCCTGCATGTTTTGAAATTTCTCTTTTTCTGATCTCCTTGTTATTGAATCTTGATTCAACAAAATTTTACGTATCAAAATTCAATATTTTCATCGAATATCACATTTATGCAAAACAATTTATTTTAGAACAGGTACGCCTTGTACAACTGTGCTAGTGTCATCGCTCAAATTTTTAATTGTAACAACCATTGGCTTTGATATTACCTTGTTTTGTCCCTTTTATCATTCACTATCATTACTGTTTAACTGTACAATAAATAAGAGCATCACAACATAATGTGAGGACATAAAAATACTATAGATGAGGGTGACAAATTTTAAACAGTTTATTTTGATATTAAACTAATTTTATTATTGCAAAATGAAGTACATGCATATATGTTTTTTCTTCACTTTAAGAGATATGATAATTACAACAATATTAGCATGTACAAGATACCAACTTCAAATCTCACATGCCACCTTAAATATCTTCTCTGTGTGAATCTTTGGCATGTTGTATAATATAAGTAGGGGATTATTATAAAATATCCAATATGTGAATTCTACATGAATAAATAATAAGGTATAATAAAAGAACAATGTCAAATGTAATAAATATTATATCAACATGACATATTGACAATGCTTATATATGCTGAAATAAGCAGCATGCTATATAAATCAAATATGTATGCACATCTTTATTATTTTATTAAATGATGTGTATTTTTTCTTTATTATTTTATACTTTTTTCCTTTTTTTAATTGAGTCTAGATGTTTCTCATAGGATTGTATCTCATATTTCAGTTATATCTCATTTCATCTGCAACATCTCTTAACATCATCTCTAGACCTATTCCCTTTGACATGGTTGACCAGTTATATTAATCACATATAATTTTAGTATTTCGACTTTGTACTAAGTGCAGGTGGTATCAGATATCTCTAATGCTATTTCATAGCTCGGTATCAAATCAGTATCTATCATGCCTAGCATCTTGTATGGGTGTTTATCACATATCATAGAATCATGAAGACAAATTAAAAAAAAATTTACTTTAAGTTTTTTTTTCTTTTTTGGTAGGATATTTCACCTTATTAATTTTATCACACATCATGTCATATGTTTATCTTTTATCTTTCTTTTATTATGTATTATAATATCATAATATGTAAATCGTACATCATGAATGTTTTGTATGCTAAGGATAAATCATATTTACTTACATCATAAATAATTGAATCAATCTACCTTGGTTTTTTACGATCTCTTAATTCCTTTATCTTTTCTTTTTTTCTTCATTTCTGCAATGAATTTATAATTTATCTCAATCAATTTCTATAGTTTGTAGCACTGTATGTATATCAACATCAATAATATTCATATGGAGATATTGATCTTATATGGAGCTTCTTATTCCCAATTAATAGAAGCTTTTCTTTTTGACTTATAGCTTTTAAGGTAGTGTTTTCTTTGCACAAATGATTCATAAATTCTTTATTAGCAACAAGCTTGTACAAACAGTTATTAAATTACAATCATCTTTGCCATTTTTTTGTAAAATAAAATCTCCATATCATCATTTTTTTTAGTTGCCATTTTTTTTCTTTTTTATTCATATCTCTAGCAACTATATTATATATATATATATATATATTTAATTTGTTGGTTGCTCTATTTTTTTCATTCTTAACTCATTCTCTTTTTTTTATATAGCATCCTTTTTCTTTTCTTTCGGATATTTTTTTATTGGTTGACGACGGGATGGACTACATGCATGCTGGTGAAACTCAAAACAAAAACCTCTAGTGATGCATGCCAATGAAAATTGGAAAATCAAAGGAGAATTTGCTTGCAAAAACTTATCTTTTTTGGTCTTCTCCCTTTTTCATGCTTCAAATCGCAGCCATGGTGTGATTTTGTTTTCTCTGATTTTCGATGATAGAAGACCATGTGACCTGCTTGATTAGGTTTCCGTTTGTTCCTGACACTTATCAGTTTTTCCCTTGCATCTCTTCTCTCGATCACCGGATCGACCTTTCATGGTGTTCGTCCAGTGACGGGATTTCACCGATTCACCTCTTGGATCATCGCCTCTTGCAAAACCTTAAACTGTATCGGGAAGCTATTGGACTGCGTTTGGGATTTTAGTTAAAAGTATCTTGTTTTATTTTTATTTATTGTTATTTAGTATTATTTTATTATTATTTTTCAAATAATTTTGGAAATTAATTAAAGTTAAACGAGTGGTTTGAAAATTATGCCACATGGACCAAAATTAATTGTTAAATTAGCCCTATTTAAATTTATATTCACATATCATTTTCAGCAATGTGGTATTTATTTTTCAAATGCTAAAAATACATAACTTAATGTGTTTATGAGCATTGGGACATTGCTATCACCCCTCAAGTAATTTCGTCTAAAATTTTCATAATAAATAAAGGTATTAAGCCTTCATGTTTGTTTTTATTTCCCAGGTTGTTTTTATATTAATATGATTCTATCATAATACTCTAATCATTGAATTATTTTGTTTTTCAATACCTTTTTTTTTTTAATCTAGAATCGTAATTTGTTTCTCTTGATATGTCATATATGGGTGAATTTTAATTCCTTTTATTTCATATTTAATTATATGTGCTTGATTAGAGACATTTTTGTGGAAGAGATATATGAAACGTATCACGCATTCCTATAATTTATATTGGTAAAGCAATTTTATAAATCATCTGTCTAACCCTTTTTGAAATTTGGAAATGACCAATATATTTGGGTTTCAATTTTCCTGTTTTACCAAATTTGAAAACACATTTCAGTTTGTCGTCTTTAATAAACATGTGATCACTTACTTGAATCTCAATATTTTTATGCTAGTTGTCAACATGTTTCTTTTGTCTACCTTGTGTAGTGTGAATTTTTTTTTAATCAGCTTCACTTTTTTGTAGTATCATCAATAAAATCCAGCCCAATAAGTTGTCTTTCTTTGCCCTCAAAATAACATAACAGAGATTAATATTTTTTTCCATATAGAGTTTCATAGGGAGCCATCTTAATAGAAATTTAATAGCTTTTATTGTATACAAATTCAATTAAAGGAAGATAACTCTCTCAATCTTTTCCAAAATAAAAAATATATAATCTTAATAAATCTTTTATCACTTTAATTGTTTATTTTGTTTGGTCATCTATTTGTGTGTGAAACGTTGTACTAAATTTCAACTATGTACAAAAAACTTGGTGTATTTTATTTCAAAAATGAGATGTAAATTTTGGATCTCTATTAGGTACAATTTTTTGGCAAGTTATGTAGTTTCACAATCTGTTACAAATAGATACGAGCTACCTTTTTTGGTGTATGTTACCTTTATTACTAAGAATTGTACAAATTTTGTTAATTTATCAATTATGACTTAGATACAATCATGCTCGGCACGTGATTTAAGCAATCCAATAACAAAATCTATAACAATTCTTTCCCATTTCTATTCAAGAATAGGCAAAGATTATAATAATCCATCAGGAATTTGTTGTTTTCTTTTTACCTATTGATAGATTAGACATTTTCTAACCAATCTTGTCATATCTTTTTTTAGATTAGGCCACCAGTATCGTTGTTTTAGTACTTGATATATTTTTGTTCTTTCAAGATAAATAGTATATTTTGGATTGTAGGCTTCTTTTAATGATAATTGTTTTAATTGATGATTATGAATGTTTAAATAGGTTTAAAATCTCAAGAGATATTTTTATGCTAAGTAAAATTAGGTTCTTAACCATCTTTGATTTTTTAAATCAATTTTTGAAATTCTTCATATTAAAGTTGATATTCTATAATAAATTCTATCCAGATAGGTATGTAGACAACTGATGCAACTTTATATTCATTTGTATTTATTTTTCTAATAACAAAGTATCAATTTTAAATTTAACATTTTTTATCAACTTGAGTCATAATTAAATTAAGATGTGCTTTTTTGCTCTATGTCTTAGCAACCATATTTGTTTTATTTGAATGATAAATGATTTATAGATTATAATTTTTAATGAATTTTAATCTCTTTCTTTGTCTTAAATTTAGTTTTTTTTTTGTAAGATGTTTCAAGCTTTGATGGTAAGTCAATACTTCACATTTCACTCTATAGAAATAATGCATCTATATTTTCAACGCAAACGCATTGTTGTCAGATTTAGATCGTGAACTTGATAATGCTTTTCATATGGTTTTAATTGCCTGGAATCATATACTATCACCTTCTTAAATTGCATTAAAACTTAGCCCAATTCTTGTATCATGTATCATCATTCTTTCGTAACTAACATAATTCATACCTAAGAAATCTAATTCGTCAAGATTATGTCTTAATTTAGTTGGAATAAGTTGGGAGGAATTAATATAAGATATCACCTTATTTTTTAGGAGTTTTGTGGAAGAGCATCGAGTATACAGAGTATTTTTATATTGAAACAAAAATTTAGCACCTTCAACATCTGGACATCTAGACTAGGCTTGATTGCAATCATAATTTGGAAAGATTGCATATAAGGCGGTCTCCTGTTTTCATTCATTATTCATATAAAAATATTCAAAGGCACAACTACTAAGATCATCAATATCAAGAAAATTAATCATTTGGATTTAAGTCTTCTCTTAATAAAGCTGATTTGTGATTAGAGAATTGACAACTTAGTCTACCGTGACTATGTGTCAAATAGCTGGCTTGGTTTGAGGTATATTTTTGGGGCTGTTGTACAGAACTAAGATCTCAATCAAGTCCTACAAGTTGGCCACTAAGTATAATCTTTTAGATGATTTTTATTCTTAAAGATTCCAGTGTAGAGATATTCCGTATCCCCAACGTCAAAAATCTTTGAAAGTATAGTGTTATCCTATATTAGTTCCTCACAATTTACTCCAACTATATTAGGACATAATCTTAACGAATTGGATTTCTTAATTATGAATACTACTAATTATGAAAGTATGATTGCAGACACAATTAGTACCTCTTTTTTCACATCTAATAACCAAACACTTATCAGACTATCTAATACAGTATAACCTATATCATCAAGAGTAGAAAATAATAATTTTTTTATAAGATGAAAAGGTATAAAAGAAAAAAAAAATTAGAGAATTACTCAAATAGAATGATTCAAGTAGAGTGTTATTATCAGCAAGTACGCACCCACAAAAGTGGTCAGAATTGTTAGATGGGAAGGAGATGGTATCAATACATTAAGTAGTTTATAAATATGAAATCATTAGAAAACATGCAATTTATAGAATATTTGTTAGGAGAAACTGTAAAAGAACTCTTTTATGGTTGAAAGTTGTCTTACCTATAAGACTTTAACAAATAATTTTTATAATGTTGCTAGTTAGATTAGACAAACCATACTTGAAATAGATATTAATAGAAGATATACAGTACTAGAAGACCAAACTATGCAAGATCTAAAATGATAAGTTATTACCAGTTTTAATGACATTGTTCTGTTTAGTAACGACTATCTAAATTTAGTAGCCAAGAAAGGTACAAGCTTCACGAATGTCACTTTAAGTGATAAATACTTTAGTAAATTACTACAATATTAAAAAAAATATTAGTGAAAATTAGCAAAAATCGATAAGATCTGAAAATATAGTTGGAATAAGTTCATGAATTATGTTTGTTTTCAAATTTCTAAAAAAATATATATATAGAATAAGAGACTAATAAGGAAAGAAAAAGTTTTGGATTGTAATAAGATAATGTTACCTACTTATTATGGAGAAAATAATGGAATGAAATAACTTATGAGAAGCAAATATTATAAAAAGAGAAGACCAAGAAAAAATTTAGTAAAAAGATTCAAGACCTATAAACCACTTATTAAGAAATGCATGTGCTTTATTTATGGAGATATTAATCATTATGTCAAACAATATAGAAATAAAAAAAGTTGATAAAGATATGTTAAATATATACACGAAATTAGATATAAAAGATGGTATAATATTATCAGTTTGGATGAAGATAAGTCAGAAAGAGATAGCAATATTTATAGTTGTTTAGATGGAGTAAGTTTGGAAAACTTAGATTTAGATTACTAAATATAAATTTAAACAATCTTTAGAATTTTTTGATCAAGACACTCAGTTTTTATTTAAAATATATAATTTAAAAAATTAGAATAAAATTGTGAATATCATTTTGAAGAATTTAAGATAACTGGTAAACAAAAAATGTGGTGGTTATCACAAGTATCTTGTCACCAAACATAGGACAACTTGTAAAAATTGTAGCAATTTATGATTGGAAAATAATTTACGATTAAAAATAAAAATCTATTCGGAAATAATCTGCTAATTACACATTAAGATCAAGATCTTATAACTTGAACTATCTCAAATTAAAAATAAAAAAAGAATTTACAAGTAGAAAACACATCATCTGATATAGAAGAATTATTTAATTATATAAAAGTTGGCTTTTTATATACATTATATGGAAGAAACAATTTAATTAATATAATCTGTATATTAGAATTTAAGGATGGACATAACGTCACCTAGTTGGGATAGTAGATACTGGTGCCTCAATTAGCCATGTAGAAATTAGTAAAATCTCTCCTAAATATATATAAATGCATACATGCCATAGAAAAATTTTAGATAATATAGAAAATATGCACACAGTAGACAAAATATTAGCAAACTATTATAAAAAGTTTAACCAATAAAGATATCTGATACCCATTAGATGGGTAAACAAAATTAATTTCAATATAGTAAAAATAATTGTAGGAATGAATTTTATCAAAAACTTACAAAGAGGTATTGTATTCTAAGATGATTTACTAATTATCTAAAAATGTTGTATATAATTCTGTCTTGTCTTATTGTAGAATTTGAATATATCTTATAAGAATTAAAAAATTTTGGTATTTTTTAAGAATCAAATGAAGATGATATTCTCAATACTTATATTAATTATAATTAATCAGTGCAATATCGAAATAAATTAGATAAAATTCTTTTAAAATTAGATGAACTTTAGATTATAGGAGAAAAACAATTAAAATATTTTTGAAAAATCAAATAGTTTATAAGATAGAGATAATAAATCTAAATCAAAAAATTTGGAATACAAATAGAAGAATTTTTATGATAGAATTAATAAGAGAAAGTTATAGTCCTTACAGAATCATAGTTTTTATAGTAAAATACTTATAAATTATAAGAAGAAAAATAGGAATAGTTTTTAACTATAAAAGATTAAATAATAATATCATAGATGATGCATATATTATTTCAAATAAAGAAAATTTAATTCATAGAATCTGATATAGTCACATCTATAGTAAATTTAACTTAAAAATCAAGGTTTTGAGAAGTTGCTATGGATAAAGAAAGTATTTTTGTTTGATTGTCTTTATCATACGTAATTGTCATTATGAATAATTTGTAATATCATTTGGGCTAAAAATTGCTTTATTTATTTTTTAGAAAAATATGAGATAATATATTAAAAAAATTTAATAAATTTATTAAAATCTACATGGATGACATATTCGTCTTTAGTCCAAACCCCTTTAACTCATTTAACACACTTATAAACTTTTTTTAAGTTAGTTTATAGGAAGGTCTAATGTTATAAAAAAAAATAAAAATAAGTAAAAAATATATAAAAGTTTAAAGTTTAATTATAAGAAATAGGAAAATCTAATTGTAAGAACATAAAAGTAAATCAATATTAGATATGTCAGATAATTTGCTTACACTTAAGGTAATCTAATATTTTTTTAGAAAATTAAATTATGCTCATGCTTTTATTTTTAACTTTGTTAAGATCACAGATCCTATCTATGTCAAGACGTGACTAAAAAATGAATACAAATTAAATGAACAAGATATTAAATTAATTAAAAAGATAAAACAAGTGATGCAGAATATAACATTAACATTATTATAAGTACTACCCTTAAATTGTCATTTAATTGTAGAAGTAGATGGTTGTTTAGATGTTTGGAGAGAAATTCTCAAATAGAAATTATATAAAGAAGCATCCAAAAAAGATGAAGTTGTAGGTATTATAGTGGGTTTTATAAAGGCAAACGGTTATAGATGCTGAGATTTTAGTATATACTCACTTCAAAATTTTGAGATATTTCTAAAAAATAGGAAATAATTTATATTACGTATAGACAGTAAAGTCATTGTGATTTTTTATAACAAACTTAGTCATAATAAACTACCCTCTAATAAATAACTATTATTTAGTCATTTTTTAATCAATAATAGATATATCTATGTAAAACTTATCTCTAAAAAGTAACTTGGTAGACCATTTATCTAGAATAATTAGAGATAAACTTCTTTAAAATAAAGAAATATGACATAGTATGGTAAAAAGCACAAACAGTTGTGATGCCCATGATACCTTTATACTAACTCATATACATTGCCTCTCTTCTCTTTTTGCAACAAATGACAAGCTATTAACAACCAAATCTTATTGGGCTCACATGCACTTAATAAGTTTTCCTAGGCTTCTAATCAAGCACACATAGCACATTATAGGATGAATGATGTGTACAAGTGTCTACTAGATTATCTTTGGAATACAAGAAAGAATCAATAAGGATTCTTGTACCTTATGGATATCCTCTCTGAATATTTTACTTGTATGGAAATAACTTCTGGTCATCAAGAACCTCTAGTATCTACTAGTAGATTACTAGCCAATACCAAGGAGTTAAACACAATCCAGTTATTAAGGATTGAAAGAGAATTGAACATTGTCAAAGTTGAATTGATAAAAATGACAAAATATAAATCTTTTTTAGAAAAATTAAATGAACAAAATGAAATACAAGACTATGTTTGTCAAGAACAACAAACAATGGTCAGAGAACTTGGATGTTTTGTCCGAATAACTTTTACAAGTTAAGCAAAAGATATTACACTATGTCTTGCAGCATAAAATAGAAAAGGTTGCAAAAATATAAGAAATTTAAAAATCTATTTAATAGAAGATATTCATGTTCTAGATGGATTATTAGTTAACATTTTATCATTGCAAGC
Source organism: Vanilla planifolia (assembly GCA_023846275.1). Lineage (NCBI taxonomy): Eukaryota > Viridiplantae > Streptophyta > Magnoliopsida > Asparagales > Orchidaceae > Vanilla > Vanilla planifolia. The sequence goes on from CM043865.1 coordinate 58,314,822, forward strand.
CCAGAGACATTTGAGAACAATTAGAACCACCTCTTGTCTATGCGAGGTAGGTTTCTAGTTTATCTCTATAAGTATAGACTTGTCATTATGGAAAGACTCAATTATACTAACAGAATCTCTGACCATCCTTGAGCTATTACAAATGAGATTTATCTTAAAAATTATTATAACAGAATATTCCCAGACCAATACATTCATAGTTTTATACTTTTAGAATTGGCACACATCTTTTGGGCAATATTTAAAGACAATTATGTTGAGAAATGATTCATAAATTTAACCATAGTGTGTTTGTCCACAATGCATGAATTGTTGGAATTTAGAGGAAGCAAGAAACGAATTGCTTATTACCCTTATTAGTCATGCTCAATCTCTACTAACAGAAATATTTTATATAATAGAAGATATGATCGAATAATCCAACGATATGAAAGAACAAATCAAGCTTAAAAAGAAGCTTTTCTTTTGCTACAGCATCAAAAACATTGTTTGCACAAAAATATAAGTTTTTATGTGAAGAAAAAGCAATCAAGATTTATGGTGATAGATTCTTGTTCAAAAAATTTATTTATGTTTCTTTTGTAAAATATATAGATAACACTTTAATAAGCACAATGTACTTTTATGAACGATTGAGGACGGTGATTTTGTGTTAAACTTTAGAGAATTAGAAGAGGATCTAATGATAAGACATGATTCAGTCATAAATTATATAAATCTTGGAGATAAAAGAGAATCCTCAGAACTCAATATTTTTGAAAATTTCATTGAAAGATGACATCAAGACACCTTTTATCTCTTTGAAAGGAATCTAGTTAGCGATCAGCTCTAACAAAAGAACTTTTGTTTTTCTTTTGAGTTGTTAAATAAAGGTTCACATGTGAATCTATATTATTGTATCTTTTAGTTTCTTGTTTTTGCTCATGTTTTTTGGAGATAGTTGGGCTATATAAAGCCATGCTCACTTCAGTCTACACCTGAAGCTAAGTGATCTCCTCTCATTATCGGGTTTCTTTCTCTCTCAGTGGTATCAACACTTTTGTAAATCGTCATCTTTTTTATTTATAAATAAAATAGGTGCTTCTTATGGAGACATACAAGTTTTGTTAGAATCCTCATCCAACAAATCGTGAATTTAAATTTTCACTTTTTGTAGTTTTGCATGTATTATTTTGTATGGTACTTTAGTTATAATTTTTGTTCTTAGCACCAGTTGGATTTTAAATTCTATTTCTGTATCAGAAAATATTTTTGGTATTTCTAGAAACATATTAAGATATAAATAAAAAGAACATCTTAAGGTTTTTCAAATTTTTGATATGTAATTATTACCGATAACAAGAAATTTTTAAATTATTTTGATATTAATTTGCGAGGTTTTTAACATAGGTATAATTTTTTTTATAATAAATCATTTTCTCATCAGTTTAGGTTTTCAACTTTATTTTTTCTTTACACAATCAATTTTCATTTTTTGTTTTACTAATCAATCAATACTCATAATATCAAATCCTTACAGATGTATGTTTATCAATTCAACAGAAATTTTTTCCCCTATATATCTATATGTTTGCTAATGTATTTTTTAGCTTTAATTTTTGTACTATCAGATAATTAAGTTAATAATATAATTTTCAAATATTATAAATTCATAAATTGAACATTACATATATGTTAAGAAATAAATAAATGGGATGTTTTGCTATCAAAAGATGACTTCAACTAGAAGTGTAAAAATAAATTAGCTTTTACCAAGTTATGCCAAATAGATACAATGAGATAAAGGATGGCATATAATTAAGACTGCAAAACTGGCAAAAGATGACTTTTCATTCTAGTTCTTATCTATATATAATTCTTCTTGTATTCTTATTATCAACGAAAATAAAAGCTTTTTGTAGAATGCGATATACAAGAGAAAAATTTACTGAATCTTTCATCAATTCTTCACCTTGATCTCAGTCCAACTCTTCTTTGCTGAAGTCACCAGTTTCGCGGAATCGGTTGAGGGCGCATGAACTAGCTCTGCTTCAAAGCACCGGAACCTAGCATAGGTCTCCTAACCCTAGGTTGTTGAAAAGCTTACGGGGTTATCCCTAGCAGGTCAGGGAAAAGCCACCCCCTTAAAGTGTGCTCTTATAGAAATCAAATGATTTTTATTCCAAATAGCTTCAAGTGATCTTATAGAATTCAAGTGATTTTTATTTCAAATAGCTTCAAGAGATCCTAATTCTAAATAGAAAAAAATTGCTCTTGTTTGACGAAGCTACTCTCTACTAAAAAAGTGGAGTTTTTTTGTGATTAGTATTGGTATGAAGAGTACAAGAGGGCTTGTATGTGGATGTACACAAGGCAGTGGCTAAATGATTGTTCTGTGCATAATGATGGAAAGGAATTGCAAACATGTGATCAATCACCATGAATCTTGTAAATCCTATTTGAGGGTATTTAGTCTTAATAGGTGACACAATAGTTTAAGGAAAATAGAACCAAAACAATCTCAAGTGGCATAGATAAACTTGGATGTGAATATGTTAAGCAGTCATTATAGGTCTGGAAAGGTTAGTGAATGCAAAGTTATAAGTTTTTAGGAGAGAATAGTGAAATAGTAGATGGGGATAGGGAGGCCTCAAGAAGTCTTTGAAAAGGTTACAAGTGGATTCTTTGAGATGTCACGGTTCATTCAATCTAGGCTTGCTGCAATAGTCTATGGTTGAAGGGTTATCAATCATGCAAGGTGGGTACTCTTGTCCTCATCATGTGTTGGCTTTGTTTATGACAGATTGTTGGTTGGGGGAGAGTGAGTAGTGGCGATTTGTACATGGATTATTTTGCTATCATATCAGGTATGACTTCAATGAATTCCATAGTTGGTACATAAGATCAAGGCATTTTAGGCAACATTGTCTGAGTCTTGGAAGGAGTAGATGTCTCCATGATTTGGATCGTCTATTTTCTCGTAGTGATCTTCTATCCATCTACCATTTTTATCTATAATGCCAAAAGATATTGATTTTTTTTTTGTAGGGATGGAATGAGAAGGGACTTACCTTAAGGGAAATGAGAATAAGTTTTAGATAATTGAATTCAAAAGGGTAAAAAGTTATCAAAAAGAGCAAAATGCAAAGAGTGTGAAGAACCACATGAATTATGGAAAATGACAGTGTTGGGGTCCAAACGATCAAAACAATAACAAAGTAGTGCAAATTTCACTCCTCAGGGAGACACTTGAGCTCTTTACTAAAGAAATCAAACTCAAGAGTGGTTGGAAGTAGTGAGAGCAGAGGATAGCGAATGCTTTCCAACCAAGCATAACAGATTGGAGAGGTCTTTTAGCTTATAGAATATGGGTATGTGAGGGGTTGAGCATTAAGGTCTTTTAGCTCCTAAATCTTTGATGGGTTATCGATTATCAAGCATTGATGTTTGATGCCTTTTCTCTTTTCTTAGAGGTCTTCTTATGCCATGCTTTGGGCACCAAATGTTCTTGTGGTCTAACACAATGCATAGGGACGAGCATGGTAGGTGCAATAGAGGGGCAAGACTTACTACAACCTTAGAGTTGTTTATTTATTCTATAAGATATATGTTATTAACATGCATTGTGCAATATGCTTTAATATTTCATCATAGGAACTCTTGGTTGCAAGTCATAAATATTCCAAATATTTCCATTCCCTCTCCAATCAAGTTCGTGGCGATCATTTTAGTACAATCTCAATGATCCAGCTCGTGTTTTACAGGTCGATGACCAGTGCCGAGAAGGAAGTTCTTGGTAGGCAGATAAAAGGTCTACCTGGAAAAGCACTCGATCGAGTTCTGGAAATTATAATGCACCATAAACTTCCCAAATCAATCCCTTCTGAAGTCGTTGTCAACCTGGAGGCTTTGGTAAACACTATTGCCATTTTTAAGAGTCTATTCCTGATATCTCATCTGTTATGTGTTCTAATGTTTGCTTAAATTTCTGTAGGATGACATCACTTTGTGGAGATTACATTACTATGTTCAAACAGTGCTGAAAGAAAACAAGCTCAGCAACCGTCCTCCAACTCCATTTCCGTTGATCTAATGCTTTCATTCACTGTACATTCTGATGCAGGCAAGATTGTCTATTCTGATGCAGTCATAACAACTGGGTTCTTAATACAAATTGAAGTTGGGTTCTTGATACCTTTTGGAGCTTTTAGCAAAGTTAAAATGCAACTTGGGTAAAGTTTATTGGCTTCTTTTAATAATTCCAAATATCATCATCTATTGTGAATTTAGTTAAAAACATTTTCCTTGCATAGCAAAGTAAGATTCTTAGTTTTGTTAGGATCATTTTGGTTCTTTTTAAATTGAAAATACTCGTCATTTCATTATTTTTTTGGTATACTAAGAACTTCACTTGTGTGTATACCTTATCATTTCATTATCAATACGGGTACTTTAGGTATAGATTGTTAAAATCACTTTTATTTTAAGATGAGATCTCATATATTAAAGAATAGTGTAAATTCTTGGTGTCTAGAAAAGTTGTTACTTGTCAAATGATCATAGGATTTCTAATTCTAAATATAAAAAATCTTGGATAAGTTCTTGTATGAATAAATTGTTTGAATCAATGCACTTCTCAATTATCAATAAGTTAAAAAATAAGTTTTAACATACAATCTTATTTCAAAAAATTTAAAAAATTTATGAATATAATTAGGATAGGTTGTTTAATAGTTTAACACAAAATATAAACTTTAATGCCATATAAGAGGACTCTATATTGGGATGTGAGCGTGGGTTGTTTTCTAAGTGGAGTTTTATCATGTTGATTATTAGGACTTAGTTTTGTTTGAACTCAATTTATATCTTATTTGGTATTAATGTTTATTTATAATTTTGTAATGGATATTTCTTATTTATTAGAGTGCTTATTTCCTTTACATGATATGTTTAGATAATTTTGAATTTTTGTTTTCATAGTTAGGTCTATGCGTAGAACTATAGTATCCTCATCTAATTGTTTATTTTTCTTATAATCCCTTGTTCATGTTGATGTGTCAAAGAGAGTTGTCTTGCTCAAAGAATAGTGTTGGATAAGAAAAAAGTAAGCTTAAAGAGGTCTCATTAATCCTCTAGCTCAATATAAGAGGATTTAAAGAAGAGTTAATTAACCCTTAATAGTTGCATGTCCTTAAAAAGTACAAGACAACATCCCTTGAAACAATTCATTAAGGTGGAATAAACATCAAGGAAGGTCAATCAGACAAACCTACGAATAAGAGTGTAAATAAACATCTCGAGAAGAGAGTACTATCCTGAATATCACCAATGGGTCTTGAGGATCCTATTTAGCATTTGAGGATAGCTACTTCTGCATTGTTAAAAGTATTTGAGATCACAAAGATCTTGAATACATGATACGAGGAGAAAAAGCTCAAGTGAGATAATATATAACCTCTAGAAAGAGGATGCATTGGAGAAACAAGCTAAATCTTAAGGACGCTACACTGAAAATGTCTAATTGAAGAACAAAGTACTTAAGGATCCCTCATATATAAAATGAAGCTATTAAGAAGCTACCAAGAGAGGAATACTTTCAAAAGAAACCATCAATATGTTATTTGCGAGTGAATATTATGCAAACTTCTAAAGTTGATGGATTAGATTTCTTTAATTATGGGTTGATTTGAAAATTTAAGTAGATTTTAAGAATTATCTTGATTTGAATTATTCTATGAATTAAGAGTTTAGATATAATACTTAATAGAGAAAAATCATTACATTATTAATAATTTTTCTTAACATGTGCTCTAAAAAGATTTCAATTTAATTACAAAATAATAATATTTTACTTTTTGCCTCTATTTTATATGATTTTTATTCTCTTATTTTCTCTTCTCTTCTCAACAATATCATCTAAAAATAAATATAATTTAATAAATCCTTATCTATTGGTTGTCATAAATGGTAATACATATTATGAACAAATAATCATTTATTATAGTCATATTTTTGGATTTATGAGAAAAGATAATAATTTATTTGAGTCAAGCATTAAATACTTTTATTTTTATTTTATTAGTATTTACATTACGATTTAACTAGTTATTCATCTTTTTAGTATAAGTCAAAAATTAAATTTACATTGTAATAAAAATCCTTTTTCACATATCTTTTATAATTATACTACTATCTTTATTATAATATAAAATTTACAAATCCTTAATTTTAATTATTATGTAATTAATATTTAGGTACTTAATCATTGTCTCTATAGTTAAGGTAAATAGTGCTTCGGATCTAGAATGTGCCATTTTTCACAATAAATGTTTGTCCTCATTTTTTACGTTATTTTCTTTCACTCTCCATGGTTGCAATCAACACTAATGTCATTTTAAAAATATTATAATAAAAAAATAAAATTAAAAATTATATACCAAACAAGGTTGAGTGAATATATCATTTTTATAAAGCATTTTGTATTTGAAAATTAATTATTTAAAAAATTAGTTTTTTAAAAATCATTTTTTTTTTTTCAGGGCGACCGTACGCCGGCTGGCCAACGGTGATGGCGTAGTGCGTACGGTTCAATTGAAGCGCTACCTAGAAAACGGTAACAACAATTATTTCCTTTTTTTTTTTTGTTTTTTGAAAAAAAAATTACAATCGCAAGCGTATAAATGACAAACGAAGAACAGTTTAAAAGGATTAAAAATAAAAGCAAGAATCGAGTGATCGATGCTGTAGCGTTAGGCTCACGCTCAATCGCTTTGTAGAGGAATCAGGTGCGACTGAAGTCATCTACCTTCGTTGTGTTGTTTCTACTCTTTGGAGCACTTTGGCACGTTGGTCAGCCTTCCGGCCTTCTTCAGAATGGAGGTATTCCGCTTGTTATTTAATCGTTGCTTCCGTGTAAGTTCCATTCATTCAATGTGATCTGAGTTATTGCGATTTCGGTGCCTGCTTTTAAATTGATTCGTTTCTCCATTTAATCTTCTTGATTGTGATCCGTTCATCTGTTGGTGAACTGGCCTTTTATTGCCTTCCGATGCTGCGGAAGATGGAGCTGGGAATTCGATCTATGTGTTTTTCTTGAATCTTCTTGCCATTGTCTTGAGAGATCCTCGTGTATTAGGAATGACTAGCGCTTATTATTTTGATGAGGACGGGGGTCGGGTGGTGGAGGAATAGATATTAGATGATGCTGGACAGATAATGGAAGCTTGGCTTGGTGGCTATATATATAGTATTTATAATGCAATGCTTTGTCTAATCATGCTAAAGGATACATGCAAGAGTTAAAGCATGAGATTTTTAATTGGGTATCATTTAAGACAGTAGATCGGAGATCCAAGATTGAGATATGTGAAACCATGAAAACCTTTTCAATATGAATTAGAATTGACAATAGATACTACGCAAACCTAAGAATAAGTCTCTAGGACATAGGTCCTACACTAAGTTTTGATTTAAGCATAGAACAGTTTAGGAATTCAAAGAATTGTGTGATTCAAGTTTAACAAAGATAATTTCTTTTTTTACTATATCTTTTAATAATATATTAGATACAAATATATTCAATGATTGAGATAATTTTTTTTTCCTAGCATATTCTGTGGTAATTGGAAATTAATTAGTGCAAGCATACGCAATGATAGAGATCTTTTTCATTCCTAATAAATTATCTAAATATCTATAATCAGTATCATTTTATTTTCACTTATGTTCACTTTAGAAAAGCTATTAGTGTTGAATAAATGTATTGATCATGTAAATCATTATTCAAACCTAGCCTAATAAATGCTCATATAGAAATGCTCATCTTAAATTTGTGTACTCCTTTATAGTATCCGAGCCAAACAAGCTTCATGGAGCCTTATTCCTATTCTATGAAGCCATTGAGCACCTCTCTTAGCTCAACATCCTTGACATTGACCTTGCCTTGACATTCGCAATGCCTCATCATTTCTCCTCCTCTCTACAACAACACCTCTTGCATTGTGCCTAACTAATGCTTAATCAATGAACAATCCCCCTCTTAATCAATTATCAACCAAATAGTTCAACACTCAAATTGCTTCTCTCAACTTCTAATTACTTTTAACATATCAATTAAAGTTTCACTCAAATTTATCTCTTCAAATTATGCATCATGGAAATTGAGATTCTAAATATTATTCATTGGCTATGATCTACTTGGTTATATTGATGACACCAAAATCTATCCCGTGCCCATCTTCACTACAAATCAAATCACCTAATCAAACTTGGTCTACAAACTTAGGTTTAACAATGCTAACTCATTATAAATGTAATCATTGGTTCTCTCCTTCGCTATTATTCTATTCAATACTTGGGTCACCACCTCACATAAAATATGGACAATCCTTCTTGCACCAAACAAGCTTGGGCTCAAATCAAGAAAACTAAAGAATGACATTGTATAGCATTAAAGAATTTTTACAATCAATCAAAAGCATAATCGATTGTAAATTGGTAATTCTTGGAGCACCAATGGAAGATGATCTCATTGAGAAAATTCTACATGGGTTTAGTGGTAACTATAAAGGGCTTCTTAATGTTGTGCATGTTCGAGACTTGCTTATCTCCTTCAACAAACATCATAAGATGTTTGAAGCCCACGTTCAAGAACAAAAGCTTGAGCTTCCCTACAACTACTCATCCAACTAATAGCAAGAATAGCCCCTGAACTTGTAGTTTGTGCCCCCACATGCTACTTGAGCACCATCATTGAACTTATCCAAAAACTATGATCATTGTTGATTCAACACAACTTGTAAAATGTAATTGTAACTTGGACCACAAAGTGATCGTCCATTGCCTTACCCATAAAGTTGCCTATCACTTTGTCTCGAATTACTTATTGCTCCAAGAAGTGTTCGTTCGCTGCCATAGATTAAGCAAAGTTCACGACAACCATAGGTTTACCATGCTTTACCTTTAGCTTTTGCGACACCCTCATTGCTTCTTGATAACTGCACTTCTTACTATGCCACCCCCTACTTAAGCAACTAAACTTTCATTCACCTTACAATGAAATAATAGCTTTATGATTAGCAATGTTAAGGTTTACCCATCCTTTCTTGCCACCTCTACAACCACTATTACATTATCTAATGTTCTTTGTGTTTTGAGCATGCAAAAAGTTTAGTTTAAGCAGTTTTGCAATTTTAGCAATATTGTAGTTAAATTTTTGTCCAATTATTTGTATGTTATGGATCTTTAATCCAAGATGATTTGTTTGATGGGATAACTAAAATATGGAGTTTGTGAGTAACCGATACCCTTCTTCAACCTTATCTCTGTTTGCTTTCTCTAGTATCAAAACTACTTTATTTGAGTGACATCAAAGACCAGGTTAACCCAAACTCCACATTCTCAAGCATGTTTCTTCTTATCATAATTTAGGGTCTTCTAATACTATCATCTCATATCTCTTATATATAATGCTTGTCAATACAACAAAAGTTGCAAGTTATCTTTGTTTATTATTTTTATTGTTTTTTCAAATCCTTTGGAATATATAGTTTCTAATGTTTAAACTTCTTCAATAGTTTCTTATGATGATTTTAATTGTTATGTTCTTTTTGTTTATCATGATACACACTACGCATGGTTTCATTCAATGGCAAGAGTTTAAATAGATTATAATGCTAAATCTTGGACTCAAAAATAAGAAATGAAGATATCATTCCTAATAAAAAATATAAAAAATAAAGAAAATGTGTAAAGATAATTGCAAACATTATATGGGTCTCATGCATGACCCATTATGACACACTGATTACTCAAAAATGCTAATAAAATAAGAAATAATAAATACCATTATATGTGTCAACTGAATTAGCTCAAAATCATCATTTTGATACAATTTATCATGCATAAATATTTCTAGCCAATAATACAATTCACAAACGTAAATAGAAACTCAGTCTCATTATTTACAAATGCTCCATCCTCAATTCTCATTATTTACAAATGCTCCATCCTCAATTTTATTGAATGCACAATTGCCACCCAAACCCGCAAAGATCTTATATCTATTTACAAACTTAGTTTAAAACTTCACTTCCAAAAAAAGCTGCTTTTCAAACTCAATTTCTATCAAAGTTTTTTCACAAAAACTCCATTTCTTCTTACATAACATTGCATTTCCAAAATTCTTTTGAATTCTCTTTTTCAAACATTTTTTTTAAACTTGCTAGGCGTATCCAAATAGAGTCCTTAAATATCATTAAACAATGTTTGAAGAGTATGATGTTTTTGTTTGGAATTAGACATGGAAGTTAGTTCCATCTTCCTTTTCTAAAAATGTCATGAGTTGCAAGTGGGTTTTTCATATTAAATTATTTTGTATCTGTTGATATATACAAAATGCGCTTTATTGTCAAGGGGTGTCATCAATGTCTTGGCATTGACTACAATGATACATACACTAATGTAGTCAAACCCATAGCTATGCGCCTCGTCTTTAGAATTTCCACCATTAATAAGTGGCCCCTCAAACAACTTGATGTCAACAAAGCCTTCCTACGAGGTCGCCTTATTGAAGATGTTTATATGGCTCAATTTCAAGGTTTCATAGAGCCTAATCGTATTATGCTTGTAAAATTCATAAGGTGATTTGTAGTCTTTAGGAAAACCTCATGCTTGGCACAATGAGGTTGTTAGTTTGTTAGCACATCTAGCTTGACCCACTCTCATACAAATGCATCCCTTTCTATCGTCAAAGCAGACAATACATGCTTGTGTTTGCTTGTTTATGTTGATGATATCATTCTCACTAGAAGCAACACAAATGTCATAAATTACTATTTTCTCTTTTGCACAATACTTTTCTATCGAAGATCTTAGCTCTCTTTGCATATTTTCTTCTCTTTGATGTCATTCGTAATAAGCATGTCATTATACTCTCTTAATGTTGATACGTTATTGATGTTTTAGCTTGAGCCAACACGTCTCAATGCAAACTAGTCCAAACCCCCCTTTTTACATATCTTTTTTCATAGCACTCTAGTATGTCTCTCACCAACTACACTAAGTATAAGACTATTGTAGGTGGCTTCAATATCTCTCATTTACTTGCTCCCACATTGCCTTTGCTACCAACAAGCTGTCTCAATACATGCATGGTTCTGTTGTTGACCATTGAGCTCCATGAAATGCTTTTTAAGATATCTTGGTGGTTTCTTAGACCATGGTATTCTTCTTTATCATAATTCTTCTTTCTCTTTATATGCTTTTTAGATACAATCTAAACAGATGATGTACCTTGGCCACGATCTCATATGTTGGAGCTCCATGAAACAAAAGACAATAGCTTACTTCTCCATCAAAGCCAAATATCACTCAGTTGCTTCCATTGCTGTTGGATTTACTCACCCCTATCCAAGCTTCCAAGACCTTCGAAGATCTATTGTGGCAATATTGGTACCACTCAAATGTACCCTAATGAGTTATTTTGTTTTTAAATAAAGCATGTTGTCATTAATTTTCACTTCATTTGAGAACTTCTCTAAATTGGAGCTGTTTGAGTTACATATATCTCATTTGTCAATCAACTACAAAAGCTCATACAAAACCACTTGATTTCATTTCGTCTCTTCAAGATAGGGTTGGACTTTCTTCCTTGAGATTTGACTTGAGGGGACATAATCTCATTTTTTGACATATTATTTACTAATTGAAAATCTAATGTATATAAATATATGCAATGATGAAAATAGTCTCTTTTTCTAATATTTTTTCTACTAATTGGAAATATATTAGGTGCAAATATATGCAATGATGGAGAAATCTCCATTGCTATGTGGAGACATATTGGTACAAATCTATGTAATTAATATTATTTTCCTTATATTTGTGTTTACTTTAGAATTTTTTTTTTTGAATTACATCGATGATGTAAAACGTTATTTAAGGATGTCAGCCTAGCTTAATAGATGCTCATACTAAACAACTCTTCTCAATTTTGTATGCTTATCCAAATTCAGTTTGGCAAACAATTCATGTAATCAAATCATATCAAGAAGGATTTCTCAAATAGACAAAAGCCAATGACATAGATAACATAAACAGATAAGATTGGAAGACATCACAACAACATGATTTTTCATTCAAGATAGAAATGAAAACCCATTTAAATAATTAGCAACAAAAACTCCATTGAAATTATATCCAAAAGTATTTGAAAAATACCCCTTGCTCTTATTTGTGCCTTTCTTCAATTTCCTTCCTAGTTGCTTCCCTAAAACCTATCGTTGAAGAGATACCTCTTGCCTTCCTCCTTTGGTTGTCTATTGACTATCATTCTCCCTTCTCTTTTTGGGTGACAACTTGGCATCCCCTACTTTAATGTGAAGAGTGTCGTCTTAGGCATCTCCCATTTTGCTTTGACCTTTTCTAATCTTCTTTGTATCATCACATTATTGTTGCCTTGTGTTGCTTTAGCACCCTTTTGTGTACCTTATCTCCTTTGTTTTTTTAGCTCCTACCTTGGACCCTCATTGCTTTTCCATTCTATTTCGTGTTTGCCTACCCTTATTGTCATGATTGATTATAATCATAACGTATCGACAACTTTGGGCTCTTTTAGGTTATATTGTTTTGCCCTTAGCCAACTTGTTGTACCTTCCTCTCTAGATGGTCACATAGTCTTTATTATCTCAATGGACCCATCTTTTGATTGGAAGAATATCTTCTCTTAGAGCTCTTATTCCTCTTAGTACCTAGACTTTATCTCTTGTCAAAGCAGCACTATGAAAATTTTGATGAAGCCATTGTTGCTAGTGGTTGTTGGCTCTTTCTCTTATCATCTATTGTATTGGGAGGCAACCTTTTTACTCCATCTTATTGGATATCACTACAAAGATTTGCAATACTAAAAACTTCTCGAGTTCTTTCATTAAGGATTTTTTCTATTAAAGATCTATCTTTTGACTTAGATGATGTCTTTTAAACTAGCATTTGGACATAGGAAGTCACACCCTCATCCTTCAAGGAGTGGACCATTGACATCATATTGGACAATGATAATTATGAGTGCATTTTGGATAAATTTCTTGTGAATTCTTTTGAATCTCATATTTTAAATATGTCTCTTCCTAATTGCTAGTTTCTTGTGCAAGCCAATTATGATGGACAATCTTACTACTAGTAATTTTAGGTTTGCTTTTGCTCGTGTTTTTTGTAAAGCTTAACACATGCTATACTCTCCTCACTTCTATCCCTATGGTTATTAATGATTCTAATTTAGAAGTGGAGTTGATCAATGATTAGACCCATATTCGTTGTCATTCTTGTGACATCTTTAGGCACTCTTCATCTTGCTAAGACATTCTATTGCCATCTCTTTAGGAGGCTTCACTTCTTCAGGTGCCTTTAGTGGTTCACTCAGCTGATACTATAGAGACACACAATTGGCTGCCTCCCCTACCTATGGTCATAGTTGTGGCAACTTGTGAGCTTGTGACTAGTCTTTTTCTCCTTCGATGGGTATCTAAAAACTAACTCTCCCCGTTATGTTTGGCATTTGGATGCTAAACCTAACCCCCAGCTTATACTAGAGCACTATGGTCCCCACTTCCTATTGTCGACCTCTTGTAGAATTTTTTGATGAGATATTCTAATATTATTCTTGTTTTATTTGTATAGAATATTTTAATTTTCTTTCTTTGTATTTGTTAGGTTATTCATATAAGATATTTGATAGGATCTTTTTTCTAATTACTAGATAAATTCTCATCTATAAAAGGGGTTGTAAACTATATGTTTGAAGTAAAGAATAAAATTATTTATAATTTTCTTATGGTTTCAATGCCAAACTCTTTTTGGAGGTCTTAGCATCACCAACGAAATCAGCTGCTCCTTTGCCTTCTAGCTTGCCAATCGTGGTCTTACTCTCATCCTCAGCTTCAACCATAACAAACTTTGAGGCATCATTGTTTTCATCGTGCCATGGCTTCTCCTTGCACAATACACAAGTTCCTATTTTGGTTTCCTCTTTCTTCTGAAAACCTTTGTGGGCATCCTTTGTTAGCTATTCATCAATTTCTTTCATTCGAGAAAGAACTTTGCATAGTGAAGTACTAGATGGCAACAGAGAGACTTAATTCCTGCTCTACGGCATTTTAAGTTATATCTAATCATGAAAACTCCATCTCCAACCCTGGTGGAATGTCAGACAATAATCAAATTTTCATTACAGGACAAACTCAATAAGAATAATGGTCTTTAATGGTTCTAATCAATGATGATGTTTATATGTGGTGAATGTAAGCATGACTACTTGTCCAATGTAATGGCTCCTCCAAAGGCAAATGGCTCAAAGTTCAAAAATTAGAAGCAAGAAAATGATATGGTTATATCATGGTTGATTACTTCTATGTCCAATGAGATAAGAGAAAATTTTTTTCTATGGAACAATAAGGGAAATTTGGATAGTAAGAGAAACGTATTTAAACATTAAGAATATTTGAGAGTTATTTGAGATAGAAAGTATTTTATATAATTTGCAACAAGGAGATTTGGTTGTGGCATAATATTTCAGCACACACAGTACTAGCAATAGGTAGACATGTGCAAGGAATAATCACGTAGATGTCTTGAGGATGGAATCATGTGCAAACAAATTGTAGAGAAGAAAAGAGTATATAAATTTTTATTTGAGCTTGACAAAAATCTTGATGAAATTTGAAAAAGAATTCTAGATATGATCTCAACTCAACTTTTGCGAAGCTTTTTTTGAAGTCTGGTGAGAAAGAAATAGGAAAAAAATGTTGGAGACTCAAACTATTGCATCTCAATTGACAAATACTACATTAGCAATTTGTAGGTCTCAAAATCATAATAATAAAAAAATGCAGATAAAGGAATGACCATTTTGTGAGCATTGACAAAAGTTTAATTACATCAAAAAGACACATGTTGGAAGATTCCTAGAAAACTAGTTAATTGGAAGCCCTCACACGCACAAACTAGAGAGTATATTATTGGGGAAGAAAATTCTGTACTAGTTGCCCATTTAGCAAGGAGCAACTAAAGATTTTGGAACACAAATCAAAATAATCACAAATAAGTAATTATACCAGCAAATAACACATAGAGGTGGCCTATAAGATTTGAGGTACTTAAGACTAACACTAGGAAAGGGCTTGTATTTTGGGAAGCCATTAGATAAAGACATTATGATATATAATGATGTTAATTGGGCTGGATCAATAAAAGATTGAAGATCAAGTTTTTGTTACTCATGTTTTAGGGAATTTAGTCACACGACGTAGTAAGAAATAATTTGTTGTGTCAAAAAGAAGTGCAGAAGTTAAATTCAAAGTAATGATACATGATGTATATGAGAGTATGTGATTGAGAAGACCTTTAAAAGAGCTGAAGTTCATGATTGAAGAACCTATATAGATGTTTTGTGTCAATCAATTATTTATTTGTATAAAAAATAAATAGGTTCTTTTAAAAGATCTCTATCTCTCTCTCTCTCTCTCTTCTTGGTTTTTATCTATCAACAATGATGATCAACAACCATGAAAAACTTGACCAAAATATCCAAATCCTCCAAACATGAATGATACTTAAGTCTGTGTCAGAAAAACTCTCATGGCTTCTCTTAGAATTTTCTTATTCTTGTTTTCAAAAGCTTAATGATACTAATAATCCTTGATTTAATGATAACATAGCTTCTTAGATGGTTCTCAGACTCACAAAAATTTTTCGCTCCTCTGTTACCTAGGTTCCTTTTAAAGTTTTCTAGGTCCCCAGAGGTGCAAATTTGAATAATATCTTCTAAACTCAAAAAGATCTTATCATGATATGAGGGGAGGAGATAAGTGCAACTACTAGCTTAATCACTTATGCTTCTCATAGAATTTCTTTAGATTGCTTCAAGAACCACCACAATAATTGCAATCTCTAAATTTGAAATTTTGAATAATTCTTGAACCATCATTAGAAATATGGAAAATCCATTGATTGAAGTCCTATTTCAAAATTAGATTGTCTAATCAGGTTTAATAGATTGCAACTCTTGTATCATCACCTCTTTTGCCATTATTCAATTGAATTGGTTGGAAGTTTCAATTAATTAATTGATGATTTGGTTTGTCTAATAATCTGATTTTCTAGAAATCATTTCTTTTGATCAGATGGACTAGTCAGAATAAACAATTTTTGTTAGGATTTTTTATCTAATTTTAATGTGTTGTAACTTATGAGAACTTAGAAACATTTATTCATAAATGATCCTTTGATCAACAAATCTAATTCATCAAGAGCCCCTTGGTTGTGAAAAGGTTGCTTATTGATCAAAAAGATTCAAAAGGCATAAAGATGGACTCCTTTTGTCTACTTCACCCAAAAAGATAGGAACCTTGGACCATATTATGGCCAAAAATAGTGGAAGCTGCTAGAGCTCATCAAGAGATTGTTTGAGGTTCCTTAAGATGCCAAGGGTGCTCCTTTTAGCAAATTATTAGTCTAAGAAGCCAATGCAGCAAGAACCTTAATACGAGGGAAAGAACTTCATAGAGAACAACGGTCAGCTTTGTTCTAATAAAGCTATTGCAATAACTCATCCTCATTTTGTCATCCATGTCTCTATAGTTGTGGAGGGTCATGTGATGATGCCATGAAACTCTATTCTAGTAGTAAAATATGTTTAAGAAGAATTGAAGGCATCAACTTTCTCTTCATGGGGACCACCTACAACTTTGGAGCAAGTTCCATGCCTTTGTCAAGACCCTCGAGAATCTGGACAAGTACTTCCTAGGGGGTGGACATGCCTAATGCCAGGGTCCTCCATCTGAAGATAACTAGCCTAGTCAAGTTAAGAAAACTAGCCACCAACTAGCTCAAAATAATTATCATGCTAGTTCAATTAGATTGGTGTAAAGGAGTGGTGTAAAACGCTTGAATTGAAAAAAAAACTGCTTTTGAACATCTTACATGTTTTTCTATTGAAGTTGATCAAATATACTAATGGTCTAATTTATGTCCATGATGGGCAAAAAGGATCTGTTAACATGTCATAATCAACAATGGTCATAAGCAATGATCTTGATAATACTAAACATGACCATTTTACCAGTCTTTTCTTAGCATTGCGTTAATCCTCTTACTAGCTTGAAGAGTTTGTTCCATGCAATGTTGATATTGAAAATCATTTAATAATTATGCACATTTGTCAAGAGGTATCCATGATTGTATATGTTGTTTTCCACCCTATTCGAGTACATTTTGTTGAAATTTCCTACTAATAAGTGTATTGTTTGAGAATGGTGTAATCAAGAGTTGTAAAACACTTGAATTGAAAAAAAAATCTACTTTTGAACATATTACATGTTTTCCCTTTGAAGTTGATCAAATATACTAATAGTCTAATTTATGTCTGTGATGAGCATAAAGGATCTGTTGGGATACCATACATGTCATAATCAATAGTGGCGCAAACAATATCATGATGATACTGAACATGACCATTTTATTAGAGTTTTTCCTTAACATTGCATCAATCATCTTGTTAGCTTGAAGAGTTTGTTCTATGAAATGTTGATATTAAAAATCTTTTAATAATTTTGCACAGTATGTGTGAAGAGGTATCCATGATTGTACATATTGTTTTCCATCATATTCGAGTACATTTTGTTGAAATTGCTTACTGATAGGTGTACTGTTTGGGATCTACTTATAGCAAGCAAAGATGAAAAGAAAATAAAGTTTGTGTGAGCAAAAAAATGGCATAGCCATTATCAAAACACCACATGTCAATTGCGTATTTGTGGAATCAAATTCAAATGAATAAACTATGAAGATATTGATGCAACATGGGTGCACACAACCTTTTGTAGATTTTCACCATAACCTTTGCTTATTTTTGTGTATTTTATTTTGTTGTGTCTTGTATGAATGTGTATGCTTTTATGTAGAAATCTTTTTTTATCGGTTTTGTTCAATTTTGCTCATGTGTTTGTTGATTTCCAAACTAGCCAAAATCATGAAGGCATTATTGTAGATTCCTACATATTATACCATTAGTCCAAGTCCTGCATTTGTTTCATATCATATGATAGACTAGTCATATAATATGGTTCACAAACATGTGTTATATATTTTGTTTTTTTTGGGAAACATTCCAGTATTTTGACTATGTTGTATGAGTTGAATCTACTTTTGTCAACTTGTCTCTTGTTGCTTACAAATGCTTCCTTATTTGTTCCCTTACCTATATATTGGAATGCACAAATCCTTGTGTATGGCTTATGATGTTTCTTATGAGATTTTAGGGCTTCTTTTTTTTTATTTTATAGTATGAGCTTTTGTGTGATCTCCCTTAAATAACATGATATAAGAATTTCTTTGTGAATCTTAATGGTTTGTCAGGTTTGATATCTTTGTGATTTTATTATCCATCAATTATGCAATGCTCTGTTAGAGTTCAAAAAAATTGACTCATTAACTAATCAATATTTTCCTTCTTCCCTTGTTCTCTAGTTTGTGCTTGCATTGTGATAAGTCAGATAAATTATTGCTAAGGACCCATTGACTATCCTCTTCCCTCTTCAAAGAGTTGCGAATTTCTTGAGTGATGAGGTAATGTCTTGATAAGTACCCCAACCACCATTCCCCAATTGTGACAAATCAATAATTGATGGTATTCAAGAAAAAAAAAGCATTGCACTACTTAGAATCTCAAAAGTACTTGTGTCATGAACCCAAGGGTCATAGATAAAGGATAAAGAATTCCCTTTTCCAACATTGTAGCTATATTGAATACAAAGATCATCTTTGACAACAAAGATGGAACATCAAGTGTTTGAGTCAGATCTAATCAAATTATTCTTGGAATTTACCCTTGCTAGGTATTTCCCATGCTTTCAATTGGACTAGAAACTATTAAAAAAGAGGACAAGCTAAATAACTCTAATAAAATGAGTATGGTTAATTTTTACAACATTTGGAGCACTCTAAACCCCAAGATGCTTAGGGTCACACATATCCTTACAATCAATAAAGACTTATTTTTTTCTCCATAGAGTTATGAAGAATGAAGCTTGAACAAATGTTTATTTTTTGCATAACACCAATAGGAAGAGAATGTTTAAAACAAAAAGTGAAGGTTACCAGCAGTGAAGATTTTGTTAAGTTAGAGCCTAGTAGCAAGAGATAGAATGATTTATCTATTAGCCAATGTTGTCATGAACTTTTTGAAGGCTACTTGCATAATCTTTGCTTGCAATTTTCCAGTTAAAAGTAGAGATCAAAGTATGTGATTGGTAGGAAACCAATTAAGATGTTCATAAAATTAATGAGAGCATGCCTATCTTAAACAAAATTGGAAAAGATGATAGTTCTTTTGTCTTTGTTAATATCCAGGCCAAATTTTGAAAAGAAATCCCCAAGCATAATTGTTAACTAAAGTATGATCTGACAATCAACCATCCCAAAGCCAATCAGGACATCAATAAAGACTAAATGCATGCTTGAGCATTTGCTTTTGGGAGCTTTAAATTTCTTCTCCTCCATCTAGTTGTCAAAAGCATAGAACAAAGAATCCATAATAACATTGAAAAGGAAAAGAGAGCTGGCATCCCGAACGGAGGCCTATGGCGATCCAAAATAACTCTTGATGGCACTTGGAATCATTGTCTAAAGTATGTCATCCTCCATGAACATCATTGTTCAATCTATAAATTTCTTGAGAAACCTTTGATAGCAAAAATTTTAGGGCACGATCCTAGCAATAGATAAAGGATTTTAAAATATCAACCTTCATACAAAATGATTTTGATGAGTTGCCAAATTCTCTAATTAGTTCAATGGTAAGAGGGATGTTACTTGAAAATTGTCTTCCTTTAATGATTGCTGCTTGTGCTCTAAAAATTGAAGTCAAAGTATTGTTCTTAATCTATTAACCATTATAGGAGAAGCCTAACTCTTCTAAGTATTTCCAACCATTTATAGGAATGACATGTGGTTTTCTACTTTTCCATTCTTGATTGTCCTTAATGATTTTTTTACTTCCATTTTGTAAATGTTTTGATAAAAAAATAATATATTTCTTTTGAACAAGTGAGCTTCTTTAAATTAATTATCTCATTGCAATTATTATTGAAAATCCTATGAAAAAGCTATTCCATCTACGTTTAATATAATATTCCCATGCTCAACCAGTAATTTATAATCATTGTATTTAATACTTTTTATTTGATCTAAATTTTTTTTTTCTTCTTTCTTGTTTTGGCAAGATTATACATGTGCTTCTCTTTCTTTTGTTTATCATTTTGTGTTATATATCTTCAAAGGCTATTTTCTTAGTATCACTTACTTTTTTTTGTAGCATTTCATCATGCTATTTTTATCTTTCTTTTTCATAATCTTAAATTTGAACCTCTTTTTGAAACAAAATGTCTTCTTTTTAATCTTATATGAACTTTTTTTAATACCAAGCTTCTTCATAATTTGGAGATTTAAATAAAGGAAATAGAATTTCAAAATCATAAAAAAATTCCATGTACTTGATTCTAATTTTAAATTGAATATTTTTGTTATAAACTTTGGGCAAATGCATAAGACATTGTTTTGCATGGTTAAATTATGTAAATGTCAAAAGTTTGTTGCTTTGATTCATTTTTGAGGGATGTATATTGTAGTCAAAACATTTTACGCTTGGTGCGATTATAAACTTGGATCAATCACACCTTATTGTTGTGAAGTTATCTAGATCTTGTAATTCTCAAAGCATTAAGTTAATTTTTTAAGCTTAGGCATTGTTGAGTTTGTTAGATTTGTAATTTGTATAGTTGTACATATATATGATAGATATGAATATTTAGGAAAAGGTGTTTTTGAAGCTGTATAGATCATGAAACACGGTATCTTATAAAGGAGGATATCAAGCATTTAGACTTTTAATGATATTATAATTTATGGCAAATCATATGTAAGTCCTTATGATTTAGTCTTGCTTTGATTATCACACATAGTTATTTTGGTGTGCAAGTTAGTAAAATTTATGAGTCCCTGCACCAGTACCGTTACTTTAAATTTTTCTTCTCTAACTGTTGTGGTGATGGAGTAGTTCTATGAAGAATAATGAAGGAAACATTGTGGTTGTAGCAGTGGTGTTGTGACAGAATTATAGATACAACCATCTCGAACAGTTCCTTCTCCTTCTTGTTTGATGGATTTGTATCATTGGAGGTGGACATTGTGCAAGCATCCTACTGTAGAAATGAATGTCACAATATTGTAGCTTGCTTCAACATTCTTTGCACTGAAGTCACTGCTTCTATGTTTGAATTTGAAGATCTACTTGAGATGGGAGAGTAGGAGAAGGCAGCAAAATCCTGGTCTTTGTTTTATCATCTATGTACTTTTTTGCTGCTAGGCAATTACCCTTATTTGTTCTTCACCATTCACTGCCGCCACTCTGTCACTGGTTAAGTATAGTTTAGGGTGTTGAAGGTTAGGTAGGTCAGGACCTATTTGCAAGTTATATTAAACTTATATGCAAATCTATCTATTTCAAAAATCCAAGGTACTTGAGAATTAGGCCAAATCTCAATGTCCCATATGCATTTTGTCCAATAATTTAATGTTTGTGATATCCATTGGATGCCACTTTGACAATCTCAATCAATTGGTTTTGATTTATGTTATCTTGTTGTGTGAGAAATTTTGCTTGCTCTTAAATGTTTTAACGGTTATATTGTGAATATACAGATTTTTTTGCGAGATACTACTGTTCATGGGTTGGTGACCTTGTTTAATTAGAATATTGTCAAAATTTTGAGACGAATTGAACAATTGTGTCATTATAGAGTATGTTTCTTCTATTGCTTAACATATTTGTGCATTTTTGGATGCATCTGTGGTCCTGTACGATCTTTATTGTTTGATTGGATTAGATTGTTAATGCCTTGTTAGTTCTTATCAATGGAAGGTATTTATAAATATTCATTTCCATGTTGTTTAAAAACTAAATAGTCCCTTTTATTCAAGCATTTTAGTTAATATGAGGAAGTGCACTAAGCTAATCACTAACTATTCAAACTTCTGTTAGAATGTAATTTTTTCGTCTTAAGAGGGAAGTTAAATAATGAAGAATATGTGAATGCTTATTTGGTAGAGTTGTTCTTTGGAGGGCCATCTTTTGTATTTCTAAACTAAACCTTGCTGAAGAATATGCTAATAAAGCAAGTATCCAACCTTTGATGCGTTATGGAAGAGACTATATAATGTATTAAGTTGGCTTATCTTATTGTGACTAAGAAACTAATATCATGAAGTTTTCCCTCTTATGGCTAGTGAAAATCTCCTATTACAGTCGCAACAACATGACAAATATTTATATGAAGTGCTTTTATTATGAGTTGCAGGGTTCTAAGACCGGAGCATCAGTTAACAAGAACAAAGCAATGGTTGAAAGTTTGCAGCATAATGGTGTAATTACTTCCTCGAAAGTGGCAGAAGTGATGGAGGCAATTGATAGGGGCTTATTTGTAGAGAGTGGCACTCAAGCTTATGTTGATAGCCCAATGCAAATTGGTTATAATGCAACTATATCTGCTCCTCACATGCACGCAACTTGTCTAGAACTTTTGGAGCAGCATTTACAGCCTGGGATGCGAGTTCTAGATGTTGGATCTGGTATTGAACTACTCCACTCCCTTTCATTGTTTTCTTTCAACATGTGCTTTTTCCATTATAAAGAGTGTAACACAATATTTAGAATGTCTTATTGGGGTATTAGCATTAAAAAATAAGACAATCAAATTGTATTTTTCTTGATAAATATCACACACTCATACATACATGAACATGTGTTTTAAACCGTAATAATATTTTCTAAGGATTGTAGGTATCATCAAGTTGATTGATATTGCTCTGTAATTCATTCACATCTTTTCTTAGATTTATTGGCTTTTATAGTATAGTAACCAAGGTCAAATCCTAATCAAATATTAATTTAAATCAATTTTTTCCTTTTTTGATTTATCTTTTTAGTTATATATGAAAATGTAGGATATTGTATACAAGAGAACCTATTATTCATAACCTTATCCCTGCACATGTTGATTGCATACATCACATTGCTATTTTTTATGTTATGTATCATTTTTAGGATTATTTGTACAATTTATTTTAAGAGATAATTATTTTTGAAAATTCTTATGTTCTTCTAGTTTATTTGTTTTCCTACATTGAACCTGCATAATTGTTGAATAAGGGTCAAGGTGAGCTGTATAAGTAATGAAATTAAAAATGCAGTTGAGAAACATGCTTTTTTTTTGCAAGAAAAGTAACTTGGTTAGATAGCATAATTCCCTAATGTAAAGAATCATACATGAAAATACTAGAAAACCGTTATTAATGTATGGCTAAATTATGATTCTAGCATTTTTTTTTTTAGTTCTTTTCCCATAAAGGGCATCCAGTGAGTAAATACATTGGTAAATCCATTGTCTTTCATATAATTTGGTTATGTTGAGTATAAATTTGCCCTTTGAAACTAAATATTTAGCTATGTTTGTTGCCTTAGTGGACAATTTTGTTTACTCACTATCCATAATGTTTTCAAGATATAATTGTAGGTTATTTTCTCAACGTAATAGTGCTATCATTTTAGTTGGGTAAGTGAACATGTCATTTTCATCATCTCAGCGTGGATGCAGATAGTTTTTGGATTTTTTCACCAGCTTTGTTCTCGAGGCATTTTTCCTAACTTATAATATTTCTTTGGCTACGTCTTTAGGCAAAAAAAAGAGTTTTGGAAGTTTCAGACTAGACCAAAAAGTCATCTGGAGGCTTTCCTTTACCTATCAAACAAAAATTTGAAGTTGTTGTCTATAGGCTTTATTCATGTTATTCATGCCCTTTAATTTCTGTTGCACCTAAATTTTTTCTTATTGTGAGCTTGATTTGTTTAAGATGGCTATTCCTTTATGCTATGAACTATAATTATCCACTTTCTCAGTAGTGTAGAGAGAATGAATGACCTCCCAAAAGAACGAAGCTGTTTAAGAAGGCATTATTTCTTTCTTATCCCTGCAGGCACTGGTTACTTAACTGCATGCTTTGCAATCATGGTTGGACCTCATGGTCATGTGGTAGGCGTTGAGCATATTCCAGAACTGGTTTCTTTTTCCATTGAGAACATTAGAAAAAGTGCAGCGTCTTCATTACTGAAGGAAGGTTCCCTAGAAGTGCACATTGCTGGTATTTTCAAGAAAAATATGTTACCTTTGACTGTTTGTGTTCATTTTCAGTAGGACAGAGTAATTTATATCTTCTGTTTTTTTTAATATTTCTTTTAACTTTTATAAATAATTCTAAATACTTTCCTGGCATAATTTTGAAAAAATCCAATAAATTATTTTGCAAATTCATCCACTAAATTGACAGGCAATGAATGCTTATCATCTATTTCTAGGAGCCTAAACGTGCACCATCTCCATCGCCTTTTCTCGATTAAGGCTAGTTTTTATCTATTTCTAATGATATGCCTTGAATTCTTCCTATTATTGTATCAAATGCCTTCTTTAGTACACAAAAGATCCAAAGTAATTTGCTTTGATCATTGGTCTTAAAGAATTGGTGCCAGTTTAGTTTGTTTCATAATGGTGCCTTTAAAAACCTAGATAAATTTTGAGAGGCTTGTACATTTCGTATGCATTTTACAATTCATATACATGTTCATTCTTTTTATAATAAATACAGGTGTCAAAGCTTGTATTTTATGCTAACACTAGCAAAATGTTTTAAAATTAACTCAAGCTTAGCTTTTCATGATGTTCATGAATAATTGTATCTTTGGGCAGAGATTTCTTGATCAAGGACTATAATAATTGCATTGAAAAGTTTTCCACATCTTTCTTTCGTTGAGTCACCATCAACTTCTAAAAAAATGAAAATTACATAGTTTTGTCTTTTCAACAAATTATTTTTTTGAAGATGCAATACTTATCTATTACATTTTCATGTTCAAGAGCTAAATTAACAAATTTAAGCTCAAGTTCATAATTTAGAAGAGATTAATCCATTACCAATCCATCAATTGTGGCTATCCTCTTCTCCTTGACAAGGGATGATTCCACTTGATATGCTATGTTTATTTTACATTTGTAACAATTTGTCTCCCCAACTTTTGCTTATTGATCTTTCTTTTTTATTACATCCTTTTCTTTATTCACCAATTTCTTCCATTATTGAGGACTTATGAAGTAACTTCTTTTTGAGCAATGTGTAGTAGCACTGATGTAGTAGCTTAAAAGGTAAGTGCTTTCTGGTGCAAAAATTATCTTATGCAACTCTTTATTTCTTCTTGATCTCCATGTTTTCATGGGTGCATTTTGCAACATGCCTAGGTCAAAGATGAAGAAATTCCGTATAGATTTTGTATCGATATCCTTTGCAAGATATTTGTAAAACTTTCTTTATCTTTTCTTTTATAGCTATTTTACAAAAAAAAAACTAGTATTATATTGGTAAAATGTGTAAACATGTTTTTAACATATTCCTCTATTTGTATCTTAAAAAGTTTGTAGTCATAAATAAGCATATTAATTTTTTATTATTTAATTTTATTAATGCTTATAAGTGGTGCCATATTGCTTCCATAATTGATGGTTGTTTTATAAGTGTATATATGATTTAAGTTTACAAGATATAATATATGATTCAAATTACTTAAAACTCTAGTATTTATTATTAGAAAATATTTAACTTGTTTGATTTTAATGAAAAACTACAAATGGTGAAGTGTAATTATCATGTCATACCTATTCTTTCTACTTGATGATACAATATAATAATAAATAATTTGGTTAAATTAGAGTTTTATACAGTATAGAGTGCATAAATCTAACATCAAATGAAGATGATGATAAAACTAAATTAACTATCATTTTCAAAATTATTATTTATGCTTATAATATATTTCATACCATAGCATCTTAATTATATTTTATAATTATTATCAGGACATATGCATATAAATAATATATGCTATGCTAGAATATTCAATTAAT
The DNA here is from genome assembly GCA_023846275.1 of Vanilla planifolia. Classification (NCBI taxonomy): domain Eukaryota; kingdom Viridiplantae; phylum Streptophyta; class Magnoliopsida; order Asparagales; family Orchidaceae; genus Vanilla; species Vanilla planifolia. The sequence goes on from CM043865.1 coordinate 58,340,858, forward strand.
AACACTTACCTATATTATAATTTATTTTAATTTATCTATCTGAATTTTTGGAGATTACTCTAATTCTATTCTTCTTTTTCTTTTAGTTTACTACGATAGAAAAATTCATGTTTGATTTATCAGTACTTATTAATTTAATATTATTCTCGTTATCTTACTCACAAAAGTAATCCAAATCATTTCAAATCAATTTTTGAAACTCATAATGATATGCTTACATTAATAACACTAACACTTTTAATGAATCGTAAGAATTTGCCACAATACACAAAAGCTAACATCTTTTTCAAAATATAACTTTGAACATGTTGATTGAAATATTTTTGCTGTAAATAAAGAAACCCAAACTTGAGGAATTATGTTTAATTACCAACCTTACTATTCCTTGTAATAGTTGCAATTTAAAATAGTTTTCCTCTTGATGCAGCCAATTTCCTTCTTGTAACAACTTCCCTTGTAATTTTAATATCTCACATTGTTTTATTACAACAATTCAAACTTCATAATTAAACGTGCTTAGCTGAGAGTAATATTGAATTAAGTCACCAAAACATTAAGGTAAGGCATGTCATATAAACTCCATAATTAAGTATACTTGGCTAAGAATAGTATTGGTATAGGTGATAAAAAGAAGGCATTTGAAGGTACTTTTTAAGAAGAAAATGATAAACTTGATTGCATGTGGAACAATATCTTACCAGAAAGATTGAGATGTTATAGTAATGATGTCAAAAGATTTATGTAGCTAATATCATTTATTGGGATTAAACTTTTTTGTTGTGTAATAAAGCTCTAGCATTTGATTTTGTTAACCTCTTTACTATGATTATAAACTTCGAGATGGCTTTAGTCATGATATCCATTCTCAAACTGCATAGGAGTTTGACTCTTTTTAGTCTTTTTGGGTCCCATGATTCTACATCTAAATAAATTATTATATGATTTTATGTAAATGTAGTAATGGTGCTTAAAAAATAGAGAAGATTATTTGAATGTTGTCATTACATAGGAAATTTGATGAATTGGATGGTCAAATTTAAAACAAAATTATAATGTTAATAATAAAATAAATTCATTGGTAATTATCCCTTAAGAAAAATAAGGAATGTCTTCAATAGGGTCAATTAGATTGAAGAGCTCTAGAAAATGTTTGGCTGATTTGAAATGGATAAGATATATTTGGAAGGACTATTTTGAAAATAAACTAACTTGAAACTTAATTGTATCAAGCACATTATCAATCAGACTAGTGTGAATTTAGCAAATATTTTATAAATCTATTATAGAGCATCAAATTAAGTAGTGTACAAAAGATGAGAGGGAATAAGTATGTACATAGATTTATAGCAATTGAACTATTCTTCTCCATGTTCAAACACCAAGCTTGTTGATTGAGAATACTTGGTTGGGTTGGTCTAATAAAACTAGAACAAGGTGCACATCCTAACTTTGTTTTAAGCTCAAGTTTCGAAAACAAAAACCATTCTTTGCTAGGATCCTCTATTCTCTAATCATAGATGGTTCTCACTCATTTATTTTTCAAGAATAGATAGGTTTTTATTTGTTTGATTTAAGCATTAGGGATAATTTCTCTCTCTGTTGATGCCCTTAACCTTTCTTTGAAAGTCTCTCAAATGTTTTCCTCATTTCATCTAATTTTCAAAAGATCTTTCACCTCCAAATTTCAAATGAGTGAAGTCTAGGCCTTAAAGCTATCATGAATTTTAAATTGCATTCAAAGTTTATAAAGAGTAAGTCATACTCTTTGAAAGTCTCTCAAATGTTTTCCTCATTCCATCTAATTTTCAAAAGATCTTTCACTTCCAAATTTCAAATGAGTGGAAGACTAGGCCTTAAAGCTATCATGAATTTTAAATTGCATTCAAAGTTTATAAAGAGTAAGTCATACTCTATGAAAGTCTCTCAAATGTTTTCCTCATTCCATCTAATTTTCAAAAGATCTTTCACCTCCAAATTTCAAATGAGTGGAAGACTAGGCCTTAAAAAGCTATCATGAATTTTAAATTGCATTCAAAGTTTATAAAGAGTAAGTCATACTCTTGCTCCATCAAGGACCATTAGGGTGTATTTAGCACAATTATTGTTAAATGTTTAAGCAGAATTAAATAAATAGGTTTGGGAAACTATTAAAGTTTGTTCTTATAGAAAATTTGGGTTGGTCCTACTTGCTTGGCTCCTCTTTATGCTCTAGGATAATTTTGGTAGTCACAAGAGATCTATTTGATCCTCCATCCAAATGACAAAATTTGAACCTATAGCATTATGCTTTTTAGTGGAAATTTGATAATATTCTCCATCGTGCTTGATAGATCCTTCTTTGTTTTATTACATGGTCTTTGCCCTTCACAATGAGGTTGTATGATCACATTGATCCAAAAGGTTCAAAAGACAACTGTGTTGTTATCCTTTGAATCTTTATTGCCATGCTTGTTCTACAAATATTTGGAAAGGTCCTCGTTCACCCTTGGTTGACCACTCTTTGGCTTCTAAGAGAATTTTACCCTTCTCAATGAAACTATATGTTTGTGAAGTTCAAGTGACTTATTTATCATCTCTTTTAAAAAGATATGATTATAATTATATGAAACATTTGGGTATGTCGTACTAGATTTGTTCTTCTCTTCCCTCTTGATTCATCTTCTAAAGAGGTTATCAACATCCCATATGCTCTTTTACAAAGGTCTCTAGATTTGAGCAATTGTAGAACAAATAGTAAATATACTTTTAGATTTTGAACATCATGTTGGCCATGTGGGCTTTGATTGGCAAGCCATTTTTGTATGCAAATTTCTCTTACAATATCTATTTTCTTATTCCAAAGCAAGGTTCAGGTTTCATCCTAGCTCTTATATCATGAACTTCTATATTCAAGAAGTTGGCAAAAAATAAGAAAGGAAAGATGCATTTGCATTCATTCGACCTGAAGGTGAAAGTTGCTACTTACACTTTGCCAGCAGTGCTAACAACATCAATGCCGATTGACTTATTCAGGCAATCCTTTATTGAGTCTTGGTTGGTTTTGATGATTGTGACTTAGGGTATCTGAATGGACCAAAGGTAATAGGTTTGCACCATCAGTGATTGGGAAGAGTGCATCATTTCGCAAAGGGAGCTTACTTCAAGGTGTTGATTCCCATAAGTTATTAGTATAGCCTGAAAGCTTTTTTGAGGGAAGAATAAGGGCTGGCCCCCTCTAGGGATCTTGACTCTATTCTATGCAAACTTTTTTTTTTATTCTTTCCTTCATTTTGTGAGTCTGGCCTTCATTGAATCTTTACAATTTCAGGAAGTTGACAAGAGCAACTCTCTGTTGAAGGAAGATGTGAATTAAGGGAATTGTTTGAAAGCCAGGCAAGATTAGCTCCAGGTCTCAGATACTCAAGGCAATGAGCTCAAACTTTATCGAGTGGAGGCTAACTCACTTATTCATGAGCCTAGATCTTGGTTATCTAGGATTAAATTGACAAGTCATTTGAGCTTATATTTTCTTTTAGTAGTGATCTATCCTTCATGGCTTCCATGGCATTTGCTAAACTTGCTTTAAAGATCTATACATTAGCCCTTTAAAATGCTCAAATTTGAATGGGTATTGCATTCCACCAAGGTTATCATTATAGATAATATCGATGGTCTCAATTGTCTATGGTTAATGACCTTAGCTTGATACTTTAAAAGAGTAAAGACATTTTCCTTATGAGTGATCTAACAAATAACCTTTACTGCACCAATCACGGTGAAAACTCCTTGACACCAACACATGATATTGCAAGAAGGTTGAGTCATCAACCCCTAAGGGGCTAGACAAATGACCTTCATGGAAACTATCTACTTCCATATGGTCAATACCTCACCTTTCTAGAAGCTATTAAACCCCCATGACAGTAGCTAAGAGCATTTCTTGAAAACGTCATGATATCATTCCTTTAATGGACGTGATAGATAATCTACATGACGTCAACCTAATTTCAAAAGGTTTACATTTTTAGCTTTTTGGAGGGATTACATTATTAGGAGCATTTCTAGAGGTATCAACCATTTTGGGGACTTGTATCTAATAAATGAATAGCTAACTCAACAACAATATTGCAATCCTTAGATATCTTGTGTTAGCCTATAGTCAACATACCTATCATGGTTACATCATTTAGACCTTTCTTAGTGACCAAGTCAAAAGGCCTTGACGATGTTGGTTGAAAATATCTCCAAAGAATCGTAGTATCTATCCATTGAGGGCATGTAAGACAACTTTCATGACATCAATCTATTTTTGAATGGTCAAGATCTCATCCTTTTAAAGGACTCATAGTCAAACAAATAGTTCACTTGGAATCAATCGATAGCATTTCTTAAGCTATCGCTCTCTAAGAGAATTGAATCACACAAGTGAGCAGCCATCGAAACATGAACGTTAAAATCTTAGATATGTCATGCATGAGCTTACAATCAACATAACTTAGAGTTATCATCAGAGTTGACTAGGTCAAAAAACTTCACTTTTCTAGGTTTATTTCACTAAAAACTTTACATTTGATGGTTATTGAGTTGCTCATGTAAGTTAGCCCCATTATGAGCACTTGCCACAAATATAACATAAGGGGTATGAGGCAAAATGGGACTTCTTGTTGGATAATCATACAATTTTATTTTTAATATCCTTGTTATGCATGAAAATATTAGCAAGCATAGAAGCTTTATTTTGTAAAAACTTAATAAAGTATCAAAGTTGATTAATTGTAATTTTTTTGACTATTGATATACCTTTCTCTTTGCATGGAAATACTAGCAAGCGTAAAAGCTTTATTTTATAAGAACTTAACGAAGTATGAAGTTGACTAATTGTAATGATTTTGGCTATTGATATACCTTTCTCTCTTTAGGAAGGTCTCAATTTTCAAAAACTAAGCCTCATTGGTTTCCACTTTCTTCTTCGTTTACTAATGATATCCTCTTATATTAATCTACTTGAATACATATTCCACAATCAAAATCAAAAGAGTAAGAAACTATATCTATTGGGTGCATAACACCAATATCTTCTTATCGTTTATTTTTAGTATGGAAATGAAGGCAAAGTTCTTACACAAGAACGAGCCTTAATGTTATGGCAATAATGCAATGTTTTAAGAAGGTTTTTGAGAAGAAAGAGCTGGTTGTTTCATATATATATATATATGAGATATTTTAGAACATGTAATTTCTAGAATCAATTTTTTCAAGAGGGAAGAGTTTTTGAATTCTTTGACTCCCCCACAAGAATAGGTTTTTCTTTGTTTAAGGATACCATGCAAATTTGGGAAACTTTTGATGTTATGCTAGGCAAATCCTAACCTTCTTGGCTTGGCAAAGAATTATTCGAATGTCATTTTTTACTTTCAATAATGTTGTTAACTCGTTAAACTTGTCACACCTATGTCTAAAAGGCAGGACACTCCAATAACCTTGGTGTGATAAGTGAAACATAATCTTTAGCTCACACAATGCAAGTTGAAAATCATGACTAAGGAATTTGGTTTTATATTATAAAAAGAACAATATGTATTATGAGAAAAATTTAATAATAGAAGCAAAACTATTTATTTATATAAATAGGTATATACCACAATAATAAAATCTAAGATAACAGTCTTGAATTGAAAACAATATAATACTAATTTGTTATATGAATTATGAATTTTTGAGAATATAATGGAAACTTTATTGAGAGCTAAGAGAAGAGGTTACAAAGCAAAAGGTGAGAGAAAGAGAGAGTAGGATCCTTACAAGCAAAGGATGATCACAAAAGAAAAGAGGCTTTTATTAAGAAGAAAAGAGAGCTCTTCACAAGAGAATTTTGGTTGTGGTGGATTAATTTTGATTAGATTGCATGTAGTGCCTTGAATTAGATCCTTAGGGATCTATTTCTAATTTACAAAGTTGATGACATAATTCAAGTTCACTTTCACATATAGATAATTACAACTATCATTTTTTTTATTTGATTTTAATAGTCTAAACATTTGAAGCCGACGCATGACTCCTGTTGATGTGACTAAGTTATAATCGGCAGATAAAAGCTCAATTATTGATAACTTGGTTGAATCAATTATGATTGTCAATAAAATTGTTTGAGTTAATTTTTATTATCAAACTCATCATAACTTAAAGTAATCACATTTTTAATATCCATGTGAAGAAGTTGCAACCATGCTAAGATTTTGGTATCGACAAAATGTTTTCGAGGGAATGACTTTGAACATAAGATTTTCCTTCAACCCAAGCCTCAATTTGATGTTCAAAATGCTAGATAACAAGATTGTTTCATTCCTTGGTTTCCTATTTGAAACAAATATTGAACTGAGGCTTCCTTTTACTCCATCCATCACGGCCTTCCATTCTTCTTTGCCTTAAAAATTTTGAATTTCGCTGAGGATGAGTTTAACAAGTCTCTGAAAACATTCTACCAGTTTTATTCATGCATTTTAACACAAGTAGAAGATAACTTTCATTTGGCAAATGATTGATCTCCTTTTATCATGCCAACCAACCGAATGCAGATGGAAGGCTTGGCTGGCCGGAGCTGGCTCCATATGATGCCATTCACGTCGGAGCAGCAGCTCCTGAAATCCCCCAACCACTAATTGAGCAACTGAAACCTGGAGGCCGGATGGTAATCCCAGTCGGCACCCATTTCCAAGACCTGAAAGTGTTTGATAAAATGCTTGATGGATCCTTCACCGTTCGAACCATAACGTCGGTGAGATACGTCCCTCTGACAAGTAAAGATGCGCAGCTGCGCAGCTGAACTCTTCAGTCTTATAAAATTTGCATATGCTACAACTCCACTATTTAGCGGATTGTTATTGTTGTTTAGGATGTTTGCATCATGCAAATAGGATAACATATGCTGTGAGATGTTTGCTTTTATGTGCTTCTCGAAGATTTCTCGATGACAAATCGTTCGGATAGTTGTTTCCATCGATCCTTTGTCGACATTAGAATGTTGGGTTGGAATTCAGGGTTGTTTGAAGGCCTAGAAAAAGTTCATAGTTCATAGCTTTTGTCGATATAACCAACTCTGCTGTCATTTTGTTCATGAGTTGAACTAATAATTTTCTTTTTGTGTGTTATTAGGGGATCAATGTGAGCTCATTCCATTTCAATGTAGCCCTTCATGTGAAAAAGTTTAGTGCTGATGTAAATTATCAATTCAAAGAAAGAGTAGAGATCTTTATTTATTAGTTGGTCTACTATGGGAATATTATTTTTTTGAAGTGTTAAATATGAGGTGAAAGTTAGGTAAATATGGCAAAGCAGATCTAATGATCAATGCTGATGCTTATTAAAACATCCTATTTGCATGTTGAGGGCTTCTTGTTCTTCTTAAGTGTCAAACTAAAATATATTGTTAGGAGCAAATGGAATCAAGTCCTCAAGGCCAGTTGCAGTCATATAGCCTTCAAGTGTCATGTATCTTTCAAGGAAGGCTTTTGAGACAAAGGATTTTGAAGGAACTAAATGTTGTGTAATTTACTTTGCATGTTATAAGCTATTGAATTCCAAGCTTGAGGAGATTGGCAAAAGAGCTTCCATGAACAAGAATCAAAACCTTTGGTCAAACAAGGATGAAAGGAGAAGTAATTAACTATAAAAAAAATAATTTTTTATGATGAAACTTAATTGGCTATATTTAAGGTCAATTGATTTTGTTCTATAAGCCCTCGTTAAGGAGAATAGATGGAGTATGGTATATCAAATAGTTCTGAGAAGATTGTTGATTAGTTTACTCAAGCCTTGTTGCCCACTTGCTTATAGTGAACAATAAGGAATCTAAGAGGTCTCACGAGGTTTATAGGCAACTTTTGTTTATTGGATTTTAGATTTTTTTTCAAGAAACAATTAAAACCTAATGTGTTTGAAGATATTTTTAGGTTTGAAAATGTTTTTTAAGGTTAAGGAGTGTGATGCTTTGGGTTTGGTTGCTACTTCTTAGGAGTTTGTTGTAATGACATTATTTTTTAATTTCCCCCTTCTTTTGTCTAAGAATGTGTTTTTGTAATAGCCATGTTGTGAATACCCTTAATCTTTTATCACTCCACTTTGAAAGTTACTAAGTTATAATTAATGCAAGTGCTATGCCCTTATCTTCCAAAAATGTTTTTCCTCCTTCATGTGTAAGACATAAGAGGGGTATTGACTTACAAAACAAATCGATCGATTATAAAAAGAAGAAAGTTTAAAACTTGAGTGAACATTAGTCAATCTAGATTTGGGAGTTAAGAGAGAGAGAGAGATAGTATATGGAAAATTTTTATATAGAAATTTTTAGAATAAAAGAAAAACATAATCACAAGTCAAGAAGGGGAAATTTACTATGTTAATGGAAGCATGAAATTAGGAACCATAAATATGTTTAAGGAGTTTAGGCCTTAATTTTATAGCATGAAGGGGATTGAAGTCTTAGGAAATGAAGGAAAGGGAGACCACAATGACTCTCAAGAGAATATAAGGAGAAGATTGGATTAGCTTTGCCATTTCTAGATTATGTAGATCTTAATGCTCATGATGGTTTGCATTCATTATTCTTTATGCTCTTCATAAATATGCAAAAGCTTTTGATGAAATTCTCTTAAATAGGTGTGACATACTTTCTTCACTATCCTTGAACATAGGTAATGGGTTAGAATTTTCCTACCTTTAATGCATGGTCAATAAAAGAAGCATCGGGAGATGAGATTTTTCCAAGTTGAGTGCAACACAAAGGAGTTTTCGCATGGTTGAATAAGATTTTTTTATGGAGGGAAGAAATCTAGAAGCAATGATGAACATTTATAGATAAATCATGCTTGAGGATATTTTCATTATAAAACATGGGATGATACAATGTTTTAAGTTAATGAATTCTAGGTTACTAATATTGAGTATTGATAGGGGGCCTAACATGGTGGGAAAATAAATCTATATCTTAATTCTTTCCCCAACTATTTGGTCTTTTTTAATGAAAGATAAATTGGACACCATAAGGAATGCTCGATGTGTAATTTGAACATTATAAACCAATCTGAATTGTTGATCAAAGATTTTAGCTTTTTTGGACATATGAAGAGGCAATATTGCCTAGTGATTTGTTGAGCTACATGGCCAATCTTTAAAATGATGGTCTCTACTGCTTGTTAGAAGGATGGATTATCCTTGTGAACCTAGATACAAATGAGTTGTTTTTTTTTTTTTATGAATTTATCTTCTAACAAATTCATAACCAAGAGCTAATGTCTTGAGAATTTAAGATTCAATTGTTGTTATCATTATTATGACTCCATAGATTATTATTATCTAAGAAACCATGATCCTCACTCTATCGTCAATGATTAGAAACAAGGCAAGAATAGGTATGGAAGCTAGCCAATCTATGATGGCTCCAATTAAGAATTTAAGATTCAATTGTAGTTAATATATTTAAAAAATCATTATAAAATGGTGTTAATAAAGTCACCTGCATATACGTTTTATCGTTGTTTTCTATTTAACTAAATAATCAATTAAAATTTAAAGAAAACTATAGATATTATGACTCATTTTTTTTATTTTTATTGTTTTCTATTTTATAAATTGCTTAAGCAAAATTACACTTGTCGATTGTCTAATGATTTAGTAAATGTAATTGAATTATCAAAAAATATTTATATACAATTTTTTGGGCAACTTTTAGTGTGTTATTAAATTAGTTTTTATATTATGATATCATGTTAATCTGTAATTCTAGCTGTTGTATTGAGTTTTGTTATGAATCTCCGATATTTTTAAATTTTTATTTTTTTATCTAAATTATATATATATATATATATACACACATCGCGATTCTAAAAAAATTAATTTTTATTTAATTTTTAATATTAAAATAAAAATATACAATTATATTACATTATCGACATACAAACTAATATCCTCTTTTTACTTTTAATATATGCAAGGAATTTTTAATTTTTTGATTTTAATATAAAACCTTGAACTAATAAATAACTAAAATAGTTATTTGTCATAATACTTTTATTTATTGAGCCTTTTTATCAAGTTGTGAATATTATTTAGGTTTTAAATTTTTAATTTTTTTTATCTAATTATTATAAATATATCTATATGTAGCATAGATCTTAAGAATAATTTCATGTTAATTTTCTTTTTAATACGAAGGATAAACAAGTAAATTATATTATTGATAAAAGAAAAAAATAATTTTATATTTTTTATTTTCCAATTAATATTTTTTTTATTTTATTTTAAAAATAAAAAAAATAATATATAACGATAATATTTTTTTTGAGATTATTTTTTATTTATATTTTTAAATAACAAAATTTTAAAAATAATTGGACTATATTTCTGCTAAATTAAGATATTCAAACGAATTTTTCTTCATTCTCTATGTATTAAAAAATAAATTAATATTTTATAAACTCAAATCATAAATATTTAAATTGGAAAAAAGGAAAATTTACGTGTTTTTTTATACGCCGTGATCCTACAATTAAACCGCATAAGAATAGATATTTTTATATTAAGCCGTTCCGCATAGAACGTTCTATGCGACCGTCATTAAATTTGGCGCTAGCTGCATGGCAAATTTCCCCAAAAATCCGTGATAACACTCATGGGTTTTACGGTTTTTGGCGTCCGCATACATCTAATTATGCGGTCATACGCATACAAGTTATATTTCGTACGGTCTAGACATATAATAAATAAAGGAAAGTATTTTTTTCAAGAGAATGAACGGGCTGTAAATAAATATATATTTTAATACTAATTATTGCACATATCATATTAATTTTAGAGAGGAATTTATAAGATAAATATAAACTATTATTTATTAATAAAATAAAATATTTGGAGTCTTATATGATTATTTATTAAATAAATATCATTAGATTCTTTAGTTTCGTAAGAATATTAAAGTTATTTATTGTATAATGAATAAAGTAATCCTTATATTTTAAAAATTAAAAAGTTAAAGTCAAGAAATATTATTTAATAAAAAAATTATGTATATTTTATAAATAAAAAAATTAGATGTTTTTTCTTTACAATTCTAATCTTGCATTAACAAAAAAAATTAAAGAATTATTATAAAAATAAATTCTAAATATTTAAAATATGTAAAATCGATATCTATTTTCAGCACATTGCTTTATTTTTTTAATTATCAACCATAATTAAACTATTTTCATATTTATAACTATTGATAATTATGTGGTTTTTAAATATTTTATGCCATCGGCAAAAATCAGTTGAATTGTTTCTAATACTTAAAAAAATTTATAATTAACACAGTATATGCTTCATTTTTTTTGTTTGCATAATTTGTTTCACATTATTATAACTAGAATTAAATAACTTGTTAATATATGAGGCTAACAAAATATCAATTTTTTCGTTCGTAATTATTAAAATATTCACCTATTCTAAAACTATTTATTATTTTGCATTTTTAATATATAATATAATATGAGACTTATGTAAATGATAAGCCCACAAAATTGTGATTTTTTAGAAGAAATTTTATTTTAATTGGCTCATCATTTGTTTTGATATTTGACGTTTGTGTAGTTTAATAATATCTGACTAAAACAAAAGTATTATCTTTATTGATTAGTAAAAAAATATGTCCATGAGTTTGATGGTTTTATTTTCTTTTTCAAATTACGAAGCATATAAATAATAAATGTTATATATTTTATGTTACTTTTTATTTTATGTATACAAAGTATTTTTTTAAAAAATTACAAAATAAATAACATTAATATTTATACTTTTTACTAATTCATGACAAATAATAAAATTTAGATAAATAAATTTAATTGTAAAAATTGTTTTTTTCTCGATACATTTCATACTAGCTATTATTGTTGAGAATAATTGTGATATAAAATATATTTTTAAAAATGTTTAAAAAATAAAAAAAAAATTCTAACTAAAATTAATTTACTTGTGAAAAAAATGTTTTATAATATGAAATTAAATTAGTAGAGTGAATTTATTTTTTAAATATAAAAAATATTATTATAATACATAATTTTAAAGATTATATTATTATAAAACTTTATTTTTTTATTTAACATATTATATATTGATATCATATATATTATATTTAGTTTCTACGTATTAAACATAAACTATAATATATATTAGTTAATGCATAATATATTTTTTATAATTAAATTTAATCATTAAAATTATTTTCACTACATATATTTCATGTCTTCTTTATTTTATTAAGAATAATTATGATTTAAAAGAACAACAAAAAATTTAATATAAATTAATTACAAAAACTTTTAAACATAAATGAATTAATTAATAAAAAAGATTTTGAAATATAAAAATTATTTTATGGCTTTTCTCAACAAATATAATGATAAAAAATTTGTGAAAAACTATCAATATACACATCAATCATTAGTTTTAAGAACTTTTTTATAATGAAATTCTTTTTTTCTCTATGTGAATTATTCTTAAAATTTTAGGAAATATATTATGTTTGATTGTTAGAAAATGTTTTGAAAATTATCAGATATATTTATGAATTTAAGATTCAATTATAGTTAATATATTTAAAAAGTCATTATAAAATGGTGTTAATAAAAGCACATGCATGCACGTTTTATCATTTTTTTCTAGTTAACTAAATAATCAATTAAAATTTAAAGAAAACTATAGATATTATGACTTATTTTTTATATTTTTACTGTTATCTATTTTACAAATTGCTTAAGTAAAATTACACTTGTCAATTGTCTAATGATTTAGTAAATGTAATAAAATTTTTTTTTAAAAAAAAAAAAAAAATATATATATATATATATAATTTTTTGGGCTACTTTTAGTGTGTATTAAATTAGAAAATAAATAGTTTATAAGTGAAGTTGACAAACAATGATAATGATTGATAGTGAGGTGTTTGATAACAATCAATGGTAGCAAAGGATGCTCAATAATAATGATTAATGACTGAAGTGATAAATTGTTATTTTGACTCTATTTATCATTGAACTTAAATCTTATTTTTAATAATTTTTTTTAACTTAAACATCAAAATCTTAATATATATATATATATATATATATATTTAAAAATTTAATTTCTCTTATATTAAACACTAAAATCATTTACAAATTAATCTTGTGTTGGAAAATAATGAAAGCCTATGAAAATTCTAAATCATTATTGTTGAAAATCAATTAGTCATATAAAAAAATTGAAATGGTCTTCTACTGTTTTGTCGGGATCAATCATGTGAACACATGCATAGTCGTACATTTATCCATATAATTTAGTTAGCGTCTTCTTGGAGCCGTCACTGGACTGATCTGTTTGAGGAAGTCATCGCAGTCGCCCAGCTCTTCTCAGCTGTCTTGCCGCCCTTCTTCTGAGTTTTATTTCCCCGTGGCATAACTCACCCGCCGGCCATGGATCCGTCGTCGGTGTTGCTCATTGGAGGAGAGATCCATGGGTTCCGGACCCTCGCTGGTATTCTTCTTTCCGGCCTTCTTTCTATGGATATTGTTTTTTGTGCTTCTTTCATAGTGTATGCTGCAAATAATAGCATATTTTCTCTCGGGAGAATTCTAGCTTTCTTTTATCCCCTTCTGTTTTGCGGCTTATACTTTTTATGTTAGAAATTTTGACCGTATAATTGGTTTATGGGCGTTCCACCATGTCTGTGTTACCGACGGAGTCGATTATTCATTTCTGAATGTTTCCTACTTGAAAGAGTTATGCAGGAGATCCCTTAACCCTTTTCTTTGTTTTGATATGCATTGCTTTCTTTGTGGAATACCTTTTGATTATGGAGTGCTTGAGTGTGTACTAAACTCAACAGACCGAGCTTAGAAATGCTTGTTCCATTAGGAACCATCCGCTTGTTCTCTGGAAATGTATTTTTTTACCATAAACTCTTTTGTAGTTGATAACCTGTGTTATTTATGGTTTTGACTTTGCTGAACCAAACTATATAGAGAAAAATTTTACAAAATAAATTTAAAGAAGACCGTCAAATCTGTTTGTTGCACTTCTGTATGCCTGTGTTTTTTGGTTGAAAACAGTGTGGAAGACTCTTCTATATGCCTTTGTCTTGAAAACAGTGTGAAGCCAAAAATGAGTGACTAAGTTTTTTGGATGTGGTAATCTTGATGCAACACCATTTATAACATACTGAAGGAATTCCACTAAGTCAGCCATTTTGAAGTTAGGTACAATCTTTGGCAGAATTTGATGGACAACATAATTAATTGTGAACTGATTTTTCTTGTTTTTTTTTTTGCAGTCTTACAATTAAGATTGATGAGAGAAATGCAATCTTAGGTTTATTTTGTAGCAAACTAATTAATTCATGAAGTCAAAATTAAGTAGGATCATAGAATTACAATATAAACTATTCAAAAGTTGTACTATCATTCATCTCAACTAAGTTAGAATTAAGGTTGAGTTTTCAGTTTTCTAACAACAAAATTTAAGATAATTACTTGATCATCAAAATCCTTTTTGTTCAAATTTAAATCTTTGAAGTGTAAAATATGAACATGACTTAAGGGAGAACAAATCAAAATTGTTGCAAGATTGGAGGATGTTTGCAAGGAGGAACAATTGTTGCGATGGTGCGGAAAAGGGGTAGGACATGGCGATCAAATAAAGCAATGATGAGAATGACTAGCTGGGGAATCATAAAAATACAATGGGAGTTATTAAAAAGTGGACCTATAATGGATTAACCAAGTCATAATTAGGTTTATGTGTTTGATGTAGGGATTCCATGCAAAAGAAAACCAGCCAATGCTTGTGCTTGAATTTCTTGCCTTAGAGTGAACAAGATGTCATATTATCCATGCTCCATTATTCAATTTAAATGCTCAATTTGAATTTGATCAAATGCATTTGGGAGAATAAAACACTTAGTAGTGTATTTGTCGTGCAATTTATTTTTCATGAAGATAATTTCAATGGTTAAAACATAAGATAAGAATCTCAACTTGAACACTCAATTTCAATTTGATCAAATGCATTTGGGAGAATAAGGAACTTAGCAGTTTATTTGTTACAATCATAACTTCAATGATTAAGGCATAAGGTAAGAACCTCAACTTGAACACTAAATTTGAATTTGATCAAATGCATTGGAGAGAATAAAGCACTTAGTAGTTTATTTGTTATGAAGATAATTTCAATGGTTAAGGCATAAGGTAAGAACCTTGTATTGTATAACAAGGGCTAATACGAGCATTACAAGAGTATATATCTAGCTCTGGTTGTATTCATGACATAGATAGTGCAACACATTGGCTTTTGAAGCCCATCTTCCTCTCAAATAAGAACAAAGTTGGCTGCACTTTTTGACACAACAAAATTTTGGTAAAGTAGTTCTCAAACTTATGGACTATTCATTATAGGGGGTGTCAATAAATACTTTTTTACTTGAAGGAATGCCTCTTTGTAAAAGCAAGTTTACTTGAGCTTTCTTTGACTAAGGGGAGCCTGCCACTTTTTGGGCTTATCACCAAATGGGGAATAAAATGACTTGAGCTCGATATTCTCCCATTTAAGTGCTAATGTTCATTGGTAGTCTTCAGGGATGACATGTAGATAATTACTTTGATTTTCTTGAGATTGAATTTGATGTCCTTTTTTGACATGAGAAAACCAAGGAATCATCCATGAGGATTTTAATGTATACTTCAAAGGTTTAAGCATTAGATTTTTTATTTAAAACATTCTGAAAGTCTCTTGTAAATCCTTAAAGTTATTGGAAAGTGCCTTGCTTTTAACAAGGATGCTATCCTTTTTGATAGCGATAGAACTCCTAAATGTTAAGTTGACCAACTTAAAAAATTTATGACCTTTAAGGAACATTATTTCATCTTTGTCATTGTGGATAATTGCTTTGAAGTAATTTTCTTAATTTTTGAATATAATATTGCTTTCAATCAGGCAATCTCTTTGTTCAAATAAATATATTTGTTTGCATACTTAATATATTATTACGAACTTAAAATAAACATTCTAATATTAAGTTTCATTTTTCTAACAAACTATATCTCCAATCCAAGATTTAAATTAATTAATTTTGAATTAAAATGCAAAAAAAAAATTTTGTGGCTATTATTGAAAGAACTTATTTTTGATACCTCTCTAATAGGAATTTTTAAGATCCAAAAACTTTTAGTGGTTGAGTAGTTTGTCATTAAACAAATCCCAAATTTTGCATGGAAACTAAGAAAAGATATGTCAAGAACATTTATATCAAACTAATATGGATTCCTAGATAACCAAAGTACAATCGTCAAAAAATATTCTTACTTATGAAGTGATTATTTGTTTACCTTAGACACTTTTGTAATATATTTTGACATTATGGCTTAAATATTACATTTAGATTTATCACCTTGTTCTCTTGAAGTTGTCTTGTGTTAACATATGTTTTTATACCTAAACTATATTTATAACTTCTTTGTGCTATCCTAAGTTTTGCAAATCAAGGTGTTTTCTTATAAATGGTAAAACAATTGTCTCATTACCTACTCTCATGTCTAAATTCCACAAAATTTGAATCATAACAAGTAGACTTGGCTTACATGCCTTTTAACATTCAGAATTGATGTAGCTTTTGCATTATTTTAGTTTCAGACATACTAATTATTGTCTTTACATCTTGGTCCTTCGCAAGAACTGAACACTTAAAGTCTTTTACATTTTCTTGATTTTTAACTTTGTCATTGTCATCATTCATTAAAGCTTTGATATCAATTTTTTGTGGCTGATGGCACGTTTGCTTAGGAATATCAACAAATTCAACATGACTCTTGACAAAGTATCCACCCATAGAAGTTAAGCACACAAAAAAAGAATGCATAATTTGTTCATAAATCAAACCTATCTCCACTAAAGTTGAGATATTCTATTAAAATAGAAACGAAAATAAACGTATACAATATAATAAGTCAAGAACAATCTTCCGTAAATCTTAAGTATTTATAATTCTTTGTTACGTAAGAAACTATCAAAATATCTATTGAGTTAAGAAAATTTTTTCAAAGAGAAATAAGGGATCTAAACAAATGATGTACTAATTATCTTGGCTTCTAAATTAACGAGGAAGATTATTAGCATGCATTGACGATGAATACACCAAGTCAACTAATTATGATTTTATTCAATGGTAAGTTTTGTCATTAAGAAGGAGCATTTGAAAAGATGCTTTAAAAAGGTATTTTTGAAAAGTTATTTTATGTGAGATAAAGAAAAGTTATAAAAGTTATTTGATAAAATTTTGGTAATTTTGAGGTTGAAACAAACAAAAAAAATTGAAAAGCTTCCACTAAACAAACCCTCTACATTGTCTCTAAAAAGTCATAAACTTAATGGAAAGTTATAATTGTCTTAACCTATTTGGAATATTCCTAAGAGTTCTCTTAATCTCTACTTTAAAACACTATTTCTAGAGCTCTTTGTCTATTATAGATTGAGATATATTTGTTTTGTTGTGTATATACCATTTCAATTGATGTCAAACAAATCTTCATGAACATATCTTGAAGAAATAAGCATTAAGCAAATTAAATCTCAAAATATATTCAATGATGTATTCAACATGATCGATCATATATTTATATATATGTTTTGCTATAGAAAACACAAAATTAAATATCTTGATAATAAGTTTTGTATCTTTAACAAAGCATATCTTAAATTCAAAATTTGGACTCATCAATATTGAGAGACAATCTCAATAGTAGTTTTTATGAGATTATCGTCAAACCAACGGTATTATATGGTATGGGATGTTGGCTTGTGAAGTTCGAATATGTAGAAAAATGAGTGTTATAGACATGAGAATGTTGAGATAGATGAACGTTCTCATGATAGTTCAAATTTTTGTGAAATGATATATTAGAATTATTCATGATAAGTCAAATTTTTGTAGTATTGAGTGAGGATAAGGTTAAAGATAATTGACCTAAATGTTTTGGACATTTTAAATGGAAACAACTTAATCCCTATATAAGGAAATATGTGATGAAATTTCCTTTGATTGATAATGTAAGATGTAATTCAAAAATATCACGACAAGAAACTTAATAAGGGCTTACTATAATTGAATATAAATGATGACTTGTTGATGGACATAGTATGTAACATTTGATGATTCTTGTAGTTAATCTTACATAGTAAGATTTAAGCTTATTGTTGTTGTTGTTGATGTTATATCGTAATGAAACAATTTGTTTAAGGCTTTAATTTTGTATTTTAGCATTGTATCTATACTTTTCATATTCATTCTAGCTTAAACCATTTAAATGTTTACCTTGAACAGATTTGGATATAACAAGGTTGATGGATGACGCAACGACTAGGTGGTTTAGGCCTAATGAGATTCATGCCATATTGACAAATTATACTCATTTTGGTGTCCAACCACAACCAGTTGAATATCCAACCAGTATGTTGATTTTTTTTAAGCTTGATTCCACGCTATGTATGCTTTTTTACATAAAGGGTTATCTTTTCTTTTTATAAGATGGCATTTGTCATTCATTTAACCAAATGGGCCAACTTTTTATGTGAAGTGATTCAACAAAATACGAAAGAATTAGGTAACAAATGATTGTATTCCATATGCCTACAATGAAATATGTTTATCTCTTTGGTTGCTAAGGAAATTTTCAGGGCTTGATTTTGTTGATATTTGTTGCATGTTCATGATCTATGAATACAAATTAAATTTAGGTAAATTGAATGCAGGTCTTTAAGCATTGGCTTAATTCTCAAGTAAGTCTTTTGATTTTAAAAGTAGTCAAGTTAGCCCATAATTTTTTAAATGTAGTAATTAAATTTTTAATCATTTTTTTCTTGTACTTTCAAAAATAGCTATGGAAGTCCATGGTATATAATTTTAGTGGAAAGAATATCCATAAGGAAGCCTAATAAAACCACAAATATTATGCCTATTATTTATATCCTTCAATTAATGAAATGCTCGATAAATGCTAATTTATATTATAACATTCTCTCTCAAATAAAACAATATATATTAATCTTGCTGGGCTATCTTAATTTCCTTTGTAGGGCTTGGAGGCTAAGGCTTTAATGAACATATCATTTAACTATTTTGTGGAAGTACCAAATGAGCACATCTTCTTTCTCATTATAACATTTTTAATGGATTGATAGCCATCTTCGATGCACTTAGTTTGTTTATAAAGAGCTGGATGATTTGTGATGTGAATAGTAGCTTAATTGTCACTATGGATGGGTAATGGCTTTGGATACTAAAAATGAAGTTCTTGAAGTGACAGTCATCTTCAATGCACTTGGTTTATTTATAAAGAATTGGATGTTTTGCATTGTGAATAGTATCCTAGTTGTCACAGTGCATGGGTAATGGCTTTGGATGCTAAAAATGAAAATTTTTATGCAAATATTTCATCCTCAGAATTTCACAAGTTACGAGTCAAGACTTGATATACTAGATTGAGTTATAATGATTTGTTTCTTGTTTTTATAAGGGATAAAGTTTTCTCTTAAGGTGTAATAACTTAAAGTGGATTTGTTGTTTTTTCTTGAGTTAGCATAATTGGCATCAAAATATGCCTTGTTGACCATGATTTGCAAACAACCATCATTTTCTTAGAGTGCCTTTGGCATATTATAGTACCCTTATAGTATATGTCAATGAAATTGCCTAGGTTTGTTCATAAACTAATTGTCACACTTAAGGGAAATAGATATTTAATTGAGTAATTGTTTTGTTAGATTAGTTTTTTAACCAAATGCTTGAAATGAGATTTTTCCTCAAAGATTTATTCATTGTTTTTATAAAAATGCATGCTTAGGTTGATTGGAATTTTAATGAGTTTGGCACCAAGTAGACTTGCCTCTTGCTATAAATTATGTGTATATTTTCATTGGGAGAAATAACTCTTTATTTGTTATTAGCTATCTCAATCCCAAGAAAGTATCATGGTTGTCCTCTTAATCTTTTGTGATAAAGTTCACCATTAAATATTTATTTTTTTGTCTTTATAATGCATATGAAGTCACTACTAATAATCAAAATATTATCCATATAGAGAATCAAGATGATGATACTACAAATGCTTTTCTTGATCATTATGCAATGGTCAACTTTGCATCTTCGAAATCCTAAGGCAATAAAAAAATCTGTTTGAAGTTTCAAACTGGGTTTCATGGCATTCTTTTTGGCCATAAATGGCCTTTTGCAACTTAGAAACAATATTCGCTTTCTCCACCAACGCAACAAATCTCATTGGTCGTTCCATGAAGACTATTTCATGAACATCCATAAGGTAAGGCATTCTTGGCAGTTTTTCAAGGTATAATTAACTAAAGGGGGAGAATTATCTCTAACAAAGGAAGGACTCCGATTGATAAGCGAGGATTTGGTGAGGATAGCATCACCCTAGTAGTTGTTGGGCATATGCAACTAAATTAGAACCATTTGAATGACATTAAGTACTTGTTGATGCGTGCATCTAACTACACCATTTTGTTGAGACATATAATATGTTTGATATATGATGCATAATGGTATAAGCCAGTATATATAAATTTTTCAACAAACTCAAGAACATTGCCTGAATGAGAAACATGAATATTAGTGAACAATTGGGTCTTTATTTTAGTATAAAAAGATTATAATACTCTTAATGCATGAGATATATCTTTTAAGATGTAAATCTAAGTAGTTTGAGAATAATCATTAATATAGGTGATAAACTAACTTCTATTATGAAGAGCCATCACTTAGTGAGGATCTCAAATATCATAACTATTTTGAATGGAGTGAAATTCTTATTATCAACTTGTAGAGGATAAGGAGCAGTATGATATTTTTGAAACTAAAAAAAAAATGTCACACTTAAAATTAGAAGACTCAAGAGAAAGAAGTTTTAATTTGAAGAGAGATTATTGGGGTACATAATAACTTAAGAGAGATAAGTGTCATATTATTATTTAAGAAATAAGAATTGCACATTCATGACTACCACTAATCCATATTCTTGTGGTTAGATCTCAAAAAATAGGGTTTTTGTCAGAAAGGAATACAAAACAATAATTTTTTTTGATAATTTTGCTAATTAATAGGAAATTCATAAGAAATTCAAGGTAATAATAAACATGGTCAAGGGAGAAATTATGAATGTTGCAATGAATCCTACATGCTTGACATGATAATAAGAACCGTTAACAATATGTACTTGATGTTATTATTAAAATAAACTTAAAATAAAAACATAAAGTGATTATTAATTATGTGGGATATTATATCAAAATTTTAACATTTTTTGGTCTCATTATGGTTGTACTAGACAAGTGGAGTAACATTGCTTGACTAGAGGCATGTGTAGTTGATGGTTCTAAGGTTTGTTGGAGTTGATAGAATTTTTCACTCTTCTCTAATTAGAGTGATGCCAACATCTTTTGTAGTGGACTCTATGGATGGAACCTCATTGTTGATAGTGTTGGCTCATGCGAGTTTCCCAATCTTGATCTTGTATTTCTCAGATATGTGGTTGGCACAATTGCAATGAAAGCAATAACGAGGAGGTTGAGAGATGTTAGAACAATGGCCACGTTTACTGTTTAAGTTATTATGATTGCAATTTTGTTAGGGCTTTTATTGTGATGCTGGTTGTGACCTTGAGCAACTATAGTAAAAGATCTAGTGGAAGATGTGGTAAGACTATCATAAGCAGTGGAGATATTGAGGACCTTAGAGAAGGTGATTAAGACGTTCCACCACTAAACAATGATTTGATGCCAAACTGACCATAGGAAGCCTCTGAAACTCCTGAGGAATTTTGTATTGACAAACTTTTTTTATTATATCGTATATTAATGAGAACAAACAATCAGTGGATGGTATACAAGGAGTTTATCAATAGCTCCTCACAAAGTTGTAAAGTGCTTCTCAAGAGACCAACTTCTTAATTCAAATTGAAGATCTTTTTTATTTAATTGAAACACTTTGGAGTTTGTTGCAGGTGAGAGCAACAATGTAGCCGTGTGTTTGAGGGAGGTGCTATGATGCAAATATCTATGGTTTGGTTGGGTGATGTGGATGAGCTTTGTTGGAATGGGCAATGATGTGGTGGTGAGTTGAGGATGGGCTATGAAATGGAGGGTTCATTGTTGATGATTAGCAATGTAGAAACAAGGCCTAGATGGCTTGTTAGGTGGGCAGTAATGGAACAAAGGTGAGCTTGGTTGTGGGAGATGGTTGAGCTCGTTTGTTGGAAGCTATGGGTGAGGGTGATTACACATTAGGGTCATAGAAGAGCACATGTCAAGAGAATGGGTGGTAGTATGCATGAGTTTTTGAGTTAGGGTTTTGTAGGTTAGATTTAAGGAGAGGAAGAGAATGGCAAGCTAGGACTGGATCATGCTTAGGGTTCAGGATTTGATTGCTTTGAAACCATGTAAAAGTGAAAGAGAATTAGTTTTCATTGATATTTTGCCTAGTCCAAGAGGTACACAAGGAAGACATTTCAAAAGTAAAACCTAATAAAATCATAAATATTAGTTTTACTGATTATCTCTTAATGTTGGAATGTAATTAATGTTTAATTTTTTTTAATACTCATAGATGTCTATATAGTTTGTATAATTATGTAAATAGGTTCTTATTGGGAAAAATAATTTAGGAAAAAATTTATATTATGTTCTTACTTTTGTGTATGCAAACTCTTGATAATTAAAGTAAATATTAAAACAATCTTTAACACAAGTCCTTATGAAGTGTAAAATCAACTCTTGTAGACTTGGGCTTATGCACAATATTCTAGTTGTTCTTTAATCCTTTATGTCGTTAAAGTTTTGTGAAGTTTAGACAATTTGAGCATTTCTTAAGCTACTCGATAATGGTTTATCCTGTAGAACATGTTATGTAGATATATTAGATTATCACAATTAACATTTAAAAGTTTTGTTATCATCAAAATTAAATATTGCTTTTTGGGCTTATGAGATCTAACAACCTACATGGTTGTATGAGCAAGAAAGATAGAAGGTTATTGTATTGAAAGGTTGCGTACTAAACTTGATGCTCATGAAGGTGGCGTATGTGAAGACTACCTATTAGGGAAGAAATGGATCTTCTTTCTTGAAGATTTTTTGGTATCTATGATTAGAGAAGTTGGATCTAATTCGCACAAATTATAGGGTTTTACCCTAGTGGTATTACTTGGAAGATCAAGATACTATGATATTTTTATTAATGGCAACAATAAAACAGAGTTATTATGCATATGAATATGATTTTGAACGAGCATGAGATTTTATGTTGGATTTTTGAAATTGTTTAGTAGGATGTTGTAAGTACAATGGAATAAGACAATTCTTCATAGTATTGTACTTTGCGGTACAACAAGAAAAGTGAATAGAAATAAAAAGTCTAAACCACTTGAAGGTGGTTAGATGTTTAGCATTTTTGCACATCAACTTAGGGCATTAGGACGAGCTAGATGTGAAGAATGTATGGTGCTACTTAATTTGTTCTAGATTGGATGTTTTTAATTATCATTTTTGGAAACTAGTATGATGTAAAATTATTTGGACTAATGGTGCTACCTTTGATGAAGTACAAATGTAACGATTTATGTGCCCATGAGTTTGACAAGGAGTACATACGTAAAGTTAATGTTTACATAAACAAGAAGGATTCTATGGTAATAAAATGAAGTTGATGTCATCCTTAGGTGTTGTTCTTGATTTGGATATGGATATGAACATAGAATTTATGGAAATGAATAGGATAAGTGTGTACACAAAGGGAGTAGCTATACTACTTATATCGAGGCTAGACAATGTGCTAAGGTCTATTTGAAGGTGTTCATCTTTTCTTAACTACTTATTTTTAATACATGCTAGAGAACCAAGTTAGTTCTTTGAGCTAAGCAAATAGAGGCTTCTTTGAAGCGGTAATGCAAAATGGAAGAAGAGTTGCATTATTTTCGAGGAATAGTATGTGGAAGTTGACAACTCTACCAAAAGGTATAAAGACTTTGCAAAATAAGTGGATATTCAAATTGAAAGAAGAGATTACTGGAAGCAAGTATTACAAGTTAGAATTGGTATTCAATTGTTTTCAAAGAAATGGTTGACTAAGATGAGATTTTCTTGCTTGTGCTAGAACTTACTATCATATTCCTATTGTTGAAAATTGTTATGGATAATGATTTACATCGAAACAACGTGATGTCAAGCTATCTTTCTTGGTGGTGATTTGGATGAAGCAATTTTTATGATTGAAAACAAAGGATCTCAATTTACAAGAAAGGTGAAATTAGTATGTATACAAAAAAAGAGCTGGTACAATCTGAAGCAAGAATACACTTTGATACGAGCGACATGGACCACTAATGTTAGTTGTAAAGTTTTGATGAGTATTATGTTATCTTATTATTGAATGTTGATGACTTGTTAATTTCTAGATAAAGCATAAGCAATATTTGTGAGAGCTGAAGATCTAAGTCATTGGAGTTGGAAATGAAGATTTAAGGGATTACAAGATTGATTCTTGTTTGTATTTCAAGAAAGTAGAGAATTATGAAGTTAGAGTAACAAAGGTTTATTTAGAAGGTTTTGGATAGATTCACACTTTTAGATGCTGGATCTAGAGATGCTTCACTTAAGAGTTATTTCAAATTAGGCTAAAGGAAGCCTTCAAGTATGCATGAGTTGGAGTTCATAGCGAAGTTGTATGCTTTTGTAGCTAGTAGTGTTATGATGCCATGGTTTGTATGTGACACAAATATGTAGATGCCTTTAGTGTCTTCATGGCTAATCAAGATAAGAAGTATGGGGAAGAAGTCAAGAATGGTATCTTATCGAGATTTATTTGAGAAATAATAGATATGAGCTTATGTTTTAAAATGAACAAAGTTATCTTATCCAGATTTTCAACACTAGTCTTGTAGGAGATGATGTAGATTGTAAAAAGAGTGCTTTGAAATACATTACTAGTGATATGACTATAAGTTGGATGCTATGACATCACATAGGTTGCATACATAGTCATTTTGGATGTTAGAAAAGGAATGGCTTAGAAATTTTTTGAAAGAAGTCAAGAGGGAGCAATAAGATTGTATCTTGATTAGTGATAGTCAAGGTGTAATATTTTGACTAAGTATCTTGTTTTTTATCATAGGACAAAGCACACTCAATTCTATTATCATCACTTGGAACTTGGTTGATGGTAAAGCTTTATCATTGAAGTAAATTTTGATAATAACAATCCATGTTTATCAAGGTAGTTACCATCAATAAATTAAAGTTTTATTTTACCTTAGTTAACTTATGTTCATATTAAGTATGAATATGTTACATTGGAGATGTAAAAGATATGATTTGAAGAATACAATATTTGTTAGAAATAATCAATCTTTAAGTGGGAGACTATTAAAATTTGGAGCTTGATACAAATATGCATGTGCAGGTTCATACACTTATGTACACCAAATTAGAGCTTTGTTTGGTATTGCAGATATATGGAGTACCATTTTATAGATGTGGGTTATGTTGTTGTAACATTATGGATGTTACAAATGCTAATGGGTATTGCAAATACGAACATGGTGTGCTAGTTTGGATGTGACGAGCAAGCACGGGTGTGACAAGTTGTCTTGTACTGTGGAAGTTCTAAAGTGTATAAGGAGCATGCATATGGGTTATTTCTTTATTTAATTGAAAGGCAATAAATTAGACATGGTAAAGTGGTTTGACAAGCAAGTATAAGGCAAACTTTGTGGCATGGGTAGTTGTGGCCTATTAATGGATTGTTTTTGACGTGGGCATGATTTTGAGAAATATATAAAAAGAAGACAACCAATGGAATAAAGAAAAGAAATGTGTATTTTCGGTGAAGCCTTGTGTTTTTCCCCTTCTCTAAGCTGCTATGTGTGTTGTGTCACTATTGTTGTAAGAGTGAATGTTAAGAGAGTAATTTCATAATCTCTTCAAATTATGAAGACCTTCTTGAGTGTGGCCTCAGTTTTTTTTTAGTTTTGATTTTTTATGTAAACCTTTGTGCTTATTATTCTTGTCTTATTTCTTTTTCTATGTTTTTTGTGTGTGGAAGTTATTATTGTTAAATATATTATCTTTTATTGGTATTCGAGTGATAAACAGTATTTTGATGGGTGACAGAGTGACTATATGACCATTTTGTGGAGTTTGTCTACAATTCCTTGGGGGTTTTTCTCAAGTTTATGAGAATGTTTCACCCTTAATAAATATTGGATCTCACAATTTACTCTCTAGTATCGTATACCATATTGAAGCTCTCAATTACCTTTGTGAAGAACTCACGCATCCCCACAGCCAGTTTTTGCTCTTCTTTTTTAAAAGCACGAATAGTTTTATCTTTTCCTCTTTCCATATTGTTTTCATGTAAAAAACCCCCCCTTTCTCTCCCCTTGATCTTGCTCGTGTTTGCTTGAAATATTTCCCTAATCTAATCCCATCCACAAACAAATCTCATATAAACTCTCATTATTTCCCTAATCTAATCCCATCCACAAACAAATCTCATATAAACTCTCATAGAAGAAGTCTTTGTGTGGTATATTGTGCTTTACTGTACACTTTGATGTGGCTACTGCTTGTATAGTGATGGTGTTTTGTTATGATTGTTCTTTCCTCTTACTTTGAAAACATGAGTGGTTCTATGTATGAGGAAAGCTTATCCAGCTTGAGTTTCCCATTGAAGTCAACTTCCATGTAATTTAGGCCTTTGATTATTGAGATTGTGGGGTGGATGCCTGCTTTGTTTCTTCATATGCATGCTCATCAAGACATTTTACTGAATCATAATTAAATGAAGTTAAGAGCAGCTCGTCTCTATAACGTCCTACAAGAGATAAATTTATCATTTTAGAAATTTAAAAATTAATTTTTATTTAATGACTTTGATATGATTTAGATGGAAGGGTTGTATTATTTGATCGCACAATGCTAAGGAACTTCCGTAAAGATGGTTATAGCTGGAAGAAGAAAAAAGATGGGAAAACAGTTCAGGAGGCTCATGAGAAATTGAAGGTATGTTGCAGTCAGTAGATATTATCACCACAATTGCATCAGCATACAAAGACACTTCTGCTTCTTCTTGTCATGATATATTTGGTGAACTCTTTGCTTCTTTTGCCTTTGTACTATGATCACTAGAATGAAACATTAATTTAGTCGATTTAATGCAAGTCATTCAGTACAGAGCTATAGTAACTTAAACCGCAGAGAAACTAGTCAATCTAAAATAAAACTCGAAATGCGCGTGTATACAATCCATTGGCATATATGGAAATTAATTCGATGGCTTCACTACTGAACATGAATTGCTGATGTTGGACAAACCTAAGTGTTTTAGAACTATACAAATAATGATTTAATTGGTTGATGTCAAGAATCATATTGATTAAAATGGCGTCCATACTTCTAAAGCATTAAAGCTATTGCGTAAATGGGGCTTCCTGCAGAACCTGTTCTGGCTAACCCTATCTGCAGAACTTGGTGGATAAATTCCCATCTAAGGAGTTAAAATGTGGTACCATCGTTGGTTAATTTCCACATTTGGTCCAATTACAAGAAGAGGAACCCATACAAGAGCTCCTCTTCTATGGTTTTGCAGAACAACGATCGATTATGTTTCCTGGATGCCATGAGTTCTCTCCCTTTAAGGGACTGAAAGCACTCAAGTTTCTCCATAACGAGGATTTTTACATGCAGACGTACCCCACACTCCCATGAGACAGTATACTCCCTTTTTTTAACTGAGCCACACTTGTTAACTACTAATGGAATATAGCAGTGTGCCTTCTTAGCCTGCCTCATATGGGCTGATGAGCAAGTCACCCTTTTCACATTCCTGCACACATCCCACTTCATGCTCCCTTTTATTTTATTTGTGAAATGCTTAGTTATGTCACAATGCATGTGGCAAACCTTCAAGACCTAAGCTTACATATGATATTTGATGCCTCAAGGATATAGTTTCTTTTATTTGTTCTTAGTCATTTAAATGGTTCAATTTTCTCCCTGATATTTCTAAAGTACATGCCCTTGTTTTGTTCATCATATTATTTATTAGCATTGTTATGTCAAAGTTCTGATTTTAAGAATTTGAGATACGTCAGTCTTATAATTCAATAAACACTCAAGAGTCAGTGAAACTTTTGATGAAACAATTTGCTGAAAGCACCAGATACAGGTTATTAAGTTGGCTAATAGTATTTCACATGGTATATGCCATTATCAAATATTGGGGTTAGCCATGCTGTATTGCAACAATGGAGTTTTTCTATTTATCTTTGTTGCTCCGATTGTGCATCTTAACATGATTTGCATCTAGTTTTCAAAATTATGGAATGCTCACAAAATTTTTGTTACAGATAGGGAATGAAGAAAGGATTCATGTTTACTATGCACGTGGAGAGGATGACCCAAACTTTTATCGCAGATGTTATTGGCTGCTTGATAAGTTTGTTATTTGTTTTCCTCTCCTTTGCAATCTTTACTAACTATCAAAATATAACCTCAAGTAGGGAGCCTTTTTAGGAGCAGTATTTATTAGCAAAATTTATATAAAGTTTACTTGAATCTCCTGAGAAGTTTGATTTAGAGGCATGTTTTGTTAGAATAAAGTTAATTTTAAATTTTAGACAACAGTTGGCACTGTCTTTATTAATTTTAGATTATAAAGATTTAAATTGTTACTTTGGACATTATATTGCGGAATTTTTTTCATTATTTTTACCAGGAATTTTGTTGACTAATTTGTACCTAAAGCCAGCTTCCATCCTAGTTCACAATCAATCTTTTATCAATAAAAGCCATTTCAATTGGGCTTTCTTAAAAAGGTGAATTCTGCACGAGTTACAAATGTGTTAATATGCAAGAGAACTAGAGAAGCTTTGAACTTGGTTTCTGAACTATGGATGCGACTCATATGTATTGGATTGACTTGGTCAAAAAGTTCATCCAAAAATCATCCAATATCCATTTATTTGTTTTCTTCCTTTATATTAGGGCTTTGAATTTCATTTTGTCTGTTCAGTAGAGTAGAAAAACTCAGTGCATAGATGAATTTGTTTGGAAAAGAAAAGTGGAAACCTTGTAAAAACATTGCGAGAAGTCTTCTGAAGATGAAGAATTCATCCTAGAGTCTTCTTCCTAAAAGAGTTACTTCTTTGCCCACAGAAGTTATAGTTTGTGCATACAGCAGAACTGTAAGGTGGACTGCGTACCTTAGCCGTGAGATTTCTGTGCTGCTGCTCCTATTTGGACATGGTTATCTTGAAGCTACAAGCATTTCTATGTCTTTGCATCTGTGACATCACTATGAGTTTCTAATGAGCATCGACTGCAGATAAAACTATCTTCAAAATCTTGTTTGTTTGCATTTTCGTTGTTTAATATTTTATATTTCAGTTCACTGCAAAGAAACCTTTGTTGCAAGGACTCCATTACATTTATGAAATCTCAATAATTCTATGAATATCAATCATTTTGAACATGCTATTGTTATTATTTATGATGGGCATAATTGTCCAATTACTTTTGACATCTTATATTCAATTCTTTGAATAGAGCCTAAATCAAATTGTTGCACTCAAGATTATTTATGTCAATGCTTTTTACACTTTCACAAAATTATTTCATTAACATAAAATTACCTTAACTCTGGATATTGTGACGAATCTAGCTTGTTGACATACTTAAAAGGTCTGTATCGTATACTTGAAGTGTATATATATATCCTTATTTTGTATTGTTTGTGGGTCTTTTATACATGACGAGAGATTTTTATGCTCATGTATGGAGACGATCCGTCATGTTCCATAATATTTCCTGTCGAGCGTTCGAGTTCTTCGTGGGTTTGTTCTGTGAAAAGTTTTTTTCCTTGATTCTAAAAGAATGAAAATATTTTGAAAAGTGGTACCAGATTTTCACACTTTTCTGCTCACTTTTCTACTTCTCTCCAACTCAAAAATCTCACGAACTCTACCAATTTGTTTAGTAATCCCCTAAAGTAATGTATTTGAACATATTCTATGCTTGATGTTTATTTCTAAATCCCATCTTATTGTCCAAACCAAGATATTTCAGATTCTCCTAAAGAACCCATGTTGTTAGTCCATCTAAGCGTTTGATTTCTATGGGAAAAGAAAGTCAAACTGTCACTTCTCTATGTCTTGGACATTCGTTGTTATTGTTTAGTGCTTTGTCATGTCTCAAACTAAAGGAATTTCACTTTAGTCCTTTAAAATTTGAAGTGTTATCAAAGATCATTTGGTATGTGCTTAAATGTTTTTTTTTTTTATTTTGTTACATACTAATACCTACAAGCTAGCCTTTATGTGTTGGAGATGCCGTTGTATTTAGTATTGACATCTTATTCAAGTCATGGGTGTTTGATTGGGTGCATCGATCTATTCTATGTTATATAGAAAGTTGGTATTAGGGCTTTTGCATTAATGAGTCTTTGGAGATCATACGGACTACAAATGTGTAGATTATGACAATCAAACTTAACATTTACATGTTCCATGTTGTATGGGTTGTTTTCGGCTTGAGAAGGAACCTCATATTGTTTGGTCAATTAGAGATGACTACTAAGTATTGTATTGTATTTGGAGATAAATCGTGGAAAAATATTGTGTGGTGATAGTTGTGAGGGGCACTAAGAATTGAACTTTGCACTTAGAGAATAACTATCGTACCATGCCTAATTTTTACTACAAATATTGATTAACAATATAGTAACATTAGAGCATAGCAATATAATTTGAGGATATTAATATCACAATAAACAATAGTGATAAAAAATAATCGATTATCTTTCTATTCAAATCATTTTAATTAACAAAATTACAATATAATATATTATATGCATATCTTTTCTAGTTGCACTCAGAAATACTATGTTAACGAAACTAGTATATATAATACATCATACCTACAGACCTCATGTTATTCTATTTATATTTTTTCTATTAATCTATGGTATGTCTTGTAATGTAAATAGAGAATAATCATACAATGCTTAGCAGATAAATTCTATATGTAACAAATAACACGATATGATAAAATATACAACATCAAAATATTATAAGCATAAGTATGAACGTAACATCTCAACAATATTTAAAATATAACGTTATAAATACAGAAATGAGCAACATGCTTAATACATAAATATATATACACATAGTTATATATATAATTGATATTTTTCATATGCATATTGTGTATTTTTTTTATTTCTCTTTTACATTTCTTTCTCCTTTTATTATATTTTATTTTTAATTATGTTCAAATTTTTTCCACAGGATCGTATCTCATATTCCTATCACATCTCATCTTATCTTTATATGGTATCTCATTGCGTCATTTCTAGACCTCTCTTTGTAGGTATATTATAGTTGGCTAGTCATATCAATCACATATTATCTCCATACATCGACCTTGTACCAGGTTTTAGTAGTAACTAAGGTTTGTAATGCAAATCTTATGGGACGGTATAAAACCAGTACTTATCATGCCTAGCATCATGTGTCGGAGCTCAACATACCATAGAATTATGGGAGAAGGTTTAGGGAGCAGCAAGTTATCATATAGATGGGCTACTTATCTAACCTAAAGTCCTAAGTGTATGCAGGGATTATATTTGTAGGAAGTAGCGACATGTGAGTTTCTGTAAGACAACTCTAGAATCATGTTCAAAGAAGCTTAGTTTAAGTCATATGGACGGGGAATTAGCCCTAATGCACTTACTTGGAATATTTGGTACCATGTTGCTTTCATTGATGACCTTAGGATGCTTTGATTTATTTTCATCTTATTCACTTTGGTTTGCTTGATGATCTTCCCTATCCCTTGAACATGGAATGACCCCTAAAGAAATGGTCACTCTCTTATCTTTCTTTTGATGCCATGGCGAGAAATGCAATGCCCTAGATTTGGTTACAAATACCAAAATTTCACTTGCAACAAAAATGAAATTCATGGAATTTCCACTTCTATCTCTAGAAAGGGAAGAAGATCATTCAAAGCTCAAGCATCACAAACAAAACATCTCTTAAATAGGGAAAAGGGGTACTAACAAACAATTTTTTAATATCTGTAAAGTCCACTCTTCCAAATTCAAAATTAATGGGTCAAGTCATGCAAGTTTCTTCTTGATAAAGCTTCTTTTTGCAACCATTTTAGTTGCTACATAAATGAGGAATTAAGTCGTTAGGAAAATATACTACAACATCAAGTTTAAGCTTGAAACCACTACCTAGGGTTTGTCACATGAATTTTCCGATACTATTTGGTTATATCTTTTAATAATTCTTTATTTGCATTTAAATATGTTATACCTTTTTAATAATTTTTTGTTATATCTTTTTTTGGGTTGTACCTCTTTATTTATTGAGAAAATTTTGAACTATTAACATCTTGTAAAAGAGGCATTAAGTGACATTTATTTAACATGGGCAAGCTATCTATGTTGACTCTCCTTATGCTTATCTTCAGTTGATATTACACAAACTTTTGATCATATCTTGTCATGTATGGGTATCCATCTATATCAATATTCTCATTTTTGTAAAACTTATTTTATTTGTATGTTTGATTTCATTAAATAAAATGTTGTACCATATAACATTTAATGGGGAAGCATGTAAAATAGAAACAAGTTTCTATCATAATTGGTTATGACTAACATGACAAGTCATGACATTATGGTTTGGTGAAGAAATTAACACAACAGCTTTCACTTTGGGAAGACCTATGTGTTAGATGACAATAACGTCCAAGTTGATAGGGAAGCCCAAAGAAAGTTGGGATGTCCTCCACTACTTTATACTGTATGGATGACATCTTGGATGCCACATCATTGGTATACAACTCAAAATGTTGCCACTAGAATGATCACTAACGTTAGCACATCATACTCCGTTACTGTTGGAATTGCTCATGACTTCATCGTTTTTATTAGCTGTGCGTAACAATCTACATCTGCACTGCCAAAAGCAGCACATTTCGCTAAATAATGGAGCACTTTCATGCCGCTCCTTTCACGCCAAATGCGAGTATAAGACTACTTTGGGGAGTAATAGTGTCATCTTAGATCATTAGATATCATTGGACCCTATCAAGCATCATCCTTCCCAACTAAACCAATTGGTGATTTAAATGCCTCTTGAAGTCACCTATTGTTCTCACAAGAGCTTCACATGCTAATCCATTTGTGAAGGACCCAAGCTCATCTATTTAAGACTGTTGTACCCGTTGTTCATCTTGCATCCATTTGGCTCTATCATTATGGTTTTTTTTTCCTTTCATGAGGTTTCGAAGTAAAAATATGACCGTGTGCTTTCTCACTTGCGTTCTCTCTGTCTCCCAAGATATCTAGCCCACTATTGGCAGCTCATTGGTTTGTAGAACACTTAAATCCATACCACTTCTACCTTGTTTTTAAAAACCCCATTATGTCGTTTTCATAAATAGAAGTAGAAAATGAAAAACAAGTATATTTCTAGAGATAAGTAAATGACTGTTTTAATATTTGGAGTGTAATGACAATAATCTTGATAAAAAAGGTGTGGTTTCAAAGGGTTCATGTAGTCAAAACCTCTTGAATGGATAAAGTTTTTG
This sequence comes from Vanilla planifolia, assembly GCA_023846275.1. NCBI lineage: Eukaryota > Viridiplantae > Streptophyta > Magnoliopsida > Asparagales > Orchidaceae > Vanilla > Vanilla planifolia. The sequence continues at coordinate 58,374,563 of CM043865.1, forward strand.
TCTTTTTTCATAATGTTAGGGTTTTTATAAAAAAAATAATATTGAAAGGATAAAAAATTGCTATTAATGTGTATGTATGCACATACATAAGTGTGCTATATATGTGTGTGTGTATATGTTATTGTATTCTTTTGCACAAATTTGTGTTTGGTTTGCACTTACGCGTTTTGGAAAACATAGTGATTCTTTTACTTATGTTTTCTCTGTCAAGGTTAATCTTTTGTCCTTTTGTCCACTCTTGATAAGATTCTTATCCTTTTTGTTTCTAATTTTTTTATCTCATTATATTTCAATTTCTATTTTATGACTTAAATTATAAATGTATGTTTGTCATACTTCAAGATGTTTCATTTCATTTAATTGCATTACAAGTAGCTAGGATGTGAGCAGTTTACTGTACCCAATCATACTGTCTTCATTTTTTTTTTTTTTTTATTAGTCTGCTAACTAACTGTTACTTTCTCAGGAAGTTGGAGCGCATTGTTCTAGTTCATTATCGTCACACCACAGAGGTCTATCTTTTTAGTTTCTTTTTAGTCATTTATATATTTGTACAAAGAATTAGTTACTGTGTATAATGTTTCACTATGATATTTTTATTTTGTGCCCAGATGGTGTATGGATATGTTCTTTCTATTGTATAAAGATCTTAAAGAAATGTTCTGTAAAAGATATTTGATTTCTATGAAGTTGAACACCCTTATTGGGTATTCACGCAACATGGAGAGACAAATGTGGGTTTGGCATGTATCTAAGAAATAAGGCATGGTTAGGCTTTATGTTAACAATTGAGGATGATAAGCCAGCTTTGTGTGATAAAAACAAGTGTCATGCATGGAGGAAACATTGAGCTAAGAAATGAAAGAACTTAAATGCATTCATCGTATGATTTTAAGAATGGATAATGACGAAGCTACTGTGGTGATATAGGTTCGGACATCCTATGAATGATTGCACATTAAACAATTAAATCAATTGCCACTAGACTTTCAACAAAAGAATATTAATAAATAATGAAAAAATTGTTAACTGGCTTTCAGTTCCTCTCTATAAGCATTTTTGGTACTCATCTTTTCATTGTTTTCATTGTTTTCACTCATTTCTCTATGTTTTACATTTACATCACTAGGATATAAGATCTATCCTTGTTCATGAAACATGATTTTGGTGTTTCCATATCAGGGATCTTGAACCTTAGGCCATTAAAGTGTTGACTAATTTTTTTAAAAAATTGTCTTTTCAATTAACGTCCACTCTCTAGTTATGCAGGAAAAAGTATCAGGTTGTTTTTTCTCCTTAAGATGTTCATTTTTGCTTTCTGCGTTAGATCATGATCATCATGTTGATGTTATTTCCATATTATTCTAACGTGATATAATTTCCCTATTTGAAATTGTTTATACTTATTTTTCCCTTTTGTATGAAATAGCAAGATAATGCAGGCCAGGGCTTACGTACTTCTGTGGAGCTTAAAGAACCTTCATATCTGACAAAAAATATGTATGATAGTTCTCCATTAACTCCTGTAGCTTCAACTACTGGATCAGCACAGTCAGATTATACTGGCTCTGGTGTTGTTTCAGAAGAAATTGATTCAAGTGAAGATCCGGACATCCACACAGGTCTATCAGTACATACATATCTTTTACAATCATATGTTTGATTCATGGAGCTTTCCAAATTCTACCTCTAAATAGGAGATCAAGCAATAAAAAGGTGAAAATTGATATTTCCCAAACAATAGGCCTTGTAGCCTGATCTTTCTCTGCCCCCTTCATGTGCACTAGTTCTCTTGCACAGAGGGTTTTCAAGGCCTATGCACAGGAAAATATCATTTTTTCTGTCTGTTGGATATTTACCATTACGTAATGAAAATCAAAATTAAGATTTAGCAATACTTTTATTGCCAAACAAGCAAGAGAACAAAATATAAGTTTTAAATCCTGTATGCTCGATGTTTTTTTTTTCAATCTTAAAATTGTTGTGTCCTGCATTGCCTTATGCCCTGGGCAATACTATATTTGTTGTCCGAAACTCTTTTAGCAACATGGATAAGGTCTTAATATGACATGGTGTGATTGTTGAAATTTAATAAACCTTTGAGAGAGATATACCTTTATCTTGAATGTGTCCATCGATGCATTATACTTGTATAATATTATGATCAAATTAGAGAATTTTTGTTAGCTTAAATTGTGCTATGATTTAATTTGTGAATGATTATGTGTAATAATTGTTTTGATTTAATTTTTTTTAAGAATGACAAAGTTTGTTTGTTTTACAATATATACTTCTAACTTCAAAGCTTAAAGTCATCAAGTAAACATAAATTCAGATATGTGTGCATTGACACAAACCATATGCCTTTGTGTAATGTCTAATTAATCTATGAGAGATGAATGATAAACAATATCTTTTTGCACGTGGACATGTATTATGGACCATCAATATCATTTGTTCTTCCAGTACTTTTGATGATCAATCAAAAGAAAAGTAGAGAAATGTGCAAACTATAAACTTTTCATGATGAGCATAAATGCTTACTATCTAACGTCTGATATTAGTTTTTCAAATTTAATTATTAAAGTTTTTATAATTCAACAAAAGCCCCTTTTTAATAATATTATTCATCTTATGTAGTATTTCAAATTTTCGTAGTAAGCAAGTTGGATTATAGTGGTGGTGTTTGTTGAATTTGCCAAAACTTGATTTTGACAATTTATTGAATTTTAATTCAGATTTTTCAGTTATTTTGTTTAGTTTTAAATATTTCTGATGTTATGATAATATCATTTAATGGTACTAATCTTTCCAATTACCTAAACCTTCCATTTTATATTTTGAAATTGAACAAATATTTTGACGATTTTTGCATTGTTTTAAGTTTATTTATACACTAATATGTTCTGAGCATTAACATGATAACTATGTAATGCTATTTAATTTATGTGAAAAAATCAGAGTATAGAAGCTATTTAAATAAATGATGACGAAAATTTTAATCTGTTAAATAGTTCAAATGGTTATTAAACTTTTAGCATGGCTAGATTTTGAGATGGTTGTGCTAGATTTTGTTTCTAGCATGACTAATTGTAGCCGGACTTTGTCATTGAATGTTATAACGTATTGATTTGAGAAATTCTTTTATCAATTAAATGCTTATCAACACCACATTTCATTTTAAAAATAAGCTAATGCAATTTTAATTTTACAAAATTGATTGGCTGAAGTATAAATTTTACTATTAGCTTTTAGGACTGTTGTTTTTTATTTATTTTTGTATATTTTAGTATAACATTTGTTGCTTAGAAATCGATGTTCTTATATTAATTAAAGAATAATGACATGTATTTTTGCTACGCTGGGGTGATGTTCCGCAACGCAGGGTTTTTAGTGACAAGAAGCTTCTTTTTCTGTTCATACTCCAAATGAGGTTAAATAACCGGAAAATTTCAATTATTTTATCGATGGTTTAATTAATTCATTTATTTGTATTTTTAATTTTTTTATTATGTGCTAGGATTATATAGGAAACATTTGTAAATTTGATGCAATGAAAATAGTGTGATATTTGCCTAAGAATTTTTTTAGAAATATAACTTGCAAATTCAGCCATCAAACAACTTTTTCATATTGTTTTATCCAAAAATTTCAAAGCTGATTCAAAAAACATCTATTTTTATGGAACAGGTTCAGGCATATTTCTTTCAAGGAAACGCAATGGGCTTCCTGTAAATGAATTAAGTTTACATGACATCAACAACCTTGATTGGGCAGAATTAGCTCTAGCATCTGAGTGTGCAGAACATTGTATGGATGGTGAAGGTATGGTTCCGAGTCTTTCTGGAGTGATTGTAGACATGTAAACTGCTCACCTTCTTATTATCTACAGATTGTGCTTTGGCTTCTTATGATACCATGAAATCCAGCAGTTCCATCAATGATGTAAGTACTTGCAATCCAGCAACAATGTAGACACAGATTCACTAGTTATTGAACATACCCTGATTAAGTTTCTGCATTCAATTCATTGCATGATTTTTATTTGACCCACTTCTTGCCCACATTCTACATTTTACCATTATTTTTCATAATTGTAGTCTTTCCCTCTGTCATGTTAGTGGATGCTTTTCTTGAGTAGGTTTTCAGTTCCAGCATCATACACTGGTTATTTGTTTACTCGGGATTTTATTTCTTCATTAAAAATTTTCTTTCCTTTTGCAACTGATTCTTATTGTTCATGTATTTTCCTTCTTCTGTTAAAGTTTATTGGTTTCAATGTTAAACTCTGTCCCTTTCTTTTTTTTAGTCAATATGATCTGTGGAGATGTTGGGCAAACCTTCACATCTGCATCTTTTTCAACTTTATTATTCATTTGTTTGCATAAATATTTCTCCATGGCATCCTTCCCTTGGCCCAACTAATTTATTGTCTGGCGATGTTTTTATGGTGTTAAAAGCAAACAAGGAATGATCTTCCTCATACTTACGAAGGGTATGCAATGCCCTTAGTGGCTCCAAACGTCAGCAATCAAAATACTCAAGCAAACCTTAAATTACGACCAATGGCTGTCTGTGAAGAACCTGAGATCTATGATGATGATATCTTCCTGAGCCAGAACCTTGGACAGTGGCATATGTTGAAAGTTGACACGTTTGGTTCATTGGATGTTCACCAGCTCCATGGTCCAATTTCAAATAGTAATGTAGCAGATTCTACAGTGCTTACAGATTTGTCTTCTTCTCAACAAGTGTTCAATATTAAAGTTGTCTCACCCGCTTGGGCATATTCTACAGAGGAAACTAAGGTTCTGTATGATTTTTTCTTCTGCATTACCATTTTTGTGGCTCTTTTTTACATTATTTTATCATCCATTCAGACATTGGGGTTTCTTTCTTTCTTGTTACTGCAAAAGAGAAAAAAAATGAAAACTTGGAGCTTGGTTGCCTTTTGACTAGTAATAAATTGTCTATTCATCTCAATTCGTGTATGCTTAAAGCTTGTATCACCAGTGTCAAAGTGTCATTACTGCAAAAGGTAGTCTACATTGGAAGTTTCTTAATTAGTGGTTTAAAGATTATATGACTTATTTTTCTTATGAAGCTTAATTTTTGTTTTGTCTGCTGCTGTTGCGATACTGCAATGGAAAATTGTATCCAAACAAGTTGAAGTCAAATATGCCTATTAATTTCATATTAACCTTCTTTGATAGGGACAAGTGAACACTAATCTAAAACGTATGCAAAATTATAGATGCAACGATTTCATTGTGAAGAAAAGTTCAACCATCCTGTGTATCTCACTTGAACAGTATTACTAAAATTAGGACCACAAGGTTCACAGTTAAAGGCAACTGGTTGAGTTATGAAGCTAATACTAGCAGTTGAGAATGCTAGCAATTCGATAATTCATCTCAAGCATTTAGCTCAAAAATTCCTAATGTAAAACTTCTGTACAACGAGGATGCCATTTGCAATTTTTTTAGTTGATAATTTGTTCACAAATCATATCTGATGCAAGCAGATTTAGAAGAAACTGCTTTACATAGGATGCAACAAGATTGTTCTCACCACTAGCAAATAAGAAAATAGAGGTAGCAGTTTTTTTTTCTTTACCCAACAACATTCCAGGGCAATCGCAGCTGAAGCTTCTCAAGTCAGCTGGAATTGGCTATAGAGGCTTGTTTATTATTTAAAGATGTTTGAATCCTCATCAAACCACAAATTTCATTTACAATTTCTAACCATTCTATATGTGAGAAGTCAAATTAAACCAATTCATACTCCATGCGAGCTAGCAAAATAAACAATGGAATTTGGTTTCTTGATGATTGGATGCATCGATTTGTTTTTTAACCTGAAAAATTGCATCATGTCACCATGGTCTGAATTTGGGCATTAGATGATGAAATATGGGCCAATCAAGGCAATCTGATTGTTGAATGAATGCAGATCAAAATTTTTTAATACATATAGAACATTATCTCAGGGAACATCCTATACTTGTATCAAATTCCACTAGAGAAAACATCAAGTCTCAATAATAACATAAATAAAACTTATTCTAACATAGTCTAGTATAATTGCAAGCCATCCCTCAATAATCCGATTGAGTGAACTGACACACGTTCTATTTTCTGTTGGTTTACTTGTTTTTTGTGAACTCTTGATCTTAACTTTGTCAATCCTCCCCAACTTAAAGCACTAATGTTTGATGAGTTGTCTAGTTGGTCTCTAGCATATCAGTTACCATTCTCTCTGTCCTTTCAGCTGTGATCAATTTCATGTTTGAAATGGGTTTACCATGTTACTTGACCAAATTACTCTGGAATCCTCCATAAGCTGTGATTGTGACCTCATCATCCAAAATCTTCATTGGAAGAGTGACCTCTCTATGTAAATTGTGCATAGAATCTATGTCAGCAACAAGAGTAGAATCATATGGAATAATAACTCTATCCATATCAGAATAGCTCTTTTTTGCTATCTGCTTGTCTATTTGTTCACTAGATTTCCCACTCAAAAGCATTATGCAACAAAGAAGCAAAAGGTAAATTCACTGAATGTGCAATTAGCTTGTTACAGAAAGTCAAGTCAAATAGATTAACTATGAGATGAATTTCCAGTCTTTAAGATTAACGAGGTTATTTGCATTGTCAACCAATTATCTGTAACACACTAAGTGGCCCCATTTACCTTGCCAAGATTACATAAAGGCAACTTCTCAAAAATCAAATACATCATAATGTAATTTAATGCCTTAAAATTTGTTTTCTTTTACGGTTGTTTATCCGACATCATTGCCAAATTCTCAGATAACCAGAGGCAGCCCCAGATTGGTATTGTGAAGCAGTTTGTGCTATACTTGGTCACCAAGTTAAGTCCCTTTAGAACTAAACTCCCTTGGACTAGTTCAAAAAGTTATTTTGAGGTGGAAGAAAAGCTTCTAGTTTTAGCTCAATAGTAGTCATAAGAAAAACTAATTTTGTTTAGATTTTGTGCAAATTGTGCATGTATCGTACAAATTTTTGTGCATATGTTTGATCTCAAGTCAATTCGATCTTGGCCCAAGATTGACTCAAGGATGTTAGATATGATCTCATTCCAATCAAATCTTTGTAGTGAAGGTTTGAATCAATGTTGTATGCTTCGATTATTGATTCAAATTCAGTTTGAATAAAAATTGATCTGATTTTTTTTATTAATTTTTTATTTTTAAACTAAAATGCTGATCATCAATAAGTATACAAATTCATTCTTATCAAATGTAATCACATATGATAATATGTTTTTATAAATGTATTCATATGTATACACACATCCATACATATATGAATAACAACTATATTTGGAGCCATATTGAGGCAATTTGATCATAATCCAAGATTGACTCATAATATGGTTTGAGCCAAATTTTTTGTTTTTATGTAAGCTTTGATCACTTAGAGTTGAGAAAAAATCCAATCTGTTTTACAAGCAATCTTCAATCTTTGGCCCTAACTCTCATCCCTATTTATGTTTGTCTAATGGTACATTGAAGTGGTGGGAATATAATGGATCAGTTTATTGTATTGTCTCTATAGTGCTCAATATTAGATTGCAATTAGATTTGTGTTCTCCAATCAAACATCCCAACAAGTTACCAAAAACTTTATTCCTGACTCCTATCAACCCCTCAATTACCATTCATGTTGTCAAAATAACAATTTACTTGTCATACATATCCATTAGATCTTCAAAAAATAGCTGGTTAACTTTTCATTCCCATCAAAGACAATGGTTTTAAGATATTTGTATACTTTAATGATCAAGGTTATCTTGGTTGCCCTTGATGATTTATTAGTTTTGCTACATGTACAAAATGTGCCATCTTAAAGGATCTAATACAATGAAGATGGAATATAGATCTTCAAAAAATAGCTGGTTAACTTTTCATTCCCATCAAAGACAATGGTTTTAAGAACTTTGTATACTTTAATGATCATGGTTATCTTTGGTTGCCCTTGATGATTTATTAGTTTTGCTACATGAACAAATTGTGCCATTTTAAAGGATCTAATACAATGAAGATGGAATCATATAGCTTAGAAGTCCTTGGAAGTCCTACAATAAATTCTATTCAAAGGCTTTTGTAATGTATACCTAGAATAGGTTGTTTTGGATAAAGTCCCATATTTTGTTTGTGACCTTTAGAGGTTTGGAGCATAATAAATTTGCTGCAGTCATAATAACATCTTTCTTGATCTTAGGCCAAAAGAACCTATCATTGGTTTGCCATAAGGTATTGTTCTTACCAAAATGAGTAAGTCCACTCACATGCAATTCTTAAGATAAGAAATTTGTTAAGGGAACTATTGAGAATACATAACATGCACTATTGAATAGTTGATATCTACTATGCACTACAAAATCAAAATTCATAATAGTAGACCTTATTAAACTCATTCATTTTGTCAAATCCCAACGCATAAACCTTTGATGTATGGAAGAAACAAGTAATTCCTTATGATACAACAATACTTGTTTAAGGCTTATTAATACATATTTGATATTGGTTCTCCTTGATACTTATTTGACATGTATCTAATATGCCATATGAGGTATTTGATTAAAAAAAATTCAAGTGGACCAACACTTGCCAATATTTATCAAACTCTATTGAACCATATCTTCATATATGGTCATTAGTAAGAATGAAAGAAAGTCAAAAATAAAGATTCAAGTTTTTCAACATTGTATATTGGTTTTATTTAATGTTTGAGTAAAAGTAATGCATCTCTTCATTTTTTGGAATTTTTATTAAATTAGTGCTATTAACAACATTATGATGTTTTATAATATAATATTTACATTTGAATAATTTAAAAATATTTTGTTTTTCTTTTGTATTATAAATTTGATGATTATTATTTGATTCTATTGCTTTTGAGTTTGATAATATTATTAAAATGTAACTATAATTAAGCTGTAAGAAGTCCAACTTCATGTCTCTTTAAAGAAAACTTAATACTACTAAATGAACTTAACACTTTTTTTGTATATCATAATATCATAAATTTATTATTTTTTAGTTATATTAAATTATCTTATTTAATTTTTGTGCCATAACATATCAGTGCCATAAATTTTTTTTAGCATTCATCATACCATTGTTTCCATATTATATCATATTCATATTCTTATGTCATACTTATGCTTCATAGGCAATCCTACACATCTACAAGTTTGTTATAACTTCCTTGAAAATATTTTATAACACAAATATTCTTATATAGAAAAACACTTAACAATTTTCTTCAATCCCAATAACATTTTTTTGTTCTAGACCAATAATAAGACCTCTCTTTGACTAGTATTAAGGTCTTATCCTTACAAAAATAACCATCTAATTTGTTATCATGCAATTCCTAAACCATGAAATTCCTAAGGTAAATATTGGAATTTGCACCACATAGTCAAAATTTAGATTAGATTTCTCTTAACTTCAAATATATAAATTTCATTATATTTAAGACAATTCTTATAATCCTCCATTATTTTAATTCAATGTGCGCAAGATTTTAGTAATCTTAATCAATAAATTTGCAAGCTTCTTATAAGTTCCTTGGCAGTGTTTTATAACTAATGTGTACCATTACAAGTAAGACACTGCATAACATGTGTATGGTTCAATTTAGAGTTAGAATTAATATGTGCTAGGGCTTGGTAATTTGATAACAAAGTAATTGTTTTAGACGACATGTAATGTCTATAATTTTTTAACATATGAAATAAGTTTTAATTTTTTTTTATAACTGGAATAATTTAACATTATCTTCATTCAATGTTTTATTAAAGAATGTTATAGGATGACTTTCTTCATTGAATACTCTAATTTCTATCCTTAAAGCTCAACGAGACACTTTAAATATCTTGGGATGGTTAATTATTTAAATTTGGCACCTTGGACATCTTCTCTTTAATAACCTCAAATATTTTTTGATTTATTTTGCCCATTTAAATTTTTAATTCTTCAAAATATCAATAATGGCAGCTATAATACTATTGATAATCTCCTTATATCTTTAAGAAGGAGCTAACCCATTAAATGTGTTTGTCTTATGGATGTTAGTGGATTGAATTCATTCTATAATGGCTGTTACTTTCTCGGAAATCATAAAAAATCTGTCAAAAGATATAAGCATATCCCAAAAATATTATCCAAACAAACCACAAGTTAACATTTCTTTCGATTAATATGCAAATGTTTCTCCTTAAGGCTTTCACAGACCATCTTAAAATATCTTAAGATGTAACTCTTATATTTTTAGTATAAATTGAAATACCATCAAAATATAACAAGTTTATCTAAAAGATTCAAAGTATATAAAAGGCATCATTAGTCACTTGTATTGAAAGAGATCTTCCTTTTGATCATCTTTCTGACTTAAATCTGATGATATTTACTCTTTAGGTCGACCTTAGAAAATGGGAAAATTGTATGTAGGTGTTTATGTTAATTTTAAATTTGAATTATTTGGTTTTAGAATTATAAATGTAGGTTTATGAGTATGCTATAATAAACAACTAGATCCCTTCAGTGTGACTGTTTAAAAAGTATAATTCCAAAAATTCCTTAATTTTCTTCTCATTTGAGAAAACTCTAACCCCCTTATGAATATAGAGTTCAAGGGAGTTCAACACTCATAGAGGAGGTTGCAATGGTGATGAAGGTGGTGAAAGAACTACGTCATTGGGGAGGAAGAGGGTCTGAGTTTAATCTAAGGAGAGATTATTTGTCATGCACCTTATATTCATTTGATTTTAAGGGTGCAACAATTTCATGGGCAAACAATTGAGTTTGGTGAGGTTTTTGAAACGCTTCATACACATCTTAGCTCCATTTACATTCATCATTTGCAGGTAGAGATCCTTTTCCTTCAATGCCCCTATAGTTATCAGAAAAATTAAAAGTTTCCTTCAATTCCTTCTTCAATATGGATGCCTGCCTCGTAGTTTTACAAGTTCTTATTCAGCGCACTGAGTTCTTCCTTGTAGACCTTCTTTCCTGTGAGGTTGTTTGTCTGTTGACATTGGTTTTGTCCTTGAATTCTCCAGCACTTCTTAGGATTTAAGCTCTTCAATGGGGATTGAAATAATTTTCTTTTGTATGACATAGTTTCTTGTAGTATTTATACCAAAGGTCCTTTTTATTTAATGTCTTAATACATATATCTCCCCTTGTTGAATTTTTTTGATATTATGGCTAATCCTGTATTTTGTAACGAATCAAGCATGTTTAGTTGCTTGGTTTCTTCTACTCGAACAATGGAGAAAACTTCACTTAGTGGTGGAAGTTTTTCCTTTCCCACAATTTTAGGGCTTATTAGTGTCTTAGAACTTAGTCCAGCTAGAAATTTAGACACCTGATCTCAATGAACTCGGCTATGGTTTTTGCATCTTTATTATCTTTCTATTTTAGGCTTTGTAGTGATTAAGCTCTAACAAAACTCCTACAGTGTAGTAGTAGTGCATCAAAGAGAGATTACCTTGTTTTATGGAAGTGATTTTTATTTTGGTCTCAAACATAAGAGTTAATTTCTACATTTTTGGAGTATGTCCTTTGCTCCATATCCCATTTCTTGTTTGTTGTTGATTGAAACATACAGTTATAGCTCATTTCTGGTCGTATGGAGTTCCATAACCATGACATAGCGATGCTATCTTCTTTGTACCATATTGTGAGCTTGGGATCATCAAGTTCTAGTCTAGTTTCATTGAGATGGCTTATCTTTCCTCTTCTATTTAAGAAGGTTCTCACAACTTAAGACCACCACAAATAATATTTTTTATCCCATGTATAGGAAGACTTCAATAATTGGAGACCATCACTTGAGCCTCTATGAATAAGTTCAATCTTAAAGGTATTGGACTATTCTTTATTATTGGGATTGGAAGTTCTAGAGATTGAGAACACATTTGAGGATTTGCTGGAGTAAAAAACAATTGTATCTAAGAGAATGACCCGAGTGAAAATAGAAATTTTTTATCGTAAGGAAGAAAAAACTAGAGAATTTTTATAATAAGGCAAAAAATGCAGTAAAGGGAAGAATTTGTGGCAGAGATAATTGAGATCCTGTCTATAGCCACAGGCTTATAACGCTGGAAACAAGTTTTTCCAAGGTTTTGATGTACTCTAGAATTCACTAATAGCATTGGATTCTTCACACTATAAAGAAGAGGCTTTGGTAATATGAAGAGAAAAATCTAAATATAATTTATATTTCTTTTGATTCCAAATATTAGACTGCCCACTTTTATATAAAGGTGGGATACACCTTAAAAAGAAGCAAAGATAAATCATAAAAGAAAAAAATCTGTATTTAATAGCAAAATATAACAAATTTATCTACAATCAGACTAGAAATCATAAATCATAATCAAAAAACAAATTTGCATAGATATAATATTGAAGTTGTAAAAATAAAATAGAAAACTTATAATCAAGGTAGGATGCAAGGATTCAAAAAAAAGAGGTACTCTCTAATCAAGTATTAAGAGTTTTGTTCATAGGCATGTTTTTCACCAACTGGATAAGAATGCATTCCTTCTTCCCTTCCAGTTTCTTCTTCTTCAACGTTCGACTGTTCTTTCATCTTGTTTGGATAATCTGATGCTCTTCTTTCCTCCAAGATTGGATGCTACATTTCTTCCTTTTGAAGTGTAGTGTCAATACTAATTTATCTACTCGGTTTCAATCATTTGTCACTCTCACAAGTATTGTTCAATCTCCCTTTTGAAGCTTCATCTGCATAATTGAACCTTCTTGTTTCCTGGTTTTGTTGTTGGGAAAACTTGTTTGATCACTCTAGCAAGATTGGGATGGTTTGGTCTATCTAATCAATGTATATTTGCTTTTGTTAGTATTGGCAAGTCCCTATTTTGCAAACTCTTTTTATAGGATCATTCATACGTTGGACATATTGTTCTTTTAACTTTTACTTTTTTGTTCAGTTTTGTTGACTTTGGTTATTAGTTATATTTATGTAGGGTTTATTTGCATGAATATGGCTTGATGTTCATTAGCTGCTTGGGGTATAATTGAAAGTATCTTCCAATTCTGAATTTATTGACGTTCTTTATTCTTCTTATACCTATTGACTAAGTAATGAAAATCATGCTATGCTTTCAAAACTTACAAAAAATGGAAATTAAATCTTATCATATTTAAGGGTTAGTTATAGATAAGCTTCTCATGTTATTTATTCATACGAGAAGGTCTTATAGATTTCACTAATGGTCAATAGGTCCTTATAGTTTTATTAATATGACAATTAGCTTTCTAATTCTATAGCTATTCTCCCTATAGGAATTTATTTGCACAATTATACATGCAATAGGAACTTATATAACTATTTTTTGAAGGGTTATTTTGAAATAGAAAAACTATAAAGAACATAATTGACATACTGATGAAACTTGAGGATCTATGTGCACAATCGAGAAAGTATGAAAAACTTCTCAACAATTGATGCATTTTAAGCTTAGTGGTCTTTATTTGTAATTTTGGGTTTGTTAAATATAATATATTTTTGTAAAACATAGTGGTTGGGAAATTTTCATTTTCTTAAATTGAATAACTTTCTCTCTCTCTCTCTCTCTCTCTCTCTCTATCTGTAGATTTGTATATAGTATCATGCATTAATTTTTTTGTACATTATTTTCTAATGCACCAAATCATAAAAGCAGGTGCTAGTGATTGGGGATTTTTATGAATCATACCAGCACCTTAAAGGGTCCAACATCTATTGTATGTTTGGTCAGTCATGTGTTGTTACTGAAATGATTCAGCCTGGAGTTTATCAATGTATTTGTTTGCCACAAGCCTCTGGAAAGGTCAATGTTTACTTGACTTTGGATTGTCATACTCCTATAAGTCAGGTTGTTGCATTTGATTATCGAAGCGCCCCAGTGGCATCATCATTGAGGGATGAACTGACTTCAGAGAATAGGAGTGACATGGTAAAGCCAAAGGATGATGTGTTTAAAAAAAGGTTGGCTCATTTACTCTTCACTACGACCAGTGGCGTCTCCATTTTAAACAGCAAACTGCAGCCTAAAGCTGTCAAGGAAGCAAAGAAGTTTGCATTACTTACTGCACCTTTTGTTGAAAAAGATTGGAAACATTTACTCAAATTAGATTGTCACGATGACAATCCACCACATTTATCTAATGAAGATTTGTTTGAGTTGGTAATGAAAAACAAATTACGAGAGTGGTTAAGTGAAAAAATTGCTGAAGGATGTAAAATAACTGCCAATGATAGTCAAGGCCAAGGTGTCATCCATTTGTGTGCTATCCTGGAGTACACTTGGGCTGTGAGCCTGTTTTCATTATCCGGCTTATCGTTGGATTTTCGTGATTCTTTTGGTTGGACTGCATTGCACTGGGCTGCATACCTTGGGAGGTAAAATTTCTACCATCTCTAATGTGATCTTTTATGAACTTGTTTATGCTGAATTCAATCAACATGACAATTTTTCTGTTTGAATGGATTCTTAAGTAATCCTCCAACCAATATCTCATGTAGGGAGGCTTAAGCAATGCATATTTAAAGCTGAACCAGGCTTTGTGACTAACCTAGATGATTGGTTCTGATTTCTTGTTTTGCTTTGTCAATTTTATGGTTTCAGATTCATTATACCAAGGGATCAGTTCCATTTTCAAGCATGTATTTATTTTTCTATTACTATTCCAAGATCCATGCAGTTAGGTATTGTTGATCATTTATATTAATTGGCCTGCTTGTATAGATTGCGTCCATGCACTTATGATTGTGGATATATAATAGTCCAAGGAAACTTTGCTGAGCAACTGTTATCTGGTGCGATTGCTCATTCTTTAACTAACTTGTAGTTGCATTGAATTATGCTTTTATAATTTGTGAAAGATTTCACAGTGCATCTGACAAATAATAACATATGAATTGTTTTGTTTTATGTGACTAAATTACCATTTCTTAGCTTTCTAGAAATTTTGGGATGCAGCATGAAATGTTTTATGGTCATGTTGCATGGTGTTCAAATTGTGAGATCTATACACGTCTGACAATATGTGTAAGAAAATCTGTATGTAAAATTACTCTTGTTTCGTTCATTTTAATAGTAAGTAATTTGGTTCTAGTAGCTGAAACCATATTATTCTTGAAATATTGAAAACAAAGATCAGTTATCCAAAGAAAGATAAAGAGCAAAACTAGTAAACATTCCAAATATAAACAATCCAATTAAATAGTTATAAAATGCTGAAAATAAAAATCCACCTAGAAAAACTTATTGGATCTCTAAAACAATATGATAATTGGGTAAGCTTGCCAAATATGCTTACAAGTGAAAGCCCTTGCATGCACGGACAAGAATTAAGGCATAAATATGATACATAGTGAATCAAACCTGACTGCTCATGAAGTTAAGAAAACTTAATGAACATTATCCTTCTTTTGGCAACATTTACTAAAGCTATTTGTCTCATATGATATAATATAGTTCATATCTATGTATCTCTTTGTTATAGGATATCCACCATGCTCTTATATTGCCATTCTCAAAAACCCTTGTGTGCATGATCGAGAATTGATTGACACATAAATATGAAATATGATGAGACAAATATGTAGTAGTGATTTCAAGGAAACTTAATAACCATTATCAACAGCTTGGAAATATTCAATTGGATATGTCTCACACAATTATGATTAATATCTGTATATCTCTCTTCATATAATATATCTACCATGTCCTTGTAATGTTGTAGTAAAAAACCATAAGAAATACATGTCCAACAAAATTTCTTATTCAAGTATAGGGTTTTGCAAAAAAATACAATTAACTAGGTTTTAAAAAAGTTAAATAATATAGACTTTGAGTGCTAAAACAAGAATTGTTAAAACCAATGTCATGTGGGAACATCTAATGCTTGCAGACAAGACTTCTTCTATAGATGACATCAAGGTCATCTGATGACTTTACATTTTGTTTATTGTTTATATAGTATTTTTAGTATTTTTTTGGTTGTATTTATATGTATTTGTTGGATTTGGAGATGCATCTAAGTGCACGTAACACGGTCTAGATGTGTTTAGCACATTAAAGTTGCACACAATAGCTTTTGATTGGCGTTAGGGCTTCTAGGTTTATCAACCATCTAGGATGCCATAGTTCATTAGCTAGAGATAGACCAAACTTTCCTAGATGATGTTATAGTGTTGTGGGACTACTACTAGCCTTTGAAGACAATTGCTAAGGATTTCTGTTCGGGTTTATTATTTTCATTGGATTCGCATAGAATGACAATGCATTGTAATAGACTATGTTTGTTTGCATCTTGTAGTGATTCATTGTGTTCTATGATGTCCTAGTGTGTATTTAGAATTCATTGTGTTCTATGATGTCCTAGTGTGTATTTAGAATTGTTTTCAAGCATCTTAGTATCATGTTTGTGTTATGGAGATCTCAGTTATGGATTTGTTAACTTTGTGTGCATGTTCCAAAGGACATTTGGGTTTTATTGGGGCTTTCATGATCAAGTGCTTAATCCCATGCGTTACTTGTGTCGCTTTGGCAATCACGAGTCAAAGTTGCATTCAGTGGTTAAACTTATTTATTTGACTATTAGGTTTGACATAACCATATGAGTTAGTCGCTCAACCACACCAGGTGGTTAGTTCAACTTGGTTTTTCTTTATGTTGTATTTTGAATGTTGTTTTGAGATGATTACTTGGAAGTCATTTACACTTCGATGTATTTGTAAGGCCAAACAATATGGATTTATGAACACTTTATTCAATGGAATAAAAATGTGTCTTGTTTTATCTTTGTTTACAATAGCTTGGTAATAGAGTAATTCTTCTTAGTTCAAGGCTGCCTCAGAGAATAATTTGTTGTGGTGTTGTCAAAGATGATACTTTAGTTATCATACAATGTTGGGCTTCCATCTTCTCTACTTGTTGGAATTCTATATTGCCTCAATAGTTCTAGCCAGTTTTGAGAACAAAAATACAATTGTCATATGAAAATTGTATGATCTTGTTCTCGAAGCTATTGTCTATTGGAAAAAAAGCCGCTTGAATTGGATATCTTCCCTTCCATCATTCTTTTCAAATGAATCCTATATTACCTATGAGTACAAGGAATTCAACCATTAGAGTTCCCACAAATTTTTTCACAATCGTACATGATGGAAATCTGCCCTTCCACTTTGTGCATGTTTGGGAGGAAGGCAAATTATTTAATGATTGTTTAAAATTTTTTAGAATGTGGCCTCCCAATCTTCTATGATGATGCACTTTACTCAATGACAAGTACTTTTAAGTGGGAAGTTTGATGTGGGAGCATCTAATGCTTTATTCCTGCTAAGCAAGGCTTCCACAAATGACATCAGGGCGATTAGAGGGTCCTGCTTTTTTGTTGTAGGTTTTATATTGTTTTCTGTATTTTGGGTTGTATCTTTATGTATATGCTATATTTGAGCATGTATTTGGATATATGTACCATTATCTAGTTGTGTCTAGGCCATCAGAATTGCTTGTAGCAACTTCATTGGAACTAGAGTTTAACTGTTCAATGACTACCTGGTTTGTTGTAGTTCACCAGCTTTAGGTAGTTTCAAGGCTATCGCCAACCTTTGGAGCTGATTCTGAGAAATTGCAGTTTAAGTTTTCATTTTCAAAGGAAGCCCATAGCACAACATTGCATTTTGTGTCTTTTTGTTTCTCTACATGTTGTATGGTTTCAATCCGATTGCCTTGGTAAGTCCAAGCTGCATTTTGTGATCATACCCATGCTTTTGGGTGGCTAGGTTTGACAAAACTGCCCTGGTGGTTCAAGAGTTTTGTAAGTGGAATTGAGAATTGTTCCAAGCGGTTCCTACTAAATTGCCCCAAGCAATTTCCTCAACTGTATTGTTGCACTTTAACTGCTTCTTTTGAGAAGATTGCTTGTCATGTACAACAATGTATGTGTAAGGCCATGAAATATAGATCTTTAACCACTTTTTCAATGGAATGAGAATAAGTCTTTCTTTGGCTTTAGCTTAAAGTAATTTGGTGATGGAAGAGGTCATCTCAGCTCTGGACCAGCATAGTGAATGGTCTGCTCTAGTGGTAATTATTTGTAGTGCCATTGAAGGTCATACTTTAGATACCTTGTAATATCTTACTTCTATCTTCATCAATTTTAACCACAAATAATCTTTTCCATTTTTTGAAATTCTATAGCTCACTGTTTTAGTCATTTCCAAAAAATACAAAATGTATCATATGAAAGTTATTGCATGATCCTTGTCTTCATTTCAAAGAGTCCATTTGTCACTCAAGAAGCAGAGACCTAAGGGCAAAAGCTGGCCGAGTTGTTAGAGTAATTAGCAAGGCTTGAGTACCACCAATGAATCTTGGGATTCACTTCCTATCACCATGAATAATTCTTCAAACCTTGTGTCACCTATACAATAAGATTTGTCTTGAAAGGACCAGTTGAATGTGAACAACTTTGGAAACCTCATTGTCCGAAGGATGTTCTTAGGGGGAAGATTTCAGGATCAAGGAAGGCCTTGAAGGATATTTTCCAAAGGAGCTGCCAGGGCATCTGAAGTAACAATATCACACCATTTTTTTGGCATTGGAGGACTTGAAATTTTTTATGGTTTCAGGGGACTAGTATGGGCTAAACTATTAGAAACACTAGGTTATCATTATTGAAGATTTGTGTTTTTAGATGCTTACGTTCTAAAACCCTAGTTATAAAATCAACAAAGCATTTCTATCTTTCTTTCTCAACTCAATCTACTCGAGAACAATCCTCTCTTCTACAATCTCCATTCTCTGATCGCAAATTTTACAGCATAGATGATTGACCCTCAGAGCAACTGCGAACTCAAGCTCATGTTAGCATAATGCATTATATGACATTAATAAATACAAATTTGGCAGCATAATTTTAACGTTTCTCAGCTTTTTATCTGAATTCTTTGCATTTGTTTTGCTTGAACACAAAACATGGCAATGGGTCCTGTATATGTAGTGCACGTTTTTGTTTTTGTTTTTTTTAAACTTCTCTTTCAGTTGTTTATTGAGGTTCTGGTGATCATGACATGCGTTACGATTCATGTTTTTTACTTGTCTGTTTGTTTCTTGCTAGTAATTTTTTAGTGCTACAATAAGCGTTAGATGTTTCTACTTGCTTTTTTTCTTAATCTTTTTGTGTGTATATTTGCTGTTGATCTATTGCTATATACTTCAGTAGACTTTATATTCCATAATAGATCTGGTAGAATCATTGGAGATATATATTCATTCTTAGTGCTTTACTTCGTCTTAACCGAGCATGCTTGTGGATGAAATTTGTTCAGGGAAAAGGTGGTAGCTGCACTTCTATCTGCTGATGCAAACCCAAGTCTAGTTACTGATCCTACTCCAGAAAACCCTGGAGGATTGACTGCTGCAGACCTTGCCTCAAAGGGTGGTCATGAAGGCTTGGCAGCATACCTTGCAGAAAAGGCCTTAACTGCACATTTTGAGGCCATGACTCTTTCAGGAAATATGCCGTCATCTAACTCATTGGCTTCAAAGAACCTTGTGAACTCTGAGGTCATGTATTCGGAGATACTTAGTGAGCAGGAGCTGTGCTTGAAAGAGTCCTTAGCTGCCTACAGAAATGCAGCTGATGCTGCGGATCGCATACAAGCTGCATTCAGGGAACGTGCTCTAAAGCAACAAACAGCAGCACTTCAACTGGCCATACCTGAAACTGAAGCAACCCATATGATAGCTGCTTTAAGAATTCAGCATGCCTATCGTAAGCATGCAAGGAGAAGGTTGATGAAAGCAGCTCTTAGAATACAGAGTCATTTTCGCACTTGGCAGACAAGAAAGGATTTCCTTAATAAGCGTCAGCAAGCAGTCAAAATCCAGGTGAGTCTCTCAGGAAGTCCTTCATCTTTTTTCAATTCTATAGGAGGTTATAGTTCAATTGCAGGAACTAGGGACTAATTAGGTGGTCTCCCATGCCTTTTGCCTTGTGGGTTCCTCAGAATTACCATCATAAAAATGAACATTAAGAATTTGAGTAAGACCTTTGCAGTATTTGACTGGGTAGCATAGCGGTGAAAATACAAATATGAATATAAGAAAAAAAAAAAAAAGAAATATAATGTTTGGCTGGTTTTGACATGTGTATACTACTGTGTTAGTTGATAAATTTATACCCGAAAATATTCTATTTTAACGTTTGATGCTGTAAATTAACAGTACATAAATGATTGATCAAATTAATGTTTTCGGTTATAAATGAATTTTACTAAGGGAAGCAGATCAAACCTGAAATCCTTCTTTTGTTGAAACATAATGAGCTGCAATTGAAGTTTGATAAGGGCTTTTGATTTATTAAAAAATGTTTTGGATGTGAAGCATCTGCTGTTGTTTAGACGCTCAAAGGATTTTATTACTACTTAGTTCATGAAAATCCAGCGAGTATTGTGCCTTGCTCATAATAGCGTACTTTGGTTGATCAATTATATAACAATCTTTGCAGGCCTTCTTCCGAGGTCACCAGGTCAGGAAGCAGTATAGGAAGATCGTTTGGTCAGTTGGGGTGCTTGAGAAAGCAATCCTTCGTTGGCGGCTTAAAAGAAAAGGCTTAAGGGGAATGCATGTTGAACCCATGGACGTTTGTAAGAAGAACAATTTACAACCATGTGCTTCAACCGAGGAGGATTTCTTTCAAATTAGTCGACAACAAGCTCAAGAAAGGGTGCAGAGATCCGTCATACGCGTTCAAAGCATGTTCCGCTCTTACCGAGCTCAACAGGAGTATAGAAGAATGAAGTTAGCCCATGAGCAAGCAAAGGTACTGCCTTCCATACATCGCTAAGTATAAAATGACATTATCTTATTGATAAGAGAAAGAGGCACTTCATGTACAGTTCTATTCCTTGCAACTTCATAACATTTCCCTCTTGCTAAGTATACCTTGTTGTCATCATGCTGTTATGCACAATTCCTGAAATTTTTTCTTTGGATTATGCAGCTTGAGTTCAGTTTAAATGGTGCTACTGGGCTTCTTTGAGCTTCCATCAACTTCCCAGACTTCATCTAAAGGTAGTTATTGAAGTTCTTTGGATGTTTATTTCTTTCTACGCTTAGTTAGTTGATTTGGTTATCTTCTTGGTTTCAATTTGATGGAAGACCAAGAATGAAAGTGTTATAGACGTGAAGCCTTGTAAATGTTTCTAATGGTTCAGAATAGCCATGGGTAGCCAGAGGAAGCCCCATGCGAATGATCAGAATACACAAGCTTTGTGTAACCATCTTTGTATTATAACACACTAGTTAGTGATATCCCTTGGTTTATGTATTTTGGTGTAACTTCGTGTTAAGAACAAGGCAAAGAGGTCGAAGTCGAGGTAAGATTGGGAGATATGTCTATAGTTACTCGACTTAGATTTGTTTGTTGTGTTGTGAGGGAATGTGTGAAGTATGAAATAGGATAGTTGTTCCATTTTATTCATGATAGGTGAGTAAGCTTTTTTACATTCATGATTTGTTTGTTGGTGCATGAAAGATAGAAAAGGGTGCAAGTGGTTGATTTGGATCAAGGGTTGGCTTTGGCCGATTGATGAATAATCTTAAAAATAAATAAATAAATATATCATCTTTTTCATATTATAGTACTTCTCTTAGTCTTTATTTTTTAGATTTTTTTATTTTTTATTTTTTTTAAAATATAAAGTTAGTTATTGTTTCTAATTTTCTTTTTACATCTTATATCTATTTAGTATCTTATCATCTCATGTTTAGAATTTAGTTATAGATATATTGTTGTTGATTAATAATTTTAATCATTTCATCTTTGTTTATAGAACTTGAAATAAATTTATGATAATGATGTATATCATTTTTGTTCATTTAGTCTTATATGAAATGCAAGGAATAGCATTATCATATTATATCTATTTATCAAGTGATATGCAAAATGCTAATGAAAATTGAGGTTTGATGTTAGTTTACTCATCAACCCTTACATCAAGTATCAACAATAACAAAATTTTACTCACACATAAGGTATTTGTGAAATAATGTCATTGGGAAAATAAGAATTATTTTTATAATGTATCATATTATTTTATATCATATCATATTTTATATAGTTTATGTCTTATTTTTTTTCATTTTATTTTTACTTTTTCTTTTTTATTATATATTAAAATTTTCTTATATCATACTCTAATGCATACAATAATCAAATGTATTATTCAAATATAAATTTCTTATTCTTATTTCATTCAATAGGTGTGATAATAAGTATGTTATTTATTATTATAATATATATTTTTTATATTAAATGATATCATGTGATTATGCTCAAATTAATACATCACTCATAAGTAAATAATAATAATCTATTTATATCATAATTATTATGTTAATTTTTTTATCTAATTTTCTTAAAATGATTCTTTTTTTCATTTTTTTTTATGCATAATAAATTTTTACAAAATTCATCACAATTATCTCACTTTTTAATTCAAAATGTGAACTCAAATTCTTATTTTATTGAAAACATTTTCTTTTTCTTTTTTTTCTTCTTCTTCTTCCTCTCTTTTTTTTGACATCTTCATCTTTTTCTTCTTCTTCTTCTTTATCATCTTTTCATTCTTCTTTTTCTTCTTCTTCACTTTTATCTTCTTCTTATTATTCTTCTCCTTACAGTTAATGTCTTCTTCATCTTTTTTTTCTTCTTCTTCTTTTATTACATTGAAAAACTCTTAAATTCACCTAAAATAGTTGATTGAACCATCCAGACTTACCCATTTGATGGTCTAATAAGGCTTAGCATACTATCCATTCACTCAACAAACGTGGTACGTTGAGTCTAAACATATTGTTTAGTCCCACACGCAGCAACTCAAACAAGGCCCCCTTATTGTGCTTGGCTTCCAACTAGCTTTCCAAATTTGAATAAATTGCAAGCCAAGGATTCAACGTGTCCAAAACAATGTAACACCTCAACACATTAAAATCTAAAAGCTATTCTTCAACTCAAGTAGCCAAAATAAAACAACCCAAGTTTGCCATCCAAATAAGCTTCTAAATCTTCTTAGCATGCTAATGAGAAAACAAAACTAAGCCATGCAAAAACTTATCTAAATCCACACCTTAACTTCTTCAAGCATGTAGCAATTTAGAAGCTCTTTTAAAGGTTCTCCTCAGGTACTTTTGCTGCAGTAGATTGATTGATTTCATCTTTTATTTCTCAATTTCTCTTCAAGATCAAGCAACCTGATTCCTCCACTTTTCTTTCATTTTAGTAGAAAAACTCCTCAAATTTCTTCTTAAATAGAAAGAATACCACTTCCATTCTTAAATTAAACAAACAACAGCCAAGTTCTCTCAAATCTCCTTTGTTGTCACTTCCAGCTCTTCTCTAAATTTTGCTGCTCAAGTGTGGCTACCTCACAAGCCTACACAAAACCATTTCTTCCCTCAAACAACACTCCTCTCTAATCTCTAATCTTTTAAAGCTCTAGCTCTAAACTTTCCTTTGATTGGAAGCATGTATGCAAGGTATAACCACTAACCTTAAACCTACTCCCAAATAGCTCATTTTGCTTTTTCTCAAAAGACCCTTATGCCCTTTGCTTAATTGGGATAGGAGAAAGAACTCACTACTTTAGGGAAGTCGTAAAATTCAAATGTTATTAACTAATCAAAACAAATACTAAAACAATTTCAAACAAATTCTTTCATTTGTCAATTACATATCATACACCAATGAAATTTCTTTTAATGAGCTTTAATAAGTAATATGCTCATTATTAAAATGTAAAATACTTTACAAGTAGAATTCTTCTTTGGATGTGCCTAAATACTAAAATTTTAGTTTATTATATCAAAGTTCAAAACATCAACATCATTAATTAAGATAAACATGTACAAAGTAACTTGAGATTTATATTATTATTATGATTTGATATTTTAAAGACCTAGCATGTAATATGACTTCAAATATGTACTATTTTGCATGTGCTTGGTTGTGTTAGTTTTGCTTATTGAGTAGAATATGGTGGCTCAACCAATTTTTGTCTAACATTATAGGTATTATGCATGACCAACATAAGACTCTAGGAGAGCAATGAGATGAGCTCACAACTTAGCATAGTTATTAGTTTGAAATGACTTCAATGGAACTAATTTATCGGACAATGAGATATTTGAATTGATGTAACAATGTGTTGTTCTGGTAGCAACAAATTTCAACTTATATTTTGTTATCTATAATAAACAATAAAAGAGATTCTATATTTGATTCTTTAGTATTATTATGATTATATGTTTATCTTATGCAGTAATGACTAATAAAGGAAAATTGTAGTAATGATTAACAATGTGTTTTATCCTTTTTAAACTTTTTTAAAAATAATTTATGATATATTTTTTAATATTTTTATCATATATGCACTATTTTCTTATAATGATCATAAAACTTTTGGGTTTTATTGATAAAATAAGTGTTGGTAATTATGGTAATAATATACTTTATTAGAGAATATTTTTTTTATCAATGTTTGAACTTATATTCAGACTTCTTGGTATTTTAACTTTGTTAAAATAAGCTAGTACTTTTTTAGTTATACCAATTCTCAAGTTAGTATTCTGCTAAGCTAAAGCATAGTCCTTCATTTTTAATCGAACATACACTACTTTATCTGTTGATGAATAGTTGCACAGAAAAAAGTCTCTAATTGCTCTAATTGATCATTTAATTTGTCTGCATCTATTATATCAAAATAAATAAGCAAATCTAGTGTAGCATTTACCTAAAAAGGATATGTCAATTCTTGTGTATCAAAATGTGAGATTGATGATGTCATTCTCATATTTATCTTTAACTATTCATAGATTATCACTTTATCCAAAATTCTTTTGATTAAGAATATTTTCTTTTGATGTTTTGTCTTTAAGATCTATCATAGGAAGGGATTACGATTATAATACAATCTTTATTAAAACTTATATTTATTGGGTTAATAGAGCTCTAGGCTTGATGGTTGTATAATCGATATAATCACCTCAATTGAAATCTCCTCAATCTCCTGATTCTCTTTTATAGTTTGCACTTAAATACTTTCTTCTTAGCTCCTATCATTAACGTCAAATTGAAGCCTTTGATACTAAAAATAATTTGAACTATCTATGAGGTGTTCTTACCTCAAGCCCTCGATAACATACCTTTTTTTAGAGTCATAATAATGGGAACTAAAATGTGAGAATGACAAGGAATTAAGGAATAAAGGAATAAGAAGAGGGTTTTTTTTCATAAGATGATAAAAATTTTCAAGAAGATGAAATTCAATAAATTTTAATTCACAAAATTCTAAATTACTTCATTCATCATTCTTAATTTCTTTAATTAAAAAAGACAAATTTGTCCTTTTACCTAATTTTAAAAATTCCATAAATTTTGAGCCATCATGCTCATTGCTTATGCATAGAAGGCTTGCTTGAGTGTTAACTTCTATGCCCCATCAACTCTACCCATGCATATATTGTATGCATATGTCTTCTGCATGGTAAATAGTACCTACCACACGTTTGACACATGGAGTCACTTTTCCTTAGCATTAGTTTGCACTTGCGGGGGTAGACGTTACTACTAGACACATGAAGTGCACATGACCTAGGGTTAACATTGCCTGCACGTGCAACACTTGTAGTCAAGTGCATGCAAGCAAGCCATCTCGGGGTCTGCACGAGCATTGTGCAGCTTTTTTTACCTTTCTTTTTTATTTTTATTTTCTTTTTTTCTCTTTTTTCAGTATTTCCCATTTGGGTCTAAGGCTCCTGAAAGGCATGTCAATGACTCTACTTGTAGCACTCGATCATCCCAATGTTGCGCAAACTTTGATACTCCTATAGAGAATCTCTGCACATAATTTAGCTCACAAACTTACTACTTGCACATTGATCACTCCTTATGAGATATTTTTTTATCACCCTTTTTTAAATATAGTTTGTCATCATGAAGTTATTGTTCATTCTATTTAACTTAAATCATTTAGTATTTTGGAATTTTTGTTGAGCCTTATTAGGTTTAGACTAGGTGGGGCATGACAGTATCAAAATTAATACAATTAGATGATAAGTTATTTGAATAAAGAAAAAACATTTGGCCATAAAGATGAACATGTTACAATGTTAATTTTGGTCAAGCATCAATTACATCAAAGGCAAAGTTTCTCATGCTAATTTTACCATGTAATAGCTTGATTAGAAATTAGTATAATTTTATGTAATTAAAAATTAGTATTAAAGATATAGCATTTTGTTGTCCTCTTCATAATATTAAATTAAATTTATGCTAGATAAAATCATTCATAAAGTAAATTACTTATTTGGGATAAAGTTTTACATGCATGCTAGCTCTCATTATTAACAAATAACATTATGTCTTATGCTTACTTGCAATATTTTTTCCTATAATCTAAACATATAAAATATTCATGAAATAAATTACTTCTTTAGGATAAAATTTCATGTGCATGTGAGTTTTTTTTTGGGATAAACCTCATTATTACTACAAAAAGATAAAATAAAAGAAAAGAAATAGATGACAAATAATCTATACTTATCTAGATAATCAAATATGTTTAAATACTTAAATTTTTTGTTGAAATTAGTTTTTCTAAGTAAACCAAGGAATTATATTCTTAAACTTTTTTTTTATTTCCTAGTAAAATAATGATTAAATTATGTTGGTATTTGGGTTAAGCTGGGTGGATCAAGTCTGATGATTGGAGCCATTACCATAGCTATTTTGTTTATTGCTCTTCCGTTATAATTTGTCATATATGATTGCCAGCATTATTAGAGATTATTAATTGTGGTCAAAGAGGAAATCTATCAACCACTTGAGTCGAAGTCATCTAAGAAGTGAACATTTAGAAATGATTTTCGAAACGTTTACTTATGTTTTTGATTTTCTTATTTAATTGTTGTATTAGAGAACATTGTGCAATACTTTTAACTAGAAAAGAACAACTTGAATTTGAAAAAGAAAATAAAAACATATTTCAAGCTTGAACATGAACATAAATCAAAGCATAAATCCAAAAGCAAAGCACAAAAAGAGAATAGAAAATGTCTATGACCAAAAGTGATTTGAAAGAGTCGAATGTACCTTTCAAGCAAGATGAGGTGAGACTTGGATCTCCCTTCTTGCTACAAGAGAATGCACGAGATCACAAAGGAAAGCATCGTGCGAGAGTACCATGAGAGAGAAATGTCTAAGGTAAGATAGCTTGAAGAAAACATTGTAGGAGAAGAGAAATATCTAAGATAAAGATAACATCATGAGAGAGAAACTAACATAGAGTGTACTTGGGATGGGATCACCGGGTCAGGGCCTTAGTCTCGGTCAGCTAACCCGATTCGATGTTAATTGGTGCTTAGTAGATGTATTTGAGAGTTAGTTATTCCTGTTTAGGCTGCCAAGCGGGTAAGTTAACCGATGGTTGTGATAGGCGTAGTGACCTTTCCATTTCGGAGACGGGGTTCTGATTGAGAACGAAAGAGATGGCTTCGTTTTATGCTCCTTCTTCCTTCTCTGCGGTTGTGGCAGCAAATCCTTCACGTCCCCGTTTGCAACCTATTTCTCCTCATCTATTCGAATCCCTACTTTGCCCCTCCGCAACATGCTTATCCGTCCATATAACACCGCTGAGATCCCATTGTGTTTGTTCCTCAATTAATAATATCGCCTCCCTCCGCCACTCCAAAATTTTTCGGTTGAATTCTTCTAATTTTTGCGTAATCTCTCTCCCGATATTGAATTATCATTGTTGTTATAAGTTTCAACTGATTCGTTGTTGTTAAATGCCTTTGCGTGTAGCGGTTATGCTTTCCTTACGGTATTATGCCTTTTTTTGGCTTAATGGTTTAAAAAAAAAGTGTAGGTTTTGATCGGATTGCTTGTATTCAAGGTGTATTCGTTTCGTTTTTTTTTTTTTTTTTGGACTTATGTGGAAGAAAGAGATTGTATTAGAGCTGAGAAAATGTAGATTACTAACGTGTGTATGTTCGCTCAATGGCAACTGTCAGATGGCTTTATTATTTTTACGTAGTTTATCCTTCAAATATGCTAGCGGAATTATTGTTTTAGAACCTTAAACCTAACAATTTATCTTTAGATTTCTGCTGCTGCTGAACCGGAGCCTTTGAAGATCATGATAGCGGGGGCTCCTGCCTCTGGGAAGGGATCACAGTGTGAGATGATTGTGAAGAAAGTGGGTATGCTTTTTGTTTTTGGTTTTTTGTTTAACATTAATCACATGAGACAACTAGCGTATTAAACTATTTAATGATGCTTTCCCATTTTTCTATATTGTCTTTGTAGTTATGAAATGCTTGTTTTGATGGTTCCAGTTACTGGTTCCAAGGTTGCATTAAATTTTTTTCATGAATTATGATTTTCCTGTTACAGCATTGCTCATAGCTGTTTTACTAAACATTTTAGTTTTTTTATGGCAGAGTTATGAATGGAGGTGTAGAAGAGGTTTGTCAACTGCTTAACCAAGAAAAGAGGTTATATGAAATGCAGAGAATGTTCTTGAATAGGACATCGGCTCAAGGCTTGGATGACTCTAAGGGAGTCTTAAGGATGCCCCTATGAGATTGAGGATGAGCTGTGGTAAAAGAAATCAACTTTCTGTTGGTCAGCAAGAGCACTTGAGGAGTACTTGAGTCATCTCAAGGAAAATATTCTTGAAGATCTAGAGAGGAACATGGATGTCTTGAGGAGCATTCCAAGATGGTAGTTGATGTGCCAGGAATGTGGCCCAAGAGAACTAAATGAAGCATACTTGAGGGGATAATTGTTGTATTGAGGAAGATGCAGTTGACATGAGAGCTGATCATGGATCTTTATTGGGGTATAATTGAATATTGTGCAAGATGTGTACATGATTAGGATTATTGAGGGCAATTTCACTAAGTATTGGGGGTAATTGCCATTATATGTAGCTGATTATTGATCATGGGATTGTCAAGTTCAATTTCTTTAGTATTAAGCACTTGTTTCATTGTTCTTTGGGATTTTAAATACTAGTGGTCTTGTTTAAATATTTCTAGGGTTATTTTGTGATGGATATAAAGAAATGAAATGTAAACCTTTCTCGTTGCCCATCCTTGTTACATATGAACTGCCTTCCTTTTGAAATCTATGCCTATTTATAATCTAAGTGGTATATGGCCTGTACCATTGAATAGTGATGTCTCTCATCCATTCCTTTTTCGAATGATCTATTACCATTGTTTGTTTGCTGTTTGTGTTTCCTAACAGTGAAACATCAATTGTCAATGTGTAGATTGATCATGTTTTGGTATAAAAAAATTTAGTTCTTTTGTGCTAGAGAATAGGAGTAAGGGAGAGAGAGAGAGGATGGAAGCGAGAGATAATTCACTATTTGACAACTAGAGAGTAATAGAAATGGGAAGTAGTGAAGGAGAATTCTCAATGGTAGGAGACTAGGAGCCCATTCATTCATTGGAGTAGCAAATTGCATAATTGGCATAACAAGTTGCACAATTGAGCCAACAACGGACCTCAGTTGCAATGATAAAGGATTAGTGAGAGGCAAAAGTCCTTATGAACAAATGTTAAGCTCCATAAGCCTCGTGTAACTATATATGATTTTAATGATCATAAATTCTACAATTATTTGATATAGTGATCTAATATTTTAATTAACATGTTTTTGGGTTATTTATGTAGACAACTAGCTTTTGTATCTTGTTGTAGCATTTTTTTTGGGCATGAACCTAAAATATCATCTCATGATTCAACAATGTCGTAGATTTGAAGGAATCTCCAAGGTTACATAATCCCTAGAATATTATTTGGCTTACATCAATTATTATTTTCGTAAAGATTGAGATATGCATTTATTTTCATATTCAAGAGTTTGCATGTTGAGCACCATATTTATCCATTGACATTTCTTAGATGTTATTGATAATATAGGCATCATTTAGGATTGAATTAAGCAAGTATAAATTTTACCTAGACTCTACATATGTTGCTCAGTATCTTTTATTAGTATATTTACCATAGGAGATGTGACTTTGCTTTAGTATGCTTAATTAATAAATGGTTTAAATTAAGATTTGGCAAATAATCAAATTGTAAATGTGTTGTTGATCTAAAACTTAAGAAATTAAGTTAGAACCTTAATTATAATTTGTATATAAACTATCTGCCTAAATTTGAATAGATTTGAATTAGATTTAGTTATTTAAACCTTGAGATTGAAATTGTTATTCGAAGGCATTATAGATATTTCTTACATGGTAAAATATTTCTATTGTTAGTGCAAACTTATGAATAACATAAAAACTATTAGAAATATCATTTTTGCCCTATGGTTCAATTTTGAAATTTCTTGGATATCAATTCACTTGGACTTATAGGTTATGTGTATTAGGTTAATGGTATCATGTATACATACATTGATATTTTGTTATATACATGATTCTTCCTAAGTTTGGCATGGTTATCGTCTCATATATCAGTTCTCTATCATGGTTTAAATCTCACATTTTATGGATGTCATGTCATTGATGTGGACATTTAAGTTCATTAGGTTAATATTTTAAGAAAATTGACTTTAACAATCCATTGGGGTCTGTTATATGGAAGGGATGGATCACTAACAAGAGTGAGGAAAGCTCAAATGTCTTATGAGAATCATTAGTGGCTCTTTGTGAGGGTAAGATCAGCAGTGTTAGAGGTTGCATTAATGTCATAATCTTTTGTTAGACTCATAACGTATGCATTGGGCCCCATCTTTTTTAGTATTTTAAATGAGTTGGCTCTCCTAGCTTGCAAAATCTGAAGAATTCTTGGTGGGAATCACTTAAACTTATCACGGATCGTTACTTGTTCACCTTCTGAAAATTCCTGATGCTATTGAGCATCAACAAATCTTTTATATACTTTATTATTAGTATTGATTTGTTGTATAATATGTTTATGCTATAAAGAAATATGTTCGTGTAAAAGATAAAGCTGAATAAGAAATACGAGTATGAGTAGGCAACAAAATTAAATCCACTAGACTATCAAGGTTGAAAACCCATGCAACTTTAAAAAGTATTCATTTTGATATAATAATTTACAGTTACTATAAGAATATTAGCACGAGGAAGTAAAAGATCCTAACTTCTTGGCATTCTCTCCTATGAGACTATGCTGGAGATTTCACAAACTTTGATCGATCGCATTGGTTTGGTTATTGGTCTGTGGGTAGTATGTTGTCGACAACTTAAGTTTTGTTCTTGCATAATTCCACCAAGCTTTTAAAAAATAACTTGTGAGACGCACGCCACAGTTTGAAATGATCATCTTTGGGTAGGCTATGAATTTTAACAATCATTAAAAAATATTTGGTAACATGTGTGGCATTTGATGTTCTCTGCCCTTGTTTGACTGGCGTTTGCAGATCTTGGGAGGGCCAGGGTTAGACCTTGATTGACAGAACATCTTTAGCAATCTCCTTGCCCTTTTCTATTGTTTTTTGCCTCAACGAAGTCTGGAAGTCAATGAGATTCTTCAATCAACAATAGTCCTGGTGTCTTCCCTGTGATCATAGTGAAACTTAAAATACTTGTCCTGATAATTTGATGCTAATATGTGGCTTTCAGTGCCCTTTTTCTTTGATTGCTCCCGCAGTTCTTAAGTTGTTCAGTTCGAGGCATTTCTTCAAGATATCTTGATCCATTTTCATTTTATTCTTTCATCCTTCATTGGCTCAAACTGCTTATTTCAATCTTTTAGCAATTGAAAGCTATCTTCTTTTGAGTTAATGTATCACGTAGCCATTCAAGAAATTATGCTTGTTGATGGAGATCTTTAGGTAAGACTTCATGAATTCCTTGGAAGCAACTCATGGGATAGCGTTGTGTAAGTTGGGATTGTCTGCACATCCGACACTTCCAGTATGGCTTCAGTGAAGGAATGAAAAGAACTTCTCAGCAGCTTATCCTCCTCCCTTTGTTGCAATGAGACAAGGCATTGCTATAATTTTCTTTGCTTTTGATGACTAATGAAGTTGGAGGTGAACTTGCTCTTGAGTTTTGCAGACCATTGCAAAATCAATCTTAGCATACAAGTCTAGTCAATAAAATTCTTTGGCATTGTTACCAAGGTTCTGGAACTGATTGTTGTTCACATTTTATTCAAGATTTATCCTCAACTTAAAAGTATGTTCAATTAAACATTAACATTATATAAGATGGGATACATCATATTGTTTTTTAAATTTCCAATCTGAAAATCCTCAGGTTCAGATATCCTATGGTGTGTGCGTGTCAACATTGTACTTTCACAAGCATGGTTATGTGAGTTTGTTAAACTACATGGCCTTCCATGATTTGTCCAATAGTTGAATTGTTATTTTTATAACGTTTATGCCATCAAAGGCTCATTTTTTGGCAATATCATCTAAGAAAAGCTAAAACCAACAATTCTTCTTGGAAATTTTGTTGGAAGTACATTTATTATTAAAGTACCAAGCATTTGGTCATCCTGTCTAATCAACCTTATATGTGAAGACCTCTAGTACATGTTCATGACTTTAATGTGCTTTACATGCACATCAATATTTAATTGTATTCTTGTTCAGGATTAATAAAATGGCATGCAGGTGTACTTTCTAAACGATTTTCTTAACAAGCAAATATCCTTCATTATTAATGCTTTTGGCACAACAGTGATTGCATTCTGATATTGATGTGATCCACAATAATTCTTGCCTTTTTTACCTTCATCCATTGCTTCATTTTTTTCTTTGGGATCTTCTGCTGCAACATTGTATGGAACATTTTCTTGACTTGTGCTAAAATACTGCACACTGTTAAACTTAGTCTTTAGACTGTTGAATCCATTTGTACCTTCTTCATTTCGCACAAAGCAATTTCTGTATATCTGAACAATTTTCACTTCATCATGTTTAAAGTCGTTTTGCATACCCAGATACTTATACAGAAATGCTCATTCTTGCAGTATGGTCTGGTACATATTGCAGCTGGGGATCTATTACGTGCAGAAATCGCTGCTGGAACTGAAAATGGCAAGCTAGCTAAGGAGTACATGGAGAAGGGAATGTTGGTCCCCAATGAAATTGTTGCTGCAGTAATGCAGTCTTCTATTTTGTTCTCATTTTATACTATTGTTTATCTTTCTAGCATGGCTATTCCTTTGAATCCTTTTAATTTTTCAGTTGGTTAAGGAACGCCTACAGCAGCCAGATGTCCAACAAAATGGCTGGCTTCTGGATGGTTATCCTAGGAGTTTTTCTCAGGCAAAAGCACTGGAAGATCTATGTATCCGACCAGATATTTTCATTCTTTTAGATGTAAGCAATTCTTTCATGTTTTCCTTACTCATATTAAGAGGCCTTTAGTGTTATTATATTTTACTGCAATTTACAGTGCTTGTTTTGGCATTTAAAATAGGGAGAAAAGAATGCCAAAGGGTAGGGAGTTAAACTAATTTTGAGGTTAGGAAGGAGATGTACCCAAAGCTTTGTTTATAGTGTTTGAAAGAATATGTCCTTAACTTTTTAATTCACCAAGGAGCAAGTCATTCTTGTTTGTTCTTTGTTATCTTAAATTTTTGCAGGTCAAGGAAGCTTGTTCATTAAGAAGTTAAAATGAAATCAACGTGCTTTATAATCATAATTTTGACAGGTCAATGAAGAAGCACTTGTGGAAAGAGTGGTTGGCAGACGACTAGATTCATTAACTGGGAAGATATACCATTTGAAGTACTCTCCCCCTGAAACTGAAGAAATTGCTGCAAGACTGGTGCAGCGCTTTGATGATACTGAAGAAAAGGTGTTGATTATTTCTTCACACGCTGGGTCAATTTTGGTAGAAATTGTGGTTTTTTCGACTTTGGTGCATTGCTGTTTTATACTTTTGTGTTTGCAGGTAAAATTAAGGTTGAAGACGCATCATCAGAATATAGAATCGGTGCTATCTTTGTACGAAGATGTCATAGTGAAGGTTTGTGAACTTGTTCTGCATCCAAGTTTAATAATATAGCATTTTAATAGTTATGCCATTACAATATCATGATTTGGCTTGTTGGGTTATTATATTGAAACCCTTTTGCATTTCCAGAGTTCATTTAAATTAACTTCCCAAACAAAGCAAATTAGGGATAACCATTCCAACTTATAAAAACATAGTAATCTCAATAAACTGCAAATCTAATGTGAATTAGACATGCCTAAACCACCTTAGATCAGCAAGTTTCCTATACCACCTTAGATCAATGTTGGTACAAAGTTTAATCTAAAGACTGTGGAATTATGGTAGTAGCCTTGAATATAGATATTTTAATTGAGAAATTTATGAAATTAATGATTATCAAGATTTTCCTGAAGTTCGATGCAACTTTAAGTTGAACATTTGATTGAATGGGTAAAAAAGACAAGAAAATAGAGTAGGGGTAATTTTAGATAACAATGCAAAGAATGATGTTAGTAGTTGCTAAGAGAATTTAAAACTTGATATAATTAGATTAGCTATCTCCATTATAAATGTCTCTGCGCCTGAAATAGGATTCTATAATAATTTGAGAAAATTTTAAAACAAATTAGAGTCATGAAACTAATTTCTTTTGAGAATTTAGTGTGCATATGATTAACAAATAGCAGTATTTGAAGTTTTTGGTGGTAGATAAATGTTTTAGGAGGTTAAAGAAAAATTTCTGTCATAGCATATGAATTATGAGTTCTAATACTTTTTCTAAGAAATTGATAGAATATTGGTTACTTGTAATAGTGAATCTTTAAGAACAAAGATTGGTTATTTCTTTGTGATGAAAAGAGATCTAAATGTTATAAGGTCATCATAGGCAAATGTTTGCTAGGCATTAACCAATAGTTTTAGATATCCACTTTATGGTAGGAGAGAAAAATTTTACAAGTCATAATTAGATTTTATTAAAATAGAGTTTTATATTATATAATTTTGCAGTTGTATTTTTAAGACTGTTGAATGTGTGCTTTAAATTGTTAAGATTCTTAGCAATGTAAATTATAAATTGTACTTCAACTACAATATGGAGAACTATGGGGAACAAAGAAAAAGAGATCATAAAGAGGGAAAAAAGATACACATTTAGATTTTCCCAAAACAAAGAAAAAGAAAGCTAAAAATCAAATTTCAAGTAAAATTTATCATGAATAATGTCCTTCAATAAATGTGCTAATTTTTCTAAACTTTTTTTTAATGAAGATTATAACATTGGATACTTGAAAAGGGTAAAGACAATGCTTGAGCCATAGAAGGCAGCATTTAGAGTTAAAAGATTTCATCTCAGTGAAGCATGTTTAGTTTGATAAAAAAATATATAATTAATATAACAATAAATGATCATAAAATAATAAATAATGAGAGATATTGTCTATACTCTAAATGCTGGAGAAATGATCACTAATAAAATCCAAAAATATTAGACAAAATGGACAAGCTTTTAAGATTCAAGATTGGTTAAACATCTTACACGACTCAGCATAAGATTTATAGAACTGCATTGAGAGCGACAATATATCTTTCTATGTATATATTGACAAATAATAGTTTGTAAAAAACAAAAAATATTAATATAATATTGCAGAAATTCTGATACTGAGATGAATGAGGTTTATTATTGATACAATTTAATTCAAAATGAATTCATATGAGAACATGTTTCTATTATTTATCAAGAATAAGTTTAGAAAGGATCAATATAGATGGTTTAATCCAATTTAGAGAGAAAGTCATTAATCGGTCATCATACTATGGTCTGGTATTCAATGTAAATCAAAGTGCCTTCTTGTTTGTTTTGCTCCTAATAGAATAAAAAAAAATTGTAGAACTGGCCTGTACTTTTTATTATTTTCTTAGTTTATACTTCCTTTTTGATTATGATTGATTTCAAGTATCATGGAAGAAATTGCTTAGTTGTTAAGTTTTTTAAATTTGTTGTTATCTACCAAGGATCACTTGAGACATACAAACCTTTGTAAATTCTAAATATTTCAGGTAAATGGAAATTTGTCGAAGGAAGATGTTTTTAACGAGATCGATAGACAGCTGAACATGCTATTAGAGATGAAATCTAAGGAAGACCCTTCATCCATGAACACCATGGTGGCTCTTTAAACCCTTTTCATGGCTCTTTGAACATAGAATCCTACAATTATTTTACTAAATTTATTTTGAACAAGTTTATCTTATCTTTGTGTTGATTTTTTTTATTATTTTTACTCGACTCTGCTTAGTTGACCTAATTGCCCATTAGGGTGAATCATCAAGACTAGGGTTTTGGTAGGTCTTATATTTGCATAAATCATCAATCAATGGGGTTTCCTTGGGTTGCAAAGACTTGAGGTGGGGATGATGTCTAGGATCAAGTGATAGTTTTAGTTGTCAACTACTCAATCATTTGACTAGAGCATGATCAAAGTGCTTTGCGTGTCATCTAACCTTTAATTTTATTTGTTGAGTGGGCTTAGATAAAGATCAAGTTAAAAGAGAGCATTGTTTCCATTTAGGTATAATTCAATATCAAAACAAAAAGCCAGATGAGGCTTGATTGATGTGAAGATCTTGTTATTCGTTGTGCAAACCAATAGCCAGATGAGACTTGAGCTCCCTTTGGGCATCTAGA
The DNA here is from genome assembly GCA_023846275.1 of Vanilla planifolia. NCBI lineage: Eukaryota > Viridiplantae > Streptophyta > Magnoliopsida > Asparagales > Orchidaceae > Vanilla > Vanilla planifolia. The sequence continues at coordinate 58,411,317 of CM043865.1, forward strand.
ATATCCATTGAATGTTGGGACCACTATAGTACAATGTCGAGCGTTGATAGAATGTTTTTTGTGTCGTTATTATGGGAATTATGGAGATTAGTATCAATGCATACAATGACTTTTTTCTCTGGTTAAAATGAGTCACCAAGTTAGAGAATATTGCCTTGTGGCATTAGTTCATGTTAAAGGGTAGTTGATATTGTAGCAAAATTATGGCATGACTCGTGCATCATTCATATAGGCTTGTTCAATGGGGCTAGAGAAATACTTCAATTCTCATTGGTAGCATGTTAGCTTGATGCATGCTTAAGATGTGAATTACGTTTTATAACTTTTTTGTATAATAAAGCATGTAATTACATTGTTATTAAATACTATGTATGTAAGGAAGTACAAACAAATATGAGCAATAAAATGAATAGCATAACAATATTTTTCAAGTGCCTAGCCCAATAACTAACTTATGTCCATCTAGAAGAATCTTGCTTGAGCTAAACTAATCAATCCTTTTCAATTGGATTGACAAAGAAGCCAACCTCCTTACACACTAGATAAGATAGAGAATCTTTTAAAACACTTACAAGACTAAGTCTAAGAGTACAAGCATAATCTCTAAGATTAGGTTTACTGAAGGCATTAAAATAGACAATGCTTACACACAAAGTAGTGTGATTGGATCCCCTTTTCATACAAAGCCAAGTAATCAATCAAAATTGTTTAATAAAAGTACAATTTAAGTATAACTCTAAAAGATGGAAGATGTACATTAAAATCCACTAATGGTTAGAGGGGGATGTTACCTATTAATTCAATGGACCAATGTGAGAATCTAATACTAACAAAACTATATGTTAAAATTTACAAATATTTTGCTTTAACATTGCTTTCTTAAGAATAGTAGATGATGTTTAAAATAAGGGTTTTGGTTATGTACTTCATCATGGGAAAATAACAAGGCTAGAGAGTTTCACATTATTAAAGTTATGAGCGATTCCTTGTTCTTAATGGTGTGACAATTGTCTTAGACATGCTTCACATTGCTTTAGTAAGTTTGATTGTCAAAACTTATGTTGAAATATATGTAACACTTATGATCATTCTCAATCATCATGTATAACTTCACTTCCTTAACAATCATGTGTTTTAAAAACTTAATAGCTTTGCAATCATTTCTTCATCATTGAATCCTAAGCTAAGTAGAAGTCTCAAGAAAATGTGCTTTTTTAAATCATAATAAAATGCACCATACCTATGTTACAATGTAACTTATTAAGCTTTATAAAAAATTCTTAAGTCAATGACTTATGCAGGGTAAGATATTACTTGTATATAGTATGTTTAGTTCACTTGGTGTTTTGACAAGTGAAGTGTATGCTTGAAAAAATATAAAGAACTTGAGCCTATCATACAATGTGTTATTATTAATGTACAATCTTCTAGTTCAAATAGGAATTTATGTAGGCTAACAAATGGTCTACTAAGAAGACTATTAAAACTTGAGACTAATAAACAATACATTATTATTAGCATGTGATGTATTTACTTCATCTTTATAAATATATTTTTATTGAAATCTTATTCTGAGACCTAAGCATGGTATGTTAATTATTAATGTATAATAAGTATAGTTTAGCTTGTTTACATTGTAAAATATGTTTATGTCCAATGTATAGTACGTATGGGTGTATAAATCATGTTATGATTAGTAGAATTCAAAAATTAGCTATTAACTATTTGTGGTCTAGTTGTTGGGATTATTATAAGTTTCTTTGTAAAGGTCTTTTGCTTATAAAAATCTTAAATGATTTGAGAGGAAAGACTAATTATCAAATCTACATTTTTGAGAAATTTTTTTTTCAAGCTTTAGTAGTCAAACAATGCTATTGCAATAATTTTTACAAATCTATGTGAAAACTTCTTTTGAAGCTACTACATTCTTTCCTCAAACTACCTTCATTCTTTATATAGAATTTGTTAATTTCATTCCAAATATTTCTATGGAGTGCCACTTGCATTATGCATTGGTTATAAGATACTTTGTACAAACTTAATTGTGAAAGTGTTGATTTATTTCTTGTCATTATTTTGTTGAACTTTTCTTTATATTGTTAATTAATTGAGCATTGGTTTGATTGGATCTTTTGGGGCTTCTTTTGATCTTGTGGTTCAACTTGTAAGGATATTTAGCTACTCGTCTTTTGACAAAAAATGATTGTAATATTAAGCATAGTCTTTCCTAGTTAGGGTTAGATGTAAACTTATGTTCGTGTCAAACTACCTCTAAGTTTGTGTATTGACTTTATTGCATTACGTACACAACTCTTTTCAAAATTAACTAAAGAGTTTTTCAATAGAATGTTTTTAGGATAATTTTGTTTTTCAAATTATTAAAATCATTGATGTATGTAATATTCATTAAAAGTATTATAATTCGTCTCCCATTTTGTAAGATAGTTATTCTTACAATTGTTATCAAAGTGGGTTAATTTTATGAGAATAATTTATCTACAAAGGATCCATTATCTTATAACCTCATTGAAAAATCAACTTCATTGGGAAGAGGTAACTCTTATCTTTTGTCTTTGTTAAAATGAGAATATTATTTATATTAGAAAAATTAAACAAAAAGATTTTTATTCTATTGATTTAGATATTTGGCATATTATTGTGCATTAGTTTAATTTTCCTACTATGTTTGTAAACAATGAGGTAAGAAACTTGTTTATGAATTATTTGCTGAAGAGAAGCATATAATTCAATTGAATACAAGAGTTATAAATATTTTGTATTGTGACATTTTAGCTTTTAAATATAATAGAATTATAAATCTAAAAACCACTCATAAGATTTGGTCAAAATTTAAAATCATTTATGAGAATACTTCCAAGTTAAGGATATCGAATATTTAGTCTTTGTGTAATTAGTTTCATAATAATAAAATTATTCTCTTATTTTATTAATATTTTTAGAGTTTCAATTTATATATCTTAAAAATAAATAGATGAATTTATTAGAGAATTTTTTCTTTACTTAAAGATTTTAGTGATAGTTTTAATGAGAATATAATTAGTACTAAACATGATACTTGAGCACTCTTGGAGAAAGATATTTTTGGAGTTTTCTTTATTTGTTTTAGAATGTAAGTCTTATGACATATGCCTGCATGCATTGGAATATGCAGCGTGCCAGATGCCTACTTGCCTCAAATCATTGCACGTATGCTACACGTATGCTACACGTATGCGCGTTGGCCACTTACCATGCAATTGGTCCACACCCCACTATTAAAGTATGCACATGACAAGGCATGTCCATGCATGGGAATAGTATCCTCAAGAATGAATAATGTTGATGATATAGTCTTCCATGCACATGTTATGGCTCATGCATGTACAAATATGCCATTGATATGCAAATTTTGTAGAATTTGTATTTTTTTTAGTCAAAATTAGTCATTTCTTATGAAAATTAAAAAAAGGTATTTTATAATAAAATATTATTTTTGAACCTTGACATAAAAGCATAAGGATAATAAATAAAGCAATTCAAAACTTATTAAATTTTAATCTTCTTAAGGAATTCCACTTATTGTAAAAACCTTATTTCGTATTTTTTTTGCCATTTTCATGCTTTAACTTCTATTGTTACGACTTTAAAAAGAATGTTAGTTATTGAGGGCTTAGGAAAAGGACACTTTGTAAACAAATCAAATTATTTTTTGGTGTTAGAGCGATTCAATTCAATTCAATGTCAATGGCAAGCCTAAAAAAAAGTAGATGAAGAGAAAGTCATAAAAAAGAATTAGAAAATTGATGAGGCTTCAGTCGATGTGACTACATTGACTATTTTATCATCAAGCTTGGAGATACAAATAGTTCTGTTAATCAATAAATATAAATTTTAATAGAGATAGTACTAAAATCTCAATCCCTTCTTTTGATGGATTCAAAAGATGATATACCAAAAAAACAAAAAACTTTTAATCAGGAGATTTCTTAATTAAATGACAATCTAACAATTATTGAAGACGAAGCTAAAAATGGCATCATCAATCTAACCTTTTCGATGCACGAGAGTTGAAGATGTTCTTTTGAAGTAGATGTTATAATTGATTTGCCTATTTATGATTGTATAATAAATACAAAGAAATTAGATATTTAATTAGAACTACTAGAGACATATTTTTTGTATGTCTATTCATCAACTTATAAGATGGCATATGCTCAATTAAAAATGACGAGTCATATGTTAATATAGTGGAATGTTAACTTAAGAATTAATATAATTATAGAAATAATATGTAGTTAATTTAAAAAATTAATTAAAAAAATTATCATATGAGTTACATGGAAAAAAGATGAAAGAAATTATGTAACTTATGATACTGACAATGACAAATAATAGAAGAGCATATCACAAAATTCTAATAATAAGTCGTGAAATTAGGAATACTCATTTAAAGATGTAAACATTGTCAAAGTATATTGTAAATCTGTATTATCATATTGTCACTGAATTATCTCTTTTTTTATTCAATTTTTAAAATAAACTTATACATTCATGATGACTATTGAAAAGAAAAATAAATGCAAATGGATAAAACTAGAAGGACAAAATATCAGAATACTCAATTCAAGTCCAAAAATTGGTGATAATTAAAAAGGTAGTAAAAACTTTTTAATCTTAATCTTCATAAAAAATTATATTTCTTGTAATAAAAACTATATTATTCTTCTTCTTTCCTTAGTTTCTTGCATTCTCTTATTTCAACTTTCGCTATTATAACTCTATAAAGAAAGGTACTGTTGAGGGCTCAGGGTTACAACACCACATAGACAGATCATACCTTGAGGCACTATAAGAATATTTGAAGAACATGAAAAGAGGTTAATGAACAAAATCACCCTTATGGTTAAAGTTTTATAAAAAAAATTAATTAGAAAGAAAAACTACTTAGTTAGTGAAAGCTGATATAATCAATAAGTATCCAGAGCTTTCTAAACTTTTGAAGACAAAAATTCTACAAGAAAGGAAGATTGTAACATCCTTCATTTTTATCCTAATTAAGATAAGAAGAAATCTTATAATCAAGTCAATAATATTGTAATAAAGTATGGCCAAATTTGATATATATTTTTATACATAAAAAATTTAAATAATATGAGAATATTAAGATGTGTCATAAATTTTAACATGGTCAAAATTATTATTTGAATATGTCAAAATTATTAATAGCATTGAGTTAGTCTCTAAGAGTTGTTTCTATTTATATGAATTTTTAAAAATTTGAGTATAATTATAATATGAAAATATTTCATAGGATATAGTTACAATTTTAAGAATTTTGGCTTAGGTCAAAACCTATTAGTGAAAGATACATTTATAAGAATGGGAATGTTGGATTTCAGTAGGGTATATTTACAATTTCTAATTATTGATAAAAGAAAACAAAAAAGTTAGAGCATATATTTGTAAATATGAAAATGTTGAATTTCAATAAGATATGTTTATAATTTCTTAATGTTAACATAGCAGAAAATAAAAAAGATAGAGAAAAGATTGATAATATTGGAAATTTTAGAGTGTTGTATGAAAATAGAATCTTTTTGTGTGAACAAAATGTCAAAAGTCCAACAACGATGACTAAGAAAAGCTTAAGATAATGTATTCATTGTCAACATTATCGATGGTTGTGTGCATCTAACAAAGCTCATGTGGGAATATTCATTAATGAACCATTATCTAATCCTAAGCATGTCTTTGTCATGGCATTCAAATAGGTTGGACAAGTCTAAGAGAAGTTAAGTATGAGTGAAGCTTGAGTTACTCCAATGAGCTATTGTTTAGTCAAAAATTATGTGTGGTGAGCAAAGTAAAGTGTTGTCATCTACATCAACGTTATTGTGAACTCAAGAATGTGTTGGCTCCGTGCTCCAATCAAGTGAGAAGAAGCTTAGTTCAGAATTTCGACATCTTTAACAAGGTAAGTTATACAAATTATTCTTGGTTTTACTAATATGCCATGTGAATCTTGGCATTTTGGTGAGAGAGGTAGAGAAAAAGAGATAGAGAGGATGTTAAGGTGAACAAAGAAAGATGTACGTGATGTTGGGTTCGTAGAAAGGAGAGAAGAATATTGGGTTCATTAGAGAAAAATTTCTTACTAATGCAGTAGTATATATCATTTAGTACATAGGACTTGAGTCGTAAGACAACAACAAAACTATGTAAGGGTTATTGAAGATATCTTACTAGATGATTTTTTTAGATTGTACAAATATGAGATGCATAGTTATTGTTGCACAAATAGGATAATTGTATAAGATGATATATGTATCGTACTATACAATCTATTTGAGTTTGAAGAAAATTAATGAAGTTTAAAAGAATGAAATGGTTAACAAGATAGTCATTTTATATGTTGTTTTTGTTGCACAAATACGACAAGTGGATGATGTTAGCAAATTAGTGAGGGAAATAAATAACATAAAATCAACCAAAATAAAATTATTTTGTGGTTGTATGGTATGATGATATGGATCATTACATTTATATTGATATGTTTTTATGCAATATATATTTATATTTAGTTATCATATTTAATTTTTCTGCTTAACTTATTGCCTTAAGTAATGATATATCACAAGTCATACATCCTTTATACCAAGAGCTTGTGATTTTGATACCATAAGAGTGACTTTACTCCTAAAATGTGATAGTGGTAAGGATTTTAATTTGGTGTTGATGATAGACAATTTTAGTATTGAAGCTATTTTTGTGTCATAATTTTTGTTTATGAATATTTATTTTTATTTTTATGATTTTACTTTGTGATAAATTGAAAAAAAAAAATCTCACAATTATGCCCTCATCTATTTTTTGTGTCATCATTTGTTTTTTATTTGTATTTAAACTTTGCTTATATTAATAATGAAGTATATGATTAGATGGGGTATGATATTTTGTTTGATAATATTTCAATTTTCATTACAAAATGATCTTAATAAATCACCAATTTTTTTAAAAAAGGTCTTAGTTTTCAAATACTATGTATATACATTATTATCTTAATTTTTGAACTCTTTGTAATTTCTCTAACTTATTTTTACACAATCTTTTATGCATAATATTTTATTATCTCTTTTTATTTTCTTAAAGATATAATGTAAGTATCATCTCAATTTTGTGATAATGTCTTATACATACAAATAACAATTTGTTTTTTATAATTATCCATCGAATCTTATCATTAATTTGTAATTAAATCAAAAGTATAAGATAATGTTAATAATTATTTTTAAAATCATGATTTTCTAATAATATTATACAAAAAAGAGCTCAACAGTAATTACACAAGTAATGCTTCTTCATGAACTTTCTTAAGGCTTTTAGAGTCTTAAAAGATGATCTATATTGAGGGATTTAATGCCAATATTATTTTTTTGTCTTTCAAGTTAAACAATTAATTATCAATTTAACATTGACATAATTATTAGTTAATCAATAAAAATACTTAAGATTTATAAAATAAAAATTATTTTAAAATCCATAATTAAGGGATCTGTGGCCTTATTTGACCTATTGTTTTCCTTGCCCTTGAGTCATGTGCTTCAAAAAGAGGGAAATAAGAGAAGAATCAAATGATTGTCAAAAAAAAAAAAAAAAAAAAAAGGAGTTTTTATTTTATTTCTAAAAAAATGTCCAACATTGATTTTTTGCTATGAAATGGAATCAACAAATGTGTCCGCCTTTTCAAAAAAAAAACAAATGTGTCCACTTTCCGCTAGGTTTAAAATGTGTCTCGGTGTCTTCTTCCATGGCTACATCTCCTAGCTTGAAAATCTCCAGATGAGAGGCGTAAAAAATCTTGTTCTTAGGTCGTCGCTACCGTCGCCGTTAATCCCCAGTGGCGTTGTTCTTAAGAACATGGTCTCTTCTTCGTTGCCTGCTTGTAAACTGTGGAACCGACGGATTTCGTTGTCCATGGATGTACCTTCCTTCGATAAGAACGGTTTTATGTCCCCATCCACTATTATTACTGGATCGAAAACGAGACTTCAATGGGAACGCCTCCAGTTTTCGAGAAGCCCAATTTCAGCGCCATCGTCGAAGCTCTTGTTCAATCCTTTGTTTGCTGGACGCCGTCTCCGGGAACTCTGCAGCTTGCGGGTGTCTCAGAGCTCTGATTCATCAGCGTCTATTAACTCAGAAGCCATGCAGGTCATGGAGAATAAGGTATCTGTACCTCCGTTTTCCGTCGACAGGGCATACATTGGCAATTCAGGAATGTTTATCTTTCATTCTATTATGTTCACCATTTTATGCCTGCTCAGTAGTCCTGTAAGTTTCAGAGCCTGCCTTTCTTTTGACATAGCATTTACTTACAATCTGTGATCAAATTAAGCATCAGAAAAAGCAGCAGCATTGGGTGTTGATTATCAGAAATTTTAGAGCTCAGTACACATTTTTCTCTGCTAGGATTTCTTCAAGATTGGCAAAGGGAAAGGGTGGCCAGTTGGTCCATTGCCGGTTGATGGTGGGTGGAAGCGTGGAGGGCGGTGGTAGTACGTGTACTATTACTTTTGGTCTGCTATGATTCTCTCTCTAGGGTTTAGAATCTTATTGTCAAGGGGGTGTTCAGAGGTTTTTTTTTTTTTTTTTTTTTTTTTTGAATTTTCAAGGTGAGGGACAGGCATGTGGAGATGCAAGGGGTATTGTAGATTTTGCAGGGATGTGGTATTGCAGGTTTTGTAGTGGTTGGGTTGAGTGCTAGTGAGTTTGACTGTGCACTGGTTTTGGTGGGCGAAGGGCCTACTGTAGCTTCTGTTAAGGGATTGGGTGGTTATGTTGGGAAGTTGGTGGTTGCGTAGGTGGGTGTCGGTTACATTATAGCATTTGTAGGAGGTAATGCTGAAGGTCTGGGTGCCTTCATTCATTTTGTAGGGGGTGCATTGTAGCTCAGCTTTGTTCTTTTTACATAGGAGGCCTGAATTTTTCCTTTTACTAAAGGGGTAGACTTGTAACTTTTGTAGCTAGAGGGCGGTAATAGATGCAATGGTTATGTCGCTTTTGCGTGGCTTGGGTATATTTCTCATCTTGGTGGTTGTGTTGTAACAATTATTTGGGGACCTAACAACCCATGCTACAAATGGTTGAACTTGGTCAATATTGGTGTTAAATGTGTAAATGATCATTGTCCAATTAACAAAGGTGGATGGCTTGGGCCATCTACATCTTGCTAGTTGGTAAGTTGTGTATGGAGTGGATGTTATAGCTTTTGCTATGGACATGGTCATTGTAATTTTTGCAAATGATGTCAACATGGAAGTGAATAATGGGCTGGTCTCTCTCTCAGGTGAGGGAAGCTTGAAGTATGTTCATTTCATTGAGATATCTACCCATTTAGTCCATGTTCATCTCCCTTGTTTATTGGTGCTTGAAGTGTTATTACATCCCCATGCGGTGCTTGTCTAGACTAAACCATCTTTGAAATTTGAACCTTGTTGATGAGGCAAGTAGGAAAAGCATTGGGTTGAAGCATGCAAAAAGTTTCCTACAACCCTTTCTAGGGAGTTTGTGCAGTTTACACATTTGCAAGCCACTTCCATCCAAGTTTTTCACTAAGGATTGTGATGTGATTATCTTAGGTATTGATGGGCCTAGATCATCTTAGAAGAAAGAAAAATAAGAGCAAAGGGAAGGCTTCAATCATCTGAAATGGTGGTGAGGCCTAGCATCTTCAGTCTTAGGCACCCCATTGAAGTGTAGGCATGTGGGCTCCTCGATCGCCCCTTACCCTTCCACTTACAAGGTGAAGTATTGGAATTGTCATGGGATGCTAAAAATTTCACATGCAACTATCTTCGTAGTGCAATTTGTGACCACCCTCCTTCTATGGGCTTTTTGTTGGAAACTCGAATGGAGATATTTTCCTATTGGGAGGTAGATCAGTTGATTGACAGGCATAAAGAGTTTTGCTTGGTCCCTTGGTGAAAGGTTCTAGAGGTATCATGCTATGGGTAAGCCATTTTGTTAAGGTTTAGATTTTTTTTTCACCATTCAGTATATTGTGGTGGCTTGGGTTAGGACTGTTGAGCACTTGTGGCTCTTTTGTGTTGTGTATGTCAATCGGGATTAACACATTAAGAGGGTGCCTTGGACTTCCATTCGTATTTTTTTTAACTCGTGGTGGGTGGAAACTTCAATTACATTGCTATCTAGGATGAGAAGGGAGGGTGGAAGCCTTTGTCATTGTGCCTTATTTATCAAGAGTTTCATGATTGTATGGCTCAGGTAGATCTACACAATCTTCTTTTCTCGGACCTTTTAACCTATTGTAACATTAGGGAAGAGGAATGCTTGGATGTGGGTTAGAATATATCAAGTCATGATGAGTTATATTACCATGATGACATTCTGGATTTTTTTTAAGTTTTGTTCTTTTAAGGGTTGCATCCAATCATGACCCTTTTTTATTGTTGGTCTTGATTTTGGAGACCAAGTGGTGTCACTAGATCTGAGAATGTGTGGCTCACCTTTGAGTAGGTGAGGAGAGTTGTGTATCCCATTCCTTTTGGATGAGTAGGAGAACAAGTTGGATAGTTTTGAGGGCATCATCCAACTTTTTTTGCTTACTTTCAGAAGAAGTGGAGGATTGGTTAGAGTCTTCTTTCAAGTTAACCCCTCCTTTTTCCTTGTGCTGTCATTGTTCATGCTATCATTGTTTATCTTGTGGCTTCAGTTGGGAGAACGTCTTTTAGATCATGTGCTTTATTGGGCTCAAGGCTTTGATGGAGATTGTTGGATAGGAGCTTATTATTGTTGTGTAGCATTTTTTGCAATATGGATTGATGGAATGAAAGTGGAAGGATATTTTGGTGGTTCTTATTCTAAATCCTCATAGGGCAAATCACTTAACTCATTAAACTGATGAGCCTTTGTACCAAAATATACAAGGTGGTTGCCAAGGTCCTTATCATTTTGCTCAAGGATTTGCCCCTTATCATGGACATGTTTGCCCTAGATGCTTTATCTCTAAGATTTCTATCGTAGCTTATGAGCTTATGGTGTGCTTTCACTCCTCCACTTTACCATTGTAATGATGACTATCAAAAATGTGGAGTTGGTTTATATCATTATGAGATGGAATCCTATGGAGACTATGCTTCATCATCTTGGATTTTTAGAGTAGTGGTGTAATTGGGTTCATCTTTTGTTATTTGGTCTAGGTATATTGTTCTTTTGAATGACATGAGAACTTTCAAATTGAGGTATTTTGTGACCTTAGGTGGGGTTATCTTGATTCCTCGTACCCATTCATCCTCCATTTCGAGTTTTTGTCTTTGTTGTGTTGATGCCATGTAAGTGGGGCTCCCTTGAGCAATAGTGTTTCTCTTTCTAGCTTAATAATCCCTTATCTCCTACATGTGGACAATTTGTTGTTAATCAGTACATGTCTAGTATCATGTTTAGTAGATAGGCCTTTAGAAAGCATTAGAAGATGCTAACTACTATTCTTGGTTCCAAGAGATAAACAGAGGTTAGATATCTGGGAGTTCTCTTGAGTGTGGCATTTTTATAGGTTTTTAGCCTCTTGTTTTTGTTGTTTGGGATACGATCTTGGGCTAGGGGCACATGTTGTTTCACTTGTTGGGAGATTGCTTATGGTTAGGATTATGTTTTTGAGGTCTGTCTTATTCCATGTGTTGCTTAGCTTTATTTGGATAGCACTATGTTTTCTCTTAGTAGGCTTGGTGGATATTTGCAGATTGAGGGATACTAATAGCTGGGTGTTCATGATCTTTGGTTGTGAAGGGAGGCCTTGGTGGCCAAGTTCAGTAGAAGATGTGTTATCAACAATCCATGATTTTGGGTTCATTGCCTCAGAGTTGGTTGTGATCAGAGGGGCTTCACCTTTGATCTTCACATAGAGGATTTGTGGAAGTGGAGGCTAATGTACGTAAGTGTTGTAGTGATGACGGTTGGTTGTGTTTTTTTGGTTGGGTGCAAATAGAGTGGGGATGTTGTATGTGACCCTTGGATCTTTAGTCTCTTCTTTGCCAGGTGCCCATTTTTTGTGACATTAATTCTAATTGCCCACCTAAGGTTACTGGTTTGCTTAATATGAATGGAGTGAGACTTAGGTTATCTATAGAGATTGTTTTATGTTATTATTGACTTATTAGTTTAGTAGGTTGAGTAGTGGGCTATGGAATTGATGATAGATTTGTATTAGCCTCCATAGAGTTGGTAAGGTCCCGACCATTGGAATCTATTCCCACTTCTATAATGATTTGTTGGGAGTCCTTGGTAGTGTTGGAGGCTTATGATCTATTTGTTGTTTACAATTTTTTTTGTGGAGTTTGCTAGGGGGACAATGTTGACCAAAATGTGGCTTCACTATCTTGGGTTATCTCTAAGCATGTAATGCCTATGGAGATGTTCTTATGAGAACTTAGACCTTGAACTAATCTTTCATAGATTCACCTCAGCTATTTTTTGTCACTTGTGTGCATATCATCCTCTCTCTACTATTCACACTTGTCTTCATTACCTTTAGGAGCTGCTTTTTTCTACTATAATAAGGAATTTTAGGGATAGTGCGGTTGTTCCCCTCATAATTGTTGTCTAACATATATAGAAATTGTTACTATGCCAAGGCACATGGGAGTTCTTATACTTCTTCCTTGGTGATTGTGGTTGTTGTCCTAATATTTGTCTCTCCCTTTGACCTTTCAGATGTTCACCAATAGAATCCCATTCACTATATGGGCATAGTTTACCTCTCTCCCTTTTGTTGGGGCCCCATTTCTCATTCCAGATCACTATGAATTGTGACAGGTTAATGTTTTTTATGACATGATTGGTGTTGTATTGTCCTCCATGATCATTATGGGGTGCTGCTTGTTGTTGTTGGTATCTGTTGACCACTACCTTAGTTGACATCATGGAGCTTTTCAGTACATCTTCTGTTGGATCTTGTGTCTCACTGGTTATCTGGGCTTTGGGCATCATTGTGGAGGCCAACTTTACATGAATCGTATATTGTATGAACTCCATCCTACATATCAGCTAACTTGTTACGGTTGGCGCCTTTTTGATCATCATCAAAGTTTTATGTTCATTCTTTGGAGTGATTCCATGACATGTTTATCGTTCTATGAATTGTGTGGTTGAATTTGTGGCTCGTTTGGTAGATTTTCGGATTTCTCAAATGCTCTTCTTGGATGTTTTTGTCTCATCATTGAGAGGGATCTCAACTTTGTCACGTAGACGTAGTTTTTTCATATGATATATATGTGTGTTTGTATGTGTGCATATATATATGTGTGTATATGTATACATAGGCTGTGGTCAATTTTCGAAAAAAAAAAGGTAGAATGTGAACATAGCAGTCAAATTTTCTTTGAATGAATTCAGAAACTAGCAAGCAATGCCCATGGCTTTGGTAAAAGCAGCCATAAAACACTTAGGCAAAGAATGATTTATTAGTTGACTACAAATAATAAAAAAAACAACAGTAATCAGATGTTCTCGAGAAATAAGATGTGTTGAACAGATAATAAAATGAACAGCTTGTCAATGAGAATTTGTGTATTCATTGTGGGATAGTGCTACACTTTTTTGGATGTGAGTGTCTTCAAACTGTGTTAATGGAAGAAAAAAGAAATCATTGCAAAAGAATGCAAACAAAGATGATGTTGGTAGTGTCATTCTTATGCAAAGCAGTTTGACAGGAAGTGTTTGTTGATTACTTCATGATTTTTAAATTCATTTTTCTTCTTTTTCTGCTCAAATAATTTTTAATTCTGTTTAATTTTAGTCATCCCTCTTTGAGCAGATAAAGGAGCAACTTAATGCTGATGCAGTTACAGTAAAGGATGCCTATGGTGATGGTAGACATGTCAGGTCAGCATGTTTTCATTAATCCACTTAATGTGCATTTAGTTTCATGATATCATGACTTTGTCTGTAGAGCCCCTTCATCTACCAGAACTCTGATTAGCTATTAGTTATGATATTCAATAGCTTTATCATAATAGATTGCATTTATGTAATCTATAGTTGTTATTTTATTGTTAAGTTTTCTTTTTGTTACTTTTATGTACTCTAACCATAAACTAAAATATTTGTGCTTGTTAGACATAGTAAAAACTCAAATATTTGTTGATGAATTTTGTCTTGTTTTGAAAGTAATATTATTTGAATTTGTGTTTGTTATGAACATTGATTTGGTCCCTATTTGTTACAATGCCTCCATTAATGTATTTCTTTGTTATTTTGTAATGTAGTTCTTCAAATAGGACTTTATTTTAATATCATATGGTGGATCCAACGTGGGGCTCATAACTAAGATTTTATGAAATCCTAATTACTATTTTATACCTATAGTTATACACTACTATTTTGTTTCACATTCAAAAAGCTGAAACAAACTTTTGTTTTGTACATCTATTTTGTTTCAAATAATACATTTTGATCATAATTTATCAAATATCATGACATTCTGACCTTATTTTTCAGCATCAGCTACCTTAGTATCTTACTCTGTCATTGTGTACATCATGATATCTAGTCCTTGCATCAGCACTTTTTGGCTTGAAACTTGACTTCAGTTCTATTGGAAATTCGTGTAGCAAATTTAGGCACTGCATCTACAACTCTTGAAGAGTTGAAGAATCCTCTTACTTTTGTATTGCTATGATCTTTACCATTTGCATGTTTGTATCACCATTTGTACTATGGTGCAGAGTTTGATACAAATGTAAAGCTTCATGTGGAAGTGTTGGGGCAGTGTTCATATGGCATTGGTTCCCTAGCTTAAAGCTATAAAATTCTAGGTGAACCCATATTTTATAGAGAAGCAACATGTAACAATATAGGGGAAGCATAAAGTTACAAAGACATTTAGGCAGTTCATAATTTATAAATGAACAATGCATGATACCATTGGCATATCGTAAATGGCATATGTTTTATGGATGTGAACATCTATGGGAGCACTTGCACATTATCGTGGCTTTTGAAAAGTGGTTAGACAAGTGGTTATGGCACAAACCTGTAGCATTGCAACAGATTGTGTTTGGATGTGGAACATGGCAACCTCCTCAAAGAATAGGACCTAGTTAATTGTTAGGTGTTGGGAATGGTTGATTAACCTTGGACAAAAATTTAGCCTTCAACATCACAAAGGAACTAAAGGTCTGATAAATGCTTTATGGTACATGCATGAGATGCTTGTGGTATTAAACAATGTACATTTGATGTGATGAATGTTTATGTGGAAGATAGCTAGAGGGAACTTGTGTGACACATTGTATTAATGAGCTTAATGTGACAATAATACAATTATGTTTGATGGTACTTTATTTTGAGGACAACATAAAGGCCTTGATCTTAGTTTCGTCTTTTTCAGAGGCCTATAATGTAGACGTTGGTGCAATATGTAGTGCTAAGGCTAGAAGAGTTATAAGTCTATGCAGTTGAGTAAAGAAATAAGACATAAAGAGTAAGCAACTTCATATTATTAATAAGAAAGAATTTTACAAAAAGAGGGTTTTGAGAATGAAATTATTTATGTTATGTTTTTATCAATCTTCTTAAAGCCCAAGAGGTATGAATTTTTTATTTAAGTTGAGCAATTGCTAGAAGAGTAGAAGGATCTTCCCTATGATGGTTTGCTTGAGTTACTGCCATATGTAGCATTCATAATGCTATAAAGTAGTGCTTGGATCATCTTTAGCTAATTTATCCTTGTGAGCATGTCATGTTACAATGATACGTTGATGAATTATTAGGATTTATTAGAAAAAGATCATGTCTTTGTATTGCTTCTATTTTATTAGTATCAAAGAGAGATGATAATCAAAGAATGTGCAACAATTGTCAAGCAATTAATAAAATTTTTATTAAATATAAATTTCTAATTTTGTGACTTGATGGTATGTTAGATGTAATGCATAAAGCTATATTATGTTCTAAATAAGATTTGGAAAGTGAATGTCATCAAATTTAAATTAGATAAGTTGATGAATAAAATATTGTTTTTTAAAACTAGGAATTTTGTTCTATAATGATTTAAAATTTAGACATTATTTTGTTAGTTTTTGTGAGGATCAAATATTACAAAAGGGTGAATTATGATTTTAATATAATGTCAAGCAACATTAATAATAGTTTGAAAATTTTTAAGCAATTAGAAAAACAATTGCAGCATTACCAAATAAAATAAAATAAGAGTAAAACAGCAAATAATAAAAAGATTATACAAGAGAAATTTAGGTAGCATGGCCTAACCCATGCCTACATTCACATCTAGCCAATTTGTATTACATTCAAGGTGCTTAGAAGAGCTTCCACTAATCCACAAACTTTTGTCGCAATTGGTAGGGATAAATGACTTACATTCAAGGTGCTTAGAAGAGACAACACGAACAACTTAAAAAAGTTACAACTAAAATGAAATGTTCACAACACAACAATAAATTTTTCAAAGAACTTATACCTTAAATCCTTTTTAAAACAAGAGTATCACAATTCTAAATAAATAAGGAATGTTACCAATGTAAATTGAACAAGAAAAGAAGCAAGAAGATAAAAAATGAGTCACATTTGATGCACAAGCACTTCAGCTGAGAGATTGTTAACCAAGTTGAGCTATATTTCTTTTCTTATTATTTTTCTATGTGAATCATTGGCTTATTCTTTTTGAAATACATTCCTATTTGTGTTAATGAGAGTCCCAAAACTAGATATGAGATATCTAATGGTTAGTTGAGCTTTCCAAAGATGTTTAAAATAGTCATTGCATCTTTGGAGTTACATTTTTGTATTAATGTCACAACAATCGTATCATGACTATAAGAATAGAACTCGGATCATCCTGTTGATGTGATGATACGACTGCATAAATAATTTGTTAATGGCTTATTATACAAGTATTTAAATCATAAAACATCTTCATATTTTATGACACATATTTATAGTATATTACTCTGGTTCTGAAGGCATCATACTAGACAATCACAAGATCGCAAAAGTATATAGGGTTCATTTCTTTTGTTCAAATGGATCGTTCATGTGCAAATATGGATTGCTACCATATAATAATTATTTTTGTCAAATGCAAGCTTTTAAGAAAATTTTGTACAATATGATCATATAAGGGCGAACAGTTGTACGATCATGCAATAGTTAACAAGACTTAATAGGATGGTCGTACACATACGATAAAATTATCATAATTGTATGACAACATTATAACAAATTGTCCCAAGTATTTTGTACTAATTAAATCGTGCACATACATTGATTGTTATCGTGTGTTAATGCTTATTTGAGATCAATAGTTTGGAGTTGTCGTCCTTATACAATGCAAATATTCGTATTTGTACGACATAATGAAAACATTTTTATTCTAAGTTTTAATGTTAGCTATGAGGTGGAATGAATTGTAAAGATATGATACATTATTTTGTATCGTGTGATGTAGCATTATAAACACCACAGAAATATGCTTGGACTTTGTATGAGGATATGATTAGTTGTATGACCAAGCTGTAGTTTCATTATTTAAGTTATTCATAAGGTCTCTAGTACGATCGATTCATTGTCATGTCCAATTATAATAGAGTTTATACATGACTTGGATTTTGGGAAGTAATGAACGACAGACTTATATCAAGTAGACTTTATATTCATACGATGATAGTGATTACTCAACTCTTAGAATATGAACAAGACACGTACAAGACCACTATCTTGTATGATCAAGTTTACTCATTTTAAATTCATATGGCAGTTGCATCTGCCATATTGAACCATCGTATTTATACGATATCATAAGCCTGAACACAAACCATACAAGTACAATATTAGCTAGTGTCTCGTATAATCATAAGACATCAGGTAATAAGTTTTTTTAACTTGATTTCAATATTTTAATCTTTCTAATTTCATCTAGTGAGGTTTATATAAAAGTTATTTAGATTTTAATCCAACTCTAGACTCAAAAATAAAAATATATTAAGAAATACATACATGAGTTAAACAAGTCTTAAGTGTCACTTTACAAAAGATAAAAGTTTGACATTCGAACCCAAGTAATTGTAAGAAATGGTTAGCTCTAGTGCTTAGCCATTCCATAAAGAACTTTTCTTCACAGCTCCATAATTAATAAGTTGAATCATTTATGTGTTAGGGGTCTTCAAGCATCATCCAACTCTAAGTGCATGAACCTTCAACTCAACATTCTTTACATTCACTATCAAAAATCTACAAATAATAAAAACTCAAACACGTATTAACAATAAAAAACTTGGTTTTGCAATCATCTTCGAGAGTATAACAATTTTTGAAGTTTATAGCTCTTCATTGAATCATAGGCAATCTTGGGTCTTTATTTATAATTCGTACATTAAATTTGAACGTAATCTACGCATAATTGTTGAAAAAAATGTCAATACATTCAGCATTTGCAATTTAATTGGTGATTTTCTTATATATTTTTATTCAATTTTGCAGCTATTTTTATTATAATCATCTTCTAATTTACTAATTCTTTCAATAATTTCTAGTCAACTTTATTTCTGACCGTAACATGTACAACACTGGCTCTTGCAGCATTGATGTAGTTTCAGCAGCATTTGAGGGACAGTCTGTTGTTAATAGGCAGAGGATGGTTTATAAGGCCATATGGGAAGAACTTCAGACTACTGTCCATGCTGTTGACCAGATGACTACAAGAACTCCTGCCGAAGCTGAAGGAAATATATAAAACATATCATGCAGAATGGCTACTACTTCTGTGGCAGAAACTTTGTACGTAGCTACTTTTCCTTTGCAAAATCTCTGCTCAGTTTTTAATAATTTTTTTTCCTTAATGTTTTTAATGAATCTGTCAACTAAAGCACTTCAAGTATTTGTTTCCTTCACTGCATGATTCCATTGTTTATTAGAGAACTCTAACCTTTGTGATCAACTGGCATAACATCTATGAGGTTGAAGTTGTTGCCTTATCATTTCCTTCAACAATTCCTTGATCTGTTGCATATGCTCCTTGTCTAATACTCATTCTCTCAAAAGTATAGAGCAATCATTATATGTCTTTCTATCTTGGAAGACGAGTCTAGTGCCTATTACACAATAGTAAACAAGGTCTGAAAGTTGAGCTTTATGTTATGAACAAATGGTAGTTTGGTAGTCCTTTAAAAGATTAATGCATCTATGAATGCTCTCAAAACCCACTACTTTGAGCTGTGAAGGCTTCATATAATAAATACAAATATGCATCACTTAGCATATTGTGCCAGACCATTGATCTTCTATACATGATGATTTGGTTGGTCTTACAGTTTGTAGTCTTATTGTTCCTTGACATGCACTTTAGGGGTGATCAAAACATAGCTTGTGTTTTGCAATCTAACAATTAAGAACTTAATAAAATACACAACTTTGGTGGAACATATAGTTGACATTTGAGCATTAATATTCTTGTTTTAGTACTTCTAATACGATTTAGCCATGCGTTTTATACTTGGATTGTTTTATAGAAGTTTGAAGATCTTATTTAAGAATTTATCACTTTTAGCATTCAAAGTCATTGTTTTATAGGCTATTTATTTTGAAAGGAAAGATTAATTAAGAATGTAATTTAGCAGAAAATTACATTTGCTTAATTTTCTAAGTGTACTTGATTTTTTTTATTTTTTTTATTATTTAACAATCCAAAATTGAACCTTAATGTATATAAGTGAACAATAGAAGAGACATGAATTAATGTCAAAATAGTTGCATACAAAGCAATCTGTGTGATGATTATAAATTATAGATTCCTAAATTATTCAACTTGTGCAATTCAGAAGTTATTGTGGAGTGTTTAAGCTTTAATTTCTGAAATGCATAAAATGGTGTAGATAGGTACAAATATTATTATATAGGAATGTAATCAAGGTCTTATAATATAAAGGTCAATCAATTATATTAATATTTTTTAAAATGAGTCACAAGCAATGCTACATGTTTATAAGATAGCTTGGAACTCGAGTTCGTGTTGCCTTGTTGCATCACAACATAAGTTGCATGATGTATTGAAGTAACAATTGACATAAGCTTTGCCAAGCTTGCTCATGTACATCAAGTGATTGCTCAAAAGAAAGTGGATCTCTAACAGGGCTTAGATATTGGTGTTTTGCAACAAAAGAAAATGGTGGAAGGCAAAACTTAGAGTACAATCAAAGATGGTGTAATGAGTTGATGATAATATTGATTGAGCTTCGTATTAATTAGTACATGGGTATAAAAGAAGAGAATTGATATTGCTTAGTGGTTTTCTCAACTCAATAGTCTCTTTGGGTGACAAAGAGGCATAGTGACAACTATGGGTGGAGACATTGTCATCGTTGTAATTCATGCAAGGAGAGGGCATCGAGTGACATAAGAAATAGGGAGCATGTTAATCCCATGCTCTTATGTGGGTTTTTTTTTTTAATTTTTTTTTAACTAAGGTCCATAGGTATCCTATTTTATTGCATGTTGGAAGTCTATAGGAAGCATATTTTGTTATAGCTTAAACAAGTACTTGTACGTTTGAACAAAAGTTGTGATGTGCATTTAGCTTCACATATGCAACCGTTGTGACGATTTGTTAGGTTGTGAATTAAATAATATGGACCAATTTTGTTGTTGTACGATTAGGAGACCTCCCATAAAGTACTTGTACAACAATCACCACCAAATGTAATGTGGTTATGAATATTGATTTATATAGAGATGAACGACAATCGACATTGATAATTGTAGGTCAAGTGAGCTTTTTTGTATTATTGGGTAACTTTTAAAGATTGCATAACTAGTAGATAGAATTCTATTGATTAGGATACTCATTAAGATGGTTTAATCTTCATACAATTTGGAATTACTTGTTTTCTAGATGTTCTAGCATATTAGGGATGGTAAGTTGGAGACAGCTCTATTGCTATAGTGTTTTTAAAGCTGTTTCACCACCAATGATGAAGCTTTTGTTGAATGGTGTTGTGTTGAGTGTGTTTGATCGTTTGCATTGTGCAATGTTGTCATAATTGGATAGTCTTATGCATTCCATAAAAGCAAAGTTCAATGAGTCTCTCTTTGAATGGAATGGGCATTTGTTAGCAAGGTGATACTTTAGCTTTCTCAAATTATCAAGAAAATGTAACAAATTGTTGAGGATCTATCACATTAATATTATCACATTAATATGGATATTTTGAAAGGAATATTATTATTCTAGATGATATTATATTGGTTTTGTATAATGATTTTGCTTCTTAGCTTTTCCCAAGTGATTTATTATGAATTTTTCATGATTTATGAGTGACCAATATGTGCAAGCATTAACCTCTTATATATTTATGAATTGCAATATTGTGTTGTTTAAATTCCTTAATACGGTTCCATGTCGATGAGCATAAGTCATCCTCATTTTGATGAGATATTTGGCATTTTTGAATTGTAACAGAATTGAATTAGACATGTGAACCTTCCAACAAAGCTTGGCATTGTATGCATCCTTTAATTCATTTAGCTTCTTAACACCAAGACATTTTCTTTCAAAGAAATACTCAACTTAAGCCAATAGGCCCAATGATTTTTTAACTCTTGATCATTGTCTTTCCAAAGAAACTCATTCATGATTCTTTTAGTTGTGATTATGATCTTTTGAGGAGGTACATTCCAACTTAAAAATAAATATAATTAGATAGAATTCTTCGATATGAGCCTACCAGAGTTTTTTCTCGATTTGAAAGTCATTTTGAGCTTTTGTGAATTATCAAAATTAATAAGCATATATATATATATATATATATATATATATATATAATCGTATAAGTATGATATTTGATGTATTATTGCAAAAATATGAAAAATAAGGATTTTATATGTAAAATTAAATTAAAAGGATGATAGTTGAATATTCAAAAAATGATACTAATGAACAATAAATTCTCTATAATTAAAATTTGTTGTTCTTTGCGGCTACCTACCAGTGTGTCATTAGATTAAGACATTATGGTCATGAGGTGGCTAGTGACTAGTATGTCACATGGTTGATGTTGTCGTTATGAGGTGGCCAGTAACCAATGGGTCACAAGATTGAAATATTATCGTTGTGAGATAGCTAGTGGCCAATGGGTTGCACTATTGAGATTTGTCGTAAAGGCAGATGGTAGGAATATAAAAAGACTAAACAAGAGATTGCTAACATATTATTACATATTATGGTCGATGTCTTTTATTAGACTATATAGAATTGTTCTAAATTATTGTTTATTTCATATATCTATTTATTACTAGAGATGATCTGTTAAGTCAGTGATGATTGGTTTGGTTTTTATTTTAACATTAACATTTTAGCTATATTGAAATCCCAACAAAAAAAAAAAAAGATTACCTATAAAAATTGTATGAATAACTTAATTTATGTGAAAATCAGTTATAATATTATTAAGAAATTATGAAAATTATGAAATGTGATTGTTGATGATTTTATTTATTTACAATTTGATTCAGTTGTTTATCATTAATAGTTGTGGATATTAATTGTATGATTGTTATGTTGTGGATATAAATATTATATTGATATATTTTGTAAATTAAAAAAATAAAAAAATATAATGAAATTTTTGGCCTTTTAAATTCTGAAATTTGGGAGAATAAATTAAATTATATGGAAGAAAAAAGGGTCTTTAGATTTGTGATATCAAAGCAATTGAAGTTTTAAGGATTAATACTAATGACATTTTTTTGAATAGTTGAAATATTAATAAATGAAATATATGTAATTATATTTATTGCATATTCATATGATGTTTATAAACATTGCTTGAGTATTTCAATTATATATGTATAATATTTGTGATAAAGTATGTTCTAATAACGAATTTAATTTTTATGATTCAAGATGAAATTAAGGGATGCAAATTAGAGTGATGAGGTTGTTAGTATTAATAACAAAGGCAAAATCTCTCAATAACCTAGTGGGAAGAAAATATTTGTTGAATAAATTGGTTGAATTTTTATTATCAAAGAGAAGTGCAACCCTTACAAAGAAATCTAAGAAAAATTATGATATAGATAAGTTGGTTGAACAACTTTCTCAATTTTTAGATGTAATAGATCTTATATAGATAAAGGATTAGCTTGATAGTATTGGAACATTCTTCTATAACATGTTTTGTCTTATAAATAAGAGTTTTTTTAACAGCCCTTTTATTTTATTATATTACAATGTCTCTTGTATTTTGATAAAAGCTATAAGTTATTTTGTAAAGTTATTGTAAAACTTATATTTATTTATTTTTTTAATCGTCTTTATATTACACTCATTTGATTCTTTGTAGTTATTGGCTTGTTTGGGCCTTTTTACCCAATAGATCACCTTATAAAGGTATTTTCTTATCAATCATTTGATGAAAGATGGTTAGTTGAGTAATTTTGGTTTTTGAATTTAGGGTTTACATAGATTTGAGTTTGGATTGAATTATCTAAAATTATGATATTTTTTATTATAATATTTATAACACATCAAATTTTTAAAAGTAATTACGTGTTTTCATTAAAAATCACAATTCATTATTCTTGTGACTTAATTGTTACTACATGTGGTATCAAAGTTTGGTTATATCAAATAAAAAAATTATTATATTAAGATAGTATGACTTATAATATGATTGATGAATTAGCCACATTTGGAGAAGAGACTTTTTCACATTGCCTTGCATTATTTAAAGATTAATTTTATCTCTATGATGAGGATAATTTTACATTTAGTGGATCGAGATATTTAAGACATATTTGAACACTTATTCATGTTTCTTACAAAAGTTGCTAATTGTGAAGTGATTATCAAAATGATGAGGTGAGTTCCTCTTCCCAAAATAATTTTGAAGAGCAACATAAAAGTTTTTCTTAAATTTAGGAGATTAGTTAATAAATACAAGAAATTAAAAAACGACTAAGATTATGTGAGATATTAAATAAAAATAATACAAGATTTTTGCATGATTTAAAAAATTTAAGATATAGGCTTATTAGCTCCATTATTCAAAAATCCATGTTAACATTTGAATTAATCATCCATAAGGGCTATGAGGGGTTTGTTAACCAATAAGACCTTTTTGTGTGTAACATAACAATTGTCTCTTTTTGGTTGAGCTATGATCTTTCATTCTTAAAAAAATGTTAACAAACTTATAAATTTTGTGATAGATTAGACCTTTTATTTATAAGGAATGCTTTGGGATAGAAAAATATCCCACTCAAATGATTTGTGTGATTCTTGATGAGGTTATTAATTTTTCCACATCAATTTGATGCATCTATAACGTAAGCAAACCTCAAAAAATAAAGGTCAAACCTTGTTTGTGAAAATTACCTTTGCTTATTCTAGTTTTATTTGGGAGAAATTGTAAATTTACAATGATGATTTAAAATAAATCTTTCAAAATTTTTTTAAAAAAAAAAAGTTATGTGAGTGAAATTAAAATAATTAGCAAAAAATATGAAGTTTTAAATAATTTGATACTTTTGGGCTCAAAAATAAATAAACTCTTAACAAATTGATCTATTTTTTCTAACTTTTCTTACTTTTTTAAACCTTATTATCAACTTCTTTTTTTTAAACTTCAAATTCACAAAATGTCTCAAGACTAAATAGGGACAATATTTATATTTGAATTTTGTTATCTTTTAAATTACTGCTATACAACTTATTGGAAAGAGAACTTGCAAATCAATGATTGGTAACTTGCTTGACCTAGCATTCCCATTTCACTCCAATGGCTTTCTTTTGTAGAAAAATTAGACTACCTATCATGTATAGTTTTTAGTAATGACAAGATTCTCTTCTTAAAAGCTTAAATGTATATTTTAAATAATAAGTTTCACATAACAATTAATCATATTAACTTCTCAACAAAGAAGTCATCATTTGATTTGTAAACAAAAGAAATTTATGAAGTTACAAGATATGTTATATATGTGTAACATTTGATACTAAATAGATTTAAATTAAAAGCTAAAGAGTGATATTGGTGGAAGAATGTCTTGATAAATACTAGATCAAAGTTTCTAACTAAATGAGTTTTTCTGCTACGAAACCACAAAGGGAAGTTTTGAAAACATAGCCCTTCATTTTGGTAACAAGAAATCTCGAACGTTTGATAATCCTCTGGCTCTGGCCTCTAGCTTCTACAAGTCTTTGTAATTGTTAGCTAAAATTAAAGAGGACTTAGCCAAATTTAGATAGAGAATTATGGAATTATTTGGTGGTTTATTATTTATTAAATAAGAACATTTATCGTTGTTTCAACCCTATTTTGAAAGGCCATCATATACATTAAACTCAAAGCCTTCATTGGTTGCATCCTTCTTGAAGGATTCCTTTTACTTGGATGTTTATATGATTTTGTTTTGGCTTTCTAACTTGATGAGTCACAAATTTTAGGACTTGCAAAGCTTTTTTAGTTTAGTATCATAAACTATAAGACTATAAGTAATTTGTTCCTCATACTTGCTTTGAATTGGTATTAAGTGCCTAAATTCTCTTGACAAAGATAACATGATTTGCATCTTATCTTCATTAGTGTTTTGTTTCTCCTCTTATTTCACATTATTTGGTACATGTTCTTCATTTGTTTAGCTTATTTTTGACACATGAATCCAAATTCCTTCATGATGATTTGGTTACCTTATGGCTACTATTGTTATCATAATATTGAATGGAGTTTACATCATTTTAGAACTTCATTTTGGCTTACTTGCTTTAGAACAATTAGTCTATATGAAATCATAATAAATTCTTTTTCTTTGATTAGATTAACTTCTGTAGATGTCAAATCATGGTTTTCTTAAAAATATGCCTAGAAAAAAGTTTGGGAGTCTCTCTTTATAAGTGCCATGTTGAATGTTTATTTAAAGATAAATGACTTAAAATTTGATTTATAAAGAGATATACATTGTTGTAAGATTATATATCATTGCAATCATTTACACCTAATAGCTTCTATAAAACACAATAAATAAATCCTCTTCCACTAGAAATAAGAAGGTTTAGAGGCTTGACAACTAAAGAAATTAACCAAATTCAACAAAGAATATCAAACTAATAGTCAGGAAAGATGAACAAGAAGTTAAAGAAGAAGAAGATGAGATGCCTATGAAGATATTTACAAAAAGAATGGCTTCAAAGAAAGAAGCAACAAAAGAGATTGAAATTTTTTAAGAGATACCTCTTCCTTAAGCACTTACATTAAGGAGAAGTGGTCTAAATCCAAGGGACCCTCACAATTGGAAATTATGAACATGGTTTGAAAGAATCGAGCTTCTTCAATAAGGATGGAATTATTGATGGTAGAGGTAAAGATCCTATATTGAATGTCTTCAACTTAGCTCATTTTGTGAGATATCCTTCTAGGGTGAAGTTTACTTTTGTTGACATAAGAGAAAGTATACTGTAAACAATAAACCTTATTCATTTACATTTACAACCTTTAAGTACAGTTTCTTTCCTTTGTAAGCTTGTGCCATTCCTGGATCTTAAGCTGGATGATACAAGATGCTTTCAAAAGAAGTATTGCCAAACTATTAGGTAGAAAGGAAGACTTCCATAAGAAAAATCCAAGGCTTGGGACTAAACTCATGATAAAGGAAGATGAAATAAAAAATAAATAAATGTTTTTTAAGAGACTCTAAAGAAGCCAAATTAAAGAAGGAAAATATAAGAAAAAATCAGGCATAATTTAAAAAATTAAAGAAAACTTGTGACCACCTCTTTTTAGGGAAGGAGAGAGAGGTAACTTTGATGGGAGGAAAATTGAAAAAAAAATTAAGTAAAACTTTCTAGGGTTGCCCAAAGTCTTCTCTTCGGTACAAGAGAAGAGAAGCTTTAGAATCTGAAATGCAAATGAAGAAAACAAGCCCTTTTGACATTTTGGCAATCACCGTTTAGTTAATTTAGGGTTGAAAGGAGGCCTAGCTAGAGGAAGAGAAAAAAAATTTATGTTTGAGAGAAGTGAAATATAAAATTCAAGAAGAAAAAAGATACAACATGATGTATGAATTATACATATGAATGACATTATCCCATTATTACACAACATGATTTCTTGTTTATGAGTTGCAAATGTCCTAACTTTTGGAATTTGATATTTAGTGTCAATTCATGGGATTTAAAGTATATTTATAATCAAAGGCATAATAATAATTTGATATCTCAGATTGCCACAAATGTTAATGTGTTCTTAAGAGAACTATATTTTTTTGTTCATTAAAAATAACCAAAAGTATTTATCCTAATGGTGCAATGGGTGTTGGACATCAGACGACAAGCATTGGATATAGAGCATTGGGACTCTTCCCTTCCTTCCTATTTGGTCCAGTGATGGGTATTAGACGATAGGTAAAATGAAACATGGGAGGCATACAAAGATTAGTTTAGAATAATCAGACAAATCATAAGAAATTGATAGTGATGGATTTAGTGACTAATCACAACATGAATATTCCACACGAGTATGTTCACAACCTAATATTTAGTACTTAGACATTTGTGTTATGTGGTTGTGTATAATATTAGGTATCGCAAAAATCCCTTCCCTCAATTGCTCATTTTTTGAGGTATTGAATGGTCCAATTAAGCGATCTCTGATCCAGATTAAGTCACCATCCACTTGTATATGGTAATCAAAAATTATTTTTAAAGATGACAAAATCAAGCAAATGACTAACTCATTCAAACTAGCATTGATAAGGAAATTCTCATATAGGAGACCTAATATGGAATCCATTAAAAAAGTATTCAACACAATTAGCTTTCAGAGTCAGGTTAAAAACAGATCTTTGGATAGAAAGCATGCTCTATTTAGAATCAATAAAAAAGAATACTTTATCCATTGTTGGCTTCACAATTCATGAAATATAGCTAACTTCTAAATACAAGTTTTTAAATAGCAACTAGAATTTTATCTTAATATAGAACTATTTTTTGCCCTTGTCTAGAAATTCATCTATTCAATAAAATAGCTTTATATGCAACTTTACTAAATAACATTTAGCTCAAATAGTTGATAGATAGAATCAACATTCAATTCACAAAAGTTACCATTCTTTTTCGATAAAAATCAAAGTCTCATGCTAACTTAATTTCCCATGTCACTTTCTTAACAAATTTTACCTCAATTGATCATGCAATAGAAATATTTTTTTCTTTTCTTTTATTATCTTTGTTGCTCTTTCTATTCTTTTTAATTTTTTTCTTTTTTGAGCATACTATTTTAATTTATTCATATTACATGATTATTGCTCAACAATATATAATAATTACAAAACTTCTTTTTATACAGCATTACGTTTAACATAATTCTGAAGGGTGTACAATCTAAGCAATGATGCCAAGAGAGCAATGTAGATGACACATTTAGTCTATTGTAATCTTGTTTATATTTTATGCTTACCAATGTATACTATTGTCATAAAATATATAAGTTTCTTATGTAGCATGCTAACTAATCTTTATGAAATTTTCATGTTGATGTGATAACTTTCATTTTTAGATCAAATAACAAAAGCAAGGAGAAAGGATCACACTCTAGGAGGATGGTTACCATTGAGCTAAAAAAATTGTTAACTATTGACTAAGGTCCAAGGTAACCACTTCACATGTTTGCATTTTAGTCTACCAACATGGCTACTTAAAGAAGTTGCTTATAAAAACTTCCAACTTACTAATCCATGTGACATAAAACTTTGTTTGAAAGACTAAGACAAAATATGCACTTGATTCAATAACAAATAAAAACAAGACTTTGCATCACAAGTTCTTTGTGCTTAGCATGGGCATCAGTTATGAAAAAAAACATCTTAGGAAGTTAGCAGACATATAATTGTTCTATAACCTATCATATGATACATATTCAATTAAGTAAATAAGAATAAAATTCAATGAGCACTATGTTAAATAATTTTCAACATATATTAAGTATAAGTGAGAATCATTTAATCTATTATTGTAAGTTAAGTATAATATTAAAAACTTAATAAATAATTAATGTAATATAACTCATAAATTTAAACCTTTAAGTTATTAGATATATATATACATGTATGTTAAATCCAACTTGAGATACTATTTAATAAAGTTCGTCTTAACAAATATTAAAATTGATGGTTTGGTTGAGATTTAAGTGATTCATATACTTTATGACTCCCATGAGTCCATGATAATCTTTACTATGGTCGAGTAGAATTTTAATTAACTCATAATAATTAAGTAACTTTTGATATGCATGATATTTGATCGCATTGATAAAGCTTCCAAGTAGCTACATAGGATTAATTCAAGTGATTGAAGCATGAATCTATGGTTTGGTCACCAATGGTGAATTATTTGGTGTAATCCATAAGTAGTGTATCACTTGACTTAATTAGTTGAAAATTTTATGAGTCAAAGGAGAAAGTGACAAACAACATGGATGTGTCTCATTTCAATGAGAGATTTATTAAATACAAGTAAGAATGATTTAGTCTCATATTATGAGTTGAATATAATATTAAAATTTTAATATATAATTAACATGAACTATACTCAAAAGCTTGAGCTTTTGAATAATTGAGAGTTCACATAGGTGTTGGACCCAACTTGAGCTTCTATTAAGTATCTCTTTTAAAAATGTGCTATTATATTTTAAATGATACATTATTTGATATTATATTAGATTTTCCAAATATTAATTAAATTAAATATGACATTTATTTTAAGAATTTGACCCTAATTAGAAGGAAAAGCTTAGAACTTGTATCCATGGGATATAACTTAAACAAAAAAAATGTCCTATTAATCATAAAATTTAAACACAAATGTCATTCCAAATTACCATGGTGTACCAAATGCTCTCAATAGACTAGTTGTGATGGGAGCAAGAACCACACTATATATGGCTACTTCCACTTCTTGAAAGAAAGTAATCCACAAAAAAAAGAGGTGATCAAGTCAAGCAATTATCAAGGCGAACAAAAAGTTGTAAATTAGAAACATCTTTCTACGTATTGATAAAAGAGACTCATAAAAATAAACTAAACAAGACATTTTATTCGTAATAGTCATGGTTATTACAATGTAGTAGTTAAAGGGACCCTTCTCCCATGTTTTCTTGCTTGTACTTTATGTCAATTTTTATGATGATGGCAAACATCCGATTTTGAAAGATATAAAACCTCTCTATAGTTCATACTTGAGAATACTACTTATAACTAGGAATATAGTTAGATGGCAACAAGAATGGATGCATTTGGAGAAGATAAAGAAACAGAACTTGGCAAATAGAATTTCAGAAGCAATTTTTCTAACTAAATTTGCAGGTCCACAGACCCAATGGTGTCGTTGATGCCGATCAACCTCTTAAGTACTTGGTAATTCACTTCTAACCCAAGTGAAAGTTAAAACAACATAACAATTGATAGAGGTTTTTTTTTTTTTTTTTTGTTTCTTTTCAAATTTTAATTGCCTATGTATCATGCAATGTAATAAGCACAAAAAAGTTGCGTGTAATTAAAAAAATCTCAAAGGCATACCTTGAGCTCACTTATATACAAGAACACTAGATCCACGTCCTCTACAGTAGTTATATCTTTCCATCCTTTAGCTTCAAGAACAGCAAAGATCTGCCAAACACCAACAGTGCCTATGAGTGATTATTGATGAACCTTATGCTCCACTTCGAAATGGTAATTTAAAGGCATTCCTTGTAACCCTTTCATAGAGCACTCATCAGCATCATTCAATTGAATTCTGGGTTTTAAGTGGCAAAAATCTATATACTTAGGAAAGGTTGAAATGAAATTTTAATTCCGTTGCAGCACAATATGAAGAGAGGAAATGTACCTCAAATAGATTGGGAACCAAGTGGGAACAGATCCCTCTTTCTTGTCCTTCTGGACCAGTGCAAGAATAAGACTTGATCAGAAAAACATAGAAAAAATTCATTTGAAAGTAATAAAAGATATAATTACCAAATTGAAAACAAGCCTGAACCAATGGAAGCTCCAGATTATGGACAAGAAATGGGATTGATTGCATCAAAAATTGCAACATAATCACAGGTCTTCACATCATTTATCTTCATGGCCTCCCTGAGAGCTCCAGCTTTATACCACTTTCTATTCTCTCTTGAAATGTATGGAATGTTCATTCCATATTAACACTTTTTGCATTCCGTTTGCATTATGCTCTGCAGAAAAAATTGGGAAGTTCTAATTCATTTTTTTATTATAATTGGTATGTCATCTTCCGAATAAAATGATATCAAGGGTTAGTGTTCAAATGATCAAAACTTAGTTTTTTAGTTGGTTGAATCATCAAGAACTTGTATTAGTAGGCGTTTGCAGGGACATGTCAGTGTGCAAAAAACCAGCAATATTTGGAAACTAAAGCAACGTTTAGACCATAAGATAAATTTCAGCATTCTCATGGATTTATGCTTAAGAGGAATATGATTGGTAGGAGGGAAATGCAAAAAATGAAAACTAAATAAATAATGATACCAAAATAAAAATTGAGTAAAATGAAAACTTTTATTACAGTTGGTTTGAACAAAAAATACCAGGAAATTAATTGTATCATAAAATTTTGATTTCACAATTACATAATAATATTTTAGAGTCTAAAAATTATCTAAAAGTCCTTTAAAATATGATACAATATGTTAAACAAAATTATTAAAAAAACTTTTAAAAATAAATTACAGAAAATTATTCACAGATTTATTCAAATCATAACAAAATAAAATTTATGACAAGCAATCACTTTAATTTCTCTTACTCCAAATCAAAAAAAAAAACCAAAAGAAATAAAAAAAGGCTAAAAGTTGTATACTATGGAAATGGGAGATAGAAATAAACAAGAAATTGAGTAGCAATAACATGCAATATAGTAGTTAAAATATGAGGTAAATGGCTAAATTTTACCCATATATTAGCCAAAGATAAAAAAAATTAAAAGATCACTCAAATCATATGCTTAAGTGAACTTGATATCATCCAAATTAAATCTATTTGATAGTACCAACTAGTAAAAGAAAAAGAGAAGAAAATTATTGTAGAGAGCTCAGGAAGGACAAAGAAAACAAATTTTCAATAAATTTTGTACCTCCTGCTCATTGAACAAGAGAATCAAGATGAGGACCATGGGTATAGGATAGAAGCCGTAGCTCCGAATCAACATCATTATTAGCAAGAAGTGCAAGGAGCTACCATTTGTAGGTGTCATCTGACCTGCAAGTGTAAAGAAATTTGGTATAGATTATAACGATAGGAATTGATAGATTCTCCATGCCCATCATCGTCTACATGGTAAGACAAAGCCACACCATAACTCTCATCATCAACAACACCATTGGCATTCTTGCCCACATCCAAATCTTTCTACTCTTGCCATTCGCTACTAATTACAACACTACAAGAGCAAGAGCTAACCCAACCAACCACACCTATACATGAAAATAGAGCTTCTCTTTACCACAATAGCATAGCCTACCCCTATAAGAGCATGTGCACCAATATGTGTGAGTATTTGTACACAAGATGATCTTGTCAACAAATTAGTATACACATTCACAACTCAAATATAGATAATTGAACATTTGCGCACACACATATGGAGAAGGGATTATTTTAAACCTTGTAAATAATTAACAAGATCCATGGTTCCTTGTGTTGGACCTCATAACACCCAATGGTAATACGATTAACAAAAAACCCATATTATTCAAGTCAAGTACAACATCTACATAATTTCAAAACCTTCGTATAGTATGATAATTTCTACTATCAAGTACGATTAGTTAAGAACACTTATACACATACCATGCAAAAAATAACTTGAAATCTTTGTATAGTCTGATGATATTATAACAAAAAGTACGAAAAGAAAAATATATATGCATCATACAATACAATCCACCTATTGTATAGTACAAACATATCAAAAGTCATGAAACTATTAGTTCAATAAGCCTTACAAAATTAGCAGTTGCAAAAGACAACTTTCTTTAGAAGATTCAGAGGATGTCATAGTATAAGTAAATCTCTTCAAACAAAGAAAAGTAAATAATGAAAATAAGAAGAAATTTGTAAGCTTTGAGAACAATTTGCTACAATAACTTATGCAATCTCCAAGTGACCATCTTGCTAAGGGAGAAAAAGACTTCCTTTTAACACCTTTTCAATTAAGGGAAATAGAATCTCAAACCAAATCTCATTCAGCATTTTACATCATAAGATTATAGATTAATTGGTATCTCTATTTTGATAATTTATTAGATTGTTTGTTCTTTTATTTATATGTTTGGTTCACAATCAAATTACCTTGTGTTTAAGTTCAATTCTTTAAAGTTAGTAGTTCTTCGCATAGCTCCTGACTGTTTAATGTGGAGAGGTTTGACCGAGCTCCCGACCATTTAACATGGAGCAAATTTGGGTTGTGGACAATCCCTGAAAAACCTTAGGTTATAATTAGGTCACTTTAGTCTGCTACAACAAATAAGTATTTTTTAATTTAGCTGTTGTGGGTGGATATAAACTTGAAGATAAACTAAACTACCTAAAAATCTCTTTTGTTTCCTTAGCTATCTTGTCATTTACTCTTTGCTTCATTTGCTTACTTTATTGCAACATCGAGAAGATATTTAATTTAATAATATTGCTATACCTTGAGAAATTTGAACAAGGGGTATGATACACTCAAAGCAAATTAAAAATGTTTTACTTGATTTTGAGTTTGCAAAAACGATTTTCTTTAAACCATGCATCACCAATTCCCTCCTTTTCGATATGCCTCTTACCCAACACTTGAACTGATCAATAGAAGTTTCCTCTCTCCCTCCTTCCTATCTATATTTCTACGAGTGAAAAATTATTGGAAAAAGAAAAACTTCACATAATAAGGACAAGCTACTTACAATATGTATGCATATACCAAAATTAAGTCTAAACATAGACACATCTATGTAGAAAAAATTGTACCACATTAACTTATCATAAACTCCTATTATCCTCTCCTGAACCAAGATGTCATATCAATAATGTTTTTACAATATTGATAACATATTAACTACAATTTTATTAGTTGAAAACTTTTCATTGATATTTCGAAATATCTATACAACAAAAGTGAACAAGCCCAATGCATTAATACAATGCATGTGTCAATAGATTTGTATATTTTATGATGTCAACCAACCCCTTCTGTTACTACAGCATGTCACAACCTGAAATAGACAAGCTTCGCAACACTTTGGTTATATGGATATATTTTATTCACACATTTAGGAAAGCCTAAACAATGTCAACTTTAGCATATGCCTATCATTTTACTTCCAACTATGAATGTATTCGTTCAATAACTAATATAAAATTGCCTATGAGAGATCTAATGAATTACCTACCATCTAAGATTTTGCAAGTCTTTATTAAGCAACGTTAGAAACAATAAAATGCATGATATATCTTTGACATCATGTAATTGCCAAGACCATATATTGCATTTTACTTTTGTCAAAACTCCTAATATATCAATACCAATATACTCATATATTAAAGAGTTCAACTATCCAGTGATTACATACGACTAATTGCAGTGCATTTATTTCCTTAGATAACAACAAACTAACAAAATCATCGAAAGGATTTAAAATAAAACACCATTATAATATTTAAATCCAGAGATTCACCATTAATGTAGGGTTTTTTGTATTAGCCACTATTGATAGTTCAATAAGTATACGAGTGATTAAGAAAGCTAATGAGTGCGGAGACCCCATCACAATCACTACACTTATCTGGATCAAATTGAGACTAATAGGAAGGCTAAATGACATCATTTGTGGCTTTATCATGAACATCCATGTCAACCACTATTTGTAGATTCTAATCGTAAGAATATTTAGACGATACAGAGATCCAATTTTTTAGTCCAATAAAATAACAAATCTACATTAGATTTTAAACAATATACTACATCCCATTATTGACAATCCATAAGACACTTGAGATGATCAAGGAGCCAACTACTGTCACTAGAAGCCTCACAATCACTCCACCTTGGAAGGTGCACCTACTTATAGACAAGATCGAGACTACCAAGAAGGCTACATGTCATCATCTATAGTTTTATCAGGAATGCTCATGTGAACAACCACCACTCACAAGTTGTACCTTCATTTGCAAAGGCCTCTCCAAAATAGTATGGCCATCATGACTAACACTTAAGATGCCATGCATAACATGCAGGCCTTCCTGAGGTAGCAAAACACTATAAAGCATGATGACATCATTGGATTGGATGGGGTATGAACTTTGACAAGCTGGCAACAATGATTGATGGTTAGGACAATCAAAGGTATCACAGATTAGTAGGTGGCACGGAAGAGACAACAACAACATTGACGAGCTCGATATCAATGGTTGTGGCGATAATACAAGATAACAAGAGAGAAAGAGTCAAGAATTAATGGGAAAGGTGAGGGCACTATTGTGAGACGGGTGATTAAGTAAAATTATACTATTTAATAGAATACTTTAGGTTTTTAAGGCATAACCAATCCAATTCAATTGAATTAGATTGGTTCAATTTTTTTATAACAATTACAAATCTTCACCCTTTTTTGTTTAATTAGCTTAGACTTGCTAGAAATGCAAGTATCTAATGCCTTACTAAACCTAAAAATAACTTGAGTTTCCCCCCCTGACCCAATTATTCTATAATTCAATTAAATTAGATTTGTCTAATGCACTATTGGAGGATATTTTAGGCTATCTCAATTATTCTATATTTCTTTCTTTTTTCTCTACTTTACAAGTATGTTGTGATAATGGTGAGGCAGGTTTTACTGTTTTACTGTGTTTGTGATTGAACAAAAAAGGTATGAAAACATGATTGAATCACCATGAGCTAACATGGTCAACATGGCATGTAGCTTAAAATATCTTTGATTTGTATTAACATAGATTTTGTAAGGTATAAACTTGATTAAAAAAAAGAAAATCCTACTTTTTATTATGAAAATTGGCCAAAATAATTTCATACAATCTTGTAATTCCACATCCTACAACACAATATTTATCTACTTCTTACCATCAAGCCACCTTAATTTCATTAAATACTTTAACGCTTGCTTCTACTCCATTTAAATATGAAGCTCATCTCCATATGCATACCATGTAAACTGACCTACATCAAAACAAATCAAATTTATAAAATCTCCCATTCAATAAATTTTCTTATATATTAATTTGAAAGATGCAAATTTCTGCAATGTCTTAAGAATGCCATTAAAAGGCAATATAGAAATGATAATACACTAAAAAACCTTCAATCAAACTTCTGTAATCATTCATAAGAATGGTAAGTTAAATCTTTTGTCTTTACTTACATGGGCAGCTTCAAAGGTGCACTAGAAATCTCATATATTTTTATACCTAGGTCCTTATTAGTTTTTAACTTAATAAACTATCGAAATATCTAGATATAAAAAAGAAACTTATCACATATGGTATGCAAGTTTCCAAGAACCAAAGTTTTTCATACCTCCTCTAAGAAAAAAAATACAACATTTCTGAAGGTATAAGTATGTGAAATTGGGAAAAATCAGAAACAGGTTGATAATAAGATTCCAAGTTTGGAACATACTCACACTTCAAACATATCTGCATTTGATTCAACCTTTTGCAATTTTAAACTTTACTCTTTTGCCATTTTGAATGAGTCCCTATCCCAATTTATGGTTGCCTTCAAAATCATAACTCAAACCTAACAAGCATGATGACCTGAAACAGAAGGCCCATTAGAATCCTTGGATAGTAGACGAAAGATGGAGGGAAACAAAAAGCAATGAATGAAAGAGGAAAAAAAAAAGACTACATACTTGCAGGTAAGAGTAAAAATATACGCATATTTATCTTAAGGAGGCACCACAATAAGTTAACTAATTCTCCTCAGAAGCTCTGTTTTATTTGCTTTTCCCCCTCCATCTTCCTTTACAAAGAGGGCACACCCAGCCTCCTTCATAACACCAGTATCATCCATCAGTGCACGCATCTTTTCGACACTATCCCAATCCCCTGAGGAAGCATAAATGTTGGAGAGCAGGACATAGTTGCCACTCACGCTTGCATCGCTAGCCATGCAAAGCAGCTTACTGTTGACAAGTTCACCCATCTCCAAGTTTCCATGGATCCTACAGGCACCCAACAATGCCCTCCAAACTACAGCATTGGGTTCCAATGGGTAGCTGCTACTCATCTCCTCGGCCAACCTCAATGCCTCCTTCAGGCGCCCTGCACGGCCAAGCATGTCTACCATGCAACCATAGTGCTTAACATTAGGTTTCATTCCATAACAATCCCTCATTAAAGAGAAGTAAGCCCGGCCCTCGTCTACCATGCCACTATGACTACAAGCGACGAGAACACTCATGAAGGTTATTCCATCCGGTCTCACCCCAACTATCCTTCTCATTTTCTCAAAAAGCTTGACGGCCTCCTTCGCATCTCCATGGAGGGCAAGCCCTCCAATTATGGAGTTCCAAGTGGAGACGTCCGTCTCTCTCATCTCCTGGAAGACACCAATGGCGCCCTCTATGCTCCCGCATTTGGCGTACATATCAATCAGTGCATTTCCCAAAACTACGCTGGGTGAAGACCCGGCCGCAGAAGCCGCCCTGAGGGCGAAGTGTATTCGACAACCGACGTCTATTGAACCAGAATCGGCGCAGGCGGAGATGAGACATAGAACAGTGACCTCGTCAGGCCGCTGCCCTTCCTGCAACATCTCATCGAATAACTCCATTGCCCGGGTTGGGTTGCCACTGCGCACATAGCCAGAGATCATAGCATTCCACGAGACGGTGTCTCTGCTTGGCACTCGATTGAACAAATCCCGTGCAGAACCCATCTGACCCTGCTTACAATAGCCGGTGATCATGACGTTCCAACTAATCAGATCCTTGCTAGGCATTTTGTCAAATAGTCGGCGGGCGTCTTCCAGTTGGCCGCATCCAGCAAGCCCAGAGATCATAGAAGACCAGGCAACAACATCTGCACTAGCATCCGGAGTAGCAAAGAGGGCAAAGGCCGCATTGCGATCGCCGCAGCAAGCATGCAAATGAATAAGAGCATTACGCACGAAGGCGTCATCATCGAGACCTAGCTTAACGGCCTTAGAATGTACCTGGCATCCCGTCGAGGGGGAGGACAGCATCGTGCAGGCCCGAAGAACAAAAGGTATAGCGAGGCGGTGGAGCATAGTGCCGCTGCGTTCCATACGGACGCAGAGGGAGATTGCCATTGCTGGATCGATTGTGTGGGCAGCGCCGCGAATGATGGTGTTCCACATGAAGGGGTCGGGATGAGGTATGTGGTCGAATATCTGGCAGGCATAACTCATCGCACCTCGGAGGGAGACGGCAGCAGCGAAAATGAGCTCGCGAAGGGCTGAAGGATCTGTAAGGAATCCCCGCACCATCATGAGGCCGTGTATCTGCTTAAGAGTGCGCAGGCTTCGACACATCTGCCATATTCCTTGCCGACGCCGACCTGTGCCCGATTTCCTCAGCATTCCTTCCAACAGCGAAGCTAAATTGCATCATGCATCAGAGCAAACGACGCCATTTAATAGCAATTCTGGTTCAAACAATTAGCAAGTTTATTCTA
The DNA here is from genome assembly GCA_023846275.1 of Vanilla planifolia. Taxonomy (NCBI): domain Eukaryota; kingdom Viridiplantae; phylum Streptophyta; class Magnoliopsida; order Asparagales; family Orchidaceae; genus Vanilla; species Vanilla planifolia. The sequence continues at coordinate 58,450,047 of CM043865.1, forward strand.
GAAATTTGTCTTTGCATTTTATAGCTTGGTAATATCAAGTATTTTCTGTAAAATAAAATAGAAATAACAGAGAAAATAATTTATAACTTCAATTATTTTAAAATAGCTTTTAAAATTTAGAAATAATTCAAATATTGTTCTTCTAAATAAGAGACATTTTAATAAATTATTTCATGAAACGGTATCAACAAAATCAATAACATCACATGGCTTGAGTTGGAATCAATTCGGAAGCATACTTGAGATTTTTTCTGCATAATTTTCTAGTTAATTTTAAAAATAAATATTTCTAGATTAAATTTACTTTGATGTTCTAGTAATTTAAAGTTTTCAAGATCATATGCTTCAATTCCAAATAATTTCAAAAATTTTAATTTTAGGACAAAGTCAAACTTGTTATTTACAATTTAAGTAAAACAATTAGAAATATTTCAAAAACTAGATTTAAAAATTTTTAAAAATCTAAATTTTATGTTATATCTTTAATCATTGTATCACTTATTTAATTATAATAAAATCATTGTGTTATAATTATTAATATTTTTTTAAATATTATTTTGATATTTTGTATCTCAAATATATATAAAGTATTCATATAAAAAGTTTGATCAATTGACTCAAGAAATTTAATCGATACGTTTGGGTGATTAATTATAATTAGTACAAAGAAAATATATGTTTGAACATTACTTAAAAAAGATTATTATTAAGTCATTTTTATTATAATAAAATATTAAAATCTATAACAATTTTTTAAGACACTTTAGTTTTAGGTGAGAATTGAGTAAATGTACTTAATTTTTTTTCGAACTCATATTTTTAATAATATGATTTATTTTAAGGCATGCTTATCACTTTGATTGTCTCTAAACATATTTTATACCTTAGAATATTGTATTATTTATATGTTGCATCATTCATCATTAGTGAATCAAGATATAATTAAAAAGGAATGAAATTTAAGTAAAAATGAAAAACATATGCCAAACATACATCTGATTAGTTAATCCTTGGAACGTACAGAGTGTCATCTTGGGAAATTAGTAGTATAAGTAGGTTGGCATACCAATTAAACATATATGATATCCTTATCATACAAATACTTTAATATTTTCTCAAGATGTCTCTATTGAGGTTTAGATTTATTGAATTTCTTACAACATATCCCCTTTTGTATTTATATAACTTATTCTTTTAAAGGATAAGACTAAGTAAAATATTTATTGTAATATCATATAAGTATAATATCACTTGCATGTCTATATAATAGCATATCACTTATTTAGACCTTTAAAAAATTATTCTATTCATACCTAAACAATGTTATATAACACAAAAAAGATTTTTTCTTAAATTAAAAAAGTATATAATATCATATTTTCATGATTTGTAGATAATACAAGTATTATCAATTCAATATTTTGATAACTAAGAAATTGTATAGTATCATACTTGTATAATTTATAAATCATACAAATAATATTAGTACAATATTTTGATAACTAAAAAATTATATAATATTATACTAATATAATTTGTGGATTGTATAAATACCATCAACTGAGAATATGAAATTGCATAACATTCAGTAAATAAACACTTATTATACATTTCTTTCAAAAAGAATAGATTTTATCCCTGCTTGTATTAACATATGGTAAGTTGTATACCAACATATTGTACATTAGTAAGAATATAATTTTCTCAGTTGAAATGCATTCCTTTTCCACCAAGAATTGACCACGTCCTCAAAAGAATGACATTATGGTTTCATAAGGTTTTCTAGACATCAAAACATTACTCAAATGACACTTAAGGGAACAAAATCAATTCCAATGTACAATTTCCATGCTTTTGCCTCAAATCACTCTTCCTCTTAGTATCGCACCACTATAGCACTTCTTCTTTCCTTTGCTCTCCCTTTTTTCTCTTTTATTATTTTCTTCTCTCTCCTTATGCTACTCTTCTCTCTCTTCACTTCCTAAAGCTTGAACAAACTCTCTCATAAATAACTCAATAAAAAATAGGATAAGCTCAACTTCTTATATAAATATAATATATATATATAATCATCATTTTTATTCTTTAATTCATAATAAATCTAATTGCATTTCAAAAATTACAACTCAAAGATCAACAAATTCTATTTAATGAACTCTTCTTAATGATATACTTTCACATTTAAGATAATTTTAAAAATTTATGTTTTTGAGAGAATATACAATACATTATTCCATTTTGGTCATATAACATAAGCTTTATTTTATCATGCAATGACCAATTACATTGTTACATAATTACATCTTAAGAAAGTCACAATATCATACTTATATATTGTATTGTACAAGACTTCTCGAGTTCAACTATTTATTTGAACACTTAGCTCTCAAATGAATCATATTTGCACAATACCCTAGTAGCTATTGTATAAACATTTTTTCTTATAATTTTGAATTATTATGATAAGCCCTATAAAAGTTTGTAAAAGCATGAAATGAAACATGGATATATGTGTCACAATATTTTTAATATAAGTTTCTTCTATAAAAGTTAAGATTTGCTTTAAACTTTACTCCATTGTGAAAATCGAGCCAAACTTTACCCAATCATCTTTCTTGCCAATCTTAATCACACCACTCAAAACACATATTAGTAAATAAAAATATATATTTTTATTATTATCAAATTATCACATAAGAATATAAAGATAACAACAAAAATACACAATATAGTTTAATACTTAATTTAAGCCATAATTTTAAAATCTCTTTTCTCACCATCTTAAAAAAAATTCTCTTCAATCACTATTTTAATAAATATTTTTAGAACAATTTATTTTCTTACAAAAAATATATTTTTGAAAATCTCTTATTCAAACTTCTTATTAGACAAACCATACGTCAATAAAGCCTAAACATAGTTTGGAGACACTATCAAGGAAAATGTGTTTTAGTTGTCGACAATAAATCTCATAGGAAAATGTATCTTTATGCATCTAATTTATTTAAAAAATCACACTTTTGTCATTGGTTTTTTTTTTTTTTTTTTTTTTTTTTTTGATATTCAAACTTTTGTCATAGTTGACCAAACATTATAGTATTCATATGTTAAGCAAATGTAACATCCCAAAGTAGGGGCAAGCAAAAAGATCCACAAAAAAAGGAGATAAAAACACCAAACTTTTTCATGCTTTAATGAAAGAAAAAAGATCAAAGCTCAATAGAATTTTTCCATTCCCTATTCTCTAAAAAAGAAATAACAAGAAAAGAAGAAATTTTAAGTTCATCCCACATAATTTCAAAAACAAATAATAATTATTTGTTAAAAGAAATAAATGTAGAAGAAATAAACCAAGAGATATTCCAACTTGACAATGAAAACTTCATCTAAAATTTTTCTGTTAATTACTTCTATCAACTCTTTCATAATTAGAATATTATCTAAAATTTTTCTTTTGTTCTGAAGAAATGATTGTTAGAAGCATTGTAACAATTTATTGGTTAAAAATTTGCAAAGAAACTTGATCTCAAAATTATACACACTTAAAAGATTTCTATTCTTGAAATCTTATTAGGTTGTTATAGCTGAACCAAACCTAACACAACCTTGAAATCATTACATTCAACCTTCCAGTTGTTATCCAATCTTCCTTATCTTGAATTCTCTTGGTAAATCCAGCAGACAACAATCTTGAAAATTTTAAGATAAGCCAGGCATTTGTATTGAATTTTATTTTCAATACAAACAGTTCGAATTCAATCCAGGCTCTTTATGAATTTTGAACTTTATTTTCAATATTAACTTCAGATAAAACACCCCCAAACCTATTTTAACTTAAACAAGACTTAATGCATGCTGCAGGTTTCAATTCATGTATCACTTTGTGCTAAACTTCTAAGCAATTTTGTTAATAGTTCTCTTAGCTCATACTAGGATTGGAAACTCTAGCAATTTAATCCAGATTGGCTTAGATAACCATTTCTTCACCATAGAAGGTATAACCATTATTCACCACACTTAAAAACTAATCTCCATAAATGATTATAAACAGTCAATATTGTAAATTTTAAGATAAGACAGGCATTTGCATTGAATTTTATTTTCAATACAAACAGTTGGAATTCAATCCCGGGTCTCTTATGAATTTTGAACTTTATTTTCGATATTAACTTCAGATGAAACAGCCCCAAATTGGAAACTCTAGCAATTTAATCCAGATTGGCTTAGATAACAATTTCTTAACCATAGAAGGTATAACCATTATTTACCACACTTATACTAATCTTCATAAATGATTATAAAAGATTCACTAAAGCCCAACAAGAGCATTCTTCCATGATCCTTCAACCTAATAGCCCAACTTATAACAGATTGAACATTTCTTTTACTACTGAAGAACAAGAATAAATTATTGCATACCTCATGGAGCTCCTCAGGTACCTTTTTAATACTTCAGTGAAGAATTACGACCAAAAAGCATACTGCAGATTGAACTACTTTTTCCTCCCAGCTTTACTGAAACAATTTCAAATTTGAGATGTTTATATGCAATTCAGCAATCAAATATATACGACAATAAGTTCTGTTCCTTGAGTAAAAGTGTCATGCAAAGCAAGCACATAAGGGAAAAAAACCATGAAGACCAAATAAAGCAAACAAAACTTTGAACTGTATAACTCTGGGAAGCAGAAATATCAACAGAGTTCAAAAAATATATATGGTTTTTTCATTTTTAACATTGCTTTTGAAAAATAATAATAAGTGAACACCAGATGCATATTCGAACATTTCAAATTTGAAAGATCATCTGGAATTGTCACCGGAGAGAGGTTTACAATCGCCTTCAATATTTCTGGTAGCCTGGGATATCACATAATGGGATGCACTCCAAGAAAAATAATAAGATGACACTGATAGTTGAACAAATCCTGGAACAGCATATGCTGCAAAAAAAAAAAACAATAAATAAAGCACCAGTAAATCTTAATTTGGTTTCACCTGAATCATCTTAAAAACTATAATAACAAAAGCATGACATTTTATGGAGGGAAAGAGAAGTTCCACTAAGGGCACAGAAAAACCATTGAAGCCACAGTACTGAAGATAGTGATCAAGCTGCATTGGTGTGGCAGTTGGGGAAGAAGATGATATTTCAACTAGTTGTCCATTTGGTTCAGGGTGAAACCAATGCAAATGGAAGGTAGTGGAAAGCAAGAATAAAGAACCAAATCTGATGAGTCCGACAAGAGTAGCAGCTAAGCTTTTTGCTGTTAATCAACAACTCTCAAATGAAATTGCTTGATGAAAAGAATAAGCATTGTATGTTTATTTATCAGATATCCAATAAGAAAAATGTAATGGATACTAATTTGAACCATTAAATTCATTTACATTGTTACAAATCGGTTTCATAGAAACATATCCTTACATAACAATCAATTATCATGTTGTTTATTCAGTAAATATGAATTCATATGAAATTATCAAAAAGTTCTTTCTGGGTGGAAATTCATGTGACCAATTAAGAGTTTAGGACTCAAATTTGGGAATAGTCCCAAACTTCTAAAGACAAAACTGTTTAAATCAATTAGTACACTTTTCCCATGATTATTACTAAGAAAAAAAAATCACATAAAAAGCAACAAGAAACCCATATTAATCAACTAAGAAAAGTTGTCTGACTCATCAATAAATTAGTTTAATCGAAATTAAAATTTCATGATTTGAAAACCTCACATGATGACAGAAGAAAAACTTGAATTTGAGAATTAAAATCTCAGTCGTGTTATTCTAGCTAAGCAATTCCTATTTCGCAAGAAAAATTGCATAAATCATCATAGGTTTAGTTTTCTATGATGCATCTAAAAGATTAATCGAGCTTCTAATTAACAAAGAGAAACGGGCGCATTATAAAAAAGAGGGAAAAAATGAAATGAGCATGGTATCACATGAGACGAATAGTTTACTTTAATGATCTTGCTCTATTCTCAGACCCAATGCAGCATCTCACAACATATGCTCGATTTTCCATTATTCTCAGCAATCCCTTGGCCCGGAAAAGAGACTTTCTTTCCAGCACAGCTATACAAGGAACACAATTTTTAAGGGAAGAACTTGTCAATCTACTGGATGATAGAATGTTGGTTTGGTTAGAGGTTACGAACGTAGTAGTTGGTTTTTTATTGCAAAGTTAGTTTTTTGGATTAGAGACAAAGGAAGAACTTCATAACATGGGGGATGCTAGGAACGAAGCACTCTTGGTAGTCCAAAGAGGGATGATGCACTTCAACATTGTGAGTTTGCAAATCCATTCATGGAATTTGGAAAGGCAGGTGGAGGGTGGAATGCATAAGGAGGGGTAGGTTCAAAAACATTGCCCAAATGAGGACCACGAGATGACAATGAGCAAGAGGCCAAGTTAAGAGTATTTTCCCCATCTGCCATGCCATGGGAAAGATGCAAAAGGCAGTCATTGATTGACATTGGTCACTGCACAAAGGGTTAATAACGAAAGCCCTGAATCTTCACCAAGCACAAATGATGCATAGGATGGAGAGATTGATCAGTCATAACTTTCCACACCTGTAGAAACCATTTATTCAATTGCGTGGATCAACTGAATAGGTCTAACATTGATTTCACTTTTGTGTCAATAAAATGATTGAGCAAAAGATCAGGCTGTAATACCATTTCATCCATCTTAACTTCCCAAACCTATAAGCTTAAAGATTTCACTAAAAAAGCAATAGATAACAGAGAGAGCCTAAAGAAAAGTATATTATAGACTTTCCTCTCGGTTTTATGGCAAGGCTTTGCCTCAAAAAGTCTAGTGCCATTACAAAAGCAGGCCATATCCCTTACATAAACTAGAGAGAGAACCCCTCTCGTGACAAATGTTATTTCACTTTACAACCATGAAAATCCCTGCCTTACAACAATGCAAATCACACAAAAAAGAAAATTATCAAGATGATATGACTAATACATGTCTACAAGATCAATTCCCCATTAACCATCTTAAATAGAAATAACGGATTTCATTTTCCCTACAAAAAACATAGATTCATGCTGGTCTTTGAAGGATTTAACTCTTCAATTGATTACATGAATCAACCGAATAAATTTGAAGCTTGGATGATTCCTCTCTTTAGTAATTGAGCAAATTTGGGATTAAGGTTGTTCCAAGATACAACATAATAATACAATCCTGTGGTCTAGTGTGCTCTCTGTCAATAGGACAATTCGAGCTTCATCAATTCTGCACTCAAACCAAATCAACAAAACTGACAATCCTTATAACTCTTTTGTCAGGATGTTTTTTTTTCCAACGTTCATTCCAATGAACAAATCCCATGATTGTCGATAGAGCAATTTTGAGCTTCATTGGTTCTACACTCAAACCAAATCAACAAAACTGACATTCTCACAACTCTTTTGTCAGCATGTTTTTTTTAACAACCTTTCTTCAAATGAACAAATCCCATGATTAGAGATTCTCCAACAAGAAAAATGAAGAAAGAGAAACTATTATGCAAAATAAAGAACATACTTTAGCTCTTAGAAAGGATAGCTTGTGGTTTAAATACAAACATTGCCTCTTTTCTTCTTTCTTCTTTCTTCTTTCTACCTTGTCATTCTCACTTGATTCTCTCCACTTTTCTTTTATGGCTACCATTTCCTTTAGCAAAAATATGGTTAGACAGTTGTTCTCCTTAGACAGTTTATAGCATTCCATGTTGTCTCGCCCTTGGATTAACAGCAGCGAGGGGTCAGTTGGCAAAAAATGGGATCTGGTAGGCTGCTCAAAGGAGCAGATCAGGCTGAACAAGGGCATCTGGATGCAATAAGTAGGGATGTGAACAGCAACAGCAAAAACGGAGAGGGTAGAGTGGAAGAGCTTTCAAGGAATTGTTTTAAAGGAATTGGATTGAATTCTATGGCTGATTTAAAAACCAGTTCATAGATAATTTTAGTGTGCTTACTTTTCTCCTTTTTAACAACCCAACAATAATATAAACAATTTTCTCTCCCTAGGGCTTCTATACACGATGATGAACAGATGATGCAACCATTAGTGCTTGATTTTGAAATTTGAACTCTGGTCTTCAAATTTTGATTTGCAGTGACTTGATTCTCAGATCAACAACTGTGTTGCTAAAAATTGGAAGCGAATGAGATGAAGGACGAGCAGCAATATCAAGCATTCTAAGGTGAAGTTTATATACAAATGAAAATCATATCTTAATTTTTCTAAATGTGTATGTGTGTGTGTGTGTGTATGTATATGTGTGAATGTGTGTGAGTGTGTGTGTGTGTGTGTGTGTATACACATGAAAATGCCAAACCATATTCTTCATGAATTACAATTATCTACATTATGTTTTACCAAAGAACAACTTATGCCATTTTCTAGCCATCTTTCAACACATCCTTTTCTAGCCTTCCTCTTACTATTGACTTGAAAAAAATCTCAAGAATATTTATTAACGTTGCAGAAATTCTAATCATTTCCTTTATTGGACGGTAAATTAACCATCTTGGCAACTTCATTTCAACAACATGCATTCTGTTTGTATTATTGTTCTTTACAGGATGACAACCTATGTTTCTCATGGCTAATTCTCCCACAACCACGATAAGTGATGAGCCCTAGCAGCCCTTTTTTTTTCTGTCATTCACCTTGGCCATTTATGTTGCTGAATACCTTGACATTCAATAGATAGCAAGAGGACAACAACCAAATTCCTTTATGCCTTTTAGGTAAATGGAAACAGTAGATGAATGTCAATGCTAGATCCTTGAAGTGAAAGGATGGAGCCAACCGTCAATGTAATTTGCAAGAAGCAGTAGACAAGGATGTAGCATATCCATTGCCAAAAGATAATGGTAGCACCAGCTCAATTGCCTACGAAAAGGATGTGATTCCCATAGTGACAAAGCAGTATGCTGTTTGAAGAGGCATTCACCACTGCAGTTAAAAAGAATGAAAGATCTCCAAGAGTTCATACAATGTTAAGAAAAGCATAACCCTTACAGTCATAGCCACATACTCCTAACATGACCATCTTTTTGGTTTATAAAATTTTAACAAACATCTTCATAAACAATGACTCAAACTTCAGATTTTTTTATGTGAAAACCAAATTCTAAAAATCAATCATGTCCCATCAAACCTGACCTTGAACGTGACACAAGCACAAATGACCAAAGGACCAGAGATACACAAGATGGTCAAATTAGCTTTTATGAAGAAGTTGATTGATGGGTAAAGGACCTGTCCAACAATAACACTAGATGTGGCCAAGTGCATTTGTACATAACTACCAATTCAGTCAAATGTTGGATTATTGACACATCTTGAGCTTAGCGAAGAAAGCTTTAATTGCCTAGGCAGCAATTAACATAAAATGAAAGATTTCAAAAGAAAAATCATTTGCTTGAGGAGGATTTTTATCCTTTAACAACATCTTGAGATTACTGAAGAACATTCATTAAAACAAATTCTAAAGAATTTCAGGTTGGTGCCACTTCAATGAAACTCAAGCATGGGTGCAAAACATGCACACAAGAAATGGATCTTAGTCATTAGGCATCCTTAAGAAGAGGAATGAAATGATTTAAATATTTTTTTGGCTATATTATGAATATAATTAAAATAAAACAAGAAAATATCAAAAGAAAGAGCAATGAAATTAAAGAGCACAACAATTCTCTAGCGTTTTTGACAAAAGCCATCCAATGTCAATGCCCAAGCACACCATTTGAGCACTTCCACTCAATTGTATACCTTATTCACCAAAACGACAAAGAAAAAAAACTCCTTTCCCCAACACAAGATGTACTCAAGAAGTTCAACAAACATATCTTGTCACATGGGCTAAAGAGAACCAACAAAATTAACATCCTAAAAAACTAGAGTTGGCAACTCGCAATCTCTCTCCACAAGAGAGTATGACCACTACCCACAAATCCAATCAAGTGTTCACACAATGAATACAATTTGAATACAAGAACAATTGAACCTTTAATTGCACACATGGACAAAAATACACATGCACACACAGATGCATGCACGCACACATATAGATCATGGATTCTATTTTTTGAAAAAGCCACAACGAGAAGTCATAAAATCCTACCAATGGTGAATCAAGACATATTATAGTCCCACAAAGCCAATTAGTGAGAGCTCAAATTTAGATTCATATCCATTGTTTCACTACAAATAAAATCACCAAAAAAAGGTGGAACACGTGCACGAAAAGTTTGTATGATCAGGTGCTTTAGACAAGTAGGAGAGAAAAGGGATGCATGAACCAAATTGTGAGAGGTGAAGGGGAGCAATATATGCATATATATATGCATATTTAAGCACACTCTAAGATTAAGTAAAAAGATTACAAAATTCATGTGCTTTGTGAATGAATGAATACAACTAATTAATGAACTTGAACATTTGTGCATCCATTTGTTAATCCAAGTTAGTCGTACAATGAAAGAGTCCAAGAGTTTACATCACAAAAAAAATTAAGATTAGAAAGTCTTCTAAGATGTGAAACTTGAAAATAGATAGCTAAAATAACAATATCTTTATACCAAATGAACAATTAAATCTTTAAATTCTCATAACCATTAAAGGAAAATCCCTATTTTGGTGCTATAGAGAATGTAGTCATTATCAACATGCTAGGTATTATTGCCCTTGATGGTCATTCAAAATGATTATTAAACACAAATATAGGAAGCCATTTAACCACCCTGGTCTATCTTTATTGGCTAGAGATACAGAGGCTCACATATGCTCATGAATTCCCAAATACCATATATGGGAAAAGGCCAAAATTGTATGATAACACTAAAAATCATCAATCACATCAAGATGTCACGTGCAAAATACCCAAGAACTAGTTGAATTTTAAAATGATTATTAAAATATCATCGATACAAAAAGAGTTTTCACAAACAATTTAATTTGATGAAAGTGGGACATTAGAATGCTAAGCATATTAAAATTGACCCAATCACTCAGTGTCCAAATCAATAAAATTGTATCCAAAAGTGCAAAATTTGTATAACAATCTAATTTGAAATGTTTTCCTTTGCCAAACTCATGTAAAACTATGTATATAATTGGTTATCAAGGAATATACATAGAATTTTTAATTTTAATCAAAAATCCTATGAGTTCAAATAATTTAAATCAAATATGATTGAGGCCAACCCTCTATGACTATATGGATTTGAAATTTCAAAACATGATTCATTTGCTAAATGTAAGTTTACAACAAAAATATAAGCATTTTCAATGCAAGCCATATTCGAGGTGACCTTAAACTAGATCTTTAATCATAGATCAAAATCAATAAATTCGATTCCAAATTCATTCATATTCAAATAATCATTTATTTGATCATTTAAAAGATGTTTCTTACATGATTTCCTAAGCTCAATGCAAATTTCCTTCAAGTTGATAAATTTAGTTATTTTCAAAGGTCTAATATAAATCACAAATTACATTGACAAAGAAGGGCAAGATTATTTCCCTTGTGAACAAACAATCAACATATGACATCAAACCAATGTCTTACAACCATTGGTTAAAGTTAATTCAATCATCATTACTAGAAGTAAGGAAGGTGCCAACAACCATTTACTTTCCCAATTGTTCCAATTGCTAAAGACATTCTGAGGTCCATGGATACACAAGCTCATGGGACTCAACAAATAAATGTATAGAGACTATAATAAACATAGGAGAGGCATAAAGCCAATGTGGACTCAAACAGGTACCATCAAGTAACAAGAATAAGGCATAGCAAGGAACAAACTTCTTGTAAACAACCTTGTAAGGTAAAATACACAAATGTTTTTGAATGAACATTCATGATAATCAACTACCAAGTAGACCACGTAATCCAACACTATCCTAAGTTCAAATGGTCAATATAAACCCTGATTCGATGACCTTCATCATATCTATATCACCTTCGATTACTCCAACCATTGAGGCTAATTAGCCAAGGTTGAGCAACATCCTAATGGAGCATTAACATTAAAAACCTAAGAAGATAAACCCTCAAATCAAGACAATAGATCAATAATGTTTATGATCAGATCTCCATCCAAAACATTACTAGTAACAGGGAATGTGCCACCACTCATTTACTTTCTCAATTGTTCCAAGTGCTAAAGACATTATGAGATTCATAGATACACAAGCTCATAACATACTAAGAACATAATTGTCCTCCAAATGTTAATCTTAACATTTTTTATCTTTTTAGTTTTCCTTGAAACTTATCTTGAATCTTTCTGATATCCAACAAACCATTTTTGGAAGATAAGTTGAGAAACAAACCCAACTCTAAGATCACTATGCAAAATGTCAAAATAACAAACTTTAGATCTGAGAAGAAAAGTCTAACAAAATCGCTAGAAGCTCCAAAGATGACATGTCTCAATAAAGAGATCGAAATGAATATCTTTCGAGAAGATAAGAATCTCAAGGGTGACATTATGAAGTTGAATACCAAGGCAAAAAAAAAGCCTACAATTTCACAACAATCTATTTATAAAGCTTGGGACTTTGAGATTCACAACTCCATACGCCTCAAAAATGAAACCTAAAATTTTCAAGAAGAAACATCTAATGGCTATCAAGATGGAATTTTTATTAAAATATCCAACATCACATTTCTAGGTTTTACTTGACAAACCATGCATTTCTTGCCAACTTCAAAGTTGAACATTTATCAATTTGCTTCCTTCAAGAGAATAAAAGAAAGCTTTGACTACTTCCCCTTCGATTGCATGTAAGCTTTCAAGATTCTTCAAAACATTTAAGCATACTTTGAATGGAAGCTCTAAACAATTTAGCAATTGCAAATCTTTAATAAAAGGGATGCTTAGTAATGAGTAAATAGCAAAAGTAGTCACAAATTAAACCCTAAAATTGAACTTGAAAAGCTCATCCCAAATGGAAATAGAATTGTACTAGAGCACCATAAAAAATGTTATGAAACATGATTAAATTAGCATTGAAAAAAAATTGCATAAAATGCTTAAGGTGTATTTATTCAGAAATTTTTATTTTATTTACTCAAGTACTTCAACTATTGGGCTCTTACTATGAAAGCTTCAATCATTTTTATGCTTACGGCAATCACAAAACACCTTGAAGAACAAGGAAATACTGAAAAGACTTCACTTACCAAACTAATGAATTTATTTCTCATACTAAAAGAAACCTGGCTTAACCTCTCGAGAAGAAAGGTATGGCAAAGATGGCTCATGAGCCAACCCATGAAGCAGCCCTTAGGCCCATCAATCATTTCTTATGACACTAGAATGGTGGTTTCAAGGACTAGGGTGATATAGAAATGACCCATGGGGCCTTTATGCCTGGACCACTCTTGGTGGATTGAGGGCTAAAGTAATATTAAGAAGGCTTCATAAGCCAATCCATGAGGTAAGTCACTAGATCTTTTATATCATATCAATGATATGCTTAGATACAACATTAGACCACAAGATATTGTGGACATTGAGTCATAAGCCAATGCATGAATTTTTCCTAAACACATAAGTGGCTATCCTAGACACCAGCAAGCTGTAAAAAAGACCTTATAGACTTCATGCATATTTTACTCAAATAGTAGGATTCAAGGACAAAGGAGGTAAGCAAGTCCACCCATAAGGCATCCTCTAGGGCTTCGATGTAGGACACAAGACCAACTCGTGATGCAACCCACTGAATTTTCCATATCTAATACCTTCCTCTCTCAAAGGATTAGTGGCCATCATAGAAATGACTCGTAAACTAACTTATGAAGCACTTCTTGAGAATTTCTTTATTTTTGTGAGACATTCTTAAAAGACCTCATATCTTTTAAGGAAACATTATTTTAACATATCATTTTTCTTTGAATCATATAACTCAAAAAATGTATAAAGATATGCACACAATAAAAATTCTTCTAAATCAAGCAATCTCTAAAACAAATTTAGTTTGTATTTCTTTGATAATGTAAACCCCATCACAATTACAACCTAGTTATTGGTTCCTTCTTGGTAACTCCGAACCACCCATAGTTCCTTGGTACAAAATTGCCAAATAGAAAATATCTCTTGACATACTTCCTGAGAGATTTTTTGGGGTATTTGTAAGGATAAAAGCAAACCTAAAAATATATGTTCAAGAAACAGAGATAAAAGGAAAGCTCAAAACAAGAAAAAACTACCATATTTGATCTAAGTTTAACACTTGAACATAGTTGATCAGAGTCAAAAATATAAAACAGATTTTGGAAGTGCCAAAATCTCCTCTTTTCAATTGTCCCCTCTTAAGGGTCTTCATAGACTAGTTTTTGTGAAGATTAAATATAGTTATTAAAATAATGAAGAATTTATTATAGACATTTGCAACCACTGCATAAATTATCTAAGGCATTTAAAACCTTATGACAGCAAGAAACAACTCGAAAAACACTTGTCAAGAAATTGATGCTCCACTCAAATAAGAATCAGAGCCAAGTGGGAGATTGACGCAAAGATCTGGTTAGAGAATTGCGCTTGGCCCCATTGAGCCTCAAAAAACAAGTTGAACCATATGAAACTCAACTATCATCAAGATTTGAGATTGGCATTCATCAATAGTCAAACAATAATTGGGATAGACAGCTATGACCAAGACAATCAATAAATGCATCTTCAATACTTATTAAACTATCACTCCTTACTCTTCCTTTTTTATCATTAATCTATTTGAACATAATTTCCTTGAGGAGATCAAGATTGAGTAACTGCATCCTTCGACTGTCACTAGGCTTGTTGTTCCTCATCAAGACCCATGCTAAAATGTGTTTTTTATCAATTGACATGGTTAAACAAGCAAAAAAACTTATAAGCCATAAGGTATCTCAACAAGTTTTTCACTTGTTGAATACAATGGTAAAACAAGTACGATAATGCACTCCAGCCAAGTCCTCAACTCAATCGTATTTTTTTCGCAAATAATATTCATGAATGAAGATTCATCCTTCAATAGCCAATTAGTGCACATTTAAGGAGAAAATAGATACCAATTATATTGGGTAATTTTGTTGGTATTGAAGGACAAATACCATGGTCATGGGTAGCCTAAGAATAAAATCCATGAATGAGGTGCAAGATAATCTTATAGTCTTGCATTCATGGATAGAATTGGACACAAGCTAATATTTTTCTAGTAAATTTAAGATTTTTCCATGTCGCTGTCCACGTCATTATCATGTGAAACCAATAATACTGATCTTTTATGATCTTGAACTCTTAGCGATAACCATTTCCTCTAATGTTCAGTTCCTAAATAAAAGTCTTGAACTTACTCCTTGCTTTGACTATCTTTCAATGTTGCATAGCTAAAGTCAAGAGAATTGAAATAAGTTTCTCAACATTAAAATCTTCAACTTGGACAACAAGGAGAAGGTTAGATCAACAATGTAAGGTATCAACTATTTTTTTACGTCAATTAAAAACCTACTTAAGATGTTGGAAACTCAATTTCTACTAAGAATGAAAGCATCTTAGAGCTCCAGGGTCCAAGGATGAGGCAAATTAGCAAAAGAGAACATAGTGAAAACAATACCTAAAAGAACAGAAAATGGCATGAACATCTTTGAATATTAAGTAGCTTTACCAAGACAAGTTCACGTCCTCAATGCAAAAGGATATAGGATGCTTTCAAAATATAGTATCTTTATTAATCCTAAGGCATCACAGACTACGACAAAATCAAGCAATCAAATGAAAAAGACATGATATGGGAACTGATAACATAGAAAGCCTAATCAACAAAATTGGCACACCTAAAAGTGCCATAATGATATTAAAGTTCTTAATAATCCTTCTTTACAGATTCATTAGTTGACGAAAGCTCATAAATCAAGGCTCAATCATTGAACAATAGCTTTGACTCTAGTGGAGTCAACCAACATACCTTTCAGATTAGAGCAAATCTTAAGAGATTAACAAGTCATAATGAACACACTTCCTAAGGTTGGCATCATGTTGCCAAAGGTTTATATAAACTTATAGTGAATACTCAAGATGGTTGTCACAAGTTGACATGTAGATCAAAAAGTTGAGATAAACTACAATAAATTTTATGTATATAAGGCAACAAAACAAAGGTCATTAACAACTTAAATGATCTTGAGGTATTAGCAAAGCCCCAAAGACATGATAGAAATTTGTATTAATTATGTTTTGCCTATCATTTTTCACTTATTTATTAGTCAAATTCAAACTTGGTGATACACACCTTGAAGTCAATCTTCAAGAAGATAGTCAATGTAATAATCTTGTCATGATTGACTTAAAATAGCGATGATCAAAGCTTAAATAATCCAGTTGACCAAAAATTAAGACACGTCTTTCTAAAGATTAGTAGGGGCACAACACAAAACTATTACTCTCTTGAACATAAGCTTTACTGGGCAAATCCTTGTCGCGATTAAATCTCAAAGGGTTTATAATGACACAAATTGGGCAATCGTGACTTGAGGAACAAATTGATGGCATGTTGGATATAACATCGAGAGGTAGGCTATTAACACATCACAATAATCCTTGAATTAACAAGCAATCAAGATACACTAGTCAAAATAGTATACTGAAGTTACAGCTAGAATAAAAAATGGCACTTCTTTCACAACTTATTTTATTCCAACTCCTCTTGAAGCTATCAGTTTATCATGTTTGATTAGTAAAATCCTTTGGTGTATGTGGGTGAATCAATATCTTCAAACCATTATGGAAGAAGGCATGAGCATTCAACTTATTGAAGAGAAAAGTGTCAACATCATAAAACAAAGGTCAACATGATATTACCATCACAACTAACATGGGCATTATGATAAAAAAACTTGTCATAACTATTTTTAAGCTAGATAGCAATCAAATATCAATATGTCAATACAAGTGCCAATCCACAACATGCAACAAAGCTATGGTCGTCCACTTGTTTAATTTACCAATAAACCATTGTGTCAATGGAGATTTCATTGATGCATCCGTTGTGCCAAATATGACATTGGAGACCTTACACTTTAAATAGGCTGGGCTAAAATTCAACAAACAAAATAGATGTAACACTCACCCAACTTGCATTAGTCATCTTGGATATTATAATTGAACTAGAGAAATTGAGTATATATATATATATATATATATATATATATATATATATATATATATATATATATATATATATATATATATATATATATCTCAAATAAATGACAAATCAAGTAACAATCTAAAATCTGAAATTAACAATTAGAATCCATTAACAAGATAAGATGAAAATTCTGATGAAATTGAATAGAAAGTCGATGCTAGGATGAGAAGATCAAAAGGCGAGAAAAATTGCTCATTAGACTTACCTTACATAGATAAACTTCTAGAAACTTTAAAGATAAAGTTATTTGATATGTATCAACTCCAACAAATTATCTTTACCCTCTTAATCTATTGTGTTGGGATTCTAATTTTTCAAGGGCTTGCCATATCCCTATAAAAAAACCTAAACAAAAAAAATTCAACTACAAGAAATCAAGAAAAACGTGAGTACAAGTACTAAAATTGAACCAAAAAGCGATCCTTTGTGTTAGTGAAGTTCAATTGAATCTAATCTTGGACATCTCCAAACTCTGTTTGAAACACCTGTTACATGTAGGCAAGTACTATTTAGTTAGCATCAAAACGGTATCAAATCTTTGACTTTGAGATGAATGTCCATTAGATAATATAATAGTTAACAACAACCATCACCATTGCAATTCATTATCCAATAAACAAGTTGACTTGGTTAAACTAAAATATGTGAAGCAATCAAAACTGATTTCACTAATGAGTTTAATGGGCTTGGAAATATCTAGGAAGACATACAAATAGTTTTGATGGAATTCCTACCAACTCTAAAGTGGAAAGCAATAATGCCCATATGAATGAATCAAGTGAACAAACCATCAAAATGGATGAAAAAGACACACTGATTGATTGATGTAAGTGGAAGGAAAAAATTACAAAGCTATGGACTTAAAACAAAAACCCCTCATCTTGTCTAAATAGCTAAAGAAATGATCCCTACATGATACAACTCGAAGGTGATGGCGTGAGGGGTAACTTAGATGCACAATCCTATGATGTCAAGCTACATGCAAAGGTAGTTTAAGATAGGATTTCTAATAGATAAGGACACCTTTAATGGGCTCTAAGTTAGGTGATAAAAGATAACTTCAACAAATATAAAGTGGCAATGTGGATGTTCTAAATAAGTTTAAAAGGAAGAAATATGTCGTTTCAAAATTAAATCAAATATTAGGTAAAGATGAAAAGACAATTTTGTGGAGTAATATCAGCAAATTACCTCCACAAATAGGAAGTTGGATGCATTGAAATCATTAAGAGACAAACATATTGTTTATGTAAATGAACCTCCTATAACACGCCATACTATATTTTTTTGGGATGTGCAGTGGGCAGCATCCATTTTGCGTTCCTTCTAAGTAAGATATGACTCCCTTACACAAGAGTATAAGCATAGCCCTTAAATTAGAAACCTTTCAAGAGAGTATGTTTTTTTTCCAGCTTGGACTTAACACTTAAGTCTAGCCATGCAGCTAAACATGGACCTAGCATTGCTATTCAGCATATTAGCCAGAAAAGTAGAAATTTTACAGTTGAAAATTGCTATCCCCACTCAATGAAAGAAAATACTTGCAAGTAATACAAGCATGTCAAATGAAGCCTATGAGAAGAAAAAATAAAGATCTTAAAGTTAATTATATGAGTTTGAAGAGACATAAAAGGAGGAACTTGAAGTTCAAAATGGTTAATTGACCCACTTAATGATAAAGAGCATGCTCTCAATTCACAAGATTTCAATGACAGATTTAACAAATATTTTAAAGATAACAGTTGGAAATACGGATCTAATACCCCCTAGCAAGGCTAAAGAACAAGTAGGATCTAAGGTCAGACTCATGTGTGCTAGTCATAATTAGAAAAGCTATACATATAATAGCTCTGAATCAAGTTTCATGTAGAGTTGCAAGAAAAATTCTCTTTAACTTCATCAAGATTTTATCACAGATAAAAAAATGGTAAAGATGACTATAATTATTTGTAAAGAAAGGAAGGAAATAGATGATTAAAAAAATGTACAGAAAAATCATAAAGTGGAACCTCAAACTACAAGGTTGCTATTGCCTTGGGTTCATACAAATATACAAAATTTAAAAAAGGAAATTTGAGTGAACTTATAACTAATCTAGATGATTCTTCTATTTTACATTGCATTTTTTTAATATTTCATGTGGGTTGACTATGAATACATTGTTGCTCCCATATGACACCCATTTATGCCTCTACACCACTCTTAATGAAATGAAGATTTTCTTATCTCTTAATGCTGTTAATTCACTTGCTTTTGCCCTAGTTGTACTGACATGGCAGCTTCTTATATGATTGGAATTATGCCAAAAGCCCAAATGCTCCATGTTCTTGAGATGATTATGTTATTCATATTGTTACTATAGCATGGGATGACACTTCACATGAAGATAACATTCCTATCACTTGATAAGAAAATACGCATCTTGTTGGGCTTACCCCATTGAATTACATGGATTAATGCAGACAAGGATTCCAAAATCTTTAGAATTATCAGTGTTAGGCTACTTGCATTCACATTAGCCGATGAGTTACAGAAGAGTTTCCAGTTTATTGGTTAAAACACATTCATTTTGTTGAGATAGTCATTCCAAAATTCTAAGCCAAGCAAAAAGTAGGAAAAGCAATGTACTAGTTGATTTCATTATTGGCGACTCTAAATGTTCTTTGTTATTGCATAGCAAAAGGAAATGTTGCTACTGATCGTGAGTTATTGCCTATATCAAAAAATACACTCAATAAGTTTCTAGTCCAACAAAACCTAGAAACTACTGCAAAAGCTTCACTAATGTGTTAAGGATAGAGTAGAACAAAAAATTCTTTTCTTTAACAGCTAGCAATTAAAGCCCTCCACCTAACTGAGGATTGTCATGAGCTTATTGATTCTACCTAGCTCACAAGTTGTCTAATGTCTATCAATCATTGATTTACCAACTTCGACATTATGGTTGGTTGTGAATGAATGAAGGTCCTTCAAGTCATTAATTTTCCAAGTAATGAGAACGAAAAAGTATCATAGCTCAAAGATTGAAAATTGAATAATTTTATATACAATTCACATTACAACATATGTATATGGATAAGATGTATGATACATTGTTGAGCACCTGAGATGTGAAGTCCTAAAAAACAACGCATACCTACCTTTCGCTCACTTTACATTGCATGCTAGTGTAACTTAATTCAATGCTCGATGTCATGATACAAATCAAGAATTTTTAAGTAGATCATTATTTCTTTCAAGAATAGCTAGCTCAGATTATCTTGTTCATGATTCAAAGTATACTAGTGTATTACTTTGTGGATAGCTTGGGTTTGTTTTTGATAGATTTTGTATAGTGCTGCCACAAATTTTTTGTCATCCTTGAGTCAGCTTGTGCTACATCTTGCTTGGTTTTTGTCTTCCAATAAACACTTTGTTTAATTAATTCATCTTTTATTAAAATAAGTGTTCAAAATGTTATGAACTACTATATTACCATTATTTTGATGATTTGGCATTCTCCTTTCTAGAATTCTTTAGACTAAATTGGATTATCAATAAGTAGCTTGATTAGCCATTGCAGATCAATCTGGATGTTGATCTATTATAGAAGTCGCTATGTTCTTTGTTAATGAATGAACATAACATCAACTTTAAATCTTATAGTTATAATAAAGGATGATGGGATCTTTTAAGTTGGAGAGTTTAGATTGCAACTAATCTTGATCATTTCCAGGAACAACTTCAAAACTATGTTAAGCGTAGAATGGCATCAATTGTCCTGCATCATAATTCATAAATTACTTCAATAAATTAAATTCCCAGCTTCTTCTTATGCAACCATCAATCAAGAAACTCTCAATGCAAAAGAATATTGGCTAAACGTACTTATGCTAAAATTGACTGGGAATGAGGTAAACTTGAAGTTTTGAACAGTGAACTTTGAACTTTAATGAGAATGAGCCTGACTACATGTTACATGTTAGGTTCGACACATTAAGTTTCAAGATGAGCAAGATCTAAGATTACTAAAGCTCAAACCTGCCACTCTTACCGATGGGTAAAAGAGTAATTGCAAGTGTAAGTTCACTGCCAGCTTTCAATCAATCCCTTCACATTTTCCATTATTGCGTGCAATAAGCAGCTCTATACAAATATTTCTTGCCAACTAATTAAGCTTGCAGTTGATAATCAATAAGTTTTCCTCAAAAATTAAAGATCAATTGTGATTCCAAAATCAACAGAGAGGTACTTTGATGAATGAAGATGTACATATATAATTCAATCTTCCTTTCCATGAACTTATAAGACATGTATAATCACATAAAGAAACTAACACAAACCAAGGTCTATTGGAGCTCCACAAGCATCATAGTTCAAACTAGTATGGGATGAAAACATAATTTGCATTTACAATATTCTTTACCTCCTAAAGCAGCACAAGCTCCAGAGAACATAAGAAGTGGTGGAAGCTGCCATCAATGAAAATAAGAAAATGTAAATGCTAATAACAAAGCAAATTAAACTCTACAAAAGATCAATTCGGGTACAACAAAAATTCATATGTGACACAAATATATCATAGCATAGATATAAAAGTAGTTGCTTCCAACAGCAGCCAGGACATAGACATAATTCTAAATAAGTAATCTATACACCAGAAGCTGTCACTAGCGAGAGCAACATACTTCAGATAATTTATAAAAATAACATAAATTTTGATAAATGGCATAATAACTCACGAAAAAATACGCGAGATATTATAAGATCAGCAATCCTTACCCCAATAGCCAAGTGGAGCCACTTTGGTCCCTTTACATACTTTTGAACAAGTGGAATCCCTGCAGTTAAAACGTATGTCAAATAAACCGCAAGCAGATTATGACACCAACACAATTAAGTAAATTTCCCACAAAACCTGTGTTAAATCCATGAACGGCACCAAGCATGCCGCTGATGCCCGAACCAGCCTTTTCAAAAAAACAGAAACACGCGATTGTTATTCATAAGGCTCTGCTCAATGCGAACAGGAGTCACCACAACGATTCAGAACAAACAATGACTAAAATTCCCTCGTTACCGCAGCAGTGGCATCACGCAGAACAGGCGTAATCGCCCACTTCTCTTCCTAAGAATGAAAATAAAAGACCCAATGAGCCCCGAGATTTCACCAAAAACATCAATTCGAAATTTCAATTGATATTATAAGTCGGAATCAATTAAAGCGTTTGTTCTGATAATACAAGATGCATAACAAGGTACGCAAGGGACAGAGAGAGAGAGAACGAGATACCGAATCGGGATTTACGAGGGAAAGGCATCGAGGGCAGCGTGCAGATCCGAGGCCAGGGTTGATAGTGGGGTCGTGGTAGAGATTACCGGACCGTAGCTTCTCCGCGTATACCTCTCTCGTTCCCATGTCCACAGCCCGCTGAGTTCTACTGTTTGTCGAGCTGTACTGCTTTTTTGTCACTTAAAAAATCAAAAACTCAATCCGGAAATAATTTTGGAGGAAAAATGCTGTATAAGTACAATATATGTATTCAAATATACATGTATGTATGTATCTATATACATCAAATTATTAATTAAGCATCACCTCTTTTCCAGGCACGTGATCAGATGAGAACAGGGTGATGTAGAGCCGCCACCGGATCGATGGCCTTCTTAGCAGATGGCAGGAGAAATCCACCAAATAGCAAGCAGTTAGCCGCAGGCGAAAGTGGTCAGCCACTGACGAGGGAAAGTCGACGTAAGATATGCAACGGGATACCGGTAGGAGCGTCCGGGAGAGATCGATAAACGGACTCGGGAGGGCGAATTCTAGACTGATCAGAGCGGCCTGCGGAAGAAGAAGACGATCAGGGGGTTTGTGGTTAGGGTTTTTCTGTTCTGTGGTTTTTATTATTTTAATAATTTAGTTTGAAAGGATTCACTTTTAACGAAAATATAAAATGAGTTATATTTCATGAATGTATATTGAATATTAAGTTAAATGATTAAAAACTTATTATCATTAAATTTATTTGATAAAATTAAAAATGAATATTAAATAATTAAAAAAATTACTTAAAATATTTTGGTATTAAATAATGATATTGAAAAACTATATATTTGATAAATATATTTCATTAAATATTTAATTATTTAATAGTTACATTAAAATGGTTCAAACACTCTTTATTTTTCTAAAATGAATAAATCAGTCCTCTTAATATAATTTCAAAAATGTAATTTTATTATTTATTTTTCTCATTTTATTATGTATTTTTAAATTAAAAATGTATAAAAAAAATTGTATCAAATGTTTTAGAATATTTCAAAAAATAGTTCAAAAAAAAGATGAGTTTTAGAATATTGTGTCAAATGAAACTCAATACTCTTTGTAATAAATATTTTCTTAATAAATACTTAATAAAATAATTGATATTTAAAATGATTAAAATAAATATTATCTTTTCATAAAAAGTAAAAAATTCTTTAATATTATTTTGAAATAATCATACTAACCCTTACTTTATTATATTATTTTTTTTGTTTTGTAATTAAAAATATATTTCAACATGTTACCAAACAAAAATATGAATATGTTTTGAATGATATTTTTACAAAAAAAAAACTAAATTTAAAATTATTCTGCAAAATATAAGCTCAAATTCAATTATAGATAATTGGTAGGTTTAAAAATATTTTTGAAAAAAAAATGTACAATGAGTTACTCAAAAAAAAATAATGTGATTGAAATTTTATTTTATACAAAAGCTATTTGTAAAATAATAGTAATTTTTTAGTTTGAAAAAAATATCACTTTAAAAAATTGCTAAGAAAATGTCATCAATAAAACCAAATATGATATTTACAAGTTGCAAACTCGGGCTTGTTTGTTTTTGTAATACATGAAAACAAAGTAGGAAAATTATTTCCTAACTAAGTTTATGAAAATTTATTATAAAAAAGAAAGGTTATATTTTTCTTAGATAAATGTTATATTTATCTTTTCTTCTATTATGACTTCTATGATAAGATTGTTTTAATATCATTCATTGTTGTTTAGTTTGCATGTTAAAGAATTGATAATGTTGACCAGCTATTATTAGTTGGTTGTCTAGCTTATTGTCATAACCTAATTAATAACATTTATTTATCATAATTAATTAGTCACTCGTTTTCACAAAGTAATCATTTACCACCACTCACATCCTCTATTATGGACAACTACAGATAACATTCTATCATCATAGTCATTAGCAATGACTAACTCATAGAAGGCGATAATTGACGAAAGAGCATTGATGGGTTTAACTAAAAACAAGCACTTAACAATCAATATCGATAGCTGATAGCTGATGACAAGTAGATAGTAAATGGTGGTTAGTATAGGAATAATCAATGGAGGGTGGTCATCAATTAGTTGGCAATTTATGATGAGCCAACTAAGTGTTATACGACAATCTCGCTATTATTTTACTTTCAAATCAATCAAATAATATATTATAGGAAATATCACTTCCTTAATGGATAACTAAAAATAACTTCGATTTGACTTTTCAAACTTCATTTATGAAAGTGGATGTCTTACATCTCTTCTATTTATGCAAAAAAATCGATCCTTAAGAAATGTTATTTCACCCAAAATAGGAATGAGAAAGTGATAAAAAATATAAAACGTTACTGATAATGTTAGACCATGAGCGAAATAACTCAATATTGTATTTTGATGATGATAGTATTAATTGAGTTATTAATAAGAATATCTAGTATACACACCTTATAACGAAACTTAAATAATCTAAGAAGAACATTAGAGTCACCTAAAGTTTCATTTAATAAGTTCAAGTGAAGTTCAAGCAAGGCTCAAGTGCTTGCACAAAAATGGCTTAAGATCATTTCGTGAGAATGTTAAAAATACATGATGTTGATGTCCATATGAGAGGGGGTGAATTGTAAAAATTGCAAGTCCAATCAAACAAAAGTATATTGACAAAAAACTTTTATAATTCTTAACAGCTCTTGTAAATTTATTTTAAGAATTCTTATTAACTTTAAAAATATTTGTGTGGGGAGTGTAATAAAGTAACCACACAATAAATTTTTAGGTGATTCGACCATGACTAGATCCATGACCACCTTCGACCAAAAAAATTAAACAAATTACTAAAATGCCTTTAGTGAAAGAGGGTATTACATAACTGCATATTGGATCAAAAGACCTTACAAATAATAGGTCAAAAGATCATATGACATCAAAACAAATAACCCGACAAAGTACTGGACCAAAAAGATACCACAATTATCAACCCAAATGACCTTACAATATTAAACAAAAGATCAATACAAGATTAAAGATAAAATGCCAAGAACATGATAAAGAAATAAAATAAAAAATGTAATTACAAATTCTCATTACCCAATACAATTCAATTAAAAGGCATACTAAAATGTGGTAAAATAATAAAGAGCATAATTCAATTTTGCTCAAATATAATATAATGAAATGACTACTAGAAAATGAAGTGAAAGATGAATATTAGTACAGAATTATTGTTCTCCCAATTACATTCTAAGAAAATACTGATCTTCGAGTGAATTTTTCTCTTAAGATATATAATTGATTATTAATATATTCTTTATATTAATACACTTTTATATAAGAATTATCAAGTTCTTTATTGATGCCCCGTCATGGTTACAATAAAATTTTTTTAAACTTATCAAATTAGTCATTAGTTGCATAATATGTATTGATATATTATCTGATTCAATGATTATACTGTATGATATTCACAAATAAATTGATCATTCAATCCTTCAAACTTGCTCAACTTTACCATCTCACTAACTAACACAAGATTATATGCATACAATGAGGATCATTATATTATATGATACTAATCAACTTTCCATATTCTTAAGTCTTAACTTCATTCCTTTTATTTCATATTAATTATAAAAAGTATTGTGAATTATCATATTGTATTCCAATATTCATATGCTTTATTTTTAATTTGTATTTCTTTGACTTGAAATACATTATACAAGTATGATAAATTGTATCATGTTATATAAAGTTGTTTATCTTTACATTTGTCTAATGATCATTTAGAAATCTCTAATTTGAGATGGATTGTAAAACTATGATAAATAATGTCATATTATATAATACAATAATTATTTTAGACTTAAAATATTTTTTCTATTGAGATTAGGATTGTACTGGTACGATGCAACACGTTGTATTAATGATGCAATATATTGTATTGTACAAACAATCTATTGTGTTTCATCTGACATTTCATTTTAATATCCAATATCATTATATTATTAATAATTCCTATGTTTCTATAAATTTATGCTAAATCCAGACAAACTCTCATTGTAACGTAACAAGCGTCAACAATCTCGTCTTGATGAGCTCGATCAAATGGTATACTCCTCCTTTTAGATCCAACATACTTGATAAATATAAATTTTATTAAAAAAATATATAAAATTATTATTTTAATCAGTTTTATCAAAAATTAAAATCTCAATTCTCTTTATTACATTATTTATAACTATTTAAAATAAACAATGGCAAAATTGAGTTTTAACATAGCCTATTAAGTTTACTTAAACCTTGGATTGCTAAATGCAATACTTTGTTTGATCACATAAATGAAGTAGTCATATTGTATAATAAGTATATCATACTATAATAAACACAACTTTGTTAGTTCACACTTAATTCATAACCTCTTTTTTATTGTTATTTGATTAAACTGATAAGCAATATAACTTATCGACTTTGTTTTATTATAAGACATCTTTAGGAATTAAGAGGCTTAGATGAAATGTATGTCCTAAGTAATCTTAAATGAGTAAAAGACTTAAAACATTTTTATCACTCATGCTTGAATTTTTATTAAACCCTAATATTTCAAGTAAATTATTATGCATCTTCTATAGTAATACTAATAAAAATGATTAAAATAATATTTTTTTTGTTTGCTCAAACTTTGATTCTCTTGATGCTAATTATGATTTACATCAAAATGTCACTAATAAGTTCATTAAGATAATGACTAAGCTCTCTAATTGATTTATCTATTTGATTTTGAGTTAGACTTAAAATATTTAAAATATATGTTAATAAAATAATATAATGATCTTATTATCATCAAACTAATTATATAAAAATCAAGAGTTTAATAGACAAGATGCACTAAGCTTGCAAAACTACTTAAAGATAAAGTCAAGAAAGATCCATGAAGCTTGCATGAAGGAGATCACTTCATCAAGCAAAAGATTCTAAATCAATTTTAGAGGAACCTTGTGAGTAAAATATTTGCCAAAATCAACCTTATATAGCTCAATATTTGCATGCATCATGATTTCAAAATAAGTTAAAAAATCTTATTTTGTATGCCTTCACATATCACACTTAAAATCATTTGAAAATCTTTTTAAAATTTAAATTTCAATTATGATGAATATTACGTCCCTTGGAACATACATTACATGTAACAAAGATTGGCTATTTTGGCCAACCCAAGAGAAGAGGATGATACATGATTATTCATATATGATACTCAAACTTGAGGTAAGTTGTACGTTACATTAACATATGATAATTAGGGTTATTTAGCTTCAAATTAAGACTTGCATACAATACATCTTAATTAACATTTTTTCATTAATGAATTTTTCTTACAAGTATTCAAAAATGTTTTGAAAAATGTTTAGTACTTTTTAAGTAATGAGTAATAGTCTTTTGATCGTATATCTATTTAGATTAAATCTAAAAATCCTAAAAAAATTATAATCTTTTATAAATAACTATTAAAGGGAAAACCCAACACTTAATTAGCTAACAATTAATGTAGTTTGAGGACCTAGTGATTACACTTCATTGAAAGAACTAATTGTTTTTAATAACTACGATTCTACAACTTGTAGTTTTCTTGAACCCAAAGAAGCTTCTTGTATCAAAATTCATCATTTTTTCCATGTTTTAAAAATTTGGAAGAATAATTATTTGCATTCATTCATAATGAGCCATATTTGTAATCAATTATAGGAATTTTATAATAATCTTTATAAGAAGAGAGTTGAGTGTCTTTTTTCTTACTAAAACTTGTATTTGATTGGGTTTTAGCAACATAAGACCTAAAAGTGAATTTATGTCTCGTCATAAAAGATCAAGTAGTGATTGGGTTTAAACCAAGCAAAAGACACATTTTGTGTTATGTTTTAGCATACAAAGGCCACAAATGGTTGAGTTTTAGCTCACGAAAAGATTTAAGAGATCATGTTTTAGCATAGAAAGAAGATACATTGCGATTATGTTTTCATTTTACTATGATAGAGCGAGAAAAGCAAAGAGCTAGACCACATCCACTTGGATTGGGGCCGATGATGGTTCACTTGGGTATGAATAAAATTATTTAAAAAGACTTTGTGTGATTTATATTTGTTATATTTTTATTTTATACTTGTTTGTTTGGAATGTGAATTTAATTTGATGTAATGTCAAGTTTTGTTTTTGACTTAAAGTT
This sequence comes from Vanilla planifolia, assembly GCA_023846275.1. Taxonomy (NCBI): domain Eukaryota; kingdom Viridiplantae; phylum Streptophyta; class Magnoliopsida; order Asparagales; family Orchidaceae; genus Vanilla; species Vanilla planifolia. The sequence continues at coordinate 58,478,778 of CM043865.1, forward strand.
TATCTTTTGTAAAATAATTTTCTCACTCAATTCACACCCTTTCTTGAGTATCTTGAGAGTGTGAGTGTGTTTTGGGACCATCAATTAATGTAATAGCAAGTCCTTTCCATCATTTCAAAACTCTAGCTAGATATGCCACCTTAACTACTTGACATTCCTTTTCCTAATTGTCACATCCCTTTCTTTTCCAATAGTTTCCATTTCTTGAAAATGCCGAGTTACCCAAGTTTCATTGGTTAAGATTAGGAATTTTGAGATTTTAAGAAATAAATTTCTATCTAATTAAAACCATAATATTTTAAATATTTTTAAAATATTTTTATTCAAATATCCTCCATAAGTTTATCGACTAATTCAATTTTATTTTGTGCTTAGTAGTCTCTATTGTTATATAATTTTAGCTCTTTTAGTATCAGTTAATATTCTTTGACAGTTTTTCAAATCCAAAAAAATCTTATGATAACTTTTTTATTATTTTAATTAAAATTGTGGTCAATATTTTTTATGCAAAAAATAATTTATTATGAACATCTTTATATATCCTATGTCTCAATCCAATGTCATAGTTTTTGAGCCCATTTAATATTAATTATTTTTTAAAAAAATCTCAAATCTTATATTTTAATTGATTATTTACTAGATAAAGCTCTGATATTACATTTTATAACTTTAAAAATTGTACTTTCTTTCAACTTGGAATCACTAAGCTTGCATTGATTTGTATATTTAATTGTTAATCTTATCTCCTTCATTTGAAAAATACATCAATGTGATACTATCATAATTATATAAATATATTTTATAAATAAAAGCTTTAAATTTACCTATAAGATTACTTTAAAACTGTTTTGTTTTATTTTTTTTCTTTCCCATTGATTTTTTTTGTATAAGAAAAATTATGCAAATTCCCTTTTTTCTTAATATATAAAATTTTTATTTTTAATTTTTTTTACTAAACATCTAAAAATATTCAAGTATATTGTATCAGGTTATCTAACTTTCCTATTGAATTATTCTATTAAGATTATCATACTATCTTAAATAATTTGATCGCCTAATTATACAATTTTATCATAATAATCAAAACATCTAATAGATCTCTTTAAACCATTAGTCTTTGTTTGTTAGATTACATTTGGACCATTTAACTATCCATCAAACTAGTCATCAGATAATTTTATAAGTTTGTTTTATGCAATCTAGTACAAAGTAAAATTAGTAAGACACTTCAGATCATCCAATATGATAATCCAATATTACAATAGCAATCAAACACTTTCATCTTCACTTTTTTCTCAGCTCAATTTATATCTAAATCTAATGAAATTCACAACTTATGATCTTACATCAGTTTATTATCAAGTAATTAAAATTTGACTACATCTCATTACATTCATTAAAAACACAAATTAACTTTTTAAATAAATATTTTTTTATTATTTGAGTTTATTTATGTATGTTGAAATAAATCTACAACCAATTATTTTGAGAAAATAATCAAAACATCAATATTGTTTGATATTCTTATGCCTGCTACAATTTGGAACAAATCTCAAATTCTTCCTTCATGGTTTCCAATGTCTTGTTGTAGCACCTTGATCTTATTCCTCTACTCCTATTATTGTTCTTTCTTTTGTGTTGGAACTTAAGCTTTTTGTTCTTGTTATTACTCTTTAACTTGCTAGAATTTACTCCATCTTTTTCTTCTTATCTCTTTCATCTCTTTTTGTTTTCTCTTTAGGTTTTTCGAGGTTTTCTTTCTTGGTAACTTCTTATTAAATACATCACTCTTTTCCCTGCCCTACTTATTACAAATCACTTAAGGTGATAGTTAGGCTTAAATTATCATATCACCCTTCCATTAAATGCAATGCTAAAGTTGATTTGCTTACAATAATTATTTTATTATTTTAATTTTTTTATTCATAATAAATCAATTAGAAAAAAATTATAAAACAGGTTTCTTCAAGTCTTTTACATTTAAGTTTTATCTAACTAAATATTGAATTTTAAATTCTAAGACACTTTTATAAATTAACGTATTTTTTAGATATATGCAAAATATTATTATTTTATTTTATCATATCAATTTCTCAATATATTAAATTCATTATTTCAAATACAAATAGTTACACAATTTCTTATTTATAATATCTTATAAATAAGCAAACTTTGAGATATTATAAAATAACATAAAGGGGTTGAGAGATTAGGAAAAGAGAATTTAACAAGATTTTTAATAAGATTAGGATAGTGCTTAGTAGAGCAATATCATAAATTAAGAGTTTAGAATTATCATGTGGCAAATTAAAGAAAGAGTGTTGTAATAGCGAGGAAGGGTGAGAGTAGATGAGTCTTGTTAGGGATCAACTCCCATAGCTACAGATAGGAAATCGTAAAGTACATTGGTTAAATGAGGTTAAAGGAGACTTTTAAGAGCTTTTGAATAAAAAAGATGGCATCATATGACTTGGATAAGGGATATGTTCAAGCAATAAAGTTCATGTTAAATAAAATAATAGATAATTCTATAAATCAATCTCAAATATGAAAAATTTGATAGAGTTTGTATATGTATTATGAGAGGGGATTAGAGATAAGGAGAGAGATGTAAAATCTCTTTTGCCAATTTTTCATTGTTTAAAAAAAGAAGAAGAGGCGAGAGGGGAGAGAAAAGAGTGGGTTGAACAAAGAGGAATGAAGTGACTATAAGATGTTTCTTAAATAAAAATGATCTGTCATAAGGAGGCAACTTACTAATAAGAGATTGAGAGGAGAAGGTAATAATTAAATACTTGAGAGCTTATTATGTTTGAATTCTTTAGACATTATCCATAATATAAGGTACTTATATGTATTTGTTTATTAACATAAAATTGGTATTTTTAAATATATCAAATAATAAAGTATACACTAATTAGCATATTAAAATAATATGTGAGTATTTTTTAGAAATATTATGATAATAGAACTTAGACTTATTAGTTTATTAAAACAATAGTTAAATACTTTATAAAACATCATAATGATAAATCTGTATATTTCTTAAATTAATACTTCAATACTTATAAAATACATTACAATAATAAAAAAATTTATTTTATTTTGTTTACTAAAATAATATTTGATTAATTAAAAACATTAAAAACAATATATTAAAACATTACTAAAGTTTTTTTATTTTTAAAAATATGTTTGAAAATATCATATAATCATATTTATTTTTTTAATGTGCATTAATAATAATAAAATAAAATAATTGATAATGACAAAATCAATCGAAGAGAACATTTGTTGAATATTGATAATATATAGATTATATATATATTTTTAATTTTTTAAAGAATTCTTTATAAAAGACTACTTTATTTTTTATTTTGCTTCTTGATTATTGAAATATAAAGTGTGCATTTGTGTACTTCGAAGAAGAAATGATTTACTTCATTGTACAATGTGAAAACGGGAACATGCTGTCGATCGCCTGACGCCGTTGTCACCGGAGAAGAGAAATGGCGGTTCTATCACTTCTCAGGAGATTATCCTCCAGATGTCTAAAATTGGGTCCTGTGATTCAACCAGTAATCGTCTCTTTCTCTTCCCATTCTTTCTCCAGAAGCAGAATCCCCTCCAATTTGGTTGATACGTCGGGTATCAGCGCTATGGTTCTCTATTGCATATATGGGCATTCTGAGTTCCGAAATAGTTATGTTTTTGCATCCCTTCCGAAACGAAGATGGTTTTCATCCTCGGTGGCGGCAGTCCTGGCCGTGCCCAAAACTTCTGATGGCATGACAGTGGACGCCATCGTCGACAAGAGATGGCCTATTCTTGATGAGAACGAGTGTGATTGGCGGAGCCATGCCGCCGCCATCGCCCTATCGGTACAGCTCATCAAGAAGCGATTGCAGGTAGTTTTCTTTTAGAATCTTTCCTCGCTTCTTTTTAAATGGTTATAAGTATTGGGGTTCACGTGGTTCTTCATTTTAGATTAGATGGACTACACTAGGAGATTGTATAGACGGAAAGAAGCGGTTCTTTATGTAAACAAGCTGGATTATAAACTTCTACCAGTGTTTGTAAACTTTTCCAACAACTACAGCAGATGATACTCAAATCATCGAGTTAATAAACTAACTACTAAACATGCAAAATTAGAACTGTATGAAATTATTGGAAACGTTTACAAGATGAAGGAACATACATAGCACAAAACACAAACGAAGTGCTCTTCTTAACGCTACAAAAAGGTACAACTAGTTTTTATTATTGTGATTAGACCAAATACGAGATAGTAAACGTAGTTGATAGGGAACTAAGACTAGCTTGAACTAGGAAACTAGCCCTACAGAGCTGTAAACAAGAAGTAACACTATTGACACTAAAAAAACTGGAGCACACAAGAGGAATGTGGAACCTCGCAACTCTAAAAGTAAGCATGATCCACATGACCAATTTTACAGCCTCCTTTGGCCATTTTTTTCCTCAAAACTTATGTAAGAAACATTTATGCAAAATTTATGAATTCAATCTCTTAATATTTCTCAATATTGCAAGTATTCAACCCCAAATGTTTAGGAAATTAGCCCTATATAGATGCAATCCATTATTTGACCATTTAAGTTTCATCCACAAGTTGGTGCGCATGTCCTTATGCTTTGGTCAAATTTAGAACTCAACCCACGTTTTGAAAAATGCCTGGCAATGTCTCTAATTGCCAGCTGATGTAGGCTCATACATATCCTAAAATTGATTAATAAAGTCAGTATGCTAGAATTGATTAAGAAGTCAATCCCTTAGCTTCTATGATCTTGCTTGAAACTTCAAATGGGCATCGCCAATTACATAAAAGTTCAAAACTATCAAATGGGGAAATTCACAAAGAGAACAGAGAGGATTTCTTTATTCAACGTTTCCATAGGAAGGGTTTGTAGAATTGTGAATGAGTGGTCAACTAATCGATTAAGATTTTCATGGAAATTGGGAGTTTTGACCTAAAGAAGGATGTTTGAAGATTTATGATGTATTTCTTGACACTAAATTTGTTATACTTGATATTGAATGCCCAACATTTGTTATTAGGTTTCACTTGTTGTTTTTGGTATGAGGGCTTCCTTAATTATCCTTCTCTTTGCCACAAAATATAAATGGCACATAATTTTAAATACCAAATCTTTGATGCTTGATCTTAAATTTTTTTGTAGTATCATTCAAGCTTCTCTTTGATGTGAAATATAAATGATACCACATTGACTTTGTTGGAGCACAAATTTGGTGTCCACAAATCTTTGCTTTACATTTTTACATTACAAATTATGGTTCTCAATTCTGATTGGATCTCAATGGTTTGTGTAAGGGGGGATGCCACTATTGCTCATTATAAAAATGGGTTCATTGGGATATTCAATTGATTGTTTGAGGCAATTGAACAAACAATGTGAACAAACAATAGAGGGAAGCACCAAAGGAAAGTGTTGATAGTTCAACTGATTCTCTTCTATTGATTGATTGGAAATTTGACTTAGGGCTTAGTATGCATGTAAAAAATGTAGGTTGTAGGAGAAGTGGAAGAAATGTTGATTTAATTAGACGAAAATTTAGGGAGTGGATTGTTGACATGTAACAAATATGAAAAACTTTATTACATGGCCAAAATTCAAAAATTTTGGGTTGGGTATTGATGATATGGAGAATAAGAGTGAAAAATTATTGTTGAACCTTTTAGTAATAGTTTCTTACAGAGTTTGTGGGAAATCCAGGTTGTTTAGAGTCCATGAATGTTCTATGGTTCAGGTTGATGCTAGTACATGGAACCTTCATCATGGAGAAATCTCGATCTTTTGGTTGGTGTTTCATGCTTGCTTTTTGTAACCAATGTTGTGATGTGTGTGTTCTTTAATCTTCGATGTGTTATTTGGCTTTTTTCTTTTCTAAGCGGTTCGTTAGTGATTTCCTATGTAATTATGATAATTGTGAATGCAAGTCCATTGTTTTCCTTCACAAAAATGATGACAACCTCCTTATTTTGTATGCTTCCTTGTCATTACACTACTTGCACAAAATTGCTAAACCACATGTGCCCACTCTAGTACCATTATAGGTTATTATTGTAACTAATCAACTTATGTGATCATCCTTTTGTGCCAAGTATCGTAAGTCTAGATAAAAGTCATTTGTTAAAACTTCAGTCTGCTTGATCTTCATGATATGTGTTTCTTTGTGTTTGAATTTATATGCGAATGTGTGAATGTGAAATACCTATAAGATTCATGATAACAAAATGCTTACATATGAAAATTTGATAAAAAATTCAAAACATGCACTATTTAGAACTTCCTCTGTCATTCAATCAATCTGGGTCGTCCAAATGCCTTTGAACCAAATCCCACAAATTTAAGCACTTGAGGGATTTTCAAGAAATTTCTTTGGGCTTTGTCACTTCAATTAGTAATCTTAACTTTCCTTTCTAGTGTTTTATTTCACTTTAAAGACTTCAATCAATCTTGGATCTTATTGGTAGAAGTCAACTTGCTTTAGTAGGTCTTGTTCTAAACTCTTTGAATAGTATGTAATAGATTTCAGACCACCTAGATTCTAATTGATCAATATTGTGGGCTGGTAATATTTTTTAGTGAAGGCAAATTACAGGTTGTGCATAAGCCAAATCGAATTGTAATGGCATTCACATACTTTAGATAGCTGTTGCACAATTCCCTAGTTTTCTCTAAGAGCCATTAGAGTGTCAATGAATTTCATATTAATCAAAGCACTCACTAGAATAGATGTAAAGAGTGAATCATCCCCAACTATGTAATATTGGTCACTTTTAGATGTTTTGCTTCATTTAAGATATGTACTTATGAGAATAATGTTTGATGTAATGTCATACCAATAGACATAGCTCATATATTACTAGGAGGACTTCGGTTATATGATATGAATGTCACGTATCATAGAAGGGAGAGTACCTATATATTTGAATTCAAAAGATAACATTATTAAATTATATTTCTTTAGGCTCAAAATAAAATGTTTCTCTTTGAAAGCCGACTTCTAAAGTAACTCTTATCTCTCTAATTAATTGTAGTTGATCACCATGTGTCTTGTTGAGAAAACTGTCATTGATCTTGTAGTTGAGGGGGTTGATTTAGAGGCTGAAGCAATCTCTAACTAGATTTCTAAGTACTAGTTAGCTTGGGTGGATACTTTTGTGCTTGATTTTCCTTTTAATACATGCTTATATAATAATGATTCCCATTTCTTGCATGGAATACTGGGCATTAGACTAAGTACAATAATTTATAGTGTATCAAATTAGATAACCAAATTGATTTTTCTAAGAAATATATTGAATGTGACCATTTGTTGATTCATATTCACCTGAGTCATACCACTCCATTGTTTGAAAAATTTTATATGAGAACATTTAAAATCTTTAAAATTGATGGGAATATGAGTATTATTATATATGCTTTAGATTTGTCACAGTATATTTGTTGATATTGGCTTTAATATTGATGATTTTTTGTGTTACGAAAGGTTTTTGCATGAAGGAAAACTATAGACTTAACTCTTATGTAAGTTGTAAAACTGATGAATAATCCTATACATTCTTTATACCTAAGTAGTTTACTGATAGTCTCTGATTTGATATTGCTCCTCCAAGTTCTTTTGTTTTCCGTAGGTTCTTAAAATGTTAAAAGGTTCATACTCCCCTTGAATTTATGTGATTTACTAAAGGGGACTTTGCAAGATTAATATTCAGGTTGTTGAGGGCATACATGAAGCTTAACTTTGTAGGGTTGTGTTCATTATGGTGGGATGGAAGTGATATAGGACAAGAGTTTCCAAAGATGCATTTTGGCTTATAGGTTTCAAGAGAGGCCCAATCCATGGATTAGAACTCGATTTATAGCATTCCATAGAAGAACTTCATGACCAAATATGTTTTATCAGATTGTTTGGTAAGCCCTAGATTCACTACACAGTTTGGTAGCATGTGGTCTCATAGCAAAACAAGTTATTTGTAGGTTGAAAATTTGAGCCACTCTCATCCTTATTTTATTTTTTTTTTGTGGCCAATGTTTGAGATGATAAATTGCACCAAAAAGCTGAAAACTGCAAAAGTTTTATGAACTTATGTCATAACATCAGCCAACCTTTATTTAAAAGAATGTTTGGTGTGCTATAAATGATGCTCTTGGTTTAACATTTTTAAATAATATTAACATCGGTCCACTATCATTTAAAAGAATATTTGGTGTGCTATTAAATGATGTGCTCGTTTAAAAGTTTTAAATAATATCAAAATTTTATCAATACTTTTTATTATTTTTTTTCTCACGTAAAATTCATTTAAAATGTCTTTTTTCCTATTTATAACTACAATTAATATTATTGATCAATGCTAAAAAAAATGCAATAGAGATGTAGTAATGGAAGAAATGAAGTTATAGATTCATTTTCAACCAAAGAACTTCAACCCATCAACTTATCTTAGTTTTTTGTAGTATGGGCATGAACTTTTTAGGGCCATCTAGTATAAATAATGGATGTAAGAACTACTTATCTATATGGATTTTTTTATGAAATGGATTGTTATCCAAATAATGATTCAAAAAATTGCCATAAGTAAAAATATCCTTGGGAAAAAATTATTTTATCAATTTGATACGTTGAACAAAAATAGCAAAACAATCTTGTATTTTTTTTTTGAAGGATTACAAATTTTGCACTATTATTATGGTTTCTAAATCAAGTATGTATCCACTGGTTACTTGAGGACAAATGCACAAGATAAGTCAACAATATAAGTATCCTTAAATTGGGCCAGTTTCATTTATGGTTATGCTCAAAACCAAGTAACGTTCATCATCTTTTGGTTTTGAAACTAGAGTACAAGAGAACCAATATCAATTAGATTCCTATGTAAAATTAGATATAATTTAACGTTGTTTTGTTTTTTGTTACAATGATTTTTTTATCTAATATTCTCGAGTAGGTGTTTGACGAGAGTTTGATTATTACGTAAGGAAATTGGACATGGAAGTAAATTGTTTGTATAACATTTCTCTCGGTGGACATCGATTATAACTTAGGTGGGGAATACCCAAGATCTCAAAATTTGCAAAATCTCATCTATTGACAATCATTCACTTATTATTTGCCTTGTTTTTTCCTCTCCATCCATCCTCTCTCTTGCTTTCCTTGACCTCAGTTCATATCCTCCACTCTCTCCCATGCCTTACCATCTTCGTGGCATGAATTTCTTAGCTTTTATGTTCTACAATAAAAGAGTTCAACAATAGATAAGTACATTAATGATAAGTCTTTTAGAGTAGAGATAGAAGAGAAAATATGTTAACAAGACTAAGATAAATATACATATATATACTTACATACATACATACGTGTATATATATACATATGCATATATATACATATATATATATATATATCTGTGTGTGTGTGTATAAAGGGAGAGAGAGAGAGAGAGAGAGGAATGAAGGCATTAGGTGGCAGTAGGGATCACAACATCTTGTCAACAGGAGAACCTAAAAATAGAGAGAGTCACAGAGCATCCTGCTAATGCCTTCAACAAACTCATGTTTCATCCTTGCTAAAGGGGGAGAGGATCATCACAGAAAATACAAGCTTGCCGCCATGAGCTATCTTTTGCCTTCATCAATGAAAACATTGAGTGTTGGCTGCCACGTGCTGATGAAAAACTTTGAATGCTGGCCACCAAGCATTGACTTCTGCTGTCTACCGGAATTGCAGCTCCAAGGATGTGAACCACAAGTCAGTGGAGGCAGGCAGTGAGCTTGTGAAGGTGCACTCAAAAGAGAACTTGTGGTCAAACATGGGCTGGATATGAGGTTAATAGATGATGAGTTTAAGGGAGAGCTTTGGTCGGGGGTGAACTTCAGGCAAAACTCAAGGGGTGGAGCAAAACCGTAGTGAGGTTGGCATACCTTTTGACTGTTATTGTTTCTTTATTCCATTGGAAAGATGCATGTCCTAATTGCATTTTTGTTTTGAAAGTTTTATAGGTATAGCTGTTTGGAGTTATTCCTGTTGAAGGCAAGTCAGTGTGGTGGCCTCTTCTCATTATCCATGTATTTAAGAAAAACTTTCAAGTTTGCAATCATCTTACCTACTGTATTCTTCTACATTAATATTTGAATGACAATGGTAAGTTGCTTACTGCATGTTCTTTTGCTGTCTTCACTTGATCTTCCTCATGAACTTGTTTGAACTTGTGATTGATTTTTGTAGCTTTTGTTTACTGTTTTTTAATTTTTTTTTGTTTCTATGGTTAAGTTGGGGAGATAACCTCATGCAAAGATTGGTTTTGAGTGAGCTTTTTCTTTATTTTCAACTTGGGAAGCACCTTTACAGGATCATTTTCTTTCTGGTTGTGCATCTCATACCACTACACATCTTTGATTTTTCTGTCCTATGGTCTTTGCCTCTTCACATCAAGCTCGATCATGTTGTTTTCTTTGTAAACCAGATAAATCGTTCTATCAGTGCTTTGTTTAACAAGATTTTGGTGAAACACTTGTCACTATTAACTGATTAATGATATGCTTTTGCATGTTTAATTTTTTTAGCTGTTGTCAACAATGTTTTTTTTGTCGAAGCCATTCATTTAATCTGCTTCATTTACTTGAAAGTTATGCTATGCATATATATGGCACATTAGCTAGTTGGAATTTTTAATATATCAATGAAATATGTTTCAGCCAAATGCTTATTTCTTTTATCTGATTACAGTGGAAAAAGATGATTATAAGGTTGGAGCATCTTTCTGTTGCATTGAACAAGCCAGACCTCTGGGATGATTCTACATATGCATCTCAAGTTAGTCGTGAACATGGTATGCTGATGGCTAAGATGAGAGAAGTAAATGGATTTGAACAAGAACTCCTCGAGCTGATTGATTTGATACGACTAGCACGTGAAGAGAATGATGCCGAACTGGAATCGGTAGGGCATCACATTTAGGCATGTTAAAAATAGATTTGAGAAATTTCAAGCTCGGACATGCTGTATTACTCCCCTTTATGTTAAGATATGCTTAACTAATAAGGCAATTTCTTCATGCATTGCCATATCCGTTAACATAGTGCTCATTTATCAAATTTAATTTTAATACTTAGATGCTTGCCATGTGTGATTATAGTCTTTTAGCTTATGTGAAACTATGGTATCTGCCTTATGAAAATAGCACTCCCCTTGGTAATATACTTGTCATGCCATTTGTCCATCTTCATGAATCTAATTTAGTTTTATTTCATACACCAAAGCACAGTTGCAGCTAACTTAAACAAACTGAGCAAAGAACTTTTTTGAATTATGCCTAACGTTAGGATATTTATTATCATCAATTTGCATTATTTCTCTGATCATATACTGGAGTTATAGAACTGCATTTGGTATTTTTTTTTATGAAATTGCGAATCAATTCTGATGTGTCACTCATTTCTTGCTATAATGCTTTCATTGTTCGCTACTGCTTGCTAATTCTTCAATAAATTGGAAATAATAACATAACATTTTCTGTTTTTTATTTCTAGATTCCCTAGCAAAAAGCTGTGTGCTTTTCATCTCATTTTCTTTGCCATCATTAACCTTGTAATAATTCATGTTTCATTACTGATATGAACATCATGTGTTGTTAACATCATTCTAATTAAATCCCTACCCATGATTTACTTCAGTTACCATGCCCTTTTTTTCCTAGGCCTTTTGTATTAATTATTGCTCACAATCTTATCTTTATTATTCAACTTCAGTATATCTAGGTATTTGTTTTAAAATTTAGTTACTGTTAAGCCACACTATTGACTGCATATTGCTGCTGAAGTATGACCATAAAAATTGCATTGTATTTCAACTTGATAAATCTTTTCTTAGGTCATTAAATCTGAATTTTTAGTTGGGGATGTATGGTTATTGACTGTCTGAGTTTTTTTAATAAAGAAAAATTGAGTTTATTTTTCTCTAATGAAGGAATCCATGAGAGCTTTGCTAAAAATGAGAAGACACTCGAAGGAGAAAGAACTTGAGGCCTTGTTAGCTGGGGAGAATGATTCTTGCTCTTGCTACATAGAGGTTTGTAGTGATATTCTGCAGAAGCCATTGGTGTTAAGTATTCTGTGTGGCTGACTTAGAAACTCACATTTGTCGTCCATTTCCTATCATTGGACATTCATTTGAAAACAGTTTTCTTTACTTTTATTTCTCAAGAACTTATGTTGATGCTTTGATTTACTGTCGTACTGTTCTAAAGTTTGGCGTTTGGCAAAGCCACTTCCAGTTTGAGCAATGACGTCTTTCATTACCTTTATTTGTCTTCAGTTTCCTTAGCATGCTTCCTCTGAGTGATTTTGACCGTCCAATGTACTCAGGGGAGCTGTAATAATTACTCCAAATACAAGGAACAATTTCCTAGGGACTAGTTTAATTACCAGTAACATTTGCTTGAAATTACCAATTTTTCCTGGACGTATAATATGTGGAATTGATCTTAACTGTGTAACAGTCTGTTTCTCTTATGATTTTTGAAAAGCTTTCTGACATATAGCATATATTCAGAATTTGTCATCGATATTATTCAGGTTCAAGCAGGTGCAGGGGGAACAGAAAGCATGGATTGGGCTTCAATGGTTATGAACATGTACTTGAATTGGGCCAAACGCCATGGATACAAGGTCACGGTGGTGGATGAAATGCCTGGTGAGATAGCAGGAATAAAGGTTTCTATCCTACCTTAAAGTTCTTGTTTAAACTGGGTTCTTGGTGCTTACTAGTTTTTATTTAGGACGTAGAAGCAGCAGATTGACGACTCTTCAAGCCATGACTGCTTGAAGTGAAATCGAAGTATGTGGATCTGATCAATTTTTCATTACTTTCAGCGTGCAACTATCAAAGTAGATGGTGACTATGCATTTGGTTATGCCAAAGCAGAAGTTGGGGTGCACAGGTTGGTACGGATCTCCCCGTTTGATACTGGAAAGCGCCGTCACACATCTTTTGCTGCTGTAGCTGTAATACCAATTCTAAACAATAGGCCTTCCAGTTTTCAAATTAAGGAATCAGACCTTCGAATTGAGAGGTTCCGTGCAAGTGGTGCTGGTGGCCAGCATGTTAATACGACGGAGAGTGCTGTTAGAATAGTGCACATTCCCACTGGGATAACTGCTACCTGTCAGAATGAAAGGTACTGGTAATTTTTTATTTTATGGTTGTGATAAATTTCTGGTAATTACATATGAGCAATCTTGATTCATTGTTATGCTTTATTCTTTTTTTTGGTTCTTGTGCTTCTGAGGAAAAATGTTTAATGATTGGCTGAAAAAATACATATGACCAAGTGAAGTGATTTCACTTGGTGAAAACACCAGTAATGCACATGATTGTGAAGTGGAGTGTCACTGCCCTCAGCAATTAGACGCTGGAGAGGGTGATATGCCCACAGGAGTTGGACATTGGGGAGGGCTTCAGTGGGGAGCAGGGAGGAGAGGATGCTGGAGTTAAGCCTGTGCATGATCAGGAGGACATGGCTCTTCAATCCACCAGTAGTGGCTGGGCAGCCAAGGTTAACTTGGGTGAGATCTGTGTTCCCCTTAGGCCTTGCTTTTCACCTCTTGCCGTTGATGCTGAGGTGCTGGGGTTGCAGTGGCGATGTTGAAATGGAGTGTATCCTCGACCGAGGGCAGTTTGGATGCCATCAAAGGGTTGGAAACTGAGTCTATTCCTTGTACTTATTATGCTCATCATAAGGTCAAGTAGATGAGACCAGCTGCTGCAACAAGATTAAGAGTGGTTGTTAACCCAAGTTGGGTCAGCCTTATACCACTATAGATGTGGAGATCCCTGGCATAGAGCAGGAAGAATTGTATTGATTTTTCTGCAATTAAATTGTTTAGGTTGAGCATATTCAGGGGATGAGTGGTTTAGTTAAACAAGGAGGATTCAATAATGTGGCCATTTATTTGGAAGATGGATGCCATACCATTTTTATAGACCAAGCTGAATAAATGATGGGGTAATTATGTTGGGTTTAAGGTGATGGAGGTGGTTCATAACTGTTCATCTGTGGTTCAACAACAAGGAGATAGAGACGAAGTTGTGCATGGAGGACCATGGATGTTAGCATGGCTGGGGCTGAGCATTTGGTCAGCAGACTTCTCCCCTTCTTCTACTGTGTATTCGGGCACCCCACTGTGGGCTTACCTGGCTACCCTTTCCCTCCATTGCATAGGAATGAAAAATTTGACCAGGATACTCTCGGTGACCAGGACACCTCTGTGGTGGATCACTATTTGGCGACCATGGAGAGAATTACATTTGTTAAAGTTTGTCTAAGAGTTGATCTAACCCAATTGCTATGGGCTGGTATTTTGGTGAATGGAGCTCAAGCAGTTTCCATTTAGCAGGTGGAGTATGAGGGCATCTTGATGGTTTATTTTGCTTGTTGGTAGGTGGGCCATAGGGAGGCAGGATGCTTTGCTACCTCTCTGTATGTTCGCTCCAGACGAATGCAGCCAAAGCAACGGGGGTCTCTTGGGTTCAACAGCGGATGATGATTATCATTAGGATCAGTTGCAAAAGGACTGCTGAACTATGCAAAATCAAATATCAATACAGTGGATGTTGTAGGCTGTTTGATATTCATGCAACGTTTGCAACCTGGGAACGAGCAGCGGAAAATTGCTGGTCGACCATAAGGCACTGGGAGGGTGGAAGGCTTGGTCACCCTCCTAGCAATTTGAACAGTGTCAACAAGGTATTTTTGAAATCAATGGGATGACCAACCCGTAGATAATATCCTCTATCCTGTTTCTCAGATCCTGCCATGTTGGTTGAGGAGATGGAACAACCACATTACACCCCATGGAACCAATGTAACAAAAAACTCTATGGATAAGGAGAAGAGCCACTATGGAGATTGAGAAGAAGGGAATGCTAGTGGGTGTGGGAGAGGCCCAAAAGGTTGCCATAGGAGGTGTGAACAATGGATATGGTAACCAAAGGCATAGTAATAAAAGTGAAGTGGAGATTTATGGAGAATGGAAGAAGCAAAAAAGATTCCCAAAACATGATTGTCATTGTAGGTGGAATATCATGACACCTTACTACTGATAAAAAATTGATGCTGATAAACCCAAGGTGAAGTATGGAGATTTCATGTGTAGGATCAAACAATTAGAGCCGTGGTAGTTTATGAATTGCTTGAATTGGCTGAAAAGTAGTTTAAATACTTTGATTCGGTGCACTCTCTATCTCACAATAAAGTGGAGGGAGGTGGTGAACAAGGCGAGGAAAAAGTGTTTTGCCAAACAATGAAAATGGATGATTTGATGATATTCTCTCGAGGACAGAAGATCCAGCCAGGTGCTGCTGTGGGCAACCAATGAATGAAAGGTAGACATAGTTAAGGATAATATGTGGTTCTTGTGCCCTTTAGGATTTCACCCTTCCTCACATGAAGCCTTCATTCTTGAAGGTTTTGAATAAGACTTATCACCATTTGCAGCCTCAAACTCCTTATGGAGCTCTTGATAATTAGCATTCAAAGAATTCAATGGAAAAAGCCAAGGATTCAATTTTGGTAAAAGCTGATGATTACTTCTTAAGAACTAGTGTGTATATAAGGTTGCTCAAATCTTCTAAACAATAAGAAAGAATTTTTTATTAGGTTGATTTGGATTTTTTGTAAGATAGAAATTACGAATTATAAAAATTATGAAATCTATTAAATACAGGAGATTAAGAAAGAAAAGTTCTCATGTTCAAGGTTAAATATTTTTCGAATGGGATGGTGTTGATGTAGATAGCAATGCAGTTTTGTTAAGTAGTTTAGATAGTGTATGTATTTAAACCACATGGTTGATGTCATTCTCATGCAAAAGAGGAAACTGTTGTAGAGGTTAACAAATTTGAACATAGTTGAAGACAAAATTAGTAGTTATTAAGGGGATGAGTGTACTGTTGACTTATCTATAGATGCTATATTATAAGGAAAATATGTGTTGTTACTTATGTAATCAATGTTTTAAGAGAGTAAATGAAGGAATTGTAATTCTTGGGTTATGCAATATGATAAAGTTCTTGAGCTATGTCTTGTAGATTTTGGGGGGATAAAAGGTGTGTTTTTCGATTGTAAGGAAGGGATGTTAGGTATTCAAGGGGTGTCAAGGAAGTTGGAGAGATAGAGGATGTTGAAACTTTGTTGAGATCATGTGTCTTGATGTTTAAGCATTGGTTAGAGATAGCTCTAGGGTGGACTTGGTAAAGGAGTGTACAGATTGGGGATGTTTGGAGGGTGGCTAAGTAAGTGTCAAGTTGCTGAATGGCATGCTAAACTAGTCTTGAAGTTGCCTTAGGCATAATTTGAATAACCTTAAGGGTGGTTGGGCAAAGGGGACAAGTGTTGAATGTGGTTGAAGTCTTGAGTGGGGCTTCACGACGATGAAGTGGATATTGTTTTCAAATAATGTATTGAGAGAAGATAGTACGGTTTGGTGGGAAGGAATCAAAGGGTCTTAGTAGGTGAATGAAGAATGAGAATAGTAAATTGGTCTCACGGATGACTCTAAAGGTGTAATGTATATGACATGGTGATGTCACAGGGAATGCAATGATGTCATGATTGTAGCATGATAATGGTAGATGGGGTTGCGAAGAGATCTTGGTGTATGAGTCTATAATAGTGGATGGTGGTATTGATGAAAGAAGATAAGCTACCTTAAGAGTCATTAAAAGATGTTAATAGAACTCATACGATATAGAGCACATGCAAGGTATAAGCAATGCACTTGCTGATGTCTTGATTATAGTTAATTTCGGATTGTTTATTTATTATTATTATTATTATTATTACTGTTCACTTGTTGTATTTGGTGAAGAACAACACAAGATCTTCAAAATAGTTTAGATAATTCTAGCCGTTTATATTTTCTCTCATTATTTAGAGTTTGGTTTCAATTGTGGAATATATTTGATCCATGTAATACTAGCTTGTGCCATCTACACTTCTCATAGGATCATGTTTTTAAAAATGAGTATTTTGTTGGCTCCTTAGCTTGAAGTGGTAGTTTGATCATAACAAAACTATAATTTTTATGATATAATATTTTTCTTTTAGTAATTATTTAAATTATGACTTTAAGCTCATATGGATGAATGTTCGAGTGTGGCATAATTGTTTGATCAAACCAAAAGAATTAGAGCATTGATTTGCAATTCAAAAGCTAATTGGCAAAAAGTTCGGAGATAACATAACTGTCGAAAAGACAAGAATAATCATGCAAAATTTGCTAGTTATTCTGGGGTGAATAGTTGTTGATCACATGTGCAATATTAATTCATCTTCATTTTATGATGTAGATTGTGAAAACCTATGACATAATCATGAGGCATAAGAATCTAAATAGTTGAGATTATAAGAGTATGTAAACATCATAATATAATTGTCAAAAAGATGTTTCATGAAGCAATTAATTTTCTACAAATATTAAACTTAAGAATTTATACATTTATATGTTTTGTCAATAGGATTTGGACCATCCAGTTTTTTCATCTGATAAGATGAACATTTCTGAACTTGAAAAGTGGTCTTTATCAAACAATTATTGAAACGTTCGATTATCCGTCTGATGGGTATTTGAAGTGATTAGAACATCTGATGAAGGATCTGATAGTTTAAATAATTGTTGCCACAAATTGGTTCACTGTCAAATGTCCATCAGACATTTCGATCAGCATCCAGTAATTGGTCCAATGGAGATAGGACCATCTACTAGTCTAAGATGATAAAATGTGCATGGAGCGAAGTTTCTGTCTGACAACCATTGGATCATCGACAATTTGATAGTTATCGGATTGATTATTGTATAATCCAACATACCATCCGATAACTTGGAAAGTTTAGGTTTAACTTGATTAGATTGTCTAATGTGTTTATGTGAAATCTATAACATTCACCAGAATTCATGGAACTTTAAACTATTTTCTATTCTATTCCTCAATCATATGTCATTGCTTGAGCACTTAGTTGAAGTTGGGCTATAAGTAAGAGCTAAGAACAAACTAAGGGATTTTATACTTGAATATCCTCCACAACTCCATTGCAAGTATGCCATAAACAATTTAGATTTGGAAAAGCTAGAAGCTGATTTCTATTCATCTATTCATAGATTTGAAGTTAACATCTTTTTCAAGCTAAATTGGTAACATCTTTCTTAAGTTAATTCACAATGATTTAGTATGCTTTCCAAATTATTTGTTTGTTTGTAGGATTGTGTATTTGAGCTTTAATTTATTTTTTTTTAGTTTTCTGTAATTGGGTTCTTGTGTTTGATTCATGATGATCAGTTTTATTGGTTCCTCTGAACTGATGATTGTAGGTTCTTTTGGATAGATGATTGATTTGTGATAATTGGTTGTGTGGACTCCTTTAGGTCAATTGATCCCTATGGATTGGTGTTAGGGTTTTGCCTACCCACATTTGCAAAAGGTATTTTAATTTTTAAGCTTTGGAGTTGACATAGGCTTGTTGTTTGGGAACAAATCATCTAAAAATCTTAGCTCCTTTTTCATTACTATATCATCACACAAAGAACTTTTGAAGATACATAATTTAAGAGTTTTTTCATAATAAAAAATTACTGAAGGCTTTCGTTAAATTTATTATTCAAATTGTCAAAATTATTAAAAAGTTATAATTTACCTTTCTTTTGTGTGGACATTCAGTTTCTTCATTCTCAACATATTTAATGTTACAACACATGCTATCAATTTATAACCTATTATGCATTAGAGTTTTTTTATATCTTTTCGTTTAATATTATATTTCGTTTTCCTCGTTGTGTCATATGTGACATTATGTATAAATGTGCTTCCTTGTGTCCCCAATCCCTTCCAAACCTTTCAAAATTGGAACCAATTGAATATTATAATATGCAAAATCATTCTTAAGTCCCAATTGTAATTATGAGTCGTTTATCGTTGATTGAAGATGTAATAATTAACCAAGCAATCTTGATCATAGATTATGGAGTTGTTTAAGACCATGGGCCACATCGGTGTTAAGTGCCAAAAGGAGCTCAAGGCCTTTGATTATAGTTTTAGATGCATTATTTGTTGGACTTAATGACACCTATCAAAATGGCTCCTCGAGAGCATTTTATGCATCAATTGAGTAGTTTTAAACTATTGTTCATCCCTCAACATGAAGGGATTGATTAGGTCATTTAAAGGGAGTTGTCACATCAGTTTTTTTACCACTATGCCTAACACCTTAGAATCCAAATTTATCTTCTTAATTAGCCTCTACATTTAAAAAATCTACATTTAGTTGGTTTGCAATTGCCTTTGGTCTGATTGGATAGTTTGATCAGCTTGAGCTCATTTTAATCATCATGGTGTCATCAAAACTCTGATAATGGGATTGAATGGTCCGATAATACAATTATACAAGCAATCAATTCATCTTGTTTGTTTGATGCCCATATTTGAATTGAAGATCAGCTTTTAAATGATCTAATTAATTCATTTGGAATTGGATTGGGTGATTTGATCACCCAGTTTGATTGGTACTGGAACAGTCCAGTTTGATTTATTTTGAAGCTCTTTATTTTAGGTCTTCTTAAGGTGCTTTTTGCATCTTTTTAATCTACAGCCAAGTTTAGGTCCCAAATCACATGCTCCTCCTTTAAAAGAAGGTGCTTACACCCAGAAGTCATCATGCTTGCAGTCAAGGAAATCTAAGTATCCACAATGATTTTGTCGCTTCCTTCAACATTCACCTCTATTCAGTTTACCACACTGTTTTCTTGGGCTCTTCTTCCAAAGGTGACATCTTCCAATGGTCAATCTACACTGGTTGTTGCTGTTCACCATGCTTCACCATTCCCCTTAGTGGTAAGCTAAGAATTTAGTTTCACTCTACAAACCAAATTAGCATACTTAGCACAAGTTCTTGACACAACACTACTTGGCTTAGCATCTCGATCTATGTTCTCCCTTACAAAGCCTCATCCTTTTGTTGTCATCAAAAGTAGGTTGCATTTTGCTCCCATATGTGGCTGATAATAAAGATCACTTTGGTTAGCACATCAAGTCTTATGTCCTGTACCATCTCATCGATGTACTTACGCGTGATTGCAAATTTTATGTTATGCTGTTCTTTCCCTAGTCATTTATCCATCGTAGTGCGATATTATTCTCTAATCTAAACCTCCCCAATAGGCTTACATCAATCAAATTTCTATGACATCAATAATCAAAGATAGCATTTGCTTACTGCTTAATTTAGATATGAATAACAAATAACTGCCCGAGCCATAATCTGTAGTACCCCTTTCCAATGCAGGCTTCTTGATGTAGGACTAGACAAAATTTGCTTAGTTAGAAAATTCGTGACTGATGCACAACAAAGAGCAGGGCCGTCTCCCTAAGGGACACACACCTAGATACGATGAGGGTTGAACGCAAAAGGCACCAACCAATGAATCCTAACTAAACTTAGGATCGATAGCGGCTAAGAAGTCGCTAAATCGATTACGGCTACACACTTTCAAACACGCAGAAATGGGGAGTACTTAGATTGGTTAAGTACCCGTTGAACTTAAAATATAATTTGTAGTAAAAGTTGCACTTCGCAGAATGAAAATATATTGAAGACAAATTAATAATCTAGGAATGGAAATTACTCGTAAAAGGAAGACGAGGAAAAACCAAAAATTTCAACTTGAAGATGGTTGAGCGATGAAGGAAGATGATAGACTGGAGTGGCGTCTCACCACTTGGACCTCGCGTCCCTCCTCCCAGTATCAGAGCTTTGACGAGTCGGCACGCCAAAGACACTCAGAGCACTCACGAACTCAGAATGGAAGCAAAGAACACTCAAAAGCTTGCATCAACTATTCAATATCCTTACAACAGAAGAGGACTCCCCCTTATATAGGAATCCATAAGGGTACAAAAGACATTTGACTCATAACATGGGAATACTAAAGGACACATGGGTAAACTAAAAGTCACCTAAAAAATACAAATAGACTCTTAGAAATATGAGAAAATAATGAAAATTAAGTTCATTCCCTAATTTCGGATGGCCGGAGGCGCGGCGACGGCGGCGGCGGTGCGGGTCGGTGCGGGCTGGCGCGGGTCGGTGCAGGCTGGCGTGGGTCGGCGCGGGTTGCTGGCGCGGGTTGCTGGCGCGGGTTGGTGCAGGCTGGCGTGGGTCGGCGCGGGTCGCTGGCGCGGGTTGGTGCGGGCTGGCGTGGGTCGGCGCGGGTCGCAGGTTGCGGGTCATCCAGCGGGTAGCTTGGGTAGGCGCCTGGCTGGACTCATGCACAGCGGTTCGGGCACGAGCGGCGGCGGGCGGTTCCCTGTGGCGGCGGAGGTTGCGGCGGAGGCGGCAGTCGGCGGCAGGAATAGTGATTTTGGCCTTTTTTTTTTTTTTTTTTTTTTTTTTTTGTACAAGACCGGTCCTTGGACGTCGAAAGTCCTTCTCGAACATGATGTCCTCATCACTTCTTGCCTCTCCTTTTTATTTTTTCCATCAATGCAAACTTAGAGCCAACTGCACTTAACCTCTCTAAGGTAATGTCCTTAACATTTACTCCAACAATCTTCTTCAATTTGTCATCAATTTTCTTGCCCTTTTAACTTAGAACATAGAACGCAGCTCTCCTTCTTGAATTACCAAGGTTTTTTATAATAATGGCCTAACATGGAGTTTTCCTTTGAAGAGGAATTGGAAGCACCTCTAGAAGACTCCATTTTGTTTTTGTTTTTTAACTAACCATCCTTTGGCTTTTTATTGCATTATTCTTTTCTATGGAAATTACTGCTCTTGGTGAATGAAAATATCAAGAGCTTTGTGGCAATCTATAATAATAAATGTTTAGCACCTTGTAAAGGCACTCATCACCCCAAGACTCACAGCAAACTAGATTGTTTGTATACCAAACTCCACGATGTAATTTTTCGTTGTTTGCTCCAAGTGTTGTCGATTTTTGTACTACTCGCTCCACTTAAGCATCCTCTTTGCCCTTGGGATACATGTTTTTTTATCATGGATTGGATTTTTGGTCTTTGGAAAAAGGTCTTAAGAAAGACATTTCTCAAGGGTGCTATGTAGGAAGTCGAGAAGGAAGTTCCTTACTAAGAGGTTTTTGGAAAAGGTGTCTTGAAAGTAATTGGAGGTTACTTGATGGTTTTGAAGCTTTAAAAGAATGGTCTCAAGGGATGAATATGCGGACATGGGAGTTTATTGAGATGGATGCCTTGGACAAGAAAGAAGACAGCTTGAGATGCTGTGGAACTTGAGAAATGATGATTGTCAGAAGACCTTCATGCAGTAAGGGATAGGCGTGGGGAGGAAGTCTCATAATTTTAGGTGGTCTCAGGAGATACTACTCGAATTCGAGGTCCTAGGAGATGATTGTGACTTGAGAATGAAGTTGACTAATGAGATTGCTTATGAGGATAAACAATATTATACTTATCCAAGTTAGGTGTTGTGTAGATCAAACTGAGATACTCAGAGGAGATTGTGCAAGGCCATTCTAGTTATTCAAGTTTTGACTTATCCAAGAGATTAGTTCTTCTTATTAAGTGAATTTAAATTTGATGCACCATATTCCTTAAGCTATAAAATGGACTGAAGGAGGTAAGGGAAGGAGACGATCATGCACAGGGAATGTTCAGAGAAAGCAAAGAAACTAGGAGATCTGAGAGAGGATCAAAGCATTCATGGTGCTCAAAGGGAGATACAAGAGATAAAAGCTTTTGGGAGAGAGCTAGTCTCAAGGGAGAGAGAGAAAGAGCTAGTAGGTAGTCAATTCTTGGGAGAATTGGGTCTCGACATTATTCTTTTTTGAGGGGGACTGTTGAATTCCAAATAATTTGAGAGAGACAAATCCAGCAAGATGTTATGCCATAAGAGCAAGCTGTTGTAAAGATATATTAGGTTTTTCTCTAACAAAAATTGGAGTTTTTTTAATGTATTTTTCAGTTGTATTTACTATTTTTTTTTCTGTGCACTCACTATATTTTGGTCATGCTACTCTATATTTGACCTGCTCTTGTGTCACTTGAGAATATATCACAATTTTTATCGGACTGTAGATACGACTTACGGACCATCTTAATGAATAGTCTTTAGTCACATACGATCATGCTGAAGAGTGCGAGAGTTGTTGAAAGTAACATTAGTAGGGAGATGGCATTGGAAGGAGATGTATCTAGGACGTTTGGAATAGTTGTTGAATTTTTTGATATAAGAAGTGCAACTTCTTATGAAGATGATGCAATGGAGGGACTGTCAACTGACGAAGACGAACCTACCTTGAGAAGGAGATCCATGGTCTAAGAAAGGCAGCCCTTGGATGATAGTTCCATTGACCATAGGGAAACTATAATATTGTAGTAAAAGGTCTTGTCAAGTCTTTTAAGGTGGAGTTGTCTATCAATTTTCCAACTTATGATGATGAGGTGAGTGTTGAAAACTAGAGACTTGGTTAGACCAATTGGTGATGTATAATAGCACTAGCAAGGTTTCCTTTGTGAGATTAAAACTCATACATCACACATTGGTATAGTGGAATAGCTTTTTACTTGTGTTTAGTGCAACGATGCGATTGGGTTAACTGAAGTAGCTTGTGCTGGAAGCTTTTTGCCTCATGGGCTACAATGAAGCCAATGCATTTGGTGGTGTGCATTGCGACAACAACAAAGGAAGTTTGTGTAGGATTACCAAATTTTGGAGGCAGGTAGTTTCACTTAGCTTGAATCTGGTAGAGAAAGGGGTATTGTCCAAATACTTGGCTGAATTACTATCCCTTGTCGCGAGAGAACTCATGTTGTTTCCTTCACTAGTTTTAGACAAACAAGTATGATGTCTATAGCCATCGAACAGTAGAAATAGGAGTGGGATCAGAAACTGATACTTGGGTTTTCTAAGGGGTTCTTATAAAACAGCATTAAGAAGAATGGGTCATCGAAAAATAGTGCCTCGGGTTCTTCCAAGAGGGTTGTCTTATTTTATCATTGTAAAAGCTAATGCAATTCAAGAGGACATGTTGGAAGTTTCATCCCGATTGAAAATTCGAGGAGGGCAGCAAGATTTTTAAGAGAACTATTGGTTTTCTTGAAAGAAGAGACCAGGTTCTTGAAGGAGTGATTGTGCCTGACTTGATGTATCACTAATTATGAGGACTTAGGATAAATGTGCAAAGGCTTCAGGGGAGAAAATAGAGAAAATAGACACATGGGTTCATCCTTGAGAGGAGTTATTTTGCCTTCAAATTTTGTTGAAGCAAGAGCTAACGATGTGATCTTTGATTAGGGATTTTGTGGGAATTTTGTTGCTGGCACTCCTAGGAAAGGGCTTGGGCTTGAGATTGCTCATCGTAGTTCATATATTCTCTCAAATGGATCAAATTTTGGGCCAAGGTGAAAGTCAAGTAGTGTTGATTAAAGTTCGTCATCACTTGTGAATTTATTGATGAGGTATTGTGTGGTTTTCTTCCACTTGACCTATGCTAGGTGATTTTCGAGAGACACTAAATGTGGGAGCAAGCCATTAAGTATTATTGATGGCAGAAAATAATGAAGTTTTGCAAGGATGGGAACGATTTGTGCTAAATAGGGATCTAGAGGCACAATCTAAAATGGTGGTGCTAGTGACAAGCACTTGAATAGTGAACTCATTTTGTAGGATAATGGAGGTGTCAAACAAATTGCTCGAAGTGATGCAGCAAGGTGAGGGGTTGTAGCAAGGTCGATGATTGACAATCACTTAGAAATCTTTATCCTAGAGAAGGGGCTTTAGGAAAGTTTTGTCTTTAACCACATGAAGGCAAGGGAAACATCATAAGGGCGGATGACACCTGGTCTTTGTCATTTGCTATTATGACTTGAATAGGTCTAGTGGAGAAGGGGGTGCATCAAGAGGATCTCAAGGGTTCATTGCTTGCCTCGAGTAAGATAGAAAGTTAGAGATTCAAAGGAACTTGAATCGTTCAAAAAAGGGGTGCATGAGTGATGATTAGGTTTTCTGTCTCGAGAAAGATTTCTCTAGAATTGCTTTTTGGAGTTGGTCACGAGGAAGATGAGATGGGGGTTCCTAACAAAGGGTTTTCAAGTTTAGGTGCATTGAGAATATCTAGAGATTACTCAAGGGTAGCATCGAGTGCATTGAAGTCTCGATAGGATCCTTTCAAAGGATAAAGATCTAGCTTGTGGAAGTATATTTAGAGGGATGCCTCAGGCAAGAAGGAAGGCATCTTAAGAGGCTGTGTAACTTGAGAAGTGACAATTGCTAAAAGATCTGCATACATTGGTGGATAGGCTTGAGGAGGAAGTGTTGGAATTTGTGATGGTTTTGAGAGATGCTATTAAGATCAAGAAGGTCTCAGGAGAGAGTATCTCAAGAAAGGGGCTTACTACGAGGCTCATCCTCTTGATAAATAAGGCTATGCTTTTCCACATTGATAGTTTCATGGATCATGTTGAGATACTTAGGGGAGTTTCATAAGACAATGCCAATTATTCAAGTTTGGAGTTATCCTAGATATTGGTTCCTTCTTTTATAAGAATTCAAATTTGATGTAACCTAACTCTTAAGCTATAAAAAGGCCAAGGGAGATTAAAGGAGGCAATCAAGCTCAAGGAGTGCTCATAGAAAATAGATAATTTGAGAGATTTAAGAGAGAAATTAGAGAGCTCAAGATACTCAAAAAGAGATCGAAAAAATCTAGTTTGAGGGAGATAAAGCTAACATGTGTTCACTCCTTCAGAGGATTGGGTCTTTGAATTGTGTTTTTCTAAGGGGAGTGCTAAGTCTTGGGTTTTCTCAAAGGGGCAAAGTCTTGCGTGGTGTTTTGTTGGAGGGGAAGAAATCTACTATAAAGTTAGATTAATTTTTTCTCTATCACAAATTAGAGTTTTTTTTGTATATTTCTAGGTTTTGTGTTTATTACTTGTTGTCTTTGTGATCCTACTATGTTTTGTCATATTACTCTATGTTTGGCCTTCTTGAATTTTGCTTGGGAATGAATCGCTTTTATCTTAGGAGTGTCTTTAACTTTCTTTGAGTGTAGTGTGGTATAATGCTGGAATGAATAAGATTACCTTATCATGCAAGCACATGATGCGTAAGTTCCAAATTTATTAAACTTTTTTAAACCATATATACTCACATATGGAAAAATATGTCTTCATTTAATTCAACTAAGCATCATTCTTTTTGTTTATCAACCTCTAATTTGTAGGTTGGAATCTCAAAATTGGCCTCTCCCTTGAAAGGCTTGATTATTCCATTGCCTTCCACATTAGAAAAACAATTACTATCTTTTTAATATAAAACAAAGGTTCTTTTCTTTCTCCTCTGATTGCTACCTTCCCTCATTCTTGAGGTAGATTTCTTTTGTTAGTTGATGATCCTCAAAATAGGTCACCACAAACTTGTCTGGCTTCATCGTCTCCACGAGATGCTATGCCATTTTGGTCAGAGAAGCAATCTGCGTCTCCAAAGACCTAGATAACTCTTCTTCTTAATCCATGTCACACCCCAAGCACCTTTAAGGAGTGCACTCATGCTTTTATATAAGTTAAGGTGGGTCTATTGATGAAGAGAAAGGTGAAAGGAGTGAGGGGAGAAAAGACTCAAATCTTGATATGGGAAGCTTCTTTTTCACTTTTCAAAATCTGGTTTCAAGTTCAAAAGTATTCTGCCTTCTACTTCTACTTAGTTTGACTTGGCCAACTGATTACTTGCCTACTTTTTTTTTTCTCTGATATTTCTAAGAAAGAACCTTATACAATGGTTTCCTCATAAGTGAGCAAAACTTGTGAAATTTAGTTTAGGCCTATCAACCTCATTTCCAAAAGTCACCATTGTCAAATAGGATCCATTCCATGATGTTCACCATATTCAGGAGCTGGGATCAATTATTGAAGAGATTCAATGGAAGTTGAGTAGTGGCTAGCATCCATTTGTGCTTTGTAGAAGAATTGCTTCCTGACATTCCTTTCAGATTGTGACTTTGAAAGCCTTATCAAATTTAGTATATGCTTCTTCTCTCTATCCTCTTCTCTTATATAAGATAAAACAAGTACAGATTATGTTGCACTCACATAAACAACACACATAAGAAAAATAAAACAAAAGTTCTTGTGATATTATTAACAGAAGCCTTTAACCAAGTGCAAAAGATAACTCTCACCTTAAGGATTCTCACAAATAACCCTTCCTCCTTGGTGGCAAACCCTTATTGTATTTTATTTTTCTTTATCCACATTTGTTTATGTTGTCATCATTTTTCTACTTACAGGTACTTTGTCATTTTTTTTTAGATTTATCGTTTGTACTTTTATAGAATGAAAAAAAATGATGCTATTTGGTTATAAGGGCGAGGCCTTGAGGGTTTCTTGTGGTGCATGCATACCCAGGTTGGAGGGAGACATAAGCTGACCTCTTATCCCACATTATGATCTTGGAGACAGAGGAAAGTATAGGCTAGCTTTCTTTACCCTTTTTCTTACTATGATCATTTTCCATCAATTTTGGTATTAAAATTGCGGTGTCTTCTCCTTTTCCCCTTCTTCCTTTACCCATCCTATTATTTATGATGCTTCCTCCGCATGACATCCTTATAGCCCATGGAATAATCTTTAAGAGTCTCCTAAAAGTTTTTTTAGCTATAATCCTACGCAACACCAGAATGTAGAAGATCATTTTACTATACAAGTGCGTGATGGCTTGGTTTTAACCTTTTAAAAAAAGTATTTTCAATTATGTATACTTATGAAAGAAATATATCTCCGATTAATCTAGCTAGACATCAATATTGGAGTGCACCTTAAAAGGATTGGCTATACTGCTACCTTTTGAAGTAACAAAGAGTTACAATCTTGCTCACCACTAAGTTCTTCTATTTATCTTCTTAATATGTCCACTTACTGTGACTTATCCTTCATTAACTGGTGATCTATACAAGTCAACATCAATTATTGTTGATTGACTATCTCTTTATGTTACGTCTTTTTTGGTTTGAGTTCGATCTTTATTTGCAATTTAAGTATGAGTTCCAATTGTTTCAATAGCTTTTACGTTTCAATTATGTTTTTAGTTTTAATTTATATTAATTATATGTATAACTTTTAGAAAATAGAAAATGTGATTATTGGCTAAAAACTTTATTATCATATTTATATTGATTAAATATTAAAACAAATAAATGAAATTAAAAAAATATATTTTTAGAATTCTACATGGTTATTTTTTAGCAAATTTTTAAAAAATGCATAATTGTTAAGAATATTTGAAATTTGTCTTTATTTGATGCCCATATTACTATTATTATTAAATAAAATAATGTATAAAATACAAAAATTTTCAAGTAATTTTGTTTTGAAACAAATTTAAAAAATCTTTATTTTGAAAAATAATGTATAGAATCATTTGGAAATCTAATACCTCTATTAGAAAATTGAAAGGCCTTCACTATGAGTTGCACAAATTTTGACTTAATTTTCTTAAGAAATTTTCTTGAATATTTTTTTGTATTATTTTTGCATAGAAATGAATTAAAAATAAATATATATATATATTTTTTTAAAAACCATATCTAAAATTGTAGCATACATCTTATGAAGATGAAAGTTTTCTTATGTTTTTAATATAAGGCACACAAATTTTAAATAGATTTTAATATAAGAATTTATAAAAATGATAATAAAATGAAAAAAAGAAATTATGAGTGTTAGGTTTTAAACCAAAAAACTTTTACATATAGCAATCATCAAAAGCCAAGTTTTTGGTTTTTTTTTTAATTTCTTTTCACCAAAATCAGTTCAAAACGGATCAAAAACCATAACCATGCTCCAAAGACTTAGATGGTTTCTCTTCTTAATGGTTCCTCTTTTGAAGGCAAGGCATCCTTTTCTCTCCCATGACTTTGATTTTCTTAAGAAAGTTTGTCACTTTGCTTTTGTACCTTAAAAGGTCACATTTCCTCTTACCAAATTCTTGCATGCAGGAATGAATTGATTGAATACCAAAAATCTATATTTTTCATAGTTAAGATCTATGCAGTAATAACTAATTTGATAGGTGTATTGTCGTATGCTCTTCTAAGTTGCAAATTCTATACTAAAAATAGTTTATTTGTGCAAGTTGACATAGAAAAAATGAAAGGATACTTTCACAGCAAGCCACATCCAAGGATGCTTTAGTCAAAACTTGTGGAATTTAGCCTAGTCTATTTGTTTCACTCTTCTTGCAAGAAAGATAAACTATGATAGATAATGTTAAGCTCACATAGAGAAAGCACATAAGAGGAATAAAGAGAAAGCTTTGTTAACATTATTAATGACAAACTGAACCCAATTACAAGAGTAAACTCTCACCTCAGGGTTTCTTTCAAATAGCCCTTCTCTCTTAGTGACAAAGACCTCTACCCCACTTTAAATTCCTCAAATACAAACCTGGCCAAGAACTTTGCTCTTTCATATGACACCTTCAAGATCTCTTTCTTTGTAAGATATTTTCTCTCCTGGAGAAGATCCTAACTATCTGAGGGCTTGTTCCTAGACGTCTCATCCTACTCATGTTCACTTCTAAAATTACAAGGGCCTTTGTTACATTTTTTGAAAAGACACTCCATACTCTTAGTGTTTAGCCACATCATAAATCCCACCTTAGTCTAGTAGATTAGATCCAAACTTAATGTCTAAATTGTCCCCTAGGTTTTGTATTTGAAACTTCAACAAATTCCTAGTCAATAGAATCTAAAATTAATTTCCAACATTTAGTTAACTCATTGCGTCTTTGGGCTAGATTGGATGTTTGGTTGGCTTGTGAACCTTCTATTTATCACATTGTTGCCATTTTATGATATGGAGATTAGGCTGTCTAATTAGTTTGTTATGATTATTTAATTATTCTGTCTGAAATAAAGATTGTCCCAATATTTGATTGGGATATACAATGGTGTGTTTGGAAGATCCTATTACTTCATTTTGAATTGGGTCTCCTCAATTGCTCAACTTTGAGCAATTGAAGATATCCTTTTTCTTCAACATTTGCAAGTGGTTCTATGCTCGAGAGCCTAGTCAAAAATCCACTTAACCTACGATAGAATATTGAACTCTTTGTGGCTACCTTCGAAGATTTCTTCAAGCTACTTTTTGATGTGAAGCAATAAGATTTAAGGCTCATCAAAGCAGCCTTAGTTCTCACATTGCTGTTGAACAATTTTGAGAAGTCATTCCTTCTTCATCTTCATATGTGGTTTCTCTCCATGTTGATGTTACATTGTCTATCCTTATTTTATCTTCTTGAGAGACAACAACTGTGAAAATGAAGAGAGCCGAGTCAATTTCTACAAACTATGAACAAGGTATCCCTATTTAAGATTTGTTGTATGAGTATCTGATCATCTTCCATTTGTTGTCTAACTCACCTTGACTCTTGTCAAGGTGGGATTCTCATCTAGAATGAGCCATTGGGGGGACATGCATTGTAAACAATTGTACTTATACATGGGTGAGTTGGGTTAAGATGTGTCTATTTGTTCCATTCGTTTGGCACGACAAAGATGTTCAAGAGCCAAAAATGAAAAAGATAAGTCACTACACATATTCTACAAAATATTTAATATGTAAGAATTAAATATTGTAATGATTTGGTGAGTCTCATTTATAATTAAACAATAGTCATTCTGAAGGAATATTTCATATATATATGAAATTATTTCTACTCATAAAACCTTCGAATTTAGCTTTTTTTTAATTCAATTTTAGTGATCGTGGTTTTAGTATGAATCTAAAGGTTCAATTGATTCATATGGTTTCAACAAGAGAATTTTTATAAAAATAGCTAGGGAAGAAGAGATTTAATAGATTTATCACAATTAAAATAAAGAAAGATGGACTGGCCAACTTGAGATTGTATTTCTTGGCATTATTTTCACAAAAAAGAGATTCTAGACTTTGATTCTTTGAATTTGGGAAAGTTATGAAATTGTATCTCTGTTTGCATCTCCTTAATGCAAAATCCAATTCATTAACGACTAATAATGATAATTATTCGTTATCATTTTTCATTCAAAATTGCAAAATTCATAATTAAATCAAATATCAAATACTAAATCAAATATATGTGTATATGTAAGCCCCAAAACAAGGTAAACATCAGCCAGATTTTATACGTGTCTATCGAGCTGATGGTTATCTATTATGCACATATTTGGATCTTTGTGCTTGAATTTTGCATTGCATATTACATATGCATAAAAAAAAGACAATGATCGAATGCAACCTGGCATATGTTGTGTTTCACCAAATTCAATTATGATAAAAGATGTGCTATATGGATAACTATGTAGTTATGCATATATTGGCATATTCTTCCTAAAGATTATTCATATGACTAGGACGTACACAATTCAATTGTATTTTTTTTTTTTTATCAATTATACTACCAAATTGATATTCCTTTGAGTCATGGATACAAGACCCTTTACATATAAGGCCTATTGCTCAGGCAATTTGTGGCTCTTGTTTTGGGCCACTTGCTATAGAAGGCTTTACTAGAATAGGTGCTATCGGTTCAATGAATATCACTTATTCAGGTGTTTATCAGTGGTGGTATGCAATCGAATTACACAAAGATTATTATGTATTTCAACTTAGGAAGGATGCGACTTAAGTGCTATTGTTTGATGTAATATAATCGCAGCAATGTCAAACTGCATTGTGTCTATGTCAAGTTTACTGCAAATGCTATTTGAAGTTGTTCTTAGTGTAAAGTAGACATAGTTAGTTACATTTTCAAAGTTTAACTAACAATTTGATAGTCAAAGATAAAAAATGAGAATGTTATGAATCTAAAAATAATATAACTATCATATGTTAAAATAATGTTTTACTAACATGAGATATATGTATTATTTTTAACAAAGTCTAACTAAAGATAAGTTCATAAAAACTTAAGACCGTGATATCACATCATATATTTTAAAAAAGGACCCCTTAGAGTGATAATCATATCTTTTTAAAATCAAAACTAATGTTTTTTGATCGATTGATTTGACCCATTTAGCATTTTTCATTTTGAAATACAACTTTACATGTGTATTGTTTGTGTGTTCAGAAGAAAGGTTTGAAAAAGAAGTATCTTAGTGAAAATGTAGCTTTGAGGAAAAGAAAAACCTTTGAAAAGTTAGATTAAAATTCAAAATGCAAACAAGGAGACAAAAGACAACACTTTGCATTTAACCATGATAGCATCTTGCAGATCTCAACACCAAAACAAATCGATGGCAATGTCTGTACTCCAGTCTCGATTGGACCAACTTGAGCTGGCTCGACAAGCTCAAATGAATGCAGATCACACACAGTCCCTCACAGATATCAGCTGGGGCAATCAAATAAGAACTTATGTTCTTCATGTAAGATCCCTTGCTTCTTTTGCCTCATTGTTTCCTATAGAGCCAACTTATACTTGTAAGCCTCTTGTTTGCAGCCATATCGCATGGTGAAGGATCTGAGAACAAACTATGAGGTTTCTGACCCCGATTCTGTTCTTGGTGGTGACCTTGATGGGTTTATTTTGAATTTTCTTTCTTCATATCTTGATAAGGTCGAAGACATAAAGGGCTAACTGCTATATTACTCCTTTTGTTTTAGCCTTTTAAATTGTTTAATGTATAGAGACTTGTGGTCTCGTCTGGGTTTGAGTTGAGCTTGACAAAGGTGATTAATGTGCTGTTGAGTAGTTAATATGTGAGGTGGAGTATTTTTTATTAATGTTATTAATGATACACAAAAAATGCATACATGTTTCTATTGCATTTATGCATATATATATATATATATATATATACATACATTCATAACTTATACACATATGTATGTGTGTATATGTATATTAGATGTGATATTTTTTGTAAGAAAAATATGATAAATTTTATTAAGAATATTGCATGCAAAATCTCTTGTAGTACTTTGTTAAAATTCTAATATTGTTTGAATATAAATGCATTTTAGTTGTAAATGACAAACATCTTATTATAATTTGTTTGATAGTTTTTGAATAATATTTTTTTTTATATTTTAATCTATTAGAATGGTTTCTTTAAAGGATTTATTACTTATTATTTTTATATATTTTATCAATTATTTTCTAAATTTGATTTTTTTTTTTAAATTTTTTATTTTATGTTGTAGACAACTATTTTAAAGCAACTTTCATTTTCAAATACAAATAAATTAATACATTACTTTCATATTCCATAATTGTGCAGCTATAGTTTGTCATTCAATAAAAAAATTATGAAAAATAGTACTTAATTGTTAAACTAAAATTTGTGATTTTATTTATATTTAACCTAGATTCAATATGATTTACATAACAATCATAATTTGAATAGAATAAAACTAAGAATAATTCACTCATGATTTTTGTGACATTGTTGTTATTATTAATTTTCTTGTAGAAATTTTTAGATATATTATATCATAATACAATTCTAACACTTATACATAATTTTGTGATTATTATACAAACAATTTTTCAATGAAAATGTTTATATTTTGACACTTATATTTTGAAAATACAATTTATTAATAATTTTGTTGGAAGCAATGGGAACATTATTAAGATTTTTATAATATTAACTTGCCTCATTTCTATTTTATAATTTTCAAAGTTAATTATTAAAAATTTTTTGTTTTTTTTTTCATATTTTCTCTTTTTTTTCACCTTTTGTTCTTCACATTAAAAGCTTCTTATTTATTTCTAAGAGTATAAAAATATATTTTAATCTTTACATATATATTTATTTAATTATTTTTATATTTTATCAAAAATAATATAAATATCATAAAGTTTTATATTTATCTTTCAAGTATGTAAAATTTATACACATCAAATTTTATTATTCCATGTTAAATTTTATAAGAATATGTGTTGAACAATAGGCAATGATTTTTTATATTGACATTTTAGGATTTAGATATAATGAAAGAAGTGCTTCTAAAAAAACATTCGAAATAATAATGACTTAGTTCTTTTCATGTTTTGTGTTGGATAAATGATAATAAGATGGAAATGGAATAATAAAATTTTACATCACTTGATGTGAATTGAATAATTATTTTGATTTGGGTTTTTATGAAAGTCAATAAAAGTTTTGTATTATCAGATTATATGATTTGATAAGTGTTCAAGGCATTTAGTACTATTAAAATTAATCAAAATTTAATATTATGATTATCAAAGATAAATATAATTTTTTTAGTTATTTCTCTTCTTAGTTATCTTAAAATGATATGCATTACCTTTTTATTTTGAAAGAGTCCCTAGTTTTATAGGTAAGTCGACCATATTAAAAAAATAATAGATATTTTCATATGATTTGTCAAATAGTAATGTTAAGGGTGAAAATTAGACAAATTTTAAGATAAAAAAATAACTTATTAGTTATTTAAAATATGATTAAAAAAACAAAAAAACCAAATATTTGATAATTATTAAATATTTTGTTCTAGAAATTAAGGCCCAATATATTGAGTTGGCTTGAATTTTTTAGTATTATTTGATTATGGGTTCAATTATAGATTCATTTTTGGGTATTTTTGTAAAATTTTATTGTCAACTAAATGTTGCTCTCCTGCAATTTAGTTTTTGAAATTATTCGATTTTTAATTTAGTTAATAATTGTATTTATTTTAGCTTTCTTCCCCCATCGCATTTCCCCCATCGCATAGCCCCTGCTCCGCCATGGTTTCTGCCGACGATCCCTGCGACTCGTCGTACGCTTCCGATCAGCCAGCAGCCGCTTGTCCTCCTCCTCTCGAAGAGGGAGCGGCCATAGCCGCTCCGCCGGTTACTGGAGGGACCCCTAAGGACGTCGATTCCATTTGCTCGAGGGGTTCGTTCTGCTGGTTCTGTGCTTTTTTTTCTTTCGTGGCTATTAGTTATGCGTCTCATATTTCTGTTCTTACAGATGTGTTAACTAATTGCAGCTACTTTACTTTTCCTTTTGGATTGCTAGTTGTTCTACATGCCGCGTTGATGTACTTAGATAAAACTATTATTACCCTAGAATCTCACTTTATAACTATTCTGTACCAATGTATCATATTTTATTATTTTATTTATTGATTCGTCTCTAAATGAACTTCAATGGGTTTAAGTCATGTTAATAGTCTTATGAAATTTTGTTCATCTTTGTACAAATCTATTTAGCTTTATTTAAGTTAAATTTTAATTGAACAGATTCATTGTGCCAAGTCATCTGACATCCCTAGACTCATCTAAATCATAGTGATATGCTTCAACTTATGTAAAGCTTTGCCAACTTGTAGACTTTTTTCCCCTTTAATATATAATCCTAAGGTTGTTTAACATATATTCTTCTTTAAGTTTTCCATTGAGAAAAGCAAGTTGTAAGATTTGCAACTCCAATTATGCAACCAAAGAAAGAACTCTAATATTCTCTGTACATGCAATATGGATAAATGTTTTATTGGAATCTATGCATAATTGTTGACAATAGTATTTGGCAAGCAAACCGAGTTTATGTTTTTGGATAGATCCATCTTCTTTGTATTTAGTTTTGTAAAACCTTATAGCTTTACCAGTTGATAAATCCACTATCTCCTAAGTTTTATTGGTTTCAATGGATGCTAATACTTTGTCCATTGATTTATTCCATATTGTATTACTTGCTGTCTTTTCAAAATTTTGTGGTCATAAGTGAAAAAAGTGACATTCTAGGTTTTATAAATTTCTTGCAAGGAGTGTAATTTTTAGGAGTTTTTAACTCTATAGAATTCACTTTTTAGATTGAGGATGATGTTGAATTAAATGTTGAACTAAATCTATACCATGATTCACACTATTTTGAGTGTTTTGTTAAAAATTTGATTACCTTTTTTGTGCATAATAATTTCTCTAAGTAGGATTATCTTCTTATTTCTAAGATACTATTTCATCATTTGTTATTCTTAGATAAAAAAATGGGTATACTTTGAACTAATCATTGTACTTAACAAATGTGAATGTTTTGTGTTTGTTATCAAATTTTTCTTTTTTTTGGTGGAAGATTTAGAGAGTGAGCAATGTATCCAAACACTTTCGAATGATTAACTTCTAGTTTATTTTTGAATTATTTTATTGACTATCTCAACTCAAAAAGAATTAGGAAGCCTTAAAATCTATTCATAAAGTTTTGGTTTTTTAATCACATTGTCTTTTTGTAGGACATGTGAAATCAAGAAAATTGAAAGAAATCTTAGATTTTTTGCTTTGGAAAATACACTTGTATTATTTTTAAATAATAAACAATGAACAAAACAAAGTATCTTTTATTATTATGGGAGGAAGTTTGATTAACTCAACAAAAATCACCATGGACATGTTCTAAATAAGCATTTGCTTTCTAGGAAGATTTGAGAAATAAAATTTTATGCAATTTTTTAAGAATACATTTCTTACAAATACAAAAAGATGAATGATAAAACAAGTTACATAGAAAGGAATGAATCAAATCAATTGTTTTATTAGTGTAATGAATATTTTGGAGAAATATAAAAACATTTTAGTAATCATACGATTGGGAATAAATAAATGTTCACAAGTTTGATAGTTTATTCACTTCTAAGGTGAATATAAGTGATGGTGAGTTTCTTAAAATTTCTGAAAATTGTTTATTTCAGTTCAAACAAAAGGATGAAATATTAAAGGCATTTATGATGTGTATTATGTTCTATAATTATCTCAAAATCTGTTAAGTGATGGTCAGTTGAAAAAAATAAAATTAGTTTATAGATGAAGTGAAAATAAATATGAATAAATTTTTTTTATTTTCAATGCAAATATGTGAGAAAGTTGCCTTGGAATGTCAAAAAAAATGGTAAATTGAATTCATGTTAAATGGTAGATCTAGTAGTGCTTGGTGGGCCTAGGTTTTATAAATCTTGATTATTGAAATAAAAACAAAAATGACATTGATGAAGTGATGCAATCATAGAATAGGGTTCTTGACAAATAGTTTATTGATTCACTTTTGAAGCTTTTGGTGCTCAAACTCATGTTAAATAACCTCTTTTTCTTGTTTATTAAATCTAGATTTTTAATTGGTCAAATGGGTCATAAGTCATCATCATCTAAGAGAAGTATTAGATCTTGGTGGTGTCTTTGATGTAAGAGTTGGTTGGGCTCCACTTTTTGTGGGGTTTAAGGGGAGTGCTTTATCTTTATGGAATCTAATAACTACTTCAAAATTAAATTAAATAATATCAAGATAAGGTTTTTTTTTCTAGATGTATTGCTTATGTTTTTGCTAGGTTTAAGTTTATTAAGGGTTTTATTGGTTTTATTTCACATTTAAATAGGTTTAGAATTTTGGATTAGTTTGGATTATCTTTAATTTATTATTTGATTATTTTCTTATTTTTTTTAGATTGATTTAAAATTGAAAACTTAATTAAATATTTTATGGAATGAAGGGTAGGTTAATTTGGTTGAAATTTTAGATTGCATGCTTGTAAGCTCTCTCTCTTAAGACTGGTTGTAAGTAGGTGACCTTTCTTTCTCTTGAATTTTTTTTCTACCTATATCTCTCCACTCTACTCTAGTGTAATCCAAAACAACCTATCTCTCTTCATTTCTCCTTTTTATCTTAGTTTTTCTTATTTGCATCCTTTTTTTGCATCCTATCTTTTATTCTACATTTGGTTTTTTCTACTTTGTTATATTTTATGTTTAATTTGATAAAAATAAATCCCATTTTAGGTGCTAGTTTGCTTAGTTGTTCAAGACCTATGGCATAAAATCTTGGTATCAATTCCTATCGATGTGCTGTTTGGCTTTTGCCTGTAAATTCATAAAAAAATGAATTCAATCCACTTGATTTCTTATCCTTGTCACTTTTTATATCCAACGATTTTCATGTTTGTAACCCTTGACCTAGGTGTTGAGTCAAGTATAACCCATTTCTTAGCTTACAACTGCCACCAATTTCAACTAATGCACTTGATCAAGACCAAGATCCCCATCCAAGATCCATAGCTAGCAACAAAACACCCTCATTTTTTTTTGTTGTAGTATTTGGAAATGACATGGAACAAAAGATGCATTACAACTAGAACAAGAATGTATACAACATGAATAATGGAATGTCATTGTTCTTTAAAGAGGAATACATAATATTTTTCTTTCTTGAAAAGGAGAATATATGAACTTTTTGATATATCTAGTACAAGAAATCTCTTTCTTGCAAATGATAACAATAGTAGATGGAGTTTCAAATCTTGTTTTTGGATCCAAGTGGTTGTGTGTTCTCACCAAAGTAGCTATCAAGCCTTGTTGTTACAACCTTTTAACATTTTTGTCGGTTGTACTAAAGATAAAGGCTATTGTAACAATCTAAAGCATGTTCTTGAATTGATTTGTGATAATGTTTTAGATGAAGACTTTAGAGTTAGGTCTCGAGAGGGTATCAGGTAGTCTCAAGAGCTTGAGATGTGTCGAGTAGTGTTTAGGAGGTCTTGAAGGGCAATGTAACAATTGAATTCTAGGTAGTGATGATGGCCTTTTAGAGCAGATTAAGGTTGGTTTAGGCTTCAAGAGGAAAACTTTGGGTGAATTAAGGTGTTAAGGTTTTTCAAGGTATTATTATGAGCTTTATGCACTCAAGGGATCAATGGGAGGTTTGTGTAGTTGTGGGGTAAGCTTGAGGAGTTTGGACTTGAAGGGAAGATGTCTTGGCTTGAGAGAATGTCTCGTAATAGACCTTCATAGTGCAATTATTAGAGGTAATGAATTACGGAGGTGTCTAGCTGTTCTTCAATTTTATTATGGGAAGTCTCATGGTTATTGAGACAATGGCTTGAGGCTATTCTTGAGGATTAAGATGACTTGATGGAGTTGAATTTTGGTTATGTGACAAACTAGAAGTTTTTAGAGGATTTTATCAACTTTTTGACACATGTTGAATAGTTGAATTCTGTGTTTTGTGGTGAATATTATTCCAAATTTACTAAACTATGCAAAGGATTTCTTGATAAACGTTGATGCAGAGTTTGAATATGTAAAATGGGATTCAGTTTAAATTTGATTTTAAGTAGCCTTTGTGAGTTTAGTTATGTTTGTTACCAATTTGTTAAGATTAGAATTTTTATATTTATCTCTTATAATCTTTTGTTCAAAAGACACTTAAGCTATAAAAGGTACCCTTGAGGGGGATTGTTTTGTAATGTAGTGTGGCATGTTTTTAGAAGCCTAGAATTATAATCTTGAGTAATGAGTAAAATACTCTTGCTTTTAGTCTTGTATTAAGAGAGGAGAAGAAAGAGAGACCCCTAAGAGTGGGCCAACTGATCATGGCTTTGTCTCCTTTGCTTTCTTGATTTTTTCCCCTTTTTCTAGTTTGTTATTGGTTGGCTTTGGTAGTGTAGTCAATTTAGTCTTTTAGTTCTGCGACGTAGTGTTCATGAGTTTAAGAGAATATGTCTTCGTTGTTATTTGAAAATCTACAAGAGATCTTGATCATGTAATTATGTTTTCATTTTATGAAAGTTCTATCTTTTGGCATATTTTGGTGTTTCTTGCTATGATTTGTTTTGAGGTTTTCTACCATTGTTTGTTTTTTTTACTCCTATGCTTCACGTTTTCATTTGTGGTACTATGTGTGTGATTTTTGTTATGTTGCTCTGCCTTATCCTTGGGATGGATCATCAAGTATTTTAGATGATTTCATTGCTTTTAGATCCTTCCTAGGGGAACAAGTATAATGTTAGTTTATGTTTCTAGGAGATTTGAGGGGATTGCATTGCTTGACATTGTGTATTGTAGATTTAGTACAATCCGGTGTAGGAAACATGGGGGGATTTTTTTTTGTGTGTGCTTGGGAGAGCAAGTTCCAAGCTGGAGAAGCTTGAGAGCATAATGGGGCAAGTGTTTGCTTCCAAGGTCATTTCTGGAGATTTTGATGTATTGTAGGCAAGTTTTTCATGCTAATGTGTGGAAGTCCCATCAACAAGGGAGCTAAAAAGTAGTAGTTGATAAAGGTGTGGAAGTCAAAAGAGTTGAAGTAGCTATGGATTGGGCTCTGTGACCATTGGCGACATGGAGGGATTTGTCAATGAGGCTAAGAAGATAGGATTCAATAGGACTTATCCAGAGGAGTAGATGATTTGAGATCATTCTTTAGATAAATGATCTTAGGAATTTAGGTCTCAAGAGATAATTGAGTAATTTAAGAATTTCTCGAGAGGTGTTGAGTAGATTAGAGGGGTTTTTTGGGTAATGCAGGAGTCGAAGACCAACTAGTGAGATGGCCTCATGGAGCATACGAGTGATTGGTTTGGAGAGGATAGCTAGAGGTGAATTATGGTCTTGATAAATCAATAAGAGGCTTGTGAGGGTAGGCTGGAGTTGTTTGCAAGAGTGCTTGAGGTGGAAATTGTCTTGGTTCAAGATGATATTTTGAGGTGTTTCAAACCTTTGTTCAACAACTATGGAAGGTAATGGATTTTAGAGGTATCAAGATGTTCTTGAATTTTATTTATAATCTTTGTGAAAGTTTCAGGATGATTGGGACACTAGCTCAAGGATATCCCCAAGAATGATTGAGGTATGTATAGACCAAACCAGATCAATCCATGGATCGTGGATGATTTTTGAACTCGATGGTATGAGATTTGGCTTTGTGGTGAACGACAAAGTTATGGTGGACATTTTTAGCTTTTGGTGCTTTTTGAATCTTTGAATTTCAAGTTTTGTGGTAAAAGTCACACGAGTTATTTCAACAATGAAGAAATTTCAAGTTTTTTTGGTAAAAGTTATACATGATTTGTTACAGCTATGCAGCAGTATTTTTGGATAAGAGCAGATTTGGGATTTGAATTTGTAAAAGTAGGATTTAATTTGGAATGATTTTAAATAGGAGGGATTTTTGTTATGTTTGGTGCCTAATCTATTAAGATTAGGACATTTATGTTTATCTCTTGTTATCTATTGTTTTAAGAGCCCTTAGATTATAAAATATGCTCTTGGGAGAGATTGTTGAGTGGTTTGTTTATAGAAGTCAAGAATTATAATAATCCTAAGTGATTAATAGACAACTTTTTCCATCATTGTTGTGTTGAGGGAGGAGTGATAGAGAGACTCTTGGAGGGGGCTGACCAGTCTCATGGTCATATTTCCTTCATTCTATTGTTTTCTTTCCTTTTTCTAGTTTGTCTTTTATTGGTTCAGGTTGTAGAGGAAATTTAGTATTCTAGTTCCTTAGTGAGCTATGGATATGAGAGGAGGGTGTGTTCTGGTAATTGTGATAGTGTCATAATGTTTGTTTCTTATGGAAGCTCTATTCTTTGGATTGTATTCTATTTGGTTTTTTTACATCCATGCTGCATGCTATCACTTACTCTTTTTCTGTATGTACTTTTCACTGTTTTGCTTTGCTCCATGCTTGAAATGGATCATTGTGCGAAGGATTTAAGCTGTGTGAAAGTGCATGCATAAGCCATATAGAATATAGCTAGGTCTTGTATAAGGTCATTAAAATTCCACAAAAGGTGGTTGGGTTTAAAAGAAGATGATTGCAGTTGATGAATCAACAAGGAATCATGCTCCAAAAGGTTGCCATGCCTCAAAAAGGATTGATGGGCCACAAAAAGAGAGATGGCTTGCCTCAACAAGAGAAGACTAACCTTTGTGAGAGGAAACAAGGACTAACCTCAGTGAGAGGAGACTGGCCTTAATGGATGATGTTCTCTTTGAGGAGTGGATGAGCTTGTAGTGACCTACTGCCATTCTTCTCATCAATAATTGAAGCGAAATTATAGTTAGAATTATGTACTGATAGGGATCAAATTTTCATGGATGATCAAGCCCAATTTTGCACCTTAAGCCTCATGGTTTTTTGTTAAGTTTACATCTCCATTAGAAAATGTCATATGTTTGTCAATTTGAAGTTAGCAGTCAACATTGGTCTTTTGCGGCTACTATCCTTAGTGCACTACTCTTGAGATTTATGGCCACCAACCTGCACTTTATATAGACTTTTCAAGTAATTTTAATATCCAAGCATCAAGTATCTACATGTCAAAAAAACTATCAAGCTGACTTCGTGAGTAGTAGAAGAGTAGAAAAACATTGCAACGTTAGAGTTCTCAAAATTATGACATTCCAGGATGTGAAGGAAGTTGGTGTGTCATCTATTAATTTTATAAGTTTAAAACTAATTACTAACTACCTTTGATGTATCATAGCTATGAATATAGCTTTCCTAGTTTGATATCAGTATTTTGCTCATTTATTTCATTAATTCAATGTCTTTTCTAATCTTGTGGATCCTGATTTTTTTGTATTGATATGCACGAGTCATCTTTGCTGGCTTTATAGTTTGTTTTGTTTTGGTTCTAAAGACTATAGAAGACCATATACCTGTCCTAAGTTGTTTCTTATGATGTTTCTTGAGTTATTTTATGCTTTTGTATCCTATTTGAGTGTGAAGATTTCTGAGAAACAACTTGATAAACCATGTATAAAATCCCGTGTTAGCAGACAGTGGCTTAAGGCTTGCTATTTGGGTTGAAGGTATGGATCTTGTGATATATTCTATGTGAAGGGTTATAGAAGCTTATTTTTGGTGCATGATCTTGACTTATCCCATTATTTTTTCATTTTTTATCTCATGTTTGAACTTGTGACAATATTAAAAATATTAAACGAAGCCTGTCTATCCTTGTTTGGTTTTTTTTTCTGAGGAATGATAACATGGTGTTATGAATCTTTAAGTTGTCGAGGTTGGTATTGCGATCGACCTCTTGTGTTTTGGAACAAGAGCTATCCTTAAACGATGTGATCTTGGAAGATAATAACAATTTCAGCTTTTTTTTTTATTTGAGCCCCTTGCTTGTATTTTTTGACAATAGAAGTTGTGTACCCACAAACTTCTTGACAACTTTTAAAATTGTTTAAGCTCACCCACATGCAAGCACTTGTGGTTCATGTGACATTGATTTTGTTCTCCAAAAATGAGAATTAAAGGCTGAAATCTGTGCATAGCCCCAAGTTTTTCTGGATTATAATTTGTTCACCACATATGTTCTCATGCCAAGCTAGATTTTGTGTAATATCTTGAATTGTATTCATCAAGACTTATCAAGAAACACTCTAAATTGTCTAGCTTGGTTTTTTTTGGATTGTTTCTTTGATTCTTTGAGATCTCTTGCCTATGTTTAATCATTTATGTAGTTTTGTTGCTCATTTTCCATGTTCACCCAGCTCTTTACTCATACATAGTGGCATTTGTTTTTTAGCAGTGTTTTTTTTTTTTGAGAATGTTTTATATTCCATTTTTCAACATGATATTTTATTAATCACTTAAAATGGCTTCTGTTCATAGGACTGCATTTTGAGGCTGGTAGGCCTTTGGAAGGCACTTGTATTCAGAATGAAGTAGCTAATGTAGAAGTTTCACTTCTTGGTCAAAATGATGGGGATTGCGACGATCATGTTCGGATTGATGCAGAAGCAGGTTATCCTAATCTTAGTGAACGACAGAAGAAGTTATTTGAATTAAGGCTAAAAATGGCAAGATCCTCAAGAAATCATTCTGTTATTCCATGCTTGGAAAAGCTTCCCTTTCCTTAATAGGTTATGAATCATTTTGCAGAATGAAGCTAGGAAGGCCAATCAAATGGCTATGGTAGCCGAAAAGAAGAAGCTTGATTGTGAACCTGAGTCAA
The DNA here is from genome assembly GCA_023846275.1 of Vanilla planifolia. Classification (NCBI taxonomy): domain Eukaryota; kingdom Viridiplantae; phylum Streptophyta; class Magnoliopsida; order Asparagales; family Orchidaceae; genus Vanilla; species Vanilla planifolia. The sequence continues at coordinate 58,522,569 of CM043865.1, forward strand.
GGGGAATGTCAAAAGAAAAATGGTTAGAGGATAGAAAAAAGAAGATTGGGAAGTTACTTGATTCTAATGGTTTGGATCTGAAGAAGGCGTACATGCTTGATACACAGGAGAGTGCTGAAGCAAAGTACAAAAAGTGGGAGAAGGATCCTGCTCCATCTGGTTGGGATGGTGAGTATTAAGCTGCACACATTTCAAGTATAGCACTATCCTATCATTCTTTCATATGTTTTTCATGTATAAATTAAAACTTATGCTATTTCTGCATTTCGTTTTTTATAAATGTACTCTTTATCTTGCAAGAGGTTAGGGCTAGAAAGCATTACCCCAAACTTTACCCATTCCAATTTGAGAATGGATTGAAACAAGGGCCTCCATGTTTGAAATCTAATGTTAGCTCAAAAAAAAATCAAGCTGACTTTTTGACATTGTTCAATACTTTCTGGGCTCAATCTTGTTGCAGCCAGCTTGAAATGTTTTAATCATAAAATAAAAAATGTTGTCTTAATTCTGCCTATGTAAACTCCGATACCATAGAGCTTCATGTAAGCTTTTGTATCACAATGTATTGCATGTTATAATGATTAATTTGGCAATAATATTGCCAAACACCAATTACTATATTTTGCCAAACACCAATTACTATATTTTGCCAAACACCAAAATACCCTTTGGACAGGGACACCTTGTCAATTGCCAGATTATCTACCAAATCCAATCTAACTCGGACTTGGTGCCACACTTCAATGGTTTCCACATAGCTAATGAATAGTTACTTTTCAGAATTTTGTGGATGTAGGATTGTTGCTTTGGTTATGCATTTGAAGTTGGAATTCTTTTGTGGATATGATATCTGGAAAAAGCAATGCAAAATGGCCTAAAAAGGTTTCCTACATAAAGACTATATGGTATGGAACAGATTGCCTGGTTATGAAGTTGGTAAGCTTTGACTTACAAAGCTCACCATATCATTGGCTGATTTTTAAAGAATGTATGATACTATCTACTAGATATGATTTTGTAATATATATTCCTTGCCTTTTGATTTCACATTTAGTTTTTTTTTTTTCATCTTAAATTTGGTGTAATTTAGTGTGGAACAAATTTAATTTTATTGCTTTGATTAAAAGAGCTCCAACATGTGGAAAACTCCATAAATATCACTATCCAACTAGGGTTGTGAAAGATTTGTACAATTTGTACAAGTTATAATTATTCAAAATTTTAAAGTGTTATGTCTTTGATTAAAACCCTTCAAGCCTGACTTTTGCAAGAATGCATGAGATGAGTAGAAGAGGTGTTGTAACGCCTGTGATGTCTTACCCAACTTGATTCTAGTGCCATCCTTATCTACACCTTCACAATTTTTTGCATTCTCCACCTTTTCTTTCAACTTTTGGATTGCTTTTTTGAACAAACATCGTTAACATGCTTGCATTAATTTTGCATCTTGTGCTCTTCAAAACTTTACCATATAATTCTAATCTTATACTCATTTTGAACATGCGTATGATATGGATTGCCCAAATAGAATTGTGCAATTTGAAGAATACTTTTTTTTAATTATCAGTTTTGTTGTGAAGTATTATAGTTGTGGTTGAATCTACAAATTTAGTTTGGTTAACATGTTGATTCATGTTCCTTTTTAATTTCTTTTAGAAGATAAACTTCATGATGATATAGGTTGAGTGCAGGCTTAAAAATGGCAGAATTCATGAACAACGGTATTTTGCACAGTTTGGGAACTCGAAGTTGTGAAACAAACTTTGTTGCTATAGACTCTTTCTTCAGCAAAGACTTTAGCATTGGGAAGTGCTTAAATGGAAAAACCAGCAAAGAGTAGGAGAAAAACAGAAAATATATGGTGGAAACTGAAATTTGCCGAGGACTACTCAAATAACACCTGCTATCCTTTGGGGATTACTTTTCTGCAATGGCTATATATATTGGAATCATGATTCTTGTAACTTATGGTTTTTTTTTTAATATTTTTTAAGACTTTATGGGATCTATGTCGATAATAAAAATCGAAATATAAGATAAGTTTCAGTCAATGTATTGTATCTTATGTAGGCAAAGGGAAAAGGATATAGGACCAAACCAAATTCCCATCAGAACTTCTGCATAATCTTCTTGTATATACTAGAAGATATCCCATTATTTGAAGCTTAAATTTGAAGATTTAGTATGCTAATGCAGTTAAATGATGATCATAGTCAACAAACCAAAGAAATTTGAAATTAATTTTTGGAGGTTGGACACTACATTTTTTGGAGAGAATGATTCATCTGATCAATTTATCTGTCCTATTAAAGCCATTGCTTTTTTTTGGTATGCATATTGAATTTTTCTTTACTGAATTATTCATGCTTTATTGAATTTGTATGCTTGTAAAATTGGGCTCTACTTTTTGTATGCTTTGTTTTTGGTTGTTCGCATTGTAATTTCTTCCCAGGCCTCATCTATTTGCTGATCTGTATGTGCATAATTATTGTTTATGCACTCTCTTGGTGCTTTTCTAGGGAAGATTTTGGTTATTTGCTTCTTTATGCTATGATTGGGATCTATTACATTTGTTGATTTCATGGTCTCCCATGTGTTTTAAGAGGGTGGAATCTGTTGGGTTGCTAGGTTTGTAGTCTCTTCTACTTGTATGTGGGTATGTGGTAAGCCTGACTGTGGAGTTGGAGAATATCCTTCATCTTGATCTTTTTTATGAACCACTTCAGAGTTTTTATAAAGTGAGCTTTGATCACTACTTTTAGGAACAACTTGTACGCATGTTGTTCATCCTTGTGTTGAACTCTATTGTACATGCACGATTGTTGTTTGCTTATTTTATGTGCATTATATTATTTTTATATGCACTATAAGCTTTGTTATTGGCCTTCTTGCATCAACTTCTTGGTCAATCTTATTTGCCAATTTCTTTGACATTCATTAGGCAATACGGGCTCTTGATTGATCTCTCGATCATGGGTGCCCATCTTTTAAGGGAGGACTTGTGAATAATAAATTTGAGAACTTGGCTTCGTCTCATTCCCTCACAAACCTCCTTGCTTTAAATGGATGCTACCCATTTTTACTAATCATGACTTAGCTTCTTGTCACATTGTGGTGGTTGTCTTTCCTCCAAGATGATATTTTCCTATAGGGCTTATTCTTTTCTCAAGGCTAAATCATACATGGGTGATAGAACTTATTGAGTTTATTTGTCAAAAAACAAAATGGTCTAAATTTCTTATGTTGGTGACTTTGACCACCAAATAGATACTCATGTAGGAAGTTCTAATTGATGTGCATTGTTGCCCACTTTATTATTTTGAAATGTCCATACTGAATTGGCTTTAACCTTTTTCCCTTCACCTTTCAATTTGTACTTCGCAATATGCTACCATTCTATGTCTCTCACTTGTATCATTTTTTCAATTTGATGTCGTTAATGCCCGTCTTTGTACTTTGCTTAGCTTTCTCCAATGGCCGTACCATTTTTTATGAACTTTGAGTATTTTCTCGACAAACTATCAAGCCTGTTCTCCATGTCCTTGTGAATTCACATCAAAGAAAAAACTCAAAATCAAATGAACTTTGTAGCACCTATCACAAGCATACCTTAATTGGGCTATTTATAGTGGAACTATGAATAGCTTGATTGTAGGCATATTGTATATATGAAAGGCTCTTATTCAAAATTTTTGTTTGAAGAGTGTTGTACCCTTGCAATAGGTGAACCACATTCCATCGTACCACTTTGGTCTGACTATTTGATTGTGGATGTAATTTTTACCTTTATCCAAGATAGTACCCATCAATCCCTATAAAGCTTTTTAAATTCCAATTAGAAAATTATTATCTTGATTTGAAATAATAAAAATAGGAAGACCAAATTTAATCCATACTAGTTAAGAGCATTTTTTGCACATTCTTCTCTTGTTATTGTTTGCTTGCATAGCATAATGATCATCTTAAAAATTTGTTCACCATTGCTAAATATAGTTGTTGCCAATGTGTTTAGTATGTAAAACCCCAAAGAAACTATGGGTATGCTCTTCTATGGTCTGGTTGGTACTGAAAAAGAGGTATAAAGGCCATTCTTATGGTTGGAAGGCTTGGAAGTGCTACACAATATGCATCTTTGCACAAATTGTGTCACATCCTGTTATAGTTTGGTCCAATGAACAAGCTAATGAAGGTTTAAGATGATCTTCGACACTTCAAAATATCACATCTCCTTTGATACGTGTGCTTCTCTCATCTTATATGTTCTATCTCTGGCTTTAGGTTTGTGCAGTTGTTCTTTGTATAAAAGTCCATTTTGCATGATTTACTCCACGTTTTTTCCACCATGCATAGCTGTTACAATCTCTTTAAAATACGAGCAGTCATTAATGTTTATGCAAAATTCCAAGTATATAAACAGAGCAACTTAATACACATGCATGATGATGTGCCTTCCGGCTTCTATTAGGCTCTTTTTGTTCTTGAACACCAAGTTAAATTGCTGTAAATGATTCATTCATTTCAACTGTGTGGCTTGCTGTAGTTTGTATTATGTTTGTAGATGTCATAAGTTTTGTGATTTCTGTGAATGACACTCTTTTTTCCTAAGAGATGTGGCTGCTAATGCTTAAAAGCTTGATGAAATGATAAACAGGACTTATCAGAGTTGGGTGCTTTTTTTTAATCATTGCAGATTCTCTAAATGATATGCTATAAGTCTCCCTTTTAGCACCAACTTGGTACCAATATTTTATCTTGATGCATTGGTCTTCATCTTGAATAGTTGCTTTAGATTTAACTAAGTCATTATTGGTGATTTGTTAATCTTCCCTTTCGGCAAAAAAAATGTGTTTTGTAGTGAACCCATTGGAAAATTTTGGATGCTTTTGTGAGTGAATGTAAAAGAGACACAATAATAGAGAAAAACTCGATAGTGAAAGCGTCAGGATCCACGAATTTGTTGTGGGTTAGTTGCTTACCCTTGCTGGAATTTCATTACAAAAATAATATCCTCTGAACTGTTTATATTTCTAATTTAGGTGAAGTGGTGAGAAGTTTATATAATTAATCTTGAGAGCAATTGAAGTGTCTTATTGTCGTTATGAGTTTTGACTTTGTTCAGAGGATGTTCTAGCATCATTTTATATATAGGAACTTAGTTTTCACTAGGAATCAAACTCCGTCACTTTTTTAGGTTGTAATTTCGTTCCTTGAAACCTTGATGCATTTGAGTATTTATATGAGGGAGTGGATATGGTAACCTTCAAATTGATGTAGACATGATTTAGGGACAATTTCATGCAAGCATTGTAGTTTGATTTAGAATTTCTTAAACTTGAAGGAATTCTGTGGTTTTTGGATCTTAACATTGGATATAATGAGGTAAGGTTTCTAGAATAACTTGATTAATTTGGAAAGGAGCATATCATGTTTAGAAATGATTGTTTTAGTTGGGTGTTTGGTTCACCAATTGTAGACCATGGGGAAATCATCAAATCTGATAAAGTTGAAAAAAGTCATTAAAGCACAAATACTTCTCCATGATGGTGGGTTCCCTTCATACTTTTCATTGGAGCGCCTAATATTGGAGAAGTCTCCCTTCATCAACCAAAGATAATTGTTAGGAATAAATTTAGCTAGATTATCCCATAAGGCAGCTTTAGATTGTGATTCCTCGGAGATAATAGACCACTCTAATGAAGAAGGGTTGGAAATTGTGGAAGAAAAATACTAGTAAATTATGTAGGGAATAGACTTGATGATCACTTCATGTCAATGTCAAATTTATGGATTCCCCCTCTCAGTGATGAATAGCTTATATTTGAATATGAAGAACTCGTTTCTCAATTGTAGTAATAGAGATTTGACCTTAAAAAACAAATAATGCCCTAATGGTGCTTTGGATTGTGAATCCTTGGAGATAATAGACCATTGTAACGAAAAAAGGGTGGAAATTGTGGAAGAAAAATACCATTATATCAAGTAGAGAATTGACTTGATGATCATCCTGTGTTAATGTCAAATTTATGGAATCCTCCTCTCAGTGGGGAATAGCTTATATGAGAATTTGAAGAAGTTGTTTGTCAATTGTGGTAATAGAGGCTTGACTTTAAAAAAAAATAATATCCCAGTGGTGTTTTGGATTATGAATCCTTGGAGATAATAGATCACTGTAGTGAAGAAAGGGTGAAAATTGTGGAAGAAAAATACCAATAAATTAAGGAATAGACTTGATCACCCCATGTCAATGTCAAATTTATGGAATACGTCTCTCAATGGTGAATAGCTTATGTTTGAATTTGAAGAAGTCGTTTGTCAATTGTGGTAATAGAGACTTGGCCTTAAAAAACTAATAATACCCCAATGGTGTCTTCTAAAATGTTCATTTGGCATCATCATACTAATATCTAACATTCCATGAGAGGATGTTCTGGGAGAGTTCCATGAGGTGTTTTCAATGGGTGGTTGAGTAGAGTTCAAACTGGCTTATCTGAGATTGGATGTAATGAGTATATTGTTGTTTGGAATTCTTTTTGTGGTTGAGTGGGATTGTTAACAGGGATTGGACCAGTGTTTAAGACTAATGGGTAGGTTTCACTTAGAAACTTCGAAGAAGCAGACTTGGGAGGTTCTTTTTGGATGTTGGTTAGGGTGTGTTGAGCTGGCATCTTTGTTGTGTTTAAGTACATTCTTGGTTGATATGGGAGTGTTTTGAGGAGATTTTTATTTGTAGATGATAGTTGGGAAGGTGTGGTGGTTTTTGTTTATTGCAGTTTTTGTTGTTCTTTTTTGACTTGACTTTTATTCCTGGGGGTGCTTGGGAGAAGTAAGGTTTCCATTTGTGATCTCTTCTTTGAGTTGAAAAGGATAATTGAATTTGTTATTCTCTCGTGTTTGGGTAGGTCATTTTATTGTGAGCAAAGGCTTTGCATACCATGCATGCAAAAGGTTTCCAACTATACCAAATTTCTTGCTTGCAGGACACCATCCATGTTAAATGTCAGAAAGTTACAGGAAGGATCCATAGATGAGCAAAAGTGAGTCTAGTTTTGGAGGTAAGATGATCCATCATGACCAACTTCTTTATAATGTTTGCCAACTTGGATTAATAATGGATTTCCTCAGTTATAGGGGTACGAAGAAGCATGACCTATCTTGGAACCTTGTAGAAGTTTTTCTCCTTGAATACAAAGAATGGAGATCAATGCTTTGTTATTAGTGTCTTCTCTTCATTCAAGTAAAGGCCGGCTTGCTAAATATTAAGGAGCTTCGGTGAAGGATAAAACCTGAATTAAAAACCTGTGATGAAAGGAAAAAATCTTTGATTTACTTTAAAACAACATTTTTAAAGGAACTTGACATAAAAATGATATATAAATTTTACTTCAGGGAATTATTTGTTGTCATATAAGATGCTTAATATATTATATCATCATTAATAAAGGTCTCTAATACCTTTTTTTATTTAAAGTGCATTTGTTTAGATCTCATGCAATGATTTACCTTTCATGAGTTGTTTTGAATTTAATTCCAACACGACAATCCCTTGCTTTGATAGAATCCTTGGTGATAACACATGCCCTCTCCTGAGACATGTTTTGCATGTCTCTAATTGTTCAATCTTAATAAACATGTTTTGAGATTTAGTTAAGACATAATTATTAGATGCAACATTCTTTGGCTATTTCCAAAACATATCGTAGTGGGCTTCTAAGACTAACATCATGAGTAAGATATTGATGGCTTTCATATCGAATTGTTAGAACATGTTCATCTTCTAGATCTTTGTGCGCCTTGCAAAAAACCAAAATTTTGGGACTTAACGTCTACTGAGGGCAACTTCCCATTTGGATTAAAAAATATTTGACTGCAACAATCATACAAAATGGCTTTGCTTCCTCGCTAACAACTTTGATAGGAAGGCAAAAATGAATGCATAATAGCTGAGCACTTGGTAACAACACTTTACCAATATTTCACAGTATTTTGTTGATCTACAAGGAAGTTGTAAGGAGACAATATGAAGTAATTATGGACAATATTTCTGGAGTCTTGTTGACCTATGAAGTAATTGTGGGTGGAGGGTCCTCACAAAAATAAGACATTATGGTGAGCAATGTTGGAGCTGAATATAAGAGGGGATATGAGAAAGAAACGAATGCATCAAAGCACATGCACACATACCAAAAATCTGATTTGACTAGGATGATAGTGTGATAAGGAGAAGATGAGGTTTTTCTTGTGAATGGGAATGAGTTATCTAAGGAAAACTTCACAAAATTTGTAGAAAAATAATTGTTATAAGAACCCCAAACCTTTTGGTCATCCAAGGCAGTTTGATGGGCTAAGATGCCAAATATTAGGATTACATAAGAAACTCTATTCTTATCCAAGTCTAAAAAGATCTCAAGTTTGGCAACCTTAGAGTCCTAATATCTAGGGACAAGATGTACTAATATCTAGGGACAAGATGTACATTCTTCTGGCACTTCCAAAAATTTCATTTTCTAATGTGTCATGGGGTTTGGAGTCAAATTTGTGTAAAAAATTACAAGCCCATGGAAAAGCTAGATTTTGATTGGTGCAAAAAGAAAACAAAGGACTTTACATATAATCGAGTAGAAAGATGATAGGAAAATGTAAAATATGAAGGATTAATAAAAGATTAAAACATACAAAAGGCTTGTTTTTCTCTATTTTACGAATATGGTGTTTAATGAAATAGATGATAGCATTTGACTAAGTCGAGAGATTATTTGTTGATATTGTTTGTGTAACACATGAAAGAGGAGTGATAACTCGGTGGCCTCATTGCACTCGACAGCAAGAGTTGATGTTAGATCCAAAGCAGTGACGATAGAATTGAAATATGGTTTTTCTCTTTAGTGCGACGACATTTCGAGGAAATTCGTGACAATAACAGGAGTCCTTATATAACTATTGATTGGAAAACTTTCTTTAAATATATCTCTTAGTGCAAGAGCATTGTGTACCTCCCAAGACATGTTAGTAAAGCAAATCCTGACTCTTTGCAAGTTTATTTAAATTTAGTTATCATCTTATTATCTTCAGATTATTTAGAATGCCAGAACTATTTTAGCTTTACAACCATCATAATCACATCTCTCTTGTAGTGATCATTAGTTTTGTAGGTTGATTACAACACTTATATACTATTAAATTATTCTTGGATTGGTACTACACTTGCATTTTTTTCATGTTCTCCATGTGATGCTGAGTATTTGGATGGTTTTTTGGGAATGCTAGGTCTAATCCTCCATGATCGTTCCTCAATTGCACTAGGTCGTCCCCTACTTACCACATTGAGCAATTAGAGTTTTGCAAAGGGATGTTAGACCATTGCCAAATTTAGACTTCTTTTTTTAATTTTAACATTTCATTCATTATTTTTCTTATCTTTAGTCAAATATCTCTTGCTTTTTGTATAGCTTTTGGCTTGTAGAAGAGCACTGTATAAGAGTTCTTGAGCATTTTAACTTTGTTTACTTATGTTTAGTCCTATATCATGGAAACACTTCATGCCACGAATGAAGGTTGTATAAGTAGCTTGCTTTGGGACTTAGCTCCTTTGTGATGATTTGAATGAAAGTGTTTTAATTAGCCTTCTCTTATGTGAGGGAACTAGTTGCATATAGATCAAGAATCTTATTAGTGCTAACTCTGATGATACCCCAAGAAGGGTGAGGGGAGATCATTGCCAATTATCTTTATTGCTATCTCAATAATTTTCTCTCTTTAAAATGATTATTTTCCTTTCACTATAGTGGTTTTGTTGTTGTAGTCTTACATTACTCTTTGTGATTCTACTCAAATGCTTTAGAATTTTCCTGTGTGGTCCAAACTAATCTTAGTATATTTTTATATTTGCACAGGTTATGGTTGCTTTGTTTGCACTATAAATTCATCCTTAATCCACTTACTGGAGCACTCTCTTTATTGAAAAGTTCCATCTTTGTGAAGATGACCCTCTTTCCAATCTTTTGAAAATTTTTGTTCTCGCTTTGTTTTGTGAATCAACATTCTTCTCTTATTTGTATGCATATGTGAAACTTGAATTTCGTTATTATTCAACCTTTTGTTTATTAGTGGTTTATTTTAAGCGCATTTTGGTTAAAAATTTGATCATCTTAGCTAATGCTTTTGCACATTCCTTTGCTTATCAATATGCTTTTTAGTTTTGTTGAAGATCTTTTCTTTCTAAGTTCTTTTAATAGTTTAACATTAATGTGAGTGAAAATTGAGGGTTCGTAAGCATGGCTTAATCAAACTAATCACATCGCATCATATAATCTAATAACTCTGCATTTGCATGTTTTGTTATAGTAGCTCAACGGGTTTGTGTGCATGGAAAGAGAGTAAAAGAATTGGGATAAAATGACTTTAGTCGTATTGGATCTCTTATTGTGGTTTTAGTAGCCACTCAATGTTAGTTGGTCTAATCATTTAGCAGGGTTTGGTCTAACTTCTTGAGGTAGATAGGTTTGAATAATTTTCCTAATTAGATTTGTCCCGTTACCTATTGAGATTTGTAGGCTATTCCATCATTTTTTAAATTTGCTAGAGGCAATCTAGGATTTGGTTGAGTGGTTTAGATGAAATTCTATGCCCATGAGAAAATCCTAAATAGCTCCATTTTTCACATTAGCTTGGGCAAGCTCAAAATTTCTTCAAATGTACAAAAGCACGTGTTTGTCATCTAAGTTTCCATGGACTTACCTAGTTTTATGCATCTTTATGAATTACAAACTGTTATTCAACTTTATTTTAATCATATGCAAAAATACAACAAGTATAAAAAATTATATGTACAAAAATAATGTGGCCCCTAGTGGACCGGATGTGATCTTTGATGCTCGAAATTGTCTTGAAATGGTCGAAGGATACCAGCATGTCAATTTCCTTCATCTCAAAACCACTCTTTGGGGAACAATGGATTGGGGAGGTGAGTGTTGAAGTTATGTTGGTTGTGAAACCATCATGACTGGTGTATCTCTATAATGGAAGCGCATTGCCCACTCCAAGTCGTCGTGAATAATTAGTTCATCATCCATTGTTGCAAACTACAACAAGCTAATAGACTTTGTGGTTCACAAAACCGTGTAATTTTTGTAATTGAGACTCAAACGAGGATGCAGGTTAATCTAAGCAAGCAATAGTGACAACAAGAGATCTAAATAAAATGATAAGCATGATGATAAAGAAAGTTGAATTGGTAATCGATTTGTGCGGAGATCATGGGTAGTGTGTCTCTAATATAAAAAGACACTAAGGTGGGAAACGATGGTGTTCATGGTGAGAGATGAGAAAGAGATCCAAATGTGAAAATGCACATCGAAAATCTGATTTCACCATTACATCGAAGTGAAGCAAGAAGTTTTTTTTTTTTTAATAAGGTCTCTAAAAGAGATTCCACACAAGAATAGTAGCACAATACATTATTTTGATAATTCACAAAATTTCATGACCATCCGAAGTGCTTAGAGTATGACATCAAGCATTGGGGTTTTATTGGAGACTAATTTACTAGATAGATTAAAAGAGAGCTCTTATCCAATTATCCTAAATATCTATTCTCAAGAGACCAAAAAATAGTAATTATGTAAAATAATTTCATTTGAGTTAGAGCATTTTTTGTGGAGAATTTTGTGATATTATTAAGGTCCCAGTTGGCATAAATGGGATTATTCATGCTTGGATTTTGAACCTCAACATTAATGTGGTTGAGTTTTCCTCTTTCTTTAATAACCATAAGGACCAAATGTGACTATTAAAGCAAATTTTTGTCATCTAATTTGTGATTTGTAATATGTAGAGATGACGCTTTCTAAAAGGGCCAAAAGTCGTGGGAAACAATGATGGATGAACCCCCCTATTTATTGATTGATGTGGATGCATCCCTTTCCGAATTCGGTTTCCGCAGTATTTAAAGTTAAATGCCCTCAAGGATAAGCTAAATAAAAATGTGGATAATATCTCCTTTGCTGATGAGAATGTCAAATCTTCATGTGAAGGAATTGCGTTCGCTCTTTTTCTCTCGCTGAGAGGTGGTGAGCGAGCACAAGAGGAAAAGAAGCAAGAGTAGAAAGATTGATGATTTACGAGAGTAGAGAAGGAGCAATAGGTTTTGAGATGCTCTTGTAGGTGTAGAGAATGTAGATCATTGCAATTACTCCCACATGGTTGTGCTCACTAGGCTGCCTTGCAGATATGTAAAGGTTAGAGGGGCAACTTGTCTTTGAGAACACAAAAGAGGATAAGGTTCTTTTCTTCTCAAGAAAATTGCAAATGCAAGATAACCTTAATTTGGAAGGAATATGAACTATTTATAATTTATAACATATCATTTTCAATACGTTTGTTGAGCCAAGAGGTTAATCATGACTTATGAAGAATCACTTGTAATCTTAGTTATTTTCATGACACCCACATTTAGTTAACAGTTAAATTTTATAGACATTATATAACCTTTTGTGCTACGATTATGACCACTCTTTGAGGCTGGAACTTCACTTAATAATTTTGTTGTAATTGCATGTCATATAGTACTTTGTGTTCTACGTTATCTTATTAGTATGGCATGTTGGAAAGTTATGGTTAACTATCTTAAACTAATCAACATATTTGATGGTAGATAACTTTGGAAAAAGTGGCAATTGTTACTAAAACATAACTACATGGTGCTTGGGCAAGAAGTAATGCATGCATGCATGAAGAACATGTGACACCCAGAGAGATACATGTCATTTGCTTGTGTAAGAAATTTGTGGCCAAATAAGGAACAAGGATGACTTTTTCTCTTAAGCTTAGAAAACTAAACCCTTAAAAGGGATCCAATGCCCTTGACTCTAATACAATTTTATACTTTCATTATGCTCATTATGTCCATTTTCAAGATTGATACATTTCTTTTCTTATTTTTTTTGCTAGAATTGTCATGGTTTAGAAAGTTTTTATGTAAACTTCCTTGCCTTATAATTTTCTTTCTTTATTAATGTTTTTAATTGATGAGTTCCTAAAGCTTATGCAATTTTTGGGTCAAGATCTTATACTTTTTCTAATAGGAATAGAAGCATTAAAATCAGTAACTATAGTTGCTTTTGCTATTAGTAACTATGAGTGATTTTGAAGAGGAAACCATAGGAACAAGTGAGGATTTGTTTTTTGTTGAGCCTTCTCTCTTTTCCTTGACCCATTATAATTGAGCAATCAATTTTGTACCTAACTTGTGGAGAGGGACGATAATTTGTTGTCTTCCCTTTAAGAGTGTTATTGGGATGATTTGTACTTCAAGGAATGCTATATCATTGGATGCATACAATTTTTTGGAATGAGCAATAGTATTTGGATGGCGAATAGCCAATAAAGACACACTTGGATAATTGTAGGATCAATTTTTACTTTTGATTAGATAGATATATTGGAGAAATGTTGTGCATCCAAGAATCTTATGGAAAAGAGGCTAAGAATACGAACTTGTTGGAAAGATTCAAGTAGGCAATGGTTTAGAATTGAAGTGTTTTGGAAGGCATTTGATTAATTTGGATTGTAGTTGTTGAACATTCAGTATGTGTGATTAGCTTGATAATAATAAAATATATTTTTTTATTTTACAAATATTTTTTCTCTTAAGAGTTTCAGATTATACAATTCAAGAATAAATAGATGAATTTAATTAGAGAGTTTGATCTTGACTTAAAAGCTTAATTAATAATATTTGTTGAGAACATAATTAGCACTAAATATGAAGCTTGAACAAATAAAAAAAATAATATTTTTGAAGTCATCTTGTTTTAAAATATTAAGATCTATAATAATATTTATGATGTACTAAAACAATTGTTAGACATTTTGTGTTTGTGACTAAAGTTGCTCAAAATATATTTTTGTTGCAACTTATCAACTAGGTATATATTCTTTACATATATAATGGCCTTATTAAAGATCAAAATTTGTAGAATGCATTTACAAAATATGATCAAAATACGTAGAATTTAAAATCTTAAATATGGGGGAAAATGATCATATCGTTTGGTACGAATTATCTATCGTGTAGTGTTAGTTCACTCCGAGTGAGTATGAACGATTAATAGGATTATTTGATTAGATACTATAATTGTTACCCTTAATTTTATATAATATGAAGTTTCTATCATATTGTACGATTAATTTGGGCATAATATTGTCTATTAGATTGTGCGATAAATGAGATAACTTGAAAGATTCGTATAATACGATTATATATATCGTACAGTACATTTAATATAGAATGAATTAAATACTCGATCATTGAGTTGTGAATCTTAAAATTTTTGTATAGTTTGATTAATTTTATAAAATAATACGATTAGTCATTTAGGATATCTAATAAATTTTATATTGTATAATAATTTTTATCATATAATATGTTTAGTTTATTTGTGTTAAAGATATTATTAAGAATCAAAGCATGAGTTTTATAACATTTCATGTTTAGTACAAGGCATACAAATTTTAGGATATTATATATGAAAAATCTTTTAGAAAATTCTAAATTAACCATTGAAAATCTTTTCAAGGAGAATAGTCATTGGAAGCCCTGCCAAATCCCTGTAAATAATTTCCAAACATTGATGAATGGCTAATAACTAATTTGACATCATTTAGAAGAGTTTGAGCTTAGAAATCATTCATGATCTTAAAGAATTTTTTGGTGGAATATAAGGATGGAGCAATTGAAGTGAGCATCTATTCATCATCTTAGACCACTAGAGATGATTGTAATCTTACCAGAGATTCATTTCACTTGTTAGGCTTAGTAGTTCTTTATTTTTTTTTTTCATAAATTGTAAAATTATAACAAATTGGAGAGTAATAGCTCTCAAAAGCTTGCCTTAGACACAATGTTTCAATCATGCCCTTGAATTTATTTATTTATTTATTTTTTTTTTTGTTTTCTTTCCCCACTTTTTGTCTCAATAGCATAGTTCATCATTAACGATGCTTCTTCTTTGTGTAGTTTTCAATCAAAAAGTCCTTTACAATGCTTACAAGAAGCGTACAAAGAAAATAGAGGTCGACATGGATGCCTATAATAAAGCAAAGGAAGCCGACCCCGAGTTCTATCGAGATGCTTCAAGCCTTCAATACGGAAAGGTAGTAAATCCAACTCAAATGCTTCTCCCTTCTCTTTGCCCAAGCTCTCTCAATAGTAAACACATCTTATCGACCCATATTAAGTAGTAACTCCTCCCATTTTTTTTAACAGGCTCCAAAGACTTCCGAAGAGAACATCGACAAAATGGTGAAGGAGCTCCACGATCGACAGGCAAAGCGCAATACCTTCAGTAGGAGGCGAAAGTTCCATGAAGAGAAGGACATCGACTCCATTAATGACCGTAATGAACATTTCAATAAGAAGATAGAGAGAGCCTTTGGTAAGTACACCCTTGAGATCAAGAATAATTTGGAAAGAGGAACTGCTTTGCCAGATTAGCTTGTTTATTAGTTCAAAAGAGCTTCTTGCAATGTTGTAAAATGGTTGCTTTTGTTGTTTTTGCATTGAATAATTTGACCATGTGGTTAATATTAGTATGATATATGTTTGTGTAGTTCTCAATTTCTAGGATTTTATTAGTTATTTTGATTATTTGAGCAATTTATATTTAGAGTTTGATTTTAATTTATTTTTATTTGTTTTTTCATTAATTAATTTAGGAATTTTTTAGAGTTGAATCTATTCTTTAGAAAGTAGCTGGATTAGTCTTGAAAATTAAGGTATTATTGGTAATTTTTTTTATTAGAAAACTGCTGTTTGAAATATACATGGTTTATTTTCAAAATTAGGCTTAATAATTAAAATTGAATTCTTGATTAAAAGATATGTTACAATAAAAAATTTTACTATTTTAGATTGTTAAATCTTCATCATATTATTTATTTTATAATTATATAGTTATTATGATAAGATCAAAAGCTAATTATAAAAGAAAATATAATATTATTGGAATCTTTTATTATAAATTTTTCTTAAATATTTTCTTTTAAAAAAAGTTAATTTTTAATATTCATCATGAGGAAATTTTAAAATATAATCAATAAAATAAGAATATTTATTTTGATTATTATTATTCATTCAATTTATTATTATAGCTGATCATTAGTATTTGATCATGATTTGTTTTCATAATTATATAATTATAAGAAAAAAAAAATCAAAAGTCAAATATATTGAGAAAATTTTTTACAAAAACCGAAACATATTTAATTAAGTACATGATTTATTTTAAATTTCTTTTATTAAAAATTTCATTTAGGATAATAACTGACTAACAGAGCTTTTAATGTAGGCATAGAAACAAATAAATTAAATATAAATATTGTCTCAATTAAGTATTAACGAGAATTAATTAATTTTAAATGATTCATTTTACCAAACTAAACAGATTAATTAAGATCCAATCAGCTGATCAAGAATTGTTAATTGGTGCATAATGCCGAGAAATTACATTGAAAATCGAAGCATGGAGCGGAAAAGAATCAGTGAAGCGAGACGGTTCAAGAAGGGGGAGCTGGGCCGGCGGCGTCTTTGTCGTGGTAGTCGTCGACGGCGGGAACCTTGCCGGAGGTCAAGGAATGCAAGTAGATGCAGGTTTTCCTGTGGCGTTCGAGGCAGAGGGTGGCGTCAGCAATGGCCTCCGCCATCTCCGCGCTCGGGCCGACTATCTCCTCCACCCGGCGATAGATGCGGAGTAAATCTGTGATTATATCGATCGCTACGAGGGTCTTCTCCGACAGCCCGAGCAGGATCAAACGCTGATTTTCAGTGATGACTGGGACGGGCGGCGGTAATGCGGTGCCCGCGCCTTGCTCGAGATTAGGAGGCCGATAGGTTCCTGGCTCGGGAGCGGTGTGGGACGGCGCGGCGCCGGAGTCGTTCTTATTCATGGGAACGCGAAAACTCATCTTGGATTTGGCGCGAGGGCAACGGAAGGAAACGGAGGAAGACGAATGGGTTCGAATTTATAATAAAAAAGAGACCTCAGGTGATAGTTTTTATTAACAATATTATTTTAGAAAAATTTCACAAAATTAATATTATGCATTTTTTACGACGAATGTTACGTGACAGAAAGATCATAAAAATAAAAAAATATTAATTAAAATAAATTTATTTTTTATAAATTATTGCAGTTAAAACATTTATTTTTTAAAAAAATATTATTTTGCTACTATTTTACTTTTATTTAAAGGTGGATCGGTTACTTCCACGAATCCGTACGAGCGAACCCACCCGAAGACGCAGCTATAAAGACACGACTCCATCGCTCGCTCACTCTTGCTTCGTTCGACTACATGATGAGCTCTCCCGATAGCCAAGACGACGAGGAGAGCACCGTATCGTCGTCTCCTCGCCATCCTCCTCTCGACGAGGACGAATCCACGACCGTTCCGTCGCCGATCGAAGGAGAAAGCCCCTACGACTTCGAGTCGTCTTGCAGGATCGGAATGGTGCACATCACACGGGGGTTGGAGATCGCATCCGGCGCAATCGACGAATTTCGGTAGGAGTGGCCTGCTGAAGGGAAATTACCTGGACGGGGTGTAGGGTTGATCAAGGAGGCCTGCGGCAGGGGCCGAGATGATTCGGCGACCGTCGTTGCCAAATTGACCCGCCTGATCCAAAGCGTCCGAGAGGACAACGCCAAGTTTAATGACATGGTCGCCGGTAAGAATCCAGACCTTGTCGAAGATCGCGATTAAGACGCGGCTGGCGGTGATCGCGATGATGACGTGGCTGGTGGTGATCGTGATGACGACGCGGCTGGCGTATATTTCCTTTCTTGATCAGCTCTCTTTTTGTTGTCTTCACACAGATGAGATGTGTTCGCTGCTGCTTGTTTGATCAATTCCAAATCGATGTTTCTGGCTTTCTTTGATTTCTTTTTCATTGAAAGATTTCCTTCGCTGTTCTTAGGGAGAAATAAAAAAATGAAGATTAGCTTTCCCTCGCTCTCTATTACTATTATTTTTATGTTCTTTTAGTGCTTAAATTGCTGATACTCTTCTACTTTAAACAAATGTATTCTTCTATAATTCTTAAAAAAATTGAAGCCAAATCAAGAACATCTTAGATTAATTTTTTATCTTTAAAATATCTTTTTGCAAAAAATTTCTAAACTCACGAGTCACACACAAAAAAAAAGAGAAGATGTACATGAAAAACCAAATTACAAAAGAACATAACAAAACAAAATGCTTCACCATATATGACAATGAATGAAGAATTGCAATGATTGATTGAACTCTAGCAACAAATAGACATGATCCCTCTACCAAAGTTGATGATCAGCATCGTCAGAGAAGATGGAGACTAATGGTACAACAGAGCTCACCAAATCATCATCCATGAATATAGAATCGAAATAACTATCATCGCAGAGGCTGCTGTTGATGCTCCTGGTCGAATTGAAGGCTGTTTCTGCTATGGAGATTGAATTAGCAAGTGTAGGAAACTCCAAATCGAATTCATCAACCGTAGGAACGGAATCTGAAAGCTCCTCAGAAGCAACAGATCCCAGAAAACAGATCCGTTCCCTGGCTTCTTCGAGCTTTGCCTCTAATGCTGTGAGCTCTTCATGGAATGAGGGTAAAGCTAGAGAAGGAAGAAATGGGCCGAGCTTCCTCCACCGACGACAGAGGTAATTATCAGCGATGCTGCGGAACGAGGCGGGATCTTCCGGCCAGCAGTTGGTAGCGTTGAGATCTGGCGAATCGGAAACCATGAGTATATCCACGCCGCAGACGATGGATGTCTCACGAGCCTTCTTCTTCGCTCCCTTCAACCTGTTCAAGTAGGTGGTGAGGCGTGCCCGCCGATCCTCCCGATACTTCGTCTCTAGTTTTGCGCGGCCCATCAGGATCGGAGCAAGAGTGGATAAATCAACAGGAGATGGAACCAAGTAACCCTAATTGACAATTAAAATAACAAATTCTCTTTTGAAGTAATCTTTTTCCCGCCAAAAAAGGTAAAATAAATTTAAAAAACTCGTTCTTAAAATCCCGTAATTGGGGATTTCCTGATTTTAAATATTAGGACTTCAATTATTAATTTTTAAAAATTACATATTTATTAATTTAATTTTAAAATTATAATAAAGTCCGATTTAACATAAAAAAAAGTATAGTTAAACTTGTTTTGAATAACTCTATTGAAAAATATTTATTTTAAAATTTTAAAATATTTTAAAAAAGATTATTCATTAAACATTTTTACTATTATAGATTGTTAAAGCTTTGTCATATTTAATATATAAAACATTTTTACTATTATTTTCTTTCAAATTTAATATATAAAACTTTGATTTATTCTTTATTCTTTCATGTTTATATGATTATTTAATTTTAATGTATATCAAGAAAATCCAAAATATAATCAATAAAATATTAATACCTAATTTATTTATTATTATTCACTTAATTATTTATTATTGTTAATCATTAGCATTCGGTCGTAATATGTATCAAAATCAAACATATTGAAAAATATTTAAAAAAGACACGAAATATATTTAATTAAGTACAAAATTTATTTTGAACTTTTTTTAATAAGAATTTTATTTAGGGATATTATCTGACTAACAAAGCTTATTAATGTAGGAATAGAAAAGAAATAATTGAAATTTAAATATTATCTCAATTTATTAGTAATGAGAATTATTAGTTCTTAATTATTCATGCTAAACAAAGTAATTAAGATCCAATCAGCTGATCAAGAATTGTTAATTGGATGCATAATTCCGAAAAATTACATTGAAAATCGAAGCAAGGATTGGAAAAGAATCAGTAAAACGAGATTGCTCAAGAAGGGGGAGCTGGGCCGGCGTGGCCTCCGTCGTTGGAGTCGGAGGCGGCAGGAACCTGGCCGAAGGTCGTGGCCATCAAGTGGACGTAGGTTTCCCAGTGCTTTTCGAGGCTGAGGTTGGCGGCGGCAATGGCCTCCGCAGTCTCCTGGGTCCTGCCGACGACCTCCTCCGCACGGTGAAGCGTACGGAGGAAACTGCTGCTGACTTCGAACCCGTGGCGGGTCTGCTCCAACATCCTGCGCTGGATCAAATGGAGATCGCCAGGGATGACTGAGGCGAGGGGCGGTGACATGGAGCCCGCGCCCTCCTCGAGATTAGGATGCCGAGAGGTTTCTGGCTCGGGAGTGGTGTGTGACGGCGAGGCGCCGGCGTCGTTCTTGTTCGTGGGAACGCCAAAACTCATCTTGGATTTGGCGCGAGGGCAACGGAAGGAAACGGAGGAAGACGAATGGGTTCGAATTTATAAGAAAAAAGAGACCTCAGCTAATAGTTTTTATTGACAAAATTAATATTTTTTTTTTTACGCCGAATATTACATGACAGAAATATCATAAAAAATAAAAAATATTAATTAAAATAAATCTATTTTTATAAATTTTATTAACATGAATGTAAAATTAAAAACGAACACTATTTTATCATTTATAGTTTAATTCTGAGGATGCTACAAGAAAAACGCGCTTTGCAACCGCTGTCTCCAAACGGGTTGATTGAAGATGAATTGGTTCGCCCAAGTTACCGTACGATCATATCCACTGTAGGCGCCACTATAAACACCTGGCTAGCCACTCTATATAATTAAAAAAAATCATAAATCACATGCAAATATATTATAATTTTATATCACAAATTTTATTGTCTAATATCCTAATCTCATTTTCTTACAATGAAATGCATATATCTTAATTGTTATTTGATTTTTTATATGATATGAAATTACTATTATGTTAGATTAAATAAATTAAATAGTTTTTTTTTTAATTTGTATTTTTAAAAACAACATACTAAGCAACTTCCCTAATTGTAAAATATGACCAACATTCTTTATAATCTCAATTAATCGTACAATATGATCTTAGATTTCGTATTATATGATCATTTTTTCTTAATAGATTTATTTGATCTCACATCCAATTATCTATTCTTCATCGATCATACAAATACAATAACCCTCATTGTATAATATTATCAATCACGCTTACCCATTAGACTAAGTGATTTGATGTTCATATGATCATACAATACAATCGATGCTATCGTATTTATATGATCAATTAGCTTGTGATATACTTATTGACTTACGCTCTACTTATCAAACACAATTTTGTTATTCTACAAAACATTCTACTTATAAACTCTTGTATAATGCCTCATTGAATAGGTTCAAACACTTTTTTCATTAGATTTATATAAATAAAAAAATATAACTAAACCATTGTGCTTATATGATATTAGAAAAAAAAAAGTTTCATTTAAACTTCTGGATTTCAATCCAAAACACTTTCGAATCATCTCAAATTTTCTTTAAACTTTTATAACATCGATTCTAAGTCAAATCACAACCTAATCATACACTAATTTGCGTAAAAAAATTAAAGATTGTAAATCAATTTTATGCTTTCCTAGTTTTCTTTCTTTTTTTCCTCATTCCACCTTTTAGGCTTCCCAATGATTCTATGGAACCTCTTTCTTCCAAATCCTTCCTTTGAATAATAACATCAAGTTTCAAGCTCCTTCGTATTACCTACTTCCCTTTAGTTTTTCTCTTTCTATCTGAGCATTTATTTTTCCTTCTCTCCATTTCTTCCTCCCAACAATGTTCTCGCTCTCTTATTTCTCTTACTACCAACCTATCTAACCTAACCAAATCATTATTTAAATCCATCCTCAACAAAGAAGGTTAAACAAAGGTTGCAAAATTGTCTTTATATACTTAATTATTTGAAATTATCAGTGTTTTTTAAATTCATAATTATTGTTTATCTAGTTTTCAAAAAATTACAAACTCAATAAATTACATTCTTCTTGAAGAGTTCTTTACAATAATATGCTTAAATAAAATTTTTAATTATGTTTAAAACCATCATTAATTTATTTATATTTTAATCATAAATATCATGTTCATAAAATTAATTTTATTACATCCAAATATATATAATTATAATTATATTGACTTAATTTTATAATTTATAATATATAATACATTTTAAAATTAAGAATTGTTACATCACATATTTGCATAAAATGTAAAAACATGCTCCTCTCTTTTTCCAATTTGTAATGATCACCCCTTGGATTGATGTTATTCCCAAATATGCATTTTTCTAAAATTGAACTCTCTACCATTTTTTTTTTCAAATATAGCAATAGCCTTCCTTCATCTTTCTCTTACAATGTAACCTATCAATTTTTTCCAAAAATTCTTGAAGATTCTTTTTTCTTAATTATTTTCCTCTCTCTTTCGACTATAAAAAAAGTTTCCACTCGCATCTACTAAAACATTTCACACAACTCCTTTTGAGCTGACCTTTTATTTTTGTTTCAACACCTTTGTTTATTGATAATTAAGATCTAACAATTATTTGTGTCTCTTTAAATCCCTTCGTCACCACATTTAGGCCCAAGAATTTTGGAATATTAATAATTATCAAATCTTTTAAATGAAAACATTAAGCTTTTATGTGTTTATTTAAAGTTTCTCTCCAAAATGACATCCAAAAATTCATTGATCAATTTTATATTATTATTTTCAAAGAGTTCTACTTGCCACCTAATTTTTGAATTTTTTTTATTTTTTTAGTATTTTAAACAATTTTCTAATTCTAAAATCTTTATAATAATTATTTAAGTAATTTTTCTTTTTAACGATCAACATTTGTGAACCTTTATTTTAATGTTGAGAGAAATTTATTATAAACTTGCTTTATATGTTATATCTTTTTCTAATTTTATAATTTTTTAATATCATTTATGATAGGGTCTTAATTAAACTACAATCAACGATAATAATATTAATAATAAAATTATTGGGTATATGGGGACAAATAAACTCTTGATAAGTGTCAAACAATGAGAAAAATCTAAAATCAAAACAATAAAACCTATTCACAATAATGCATTTAATAAACAACATTCTATTTTTCTTTCGAACTTAACTGAATCTACACTGATCAATCATGCATTTTCATGATTGAATAGTCAAATTTTCTTTCACGTTTTAGAATAATTATTTTTATTTAGTTGCTCATCTGTAATACTTGATTAAACGATTGAGAGCTCCTCTTCCTTCATGAATAGTATCCTATTCATCATCATTATTCATTTGACATTCAGCTCTAGCGATTAAGATCAATCTCATTGAGATTAGATATAGACCCTTGAACAGTTATTCTGAATAGACGACCTAACTCCATCTACCCAAAAATAAATGGTAGTTGCATTTTGTCTTCTTTTTTCATCTCCTATAATGGCTAACTTTTAAAAAAAGCTAATTATAGTCGTTGAGAAAGTTATATTGGGAGGTTCTCATTTAGACTATAAATAAAGATCATTTAACAAATTTTATATTATTAAATCGATTTGAAAATTTCAGAGCATTAAATTTTAGTATGCTTATGAGAGTTATGGGTTATTTTAATTATTATTTCTTTTGCTCTTATTTATAATATCTTTTCGTATCATTTTAATAACATCTACATCATTAATTAGTTATGTTACTCTGGTTTCAAATATTTAAATGTGTAGAAATTTTATATGTAAAAATTTTGTAGATCTTTTTAATTTTTTATGTAACTATTTTTTAAGATTTTGATATCTCATTGGAGCACCAATTTATAGTTGATTTACCCTTACCAGTCTCGACAAAATGGAGTGGATAGTTAAACCACGATCGATGATTAGGGCAGATGTGGCACAAATTTTGGCCTAACCACCTAAAAACTATTTGTGTATTTTTTTTATTATTAAGCAATCTCATTTCATCAATAATCTTCTTAAAAATAATGATGTCACTAAACAATTCCAAAACTTTCAACTTTTATGATAATCACAATTGTTTGAAACTAATTATTTTAATTAAGCCTATTTTATGATAACCATAATTAGATAAAGTGAGTACCTTATAATACTTTTAATATTTGTTGTCTTATATTTTTTTAATTCTAATTATCTTTGTAAAGAGAATCTTTGACCGATGTGGTATTTTTCCTATTTTTATGTGTTATGTGCTATTTTGTCTCTTTACTCATCTATATTTCTAAATAATTTTATCTTTGTTATGCATACAACCTTATCCAATCCTCAAAAAATAGACTTAATATTAAAGATATTGTTGGGCTAAAAAGATGTGATCTAGATTTTCCTTCATGCGATAGAAAAAGTGATAGCATGGATGCTCCAAACTTATTAGTTAAGTGAACATTATGCATAAGTGTGATGATTTTACGTAGAGCTAATGTATTGTAAGCTCATAGTTTGAAACTTATGTGATTGTTACTTTTTTGAAGATAATTATAAATTTTTTATGTGATACATTTGGTTGATCTAATGATAATCTAAATATTATTTTTATTCTTAAGCTACCTTAATTATTAAAACATTGGTTATTAAAAAGCAATAAATTGAAACTCCTTGTATGTATTATTTTCTACTAAATGTGTTTTGATAAGATGTTATATGTTACATTGCCCCCAATATCAACTCTAGATTCTCCTTTAAAGTATTATAATTACGAGAGAATCATCTTTATTTTAAAAATATAACATTTTGAATACAATAAAGTTAGGTGATAAGATATGACTAATGGTCTCTATCACGAGTGAGTGCATCTTATGTCAATGTGAAGGATTCTTTAACACATTAAATTTTTTTTCCAACCCTCTCATTGATATAAGATCTATAACATTGATATCCTATTATCATTTAAACAATTTGAACTTTAAAATTGACATCCATTATTATATGTCATTGCGATTATCTGTTTAACATATATGGCTGACATATTTTAGATTAGGTGGATATTATTGAAATCAATCATAAATATATGATATAAATTCACACATTAACTTTATCTATTTCTAATTTATTATTTTTAATTTTATTTATTATTATTTTTATTTAAAATTTTTATATGTATCTTATCTTATACAAATGTTTTCCAAATCTCATATGAATGTGTGTGGCCTTATCGGTCGTGTTTAACCGGTTATCATGATTACCATACGAATTTATTGGGATCTGTGTCGGTTGCTATAAAGGAGATGACAGTGCGCATGGGCCTGTCCTCCGGATGGCTTCGATGACTAGGGTTTGTTACCATCGCGTGCAACGGAACGGATGCGTTTGATTCAATACGGTCACTTCCAGTGGGTATATAGGTGATACCGGCAGATTGCAAAGATATGGAGGGTACGATCGCACAAAGGGAAGGACTCTCAGTAGTACTGATCATGCGAGGCGAGGAGACCCAACGACGGAGTAATCTATTCGTGAAATAATATTCGATTCTGTTCTTTTTATATTTGGTGATCCGTGATGCTCAGGTAAGTTTTGTTCTTCTAAGAAGCGTCATGCATATTGATTAGTTAATTGATCATATAAGATGTTGTTTTAGAAATTTATAAATGTGGGATGTTTTTGGTTTACTAATTTCATGGAAGGAGTGTGTAATGCATGCAATGTTTTTCATGTTTGGAATCCATTGTAGAGGGTACAAGTTACAGTGAGAAAGCTTCATTAATGGAGTTTTAAGAGGACATGTGAGTGTAAGAGAGGCTATTGACGAAGGTGGTAGTGCTTTCGGTGCTCTGTCTCTTTATATAGGTAGTGGAATGATGATATTTTCCTTCAACTTTTGTGGGAGCCTCCTAAAAGTTGTCGATCAAGGCAGATAATGATGGCTAAAATGGTTGCTTGATGCTCTCCATGGCTCTTTTTATTTGCTCGAGATGTGATATTGAACTTAGCAGATCTCTAGGCGGGTAGCCTGACCATTATTTAATTAGATTTGAGGAGGATGTTGATATTCCTTTTTGAATTTATGAACTTGGAATGTTTGGGATTTACTAATTTCATGGGTGGGTGGTGTGTATACACAATATTTTTCATGTATAGAATCTTTTGAAGAGGATAAAAATACAGTGACAGAGGTTCACTAATGAAGTTCAGGAGTACAAGTAAGTCTTTGAGAGGCCATTGGCAAAGGTGGCATTGTTCTCAGTGCTTTGTCTCCTTATATATGTAGTGGGATGATGGAGTCCTCCAGCTTTGGTGGGATCCTCCTAAAAGTGGGAGATCGAGGGGCATAATGATGGTTAAAATGGTTTCTTGTTGGTGTTCATCGCTCTATTTTTTGTAGCAGCGATGTTGAACTTGTTAGATCTTTAGATGAGTGAACTAGCTACTGTTCAATTAGATTTGAGCAAGTTGTTGATGTTCTTTTTGGAATTTATCATTGTGGGAAATGTTTAGGATTTACTAATTTCATGGAAGGAGTGCGTAATGAACGCAATAGTTTTCATGTTTGGAATCTATTGCAGAGGTTAAGAACTACGGTGAGAAAGCTTCACTAATAAAATTTAGGAGTACAGGTAAGTTTTCGAGAGGCTATTGGCTAAGGTGGCATTGCTCTTGGTGCTTTGTCTCTTTATATAAGTAATGGGATGATGGAGTTGCCTTTTAACCCTGGTGGGATCCTTCTAAAAGTTGCTGATTGAGAGCAATAATGATGTTTGAAATGGTTGCTTGATGCTTCCCATCACTGTCTTTATTTGTTGTAGTAGTGTTGTTGAAATTAGTAGATCTTTCGGAGAGTGGTTTAGTCATTGTTCAATTAGGTTTGTGCAAGGTGTTGATATTCTTTTATGAATTTATAAATGTGAGATGTTTGAGATTTACTAATTTCATGGAGGTAGTGTGTAATGAACACAATCTTTTCATGTATGAAATCCATTGGAGAGGATAAAACCTACATTGAAAAAGCTTCACAATGAAGTTCGAGAGTAGAAGTAAATCTCTAAAAGACCATTGAACAAGATGTGGTGTACGTGTAGGCCATTGAAATGACGATGCATCTTGATTGGATCTCGAAGGTACAAGAAATTGTACGATGGCCTATTGTTCAAGGGATCATGGTATGAGTCTCTTTGGGAATAACTTAGAAGGTCATGCATACTTTTGGGTTTTCATTGTGTTGATATTGATTGATGAACGCAACAAAATTTTTAGTTAAATTTTTGGTTACCATTCTACCATTAGTTGCTCACTCCCTTGTTCATGCAAGTTAAAGCGTATTGAAATCTACCCATTGATCTTGATTGATATGGAACACCCACTTCATAATTCTAGGAATCTTAATAGTGTGGAGAGCATGTGTGTGTCATGCGTATGTTGTCCTTCTGTGGTTTTTATTAAGTTGTTATCTCTTCCATTGTTGTTCTTTTTAAATCCTTTTCTTGAGTTCAAGATTTCTTTGTTTTCTTTCCTTTTTAGTTTTGCAATGGAAAAATGAAGGTTGTGCATTACCTTTAGAAAAATGAAAAATGAGGTTGAAATTGAAGAATTATTTGTTATCGTTGTCCTTCTTGGACAGTTGTCCCCATTCATTCTGTTATAAATTGTGCTTTATGGCCTTTTTTAATGCCTCATTGGAATGGGAAGGCACTTGTAGTTGGTACACTTGCTAAGGCCTATGGTGGAAGAAGTCATCCATGAATCTCTAGACATTGTAATAGGTTTTGCTTTGCTTTTCTATGTGAGGAATGGTTTGTTGTTGCTTCTTGAGCATGAGTTTATGCTTTTAAAAGGAGTGTCTCCCTTTTGAATGTAATTTTTTTTCTTGAGTAATGAAGCTTTTTTCTTTCTTTTGTTCCTCTTACTTTTTTCTTTTGCTTTTTGTGAGATGGAAAGGTTGTAATAAGTCTCATAGAATGCCAAAGTTAACCCATGGTGATTGTACATTTTTTTCATGTTTAGTGCATTAACATTTTGCTTAGTTCACTTATCCTTACTCTATTCTTTTGTGATGATTATGGAGCTTAAATATCCCAGGCCTTTGCTAAATTTGCTTACCCTTCAATAAACCAACTAGAGAATCCTCAATACCTCTCTCCCTCAAGGTGTAAATGATAGTTCGTTGACTTAGGAGATTTTGCAAGAAGTGCTATATAGTAAGGTTAACTCCGATGGGTATTGATTGTACTTGGAAGCTTCGAGGCTTAGGTGCCTATGGTAGCTTGGGTTTTTCTTGAATTGACTAGTTTTCTTGGAGGTACTTAGTTAGATAGGGTTTCTTGATGCTTAATGTTGGTAGGGCTTCTCATGGATTGACTACCACTTTTGGGAGGTTCTTGAGATGTTGTGGGGCCTTTGGTTTGCTTGGACTTTATGCCTAAATTTTTTAGGGCTTTAGAAGATATTTGGTGGGGTTGTGGTTTTGGTTCCTAGGTATGTTAACAATTTGGTTGGATTTGCCTAGGGCTCTTCCTCCTTTAGGAAACTGAATGGGGAAACTAACAGTTGTATGCCTTCCTCTTTGTACTGATATGGAGGAAGGGTTTAATGTGCACTTTAGCTTTTATCATGGCCTTCCATGAAGGAGTATGAGTTGGGGAGCCAGTGTGGCATGGTGCTTTCCCAATAGTTGTGCTTTTGACATGATAGGAGAAATAAATGAAGCTTGAGTTGAGAAATTGTCATGGTGGAACATAAATCGAAGGGGGGGATCACATTACCAATAATATTTTTCTAGATCATCCTTGCTCTAGTTGTTTGGGATCTTTCCTCCATCTTTGGTTTACAAGATGTAAGCACTTGAGCATGCCCATGTGTTTCTTAAGTAGGTTGGGGCCTTTTTGATTGGGAATCAATGTCGTGATACTTTGAATTTGTGGAGGACCATTGATGGAAGTTTTGATGTCTTAGATGGTTGTTGAAGTGTCCTTTGGTTATTCTCCCTCTTTCAACCTTGTTAAAGTTTGCTTTTTGGCATTTCTATTAAATCATGTCAAGCTCTAAGGTACCTTCAACATGAATTTCTTTGTTAGATTCTAGGGAATTTTGTACATGGTTTGTGGGGCTGTTGAGTTCCATCTGTAGGACAGTTTTGGTGGTGTATACGAGTGCGAATGACATCTTGCTAGTGATAGTTGAAGGTATAGTTCAATAAGGCCAAAGCATTGTCAGTTATTTGTCTGCTTTTTGGTTGAAGCATGGCTTTAGTATTTTAAGGATTTTCTTGTTGGCTTCCTCTTCTTGCCCATTAGTTTGTAGGTGCCCTATAAATGCATAATCAACTTTGTTTTAATAGATTGGCAAAAATCTTCTAAATATTTTCATTGTAACATTGTTGCATTAGCAATTTTATTTAGTAGGGTTTGCCAAACTTATAAGCATCTTTAACCAAAGAAATTTTGTTCACCGTCATGGTTATTTACTTGAATATAGCCTTTTAGTTTGATCTATTTAATTAAGTTGTAAACTAATATGATTAGATGTTTCTAGTTACTTGTGGGAAAGGTTTGAGAAAGTTCATCCTCCACACAACAACTAACTATGTGGTGTTCATGGGCATAAGGAATTGGACAAACCTATGTGGATCTAACATTTTAGGCAGCATTGGCAAAGTTAGTGAAGTTTTATGAGGGTCAATAAATACTTGTCGGAGAGATCTCGAGATTAAGGTATGATTGGAGGGGCTATTATATTGCCTTGCACAAAACTTGACAAGGATATTGGTAGCTTCCTCAGGTTGCAGGCACTTTGATAAGGGCTAAAAATGACCTTTTTAATGTAACTATTCATTGATGAGGTAGTTGCATGTCATTTTGATTGGGTTTTTCCTTGTTTGAAGGAAGGGTGCTATCTTTAAACAAGGAATTCAATGGAATCATCTAGTTATACTATTGAATAACTTCATGAATTTCATTGAATTGGATGCTAGGCCTCTTGAGGATTAGTGGCATTAATATTGCTTGACCAAGAATCTTCAACCTTGTTCTCTGTCCTTTCAAAATTTAGTGTATATCAATCTTTTTGAACAAAGAAATGAAGATTTATGTAAATTGTTAATGTTGTTTCATGATGAGATCTTTGGTGTAATCGAGGCCTTTTACATCACTTATGTTTAGTTGCAAGTTAGAGTAGTTGATAATTTGCTTTGCATACTAACCTTAGCAAGACATAATCTAGATAAAGTGTCTTATACTTAGCTTGATTGTTGGTAAGGGGACAAGAGATCGTTATTACCTGTTGGATCATTAACTTTTAGGGCTAGTTAGGCTAGCACTCCGATCATTGCTTTGCTCATCATAGCCCTTGTCGAGCCAAAGATATTTTGACAAGAATGGGTCTTTAGTTAAATTATCTCTTGCATTAAAACATCGATAATAAAGTTAGTATGAAGTCTATTTCAAATTTTCTTAACTTTATTTTCCACTTTTGCATGCATCTTTACACTTAAATAAAGTGGAGAATTTAACAATAGGGTTGATTATTGGAATTGTGGGAAAAATCTTTGCGAGGTCATCACAAATGCTAGCACCAAGCTCTCCAATGGTTGGTATCATGCCTCGATGTCATTTAGTGCACTATCGATTTTATATGCTGGGCACTACATGACATTTGTTGAACTAGTATGATTGACTTTGTTATAGTTAAATGGAGTAGTTGGGCCTCATGTTGTGGGTTTTTGAGAACTAGTGGGTTCTTCAGATGTTGTTTGAATTCCAAGAAGGCTTTCTTACATTCCTTATTCCACTCTATTCATAACTTGTTCTTGAGAACCTTAAAGAAAGGATTTGTCACATGCTAGGGAGAATGGTTGAGTGCAACAATCGTACTTACTAGCATATGGACCTCCCTTTTTGTTTTAGAGAGGGTATATCTATGATTGTTTGCACCCTCTTGGGGTTGGTCATAGTTCTTTGTTTAGATATGAGAAAACCCAAGAACTCTTTGAATGATGCTATAAAGGTGCAATTCAAGGGATTGAGGTGCATTTGATTGCATTGAAATGTATCCAATGGCTTCTAGAGGTTGAATAGGCAATCAACTAATATTTTTCTTTTTAGGAGGTCCTCATCGATGCAAGCTTCCTTTTTTTCTCCGGATTCGGTTCTTGAAGATTATTGATCATCCTTTAATAGACTGTACGTACATTTGTAGTTCAAATGACATTACTCTGTAACAAGACTTACCTACGGTGATGAAGGAGATTCTCTATACATTAGCTTCATGCATTAAGATTTGGTGGTAACTAGAAAATGCGTTAAGGAAGCTATGGTACTATTATGTTGCCAAAGAGTCTACCATGTCATTGATCTTTGAGAGAGAATAGGAATCCTCTTCCCATTTGGCATGTTGAGTTTATTGGCGAAGTCTATACATATTCTTTGGTCTTTGCTTGCATTTTTCAGTACAATATTGGTTAACTACTTTACACAACTTGCATGAAGCCAACTTTGAGGTGCTTCTTCAATTCTGCTTGATTATCCTTTTTTTTGGAGCGGAGAATGCGGCTATGACTTATTGTGATGACAGATGAAGAAAAGGTCCATCATGGAAGAAGAGTATATCATTGAAGAGCTCAGTAAGTTACACCTTGCTGCAATAAGATCTCATAAATGATATGAGCTAAGTGGAAGTACTTTGACTTCATGCATGATCTCGTACCTTCCTCAAAATGGCATTTGGCAAGATGTTGCAGCGAAGAGAGAAGAATTTCATGGAGCATAGCATTATGCAAGAAGGGTGTTTATGAGAGGGGTGGCTTCATGCAATGCTATGATGAGGCTTTGGTTTGGTGATTGAACTTATCACCGATAGAAAGTACGTGCGTAGACGATATTAAAAGGAGAATGGGAGAGAAGGGTGCAAGGCTTGTGAGGCTCAATAGGGAGGATACGGTAGGAAAGGGATGAAATTAGGGTTCTTATGTGAGACTAAGATTAAGGAGTAGAGAGATTAGGTTACGTGGAATTGGGTTATAATGTGAATCAAATTTCTTTAATACATGTCAAGAAAAAATATTTTGAACTTTATTAATATCAAAGGGTGAAATTTGATAAGCTTTATATAGGATCCAAAACACAGATGCAAATAAATAGAACACTAAAAATAAACTCAATAAATTGTAGAATATTAGACCTATTATCTAGAAATCTATATCAGTAGAATGTGAATTAAGACCTAATTTATTCTAACAACTCTTTTATTATAATATTTAAAAGTATTTGAGATTAAGCCTCTTTCTTAGAAATATTTCAAAACTAAGTCTACTCCAGAATTTATCGCATTTTTTATGAGTTTTTGCATTCATTTTCAATCTCCCAATCTTTTAGCCTCGACTGACAAATCTCAGTGGCATAAAAAGCACAAAACATCAATTAATCAATAAGTCATATAAAGCTATATGAGCAAAACTTTAATTAAATGACAAAAAATGTTCCATTTATTTAATCAGTGTACTGCAATGCGAAGAAATGTTCGAAGTATGAGACAATCATGGTTGTTGATGCATGCCTAGTCACCTTGCCCAGCTGTATTTGGCATTCTGCTTATCTGGTTGACAAAATAAAAATACTTCTATTTCATTTGCTTGTGTCATAAGATCAGTGAGACAAATTAATATTTGAAGTATTGGATAGAATAGAGAATGTTTCATGACTTAAAATAAAATAAATATATCATCGAAGGTCTTTTTCAAGGTAAATGAATATCCATGTTGTTTATATAAATAGTTTATGGCCATGTTTGGGAAGCCTGTTGAAAATTAAATTTTGTTATAAATAGTTTATGGCCATGTTTGGATATCCCATCATGACCTTTGAGTTTTAGTATTTTTGCATTTTGATAAGCATTTTGTTATATATTATCTACAAAGAGATTATAGCAATTTATGATAATCAGTTAAATAAAATACTCAATAGCTATTTTACCTCTTCATTGTTTTATAGAATTTTTTAATCATCTCCTTTTTTTGTTGGACTTGTCCAAAGCTGCACAAATGGACCTAGTAATCTTTAAGAATAAAAATGAAGTCCATATTGCTGGAAACTATGGTGACTGTTAGTTCTGGCCGATGTTTAGAACATGTACCATGGAGATGACAGATAAGCAATGTGTTACAAAGAGAGGTCAAGGAATCTGTTGGGGAACATATGTATTACAAAGAGCACAGGGCTTGCCCTTCAAATAAGCAATGTGTTGAGACGTGGATATCACATTGATATGCCATCCAAGTATGGGGATGTTTCACACATCTCTTTCTAAGCTGCCTTGCTCAATTAACCAAACATGATGGGCACAGGAAGGTGTTTTGTGCTTCTTGCATTGAAGCCTGAACTTCTTCCTATTACTACATTTAATTTTTCTTTTACGACTTCTGCTAGTGTCTTATGAGCAAATATGTTACTGGTGAATTGATAAATGGCTTTGTGTGAAGAAACAACTAACTAAATTTTGAAAGATAAACTCGGAGCATTATTTCAACTTAATAGTTGTCAAAATCTTGAAACAGCTGAACTATTGCAAATTACCTCTTGCATTGTCTCTTTTGTTGTACGTGGTATTGCATACATTCAAACCAACAATTGGGTATTATCAATGAAGATCTATCTTAGTTTGAGTTCACAGTGCAGTTCCTTTTATTGGAAATTGTGGGATTACTTTGGTGTGTTGTATGATTAAAATATCCTATTTAAGATTAAAATTATGTTTAATAAAATTGGAATGAGATTGGCAATATTGTATGAGATGTGAAATGTTAGTCTTTGAAATTCAAATGTACAAATAAAGAAATTTTTGCAAAAGTTATATTGAGATGAATGAATTGTTATGCTTAAAAGGATATATAAGTATATTTGAGAGAAGAATTGCATAGTAGTGATTGAGGATAAGTTTAAAAAAAGTTGACTTAGATGGTTTGGATTTGTTAAATGAACACTTAGATATAAGTTTTAAAATTTTTCATTGTGAACAAAGGAAGATGTAGACTTAGGAAGTCATGACGCAATTGTTAGAAAAGACTTGATTTGTTGAACAAAAATAAAGATTTGTTATAGATAGTGTGCAAAGATGTTTAGGGGTTCATGTAATTGACATCACTTTGTAGGATTAAGTTTGTTATTATTTCTATATTATTTTTAAAACTTATTTAATTTTCAAATTAAATAATGAACATTGATTCCTTACCAAATTCAACCAAATTTGGTTAAACCAACTAGTGTTGTTTCGTGATTGAAAAACTATCTGAAAAATTGAAGGCTAAGTAAACTTAATACCTATGTTTAGGCTGGGGATTTTTGGACCAAAAGTCATAGTATCTTTGTTTAGGTTTGAGATGTTTGCTTTTGGTTTGGCTTCAAATAATAGTTGAGTCTGGACCTAACGATACCTTGAATACCTCTTAAAAACTTATTTGTTGCATTTTGAACCTAGGGTTCATTTGTCATGACTATTTTATTTTAATAGTTGGGAAAACTACTTTTAAAAGCTGTTGATAAGAACTTCTAAAAATGTATTGATAATTTCTTTTCTCATTAGAAGATTGTTTAATGCATAAAGCAATATTGCATTTAGATTGAAAAGTAATTTTTAAAAACATTGAGTATTGGTTTGGTCTTACATTTAAAAGTACAATTGAAGTTGTGCTGTGTAAAAGAACTTTCTAAAACTAGTTCCAAACTATCCTAGCATTGTAAGGGTATTTTAAATTCATTGTTTTGAATACGAGGCAATCTGTTTTTCAAGCTTTATAGTTGGTACAGGATATGAATGTTGGCACAATGTTGTGACCTTTGGACTGGTTGTTGGTCTTATCTAAGTGTTATAGACTTATACTTCCTGATAATTGGTAGCTTTGCAAAGGTTGAATTGCTTTTAATTTTAATTTTGGAAGTTTCTTCTTCTTTGCCTTTTTTGAAGATTTGGAACTCTTTATGGTATGTAAATCCATAATTTGAAGATTGACTTCCAGTGATGGTTAATGGTTTGGAGGAGTTTGGCGTTGACCCATGTTTAGTTACTCCTGAAGTGCCATTTGTTAGATTAGGTAGTGCATAGAATAGTATTTGTATTTATTTTAATGACAGAAATGTATATGAAAGGAAATCATGTTAAATAATTACCCCTGTAAATTGTGCTGTTAAATGTTTGTTTTTTGTTCACTGTCTATTCTTTTGTTGCGAGTCTCTAATGTTTATGGATCGTTTTCATTCAAAGTTTCTTTATGAATTGTTATCCTTGTCATAACATTTGCATTGCTGACTAATTTTACCTGTCAGTCACCCTCTTGTTGTTTCATCTTTGCAGTTAGGCTGTTGTAATGGAGACAAATGGGACTCGGAAAGAAAGTGATTCTTATGCTGTGCTGTTGTACTACACATATGCCTTCATACCTGATGTGGCCAGCCTTGCTGGATTCTATGACAAACATTGTCGATCTCTTGGCCTTGTTGGCCGAATCCGTATTGGTGCTGATGGTGTCAATGCCACTGTGAGCATTATTTTGAACCATGCATTGATCAATTAGAAACTTAAATATATGCTAAAAACTTGTAGTTTGAGGTTGTTTGCATTTGCTTTGGTCTTTTGATTAGATTGGTGGGAGGTTTTCAGCTTTGGAAGAGCACATTGCAGCAATGAAAACAGACAGCTTGTTCTATGGGACAGACTTCAAGTTAGCACCATGCTGTTATCCAACAAATGAAAAAATTGCGAAGGAGTGTGGGTTTAACTCTCTGTCTGTCCGAGCTGTCAAGGTGTTTATTATCATTGGCTAATATCATTCTTAATGAATCAATTCAGTTTGAACTGGTATCGATTTTATGCTGCTGCTAGGCTTGTTTTTTTTTTAAAATATCGTATCTCTGTTTTTGATATTAACATGCTCTTCGTCTATCTATATCTGGAAAAATGGTCTATTTCTGTTTCTGTAAGGTCATAATGCTTATGAGTGAAATTTGTTATTTTTGCATTGCCAGAAGCATTTTTAAGGCTGATCTGTTATAGAAATTACATGGTGCTTCAACATTTTCAGGAGTTGGTAACTTTTAGATCCGATTCAATGTTAAAGTCTCCTAAAATATTAAATGCTGGAAGGCACCTCTCTGCAACTGAGTTCCATCATATTCTGCAAGAAGCTGGTAAACGGATCGCAGGGTTGTTCGGCAAATTAGTGCTGAAGAGCATGCAACTTATGCTTATTTCTGTTTCTGTAATGAATCTTTTTGATGCAGGAAATTCTTCAAAATGTGGGGAAACAAGAAAAAAGGAGGATGTTATACTGCTTGATGTAAGGAACGTGTATGAAACAAGGATTGGGATGTTCAAAGTTGAAAATGTTGATACCTTGGATCCAAAAATAAGGCAATATAGTGATTTAGCTACCTGGATGGATGATCACTCTGAAAGGCTACGTAACAAGAAGGTTTTGATGTAAGTATTACTTCATTCTACCCATTGCAACTTTTGGAGGGGCAATTTGTTATCTGATGCTTAGATATTGACCATTGGAAATGTTGTTCATTGCAAGAACAATCTACTGGTTGTTTGACGCAGGGTAGTAATTCATTTTGTTGCCTAAGGTTAACGTTATGTTATTAGATGCCATGTGAAGGTTTGAAATCCTGTTTTTCTATTTGGTAAATCAACGTGCAAGGTGCTACTTATCCAGAATATCAGGATTTTTTATGTCCTAGAATGACATTTTAGCTTTGTAATGGTTATTCTTAAAGATAACTCAATTTCAATTAAGAAACAGGCTTTTCCAAAACTTTAAGAAGATGGTTATAGAAATTGATGTCTAGATGTAACGATGAATTTGTTTACCCACTTTTTGAAAACCTTTTTATAGATATTAATTGTAATTAACTAGAAGGCAAACAGGAGCTTATTGGATACATCAACAAAATTGAAAGATTAGTAATATGACGATAAGTTACTAGTGATGAGAAAATCTTTCAAACATAGTGCCAATAGGGTCCTTGAAGTTGAATCTCTGAACTTCATGAAGGTAGATCAATCCTTTTAATCAACTATGAATACATCTCTATTACAATCTCAAAGTACGAGTTGTTGAATTCTGTAAAAATAAATCTATCCTTGTGACAATCCAATAAGGTTGTCAATAATCTCCCAGATAAACTGGTGAGAGAGGTAAAGAGAATGACGTGAAATAAAAGTGAAAATAAGCACTCCTGTAGTTGTTAGGTTGGTGGATTTAAGAACTTGGATTGAAGCACTGAAGAAATAAGTTAAGGTAAATTGGATGGTATTGAAAGTTACCTGTCTGATAAACTTATGGTGTTCAGTAGTTTATGTGCACTCAGCATGCTTATTAATTCTAAGGTAAATTAGTATTCCTAGCCTTGTTAGTTCTATTTGTGAGATTGCTAATGATATTTTTGGAAAATCTTTAAGGACATGTTCTTATTTCAAAGAAACATGGTGGAAACAAGAAATGTAACAAAAAGTTTGACTGGAGTTATAAAACATGATTTAATTGTAAGAACATGGAAATTTGGGTAACAAGTTAGCATGATAGGATGCCAATGATGTTAGTGATACTAAAAATGACTTTTGAAGAGTTATATGATAAATATGATATCAAAAAGAGGGAGAAATACATACATGAGCTTGCTAATTTAGAGGAACATAAAACTTTTTGCATAACCTAAGTAAAATGTTTTAGAGACAATGACCAAAAAAGTCTATTAGATGATGGAGATATTAAATTTAGATGGATAAGTTATTTTCATATGCTTTTTAATGGCAGTTGTGATGGGAGTAATTGATTTTTGAGACTTTTGGAGTTCAATTAATATATATATTTTTACTGAGAATAAAATGGTAGTGATTGAAGCTTTAAAAAAGATGAAATCTGGAAAGAGTCATAAGGTCAAAATCTATTACTAAAGATGTCTCGAAGTGTATTGAAGAAAAATATATTTCTTGATTTACTAGATTATTTACTATCATTTAAAAATCACAAACATATTGGATAAGTGGATCAAGTGTACTTTGATATTATGCTTATAAGAACAAAGAGGTAATCCAAGATCATTCTAATTATAGTGTAATTAACATGATTAGCTATTAATCAAAATTTTGGGAATGATTAGTGTATATTAGGAAATGTGGCTAGTATATTCCAAAGTTAATTTGACTTATGTAAGAAGTTTAACCAACAAAATTATAATCTTGTTGGGAGGTTTAATAAAGAAGTTTAGGTGAAAAAAAAGCTTTGACTAATTATTAATAGATTTAAAGAAAGCATATCATAAATCTCAAGAGATTTTTGAGAGGTTTTAGAATTTAAAATTGTTAGCATTGTATATATCGAATTTATCGATGCGTAGAATTGTGCAATGACATGTATGCATTCAAGGAGGATCGACTATAGATTTTTTTGCTACAATAAACTTTGTTAAGTTTCTGCTTTGAATTCTTATTTTTTATTAATCACTATGGATGCTTTTCTTAGTCAAATTTGAGAATTGCACCATAGTGTTTACTTTTCTTGATAGCATACTTGTTGATAAAACTAGGGTTGAGGTTTTAGATAAGCTAGATTTACAAAGAACAATTTTGAAGTGTGAAGGTTTTGTCCTTAATGGATCTTGTATTGAAAAATAGAAGACAAGTTTTGTCAAGATGTGAATAATAATGTCATTAAGATTATTATTGGTGATCATAAAATATTAATGTACAAAAGATTGCATTATCCCACAATTATACAACAAAATGATGGAAAAATTGAGCGAGGATGCTAATAATAGGATTTAAATAAGTTGGATGAAATAGAGAAATATTTTGAGTATGTTGTGTGATCAAATTATCTCACTTAAGATTAAAGTTAAATTCTATAATATTATAATGAGAGTGAAAATATTATATTGCATTGAATGTTAGTATATCAAGACCAGACATTTAAATAAAGTAAGAATGTTGTAGCATTTATTCAGGATAGATGTAGGAAATTAAATGTAGGTCTTTAATGTCCATGTTGGGTGATGTAATTTATTGAATGTTTTCTTATGAGCAATGCAAGTTTTAAACTTAAAAAAATGTGGCAAGAATTGATTAGAAAGGATTTGTTTGAATATTAGGAGTTAGTAATGGATAGAACATAATGGAGTAAGGAAATTTATGTAGCTGGCTTATTGAGTTGGAATCAATAGTTTGGTCTTCTTGTTGTTATATTTAAGTTCATTTAGGTTTATATTTGTTTTTTCTATCTTTATTTTTTAATTTTTATATTTATTTTTAATTTTAATTTTATGTACTTTTTTTTTGGAACAACTTGGAAGATTTTTCTTTTCACATTTTAATTTTTGGGAATATTTTAGATTTGCATTTATGTTGTCCATATGTTTACATTTGTTAAGAATTTTGGTAACATTTATGTCTATGAATTTGACTTATAATAATTTTGCATGTCTTATGAACTAGTTGGATTATCTATATTTTGTCTTTTATCTCTTTAATTTGTGTGATGGAGATATCCTCTTTTATTTTGTTGTTGATATTAATATGAGAAATTGTTTTGTTTTTAGAAATTTGTTTATCATAGGGATTAATGTCAAGATCATGGATTTCCTTGATACTCTTAAGAGATTTTTTTAAGACAATAAATAATGAGAGAATGAAGGCAAGGTGGAAAATGGAGTTTTTAAATGAAACACGTGAAAAAGGAAAATAATAGCCAGTAGACAATGCTGAAGAGGTTTTACCAATTGTGTGATATTGCAAATTTTGTCTTGAGGCTTCACAATAAGATTTAGCGTCATTTAATACGAGAACTTGGTTGGCAATTATCAAGTACTGATGAAATTATAACAAGTTCTTATGATGGATCATAACTTTAAGTGAGTGAGATAGTACGAGTTGTTTGTTGTGATTGAGACCCTTGTGCTCCTTAAATTCTTGTCTCTTTGTATTATTGGCCTTTGTTATCTTCTTCGAGGGGAGATAATTACTAGAATTGTTTTCTTGGAACCTTTGCCCAAGAGCTTTGACTTGGGTGCTATATGATTCCCATGAGAGCATCAGGGCTAATTTGTTTGCAATTCTTGCAGACCTTGACATAAGTGGAGCACTTGAAGATTGTATGAGCTTGGGTGACCCAACTGACCTTTATGCTTATTAGATCTTTTTAACAAGAGACGTAGGATGAAGGTTCAATAGGAATAGTTGTGAAGATCTTGTCTTAAATTCTTTCCCTGTTGACCCAATCTTTTATTATTGAACCTATAGTAGGGTTGATTTGATGATAGTTGATTTTTGTTAGTGCATAATTAAGGGTAGTAATTATAAATTAGTAAAGGAATTTCACATTTCAAATCCCAATGATTAAGTTTTGAGAAAAACTTCAAAAGGTGGAATAGATTGATCGAGGTGTTAGCACCACCTTCCTAGCCTTTCAAGAAACCTAAGGCGTCCTCATCTTCACATTGCTTGCTTGCTTAACAGCCTTGACCTTTCTAGTTAATATGATAAGCAAAGTGACCATGATGCCTCAATAGGTGATGGTTTCCAAGGAAAAAAGATACATTCTTGAGTTGTTGATTGATGTGGAAAGTCTAATAGCTACTGAAAAAGCATTTGGGGGAAGGATCCTAGAGAGGAGATTGTTCAGGGCCTTGAAGTGGTGATGTAAAGTGCTCCATAACTAAATTTACTCCTACAAAGTCAAGATGCACATCTGCTTCTCTTTGTAAGAGAAAGAGGGGAAGAGGGGGCCTAACTTACTTCTTTAAGGTCTTAGGCATAGGACATATCCAATAATTCTAAATTAGAGTGATTGTATAAGTGGGTTAGAACACTAGGGACCTTTAGTGGCAAGCTTCATTGTTATTATCTTTACTTGTGGAAGAAAATATGGATTTAGTAGAAGTTAGTTTAACATCATTTGTGGCTTGGTTTGGGAAGGGATGGAGATGGGCAAAGGTTGGTAGATAATGTCTGTAGATTTGTTTCAATTACCAACAAGTGCAGACATTAATTGGTGTCATTGAAATGTTTGGTTTTAGAGAAGTTGGATAATTTGAGAAAGATTTCGAAAGATGACCTTCAACATGACATGAGTGGTTGTAAAGAATACTGTGTAGGAGGCTGTCACATCCCTAATGAATTATCTATAGACAACTCTAGCATTTATGAGGAACTCATTGAGGGGTTGAGAACATTACTAAATTTATCAATGAGTTGGTGATGGCTTGGAATGTTGTCCAAGAGGAATATGCTTCTTTGATGAAGAGAACAAGTTTTTTCAGGTCAAGGTGAGGGCTTTGATAGATTAGTTGTAGGGTATCTTTGATGATTTGATGTGATGACAAATTGAGGATGATTTGGTTCAATAAGTGTTAGATAAGGCCAAGGCATGGGGCAACACAAGAGGAGCTAATGTGAGGAAGATATCTGAGTATACTTATATGTATTGTATCATTTAGGTTGATTTTCTGCTGTGAGATTCATGTTTGTCAAAGATTTAAATTTTTTTGCAAATGATGATGTTAGTGTGACTCTTGGTGGACGTTGGGGTTGTCTATGAGAAGAATGACTTGTCCGACTTCTAGATTTAATGGAAACTTCAAAATGGTGTAGAGCCTTAGAGGCCTAGGTAGATTACATGCCAATTAGATGAATATATCTAGTATTTGGGATTATTAAACCTCTATTAATGGGTCACAACATTGCTTATTATTTTATTGTTTAACATCAAGCTTATTTTTTGAGTCTTCTATTGTTTGCATCTTGGGTCTACATTTTGTTGGTGTGTACTTGTATTTTGTGTTCTTGTTGTACTATTTTGTAATGCATTACTAGACTGCATCATTGCTCTACATCAGAGGTATATTTTTGAGTTTTTTGTTTTGTACTTGTTCACTTCAGATTTTGATAGTGTACTTGAGTTTTATGTATGTGTTATTCTATTTTGTAATGCAAGCATAGGACTTGGATATATTGGCAGTATTCAAGGTAAAACAAGCAATGTTTGTGTTTGTGTTGAACATTTTGTATGGTTTCATAGTGGCCTTGATCACTTGTCATTGCTTTTTTGTTCAAGGGTTTAGGGTTTCACCTTAATCACACTATGCATAAATTTGATTGTTCCTATCGGTAGTGTTAATTATTTGATGGGATAACCTACATTGTCCACCCTTATAGGAGGTTAAGGACATCTTAGATCATTAGGGTGGTCTAAGAACAACATAGGGCAATCTATAGGAAGCCACCTAGGTCACTTGATCACTTTTTTTTTTGGCATGTTTAAGGCATTCTTATGTGTTTTTTTTGGACCTTTTGTTCTATATTGATTTAGCTATGTTCTTGCACTTTGCCTTGATTTTTTGGCTCCAATCTACCCTTTCCATCAGTCTTTGCATTTTCTCTTCTCTTATTTGTGTATTCAAGCATTGTTGGAGTGTTCTTCCCATAATGTTGGGTACATGGCTGTGGAAAGTTGTGTAAAACTCATTGCCATTTTATTTTTTCATGGAGATCAATTATGCATATTGCTTGTTGTTTTTGTTTGAAACATGCCCACAAACAATTTTTGGTGTAGTATATTCTAAGTACTAAATGATCTGACTTTGCACATAGACCACATAATCCTAACATTAGCTATGCTATCGATAATGCCACTAGTCATAATAGTGATATCGCCATCACGACACAAAAGCTTTGGTGATTTCATAGTATTTGTTATTTGTAGGCTACCTTTTTAAATGACCTGCCCGTTATCTTAGGTGATGTGTCCATTATCGTAGATGATCACTTGTGATAGCATTGAAATTGCTTAGGTGGTCACTTGTGATGGCAAGGAGAAGTTCAATGATCACATGGGTTGACTTGTAGGAGTGCACTCCATTATTGTGTCATCCATGTTATCTAAGATAATGGTTTTATGGTGTTGTGGTCATAGTGTGATTAGTCTATACCTTTGTAACCATCTTTCAGTACTATATTTTCTTAATGGCAATTTTGATACTTTGACCCACATTCTATACAGCACTTTGTAGTATCGGAAGCTAGATGCATGCCTAACTTTATTTTGGTGTTTTCTATACTACAGTTTTCCCTAGATTTAAGGAGAAATTAAATGGATTGGCTTTTTTGTGCTCTTGCGTGGATGTGCCTTTTTAGATGACGCTTAGGAGTGTTTATGAAAGTTAAGGATATAACTACATAACTTGCAACTTATTAAAGCTTGCTCAAGTTCATTTTTTATTCTCACATATGTTGTCTTATGCTACTTCAACTTTTAGCTTATACTTGAATCTGATTTTTGTACTTTGGTTTTTCTTCTCTAGTTTACTCTTATTTTCTTTTTTCTCTTTCCTTTTCTTGTCTTAAAAGTTGAAATACAATGCTGTATTGCTTGTTTTGATAAAAATTCTCTTCTGACTTAGGTTTAATTCTTGGTTGTTCTTTGTTTCAATTTTCCTTGCCAAAATGATCATTAACAGATATTATGAATTGATTCTAAATTTGTTTCGATCGATTGATCAGATATAATAATAAATTAGTTGGTTAAGTGATTGTGCTATTTTAGCATTATTTGTTCCTTTGGTTCATCTTAATGTATAATTTGGTTTGGACAAGATGGATGCGGAAGGGATGTGGATGTACTCTTGGATTGAGTGAAAGAGGCTTTATGTTGATATGATAAGCGGTTGTATGCCAATTGATAGTGTAGAATGAAAGTTGGGGTTGAGATTTACAATGAAAACTTTTATATCTAGGGCAAATTCATGGGTAGATTTTGGAGCAGTCCATTAGAGAGAAAAGGCACTCGCAAAGAATGTAGTATAACACTATCAGCTTAAGAGATCCTTTTATGATTTGGA
This sequence comes from Vanilla planifolia, assembly GCA_023846275.1. Lineage (NCBI taxonomy): Eukaryota > Viridiplantae > Streptophyta > Magnoliopsida > Asparagales > Orchidaceae > Vanilla > Vanilla planifolia. The sequence continues at coordinate 58,566,274 of CM043865.1, forward strand.
GGATTCAAAAAGTTAAAGATAATATGATTTCATGGATTGGAAGGGAAGCTAATAAACTTAAAGGCTTATGCTTATGTGTCCTAGATTTGTTGCTTCCTTCTTTTATAAGTTTTTACCTCTTGAGTGCTGGTTGGACAAACACTCAAAGCATGGGCTATGGTTAGTGATCATGAGATTGTTCTAGTTGCACAAGTTGCAGTTTGTCCCTGTGCAAGATTGCTTAGGAGTGTAAATTTCAGTGACAATTATATTTTCTAAAAATAGTCTTGATCTGAGAATCAAATCATAATAATGGAAGGCAATTGGAGTAAGCTAAAGGTGATTTAGTTACACATAGATATTAAAATTTGATGCCAGTGAATTCCAATTAAAGTCATGGAAAAAGCATGGATCATCTCTCACATTTATCTCATTCTTGTATACAGCAATATGTTATGGGCAACCATTTAACCTATATGCCATTGAATTTCTATAGAGCTTTGAAGAAGAGCTGTAGATCTTAGCTTTCATCATATTAAGAATCATCAATTTTATGTATCTAAGTAAAAAATTTATGCCCAAAGCCCAAAGTATAAATAAGTATTTTAGAGCCTCAAGCCTAATCAGTCTATCCAATCTTAAGGAATAAAAGGTGAACTTTTTCAATCCAAAAACGAGATTTCAAGTAAAGATTCATTTTTTGAAATAGTGAATTTGAATATTTTCAAATTGATGTTCATAACAATTTTTTGTGGCTAGATTTGTTTTAGATATTGTGTTTTGATGATGATTAAGGGTTGGATTTAATTTATGGAAGTTCTATTTTCCAACACTAATTTAGGTTTAAGTGTTTGGATAGTTAAGATTATTTAGACATATTTCTATGTATATTCTTTAAGTTACCCATAAAAGGGACTTATAGGAAGTCATGATGTAATAATGAATGATCTATTTGATCTTGTTTTTGGATATAAATCCTCTTAATGAATTTGTTCTTTGAATGAGAAAAAAACTTTCTTAAGAGAAACCTTAAGAGTAGGCCAAACCTATTAGTTGGTCCTCTCTTACATTTTTTATGTTTCATGTTATAGATAAAGTTAAGTTTTTTATTGGTTAATTGCTAACAAACAACATGAGAGATTCTTGTAGGGTTAATTTTGAACATATAAAGTTGCAACATATTCAAACAAACTGGATTGTTGTGTTGGTGTGTGTACATACTAAGCAAAAAGAATTTCAGAATAATCGTGAATGTGATATGTGCATGGTTTAATGAACATGCATATAATGCACGTATAATTTAATCAACATGTGTGTAATCAATGTACAGATTAGTCGAGTGTGTACAACACATGTTTAGTTCAATTGGGTGTATGTATTGCATATATATGGCTTTTTAGAGCATGAACATAAATTTTATTGGCCATAGTGTACCTATAGTTTGATAATTGCACAATTTTATGTGCATACAACAAGGAATCATCTGCATAGAAGGTCAGATTTAAACGTGTTTTTATATATGTAGCACCGAGAATAATGTATGTATAACTAGAAACAAATAGGAGATTAATGATCCAAGTTATCTATTTTTCAAGATGGAGTTGACATTTGAAGCAAAAAGTGAAGTTGTGGTATTTATAAAGTTTGATTGATTATCTATAGTAGTTAAGCAAGTTGGGGAAGTCTCAAAAGGGTTTAGTTAGAGAAGTTTCATGTGCTAGCTTTTTTTTGTAGGAATTGATGGATAATATTAGTTGAGGGATCATTAATTCAAGAATCATTGGTAAATTTCCAATGCTATTTGATTTTAGCCTAGTTAAATTTTGTCCATATCTTTCTTTATTCTAAGGGACATATCATCGATGACTTGCCTATAACTTAGTGCCTCTACTTAAAAGTTTTTTTGACTTAAGAAACCCACTAGGTTGGTAAGACTTCGATGAGTGAGGAGTGGCAAGAATGTGAACAGTGTGAGGAACAACAAATAGGAAGATGGAAAAGAGAGAAAAGGAAATGAAAAATGGGTGCTAAAAGGATTTTCAAATTGGAGGCATTGTGAGCTATGAGGTTTTGACCATGATTTGTCACTCATGAGATAATTGCAATTTATGGGGATGTAGTTTTTAAAATTATAGTCATTTGATCATGTCTTTGATTTCCTGGTGGCTTAATGGGTAGTTCAAAAATGTTTGGTGCCAATGATGAATCTGTAACTTGTTAGCGGAGGTTGTGGTGTATGCGAGAATCCCCCTTCTTTGATGTATCTTGGGATTACTTGAATAGTGTGGGAATGGTCATCTAATAGTAGTTAGTTTCCCTATTCTGGGTTGGTGATGTAAACTCTACGAACAACTAACTGTTTGAGTGTTTGTTCACTAATAATCATCGTGGATCATTAGGGGCATGGAGCATATAACTTATTATTTCTATGGATTCTAGTGCTTATTGGTCAGCAGTTGTTTGCAATTTGTTTCTTGTCTCATGACATGCTGAGTAATGGTAAAATCATGTCGTGTGAGGCTACCCGAGTTCTACACCATATCATAATTCTCTTGATAGATGATGTTGGTTCATCATTTCCTTATTCATTTTATATGATGTTTCGACAATTTGAGGTTATTTTGTTTTAATTCTTCCATTTAATTAAATTGATTTGTTTGGTTCACATATTTGATCTCTGGATCAGAAGTTGCTGTTTTATTTCATTTAAGTCTCATTGTACCTTCTTCATTCAGAAATATCACTCTTGTGATTACCAGACCATGGCTTCTATTTTTCAGCCTTTTAGCTCTTCCTAAATAATAATATTTTTAGGAGTCCATGTCGTGAACTTCGTCATAGGACACCACAAGTTCTTTAATCATTCTAGTCTACTTGTGCCATTGATAGCAAATCACATGCATATGGGTGCGCTAGACTAGCTTCATGCATTTTCTGCAGTGATTTGTTGTCCGAACTTGAGGACAAGTTTTTTGTCCAGTATTAGGGATTGATAAGGTTTTGTTTTATGACCATGCGTAATACACATAATGTCTATTGAGGATGACCCTCTATCCATCTCTTCATTTATTTCCGTTGTGATTAAAGGTGTGCTCAAAATCTTGAAGGGGTTGAAACCTCGATATGAGCTTTTGGTTCTTTCAATAGAGCAATCCTTAGATTCTCCATTACTATATAAATGCAGTGTAACTACTCAAAATTGGTCCATTTCAGCCTACCATCTTTTAGCTAATTTAAAATTCCCAATTCAGTTGAGTTGTTTGCACTGGCTTAGCCCTCTCTGGTAACTGTTATCCTATTTTGCTTGATTTGGCACCTGAATCGGATCGGACAAAATATTTGTCAGGCTATTTTTCTCTTGTTCTCCCAAATAGAAGTAAGACATCGACTTCTCAAAAAGATCAATTAGGGTCATTGCGTAATGAAGCTCCTTGAAAAGCATTGGCGCACGTGTAAACGAGTTGCTCTACCTAATTGAGCTATAGCCTCTCTGGTAACTTTTATCCCATTTTGCATGATTTTGCAGTTTACATTTTTTAAGTTTTTTGAATTTTTAAGTTCCAATTCAGATTTATTGTTCTTATTCATGTTCTGAATTCATGCCCAACTTGCCCAATATAGGTGATTCTAGTCCGTTGGTTCTTCATTGTAAAAAAATGTGTTCTCTCATTACCCACACCTTTTGAAACGGTGTATTATGTTTACATACGGAACCTCACTGATCTGTTTACTCGATTAGAGGAATTTCTAAATTTTGATAAGGTGATTGTATCATGAAGATATCATGTAGAATTAATTACAGTGAAAACTTTCAAGGCAGATTTGTAACGTGATAGGCAATGCGTCAGGTACTGCACTGGAGGCATTAGGTGTGAGATGGCATCAGCCTATATCATATCAAAAGGAGCGGATTTTGAGAATGTGTTCCAGGCAAGTCATCTTGAAAGAAGTTCATTTAATCACTTCAATAAATTTTCCTCATAAATTATACAATAAACATGTAGAAGATATTTGTAAATGGTATATTATCTCATTCTGGCAAATAGATAACTTAGTCTTTTATTTGTTTGAATTGTTAAGCGTTCAATGTGTTGAGTTGATGCAACATTCATCTATAGAGTTTTGTAAATACACTTAAAATTTGTAGCCATCACTCAATATGCTCTTAGTCTTACACTTTCATTTCTTTCATATAACTGTCATTTACTTGCAAAGACTTGGTTATTTATTATTTCAATCCTATGACCATTCTATTTAGCCACTTTGTTTTATTACTTTGATTTGAAGGATCCAAACTTCTTTAGTCTCCATAGATAATTATTTTTCTTATAGTTCAAACATGTTAAGCAAATTGAAATAATATATAAAGGTAGAACAGCAGCACAATAGATGGGAAAGAAGACAAAGCAGAAATGTTGAGGTTTATCTTTTCTCTAACTTAATGCATCAATTGTATCTGAGATCACAAATTTGTCAAGAGATCTTGGCCAACCTTTAATCCTATTAAAGGATGAAATAAAGTGTCTGGTGGTGGTACAAAGCTTTTGTACCGTCGAGGTTTTGGAAATGTCAGACCCAAAACATTTGGCATATGCATAAATATGAAGTTTTACTGAATCTTAAATTCATTTGCATCCAAGTCACATCAAGTTTTTAATAATCACAGTGACAACAAATTTGCTGAATAAAATCTGAAAATTATGAGAAGATTTGATTTTCAAGCTAAAAATGGCTAAATTGAAAACAACTGCTTTTATGAAAACTCAATTTAACCTACAGCAATTCAAATAGTTGCATGAAATACATAAACATGCTATAACAATCAAATGAAATCAATTTTAGAAAATATATTAATAAATTCATCAACTCATCTTAAGAGATGAACTGGTTGAATTGTGAATTTTGGAATCTTGGTATTTTCACCTTGCTCTAAAAACTGGCTATCTACCCATTCAGTTAGCTTTCCATTAATTTTTAGAGCAAGCTTGGGTGGCACTACAACTTCATACTTATCCCAAGCCAGCTTCTACCCCTAGACTGCCACATTTGAAGAGAACTCAGGATAGAACTTAAAAATATCCTTGACTTTATGAGTCTTTGTGAGTGTGTCTTCAAGTAGCATCTTATCCACCCTTAGGTCAAGGGTGGTAGCTTTAGGATTGATTACTTGTAGCCCAAGAGCAAAGAAAAGCAAATTCTCCAATCAGCAAAAAAGTTAATGAAACAATGCAATGAATAGAATAATTGTTCCTCTTTTACTTTGCTCCGTGGAAGATGTACAATGTAAAGGAAGTTTCCAAAAATAGCAAAGATAATTACATTTAGGTATTCAAATTATTGGGAATATACAAATAGGAAACTAGTAAAATGAGAAAATGAGAATGAAAATATAAAAGAAAGATATGAAGGGTGTCCCATAATATCAAGATTGATTTCTTTCCAAAACTCAAACTAGTGAATAGATGTGAATTATTTATAACAATCTAATGAATGCATCAAATTTCGATTTCAACATAGCTTTAATTTAAGGATTTCGGCTTGAGAACTGGTTGATATGTAAGACAAAATAATTGCTTCTTGTGGTTTCAAATTAATAAAGTTCTAATCAATCCATGTATTTTTCATCTTATCATTTTAAATTTGATTGTGAACAATGTTGATTGTAAATTGGATATAATTAAAGGGTCTCATAGGTCCACTAGATGGAATCATTAGACATAAGAAGCCTTTCAATCCAAATCTTTTCACAAATTCCTTGAGAAATAGATCTATGCTCAGGTTTTGTGTCTCTTGCTATAGTAAATTATTTCTTAGTGCTTCAACTTATAGGAATTTCACATATTATTATACAGTACCATTGTTATACTTGTTGTCCTCTATCAGTCAAACCCAATTGGCATCTTCAAAACCTACCACATATCTTAGTTTTTTTTTTAAATAGCAATCCTTTGATTGGTGTTCCTTTTATACTACAATGTGTCAAGCACTTTGAAGCATTCGCAGCACATAGATAAGAGTTGGCATGTGTAGGGTGGTCAAAAAGTGAAGAATATTCTTTTGGCAAACCCTAAATAAGAATATCTTGCCTAAAACTTATTAATTTTTATTTGCTTTTTCATTCTCATTGCCTTCTTTCAATGAAGATAAAATTTAGGGATAGATAATTAAGCACATTTGGTGAGAAATCACTAAGAGAAGTTACAACTAAAATTTCAATAAGTTTTATTTGAAAAGAAGTTTCTAGATATGAGTGTTACATCGATATGCAATTTGGTGATAAATACCTTATAGCTCTCAAAGTTTGCGAGCTCTTCCTTGGTTCAAAACTTTGATTTCATCTCGAGTTTCCATTGAATCTCCTTCTGTATTCTTTGTTGAACCAAAGCTCTAAACGTCACTGATGTCTCTCAAATATAATCTCATAATGTTGGATATCATATCTTTGAAGTGGATATTTTGTTTCTATCTTAAAATAATGACATTTTTTTATTGGAATCTTAGATCGCAGTCCCGTTACTGGATGTCTCTCCTCAACACTATGTTAGATGATGTCCACTTAGCTCAAATGATAACATTTACCCATTCGTTCTATAAGACTCCCTTTCGAAGATATGAGAGAAATTTTGGAAAGTGTCCAAAAAAATTCTTAAATTTTGACATCTTTCATAAATCTTACCTAATTAGAATATAATATATGCCAATTTATCCCTTAATTTACTAAAAATATTTATTTGAATCTTCAACAAATTCAAATTTGGTCTTCAAATTTGTAATTCAAGAATATTTTTTTTTCATTTTCATACTTAATTAGACAATCTCTTGATCAGAGGTGTGTTTTGATCACATGATTAGATGGTTTGATTGGTCCAAGAGCCTAATCATTTTTATTTATTAATTTCTATTGCCATGGACCAAACCATCTAATTAAAAAATTTGATAAATTATTGAATGGTTTGATTATATCAAATTTCTTATCTTTAATTTTAGTGCTATTGTTTGATACATGGTCGGATGATTTGATTGGTTCCAACTTTCCTTCAAGTTTTTTTTTTGTCTTCATATGGTTCTTTGTGCATCTTTTTAACTCTATGTTATCTCTTGATTAGATATTTTTGTTTTAAAAGAAGGGGCTGAATTTTTTAGGTGTTATGCTACTAGTTCAAAAAGTTGATGTATGCACAACACCTTTGTTGCTTCTCTTGAAATCTAGCTTCATCCTATGTGTTGCATCATTTATTGTAGAAGCTTTCCCTCCAAAGGCATTTTTTTGGCTTGGCATCTTGTAAAACAAACTAGCATATCTGCTATAGATTCCGTGCACAATCTTAGTTGGTTGAGCAACTTAATTTTTGTCGTGAAAGCAAGAAGTCCCATCTTAGCAAAGCCTTACCCTTAGTTATCTTAGAAAGCAGATTGCATATTGCTCCTGCAAGTAGTTGCCAACAAAGATAACTTGAGAGAACATCAAGTGGCACGTGCCACATACCACTTCTTCGATGTAATCTTGGTTGGTAGCAAATGTAAGTCGATATTACCGATCTATATTAATTTGCAAGTTTATGTATCCATCCCAACATGCAAGGATGTGGATACAATATTTTTTTTCTAAACTAAGTCTTTCTACCATGTTTTCAACAACTCTATTGTTATGAGATTCAAAATCAAAGATGGGACTTTACCTACTCTCTTACTTGGATCCAAAGTGCAAACGATCAAGTCCTATTGCAGTCTTCTCCCATTTAGCCTTTTTACCTCTTTTTATTTATCTTTCTTGTCAACACAAAATTTGTTTTTACTTTCTTTAAACCCTCTATGGCAAGGTCCTTTCACTTTTACATCTTTCTTGTCCTTCAATTTTGAATGCAAAACGAGCACTCTTTGAAATGCCTTGACTTCTCTATGAATAACATAGCTTAGAAATTGACTTGGAATATGGAATTAGAAGTGCCTTCTTCACAATACTATGTTTTTTTGGAACTACTATCCTTTGGCTTCCCATCATGCTACCAATTCTTCTTAATAAACACTCTTGGAGGTATTTGGTTGACCAATGATGGTGAAGGGAAAGGTGAGAATTTCGTGATGACTTGTGAAGTTCAATATGCCACGTATTTTGTCAAGGTATCCTTCTTCATAAGACTCATTATTTGTGAGACTATTTGTCTCTTAGACTTCATTGTGTAATCTTACGTTGACTGTTCCTTTTTCGACGAAGTTCATACCTCTTATTTGACTAAACCATTGTATTGCCCGTTGGATAAAGCTCTTATTATTTTCTTAAAATTCATCGAAATGTAACCTTGTACAACGAAGGTCATTCCACCATGAAATCACTTGATGGTTAAGTTTCAACCTTATAAAGAAAACTTTGTTGAAATTTGTATTCTTTTACATGGAAAAAATATCTTGAATTGATCTAGCTAAGCATCAGTTTGTCTACATTAACCTTTACATAGTTTGAATCACATTCTTAGCATCCATAACGGAAGTTTTGATTGTATTGTTGCCTTCTGGAGCAGAAAAATGGTGGCGACCCTTCCCCTATTGTCTTTGTCCTCTCTCAGAAAAAGTTATATCTACTTTTTTGGAATATGACTTGCACCTTCAATGGCATGGTCGTTTCAAGTTTTGAGTTGTCTCTTCTCTCATGGCTATTGTCTTCCTTAATAACTTTGTAATTTTTCAGTTATACCTTAAAAAGTTACAATTCCTCTCACCAATTATGTATGGAAGCCCAAGAATTACATTATCATGCATGATGGTTGACATACTAATATTTTAGAACCCAAATTTATTTGGGTAATGCTTAAATGATTTGTTAGTCCACGAAGAAGTGTTTGGACTACCCACCTATTTTGAGTCTACTAAGCCATTTTAACCCATAATACACCCATAAACCTATGGCATCATTATGACGTGATTAGTACACATTTGGCAAAATTAGTCATGACGCTACAAAATATGAAAATACATCAAAATGTTGATGACCATATAAATATAAAGGTTTTCTTGTTAATAGATAATATTTTGCTCTGACAATAGCTTTTTCTGAAGATGCCACATCACATAGCTTTAAAAAAACTATTTTTAGATCCTTTTTACAATAATTTAACATCTCTTTTTATAGCTTTGGAAGTTCTAAATTTTCTTGTATAATCATGTCAGTTGTGTGAACCAGTGTCATTGAAGTATATGACAAATGATTTAGGCAGTATGACATTACAGACCATTGGAAAATAGAAATCATGCAGCTAAAAGTGTTCCCATTAGTGAACACAGCAAATTCTAGCTGTTTGTATTAATAGTAGGACTCTTGGCTTTTTGACATTGGTTGAAAGACTTTTGCAGCAAACCATAAGCTTAAATACAAACACACAATCCAATTTATGTGAGTGATACTTTTTGTCTGGAGCTCAAGTATAGCAACAATACTTATCTTCTATAAGTTTCTTGTTTATATTTCTGATTGTCTTTGTTTTGATTTCAAAATGCCATGTAAGAGATGTGCTTGAATAAAGTCATTTTGCATTAAACCTAGAACTTATTTTCTGATTTTAGCATGCTTTTCAGTTATTTGGTGGGATCCTAAGGTATCTTGAGCATTTTCCTCATGGTGGTTATTTTAAAGGAAAAAACTTTGTATTTGATCACAGGTATACTTCTATGCCATTTTTCAAAAAATCTGTTTAATTTCATTCTTTCTCTGGTAAAATATTATGAGTTTCAGCTTCCAGTTTATTTTTCTTTGCTAATATGCAGATTTATTTTGGAATGGACAGGATTTCCATTGGAAGTGATGATGTTGATGTGCTTGGAACCTGCCTTATCTGTGGCTCTCCTTTTGATGATTATTCATCAAGGTGTCGATGTGCTAACTGTAGAATGTTAGTCCTGGTGTGCTATAGTTGCCAGGTTATCTTCATATGATTCATCACCACCATATTATACATCTATTTCCCCTGCAAAGAAATGATTAGCCATCCTACATTACTAGATCTCTTCATTCACACAAATGCACTTTCACATACTAAATATTTTTACTTGTATCTTTTTAAAAATATTTTTACTTGTGTACTGATGGCTCAATAAGGTATGATAATCTAAGTGGTAGGAATGCACCATCTAGTGAACTTTTGCTCACTCAGACTTTCAACCCAACTAGAGCATCATGAAGATCTTCACAAGCTTTGAGAGACTCTGATAAAGCTCTTAATTTTAAAATTGAAGCTTAACACAAGCAACCCTAATTGAACTTATTTTTGCTTGTTATCAATATGAAGATCTTCACAAGGTTTGATAGACTCTAATAAAACTCTTAATTTTAAAATTGAAGCTTAACACAAGCAACCCTAATTAAACTGATTTATGCTTGCTATCAATATGATTTTTGAAGCAAATAGATTGAAGCAATTGTGAGATTGCTTTAGTAAGAAATGAAAATCTACCAGTCAATAATTGAAGGTACCATATTCTATCATACAATTGCAAGGCGATGTTATGGGATGTCAAATATGGTTTAAGCTATGTGATGACTTTGTCATAGGATATTGTTTAGACATGAAAATGGTATTATATTACCCTAAGGTTGTATGGTGTGATATTTATAGCTTTTGTATTGTTTTTGACTCAACTTTGAGTACTCACATCACTCGTGAAATAGACCACCCATGGCTCAAAGTACTCATGACTCAATCGACTTGTTATTAATCTTGTGACTCAAAGTACTCATATGACTCAATAGACTTGTTATTAATCTTGTGAATCAATGTTAAAATACAAAAAGTTTTCTTTGGGTTTATAATTTACTTGAATTGATGATTCTTTGAATTCCCTAATTCCAACTATTATTATTTGTTTAACCCTAATGTATTTTTTCTTGCTTTGGATTGAGGGTTCATTTGGAATAGTTATTTTAGAATATTAAGTTGATCAATAAAAAATAGATTTAAAAAACATTGTTATTAACTATTTTTTAAAAAAAATTATTGAGAGTAATATTTATGGTATATATCAATATAGTATAAAAAAATACAAAAGCTAGGTAGTGGTTGGTAAAATAAAAAGGTAAAACTATCAGAAGATTTTGCAACTGGGTAATGAAAACGTAAAAGGTAGAAGTGGAAATAAGAGGTTTGAGAACAAAAGTTTAGCATCCATAGAACAAAGTAGCACAGGAGGGCTAGGCATGCGTGGCTCAAATGCATGGTTATGAGGGTATATATTGCATTTAAATCCTAGGTTATAGGAATGTATTTTTGAGTTTTGACCAAAGATTAAAAGTCGCAATAAATGGAGGAAGGAGGATATGATAAAATGTAGGTGGTGTGTGATGCTATTATACATCATAAGTGATATGAATAGTGTGATAAATAATGGTATGAGATTTTAATAGGATGAGATACAATATCAATTAAGTAATAAGATATAATCTTGATAGAATTGAATTGGTGAGTTATGATTTGAGATTCTGAGTTATGATATGTGTAAGAAGTAGTACAATGCAGGTGAAGTGAGGCAACACTATTCGATATTAGTGGTACAATGTAATGAGTGATAAGTAATAATGTAGGGTTTGAAGGATTGAGATATAATAGATGGTACGATAGAGCCTATGGTGTGTTTCGACCAAAGTGGATGGAATATGATAAGACGTGGGTGGAATGGTATCATGCTTTATGGAATATGATATAATATGACCTAGGTATGGTGATGCAATGTGGGTATATGAAGCATCATGGTTGATATGCATGAAGGGATTGATTAGGCTCGCGATTATGAGTTATGATAGGGGAGGGAGTGATATGATGTGGCTTGGGTGGTGCAATGAATTACTTGGTTATGATACATTTTGGGTATAGTGATACTATACAATTCGGGTGATATGATGGTGTGGGAGATAAATAGCAATACAAGATAAGAAGTGGAGTAAGGTGTACATCAAAGGAGAGAATGACATGGGATCGGTACAGCATGATGGGGCAATATTGTATGCTTGAATTGTTACAGTGTAGTCTACGAGTAAATAAGATTAATGTTAATCTTGTAGAAGATAAAAAATCCAATGTTTAGAGATGATGTTGTGACTTTGAAGATCTTTGTATTTCTTTTTCCCAGATGTAGTAGTCCGCAAAAGCAATTTTGATCTTGTGGAGCAAGAAGATCCCCCTTGCATAGAGAGCCAAGAGGAGTTCTAATGTGAGGAAGCAAGAACGACAGCAGATCTTGATAGGTTAAAATGGATTATGAGAATATGATTTGGAAATTTGCATTCCAAAGAGAGTTGTTTGCAGGATTCTTTAACTACATTGCAAAATCTGCATGGTCGAAATGTTCGTTGGCCACGAGTTTCCATTTATTCATTTGTTTTCAGCTTACCAAGGAGACTTAAATATAGAAGGGGTTAAATCTAGTTTGTCATCCCTTGAACTATATGTAGGAAATGACCTTTATCATGTTAGTTGTAATAAAGGGGGACGAATATATTTGCTTGAAGAGGAGAACGTTTTACCTTTAGTAAGGATGAAGATGGCCCTTGCGTTTGAGAATTGCTTTCCAGGAAATGACTTAAGATGTTTCTCATTTCTAGACTGCTATTGTGGATGCAAGCAAGATGCCCAGAGATGGATAGGAGTTATGATTCATCAATTGGCATTGTTGCAATGAGTTTTGCTGATAAACATACCATTATCCCCTTTACCCACGCACACCACACCGCCAAGCACCAAGGTGTTTTAGTGTGGCAATGTGATTCCATCCAACTAGTGATTATTTTTTCTCAAGGTTCCGTTGAACTATGAATCAACAACATAAGATATTTACAGTCCTTGAATTGCATTTGGGAGAGAAAACTGGTAATATAAGTGAAGAGTCCTGGAAATTGTAATTTTGACTTAATTAGGTCTAGAAGACATGGAAAGGAAGCATGCCTTCTATGAGTTTGAAAGGCATTTGAAGAAGATTTTAGGCTGAATTTATTGGCAAGATGGATTTTGTATCTTAGGAGACTTGGCTTTGGCAAGAGAGGAGCAGCTTGAGCATTATGGATTATTGTGGCAATGAGTTGTTGAAGTTAGTTTACTAGATCTTTTGGAATAGTCTCGTATATGAATTGCAGAGAATATTGTTTTATAATTAAAAATTTTTAATGTGTTTTTACTCTTAGGGATTAATGTGATAGTAGTTGTTGCAAGGCATTGGGGTAATTTTTAATTCAAACGGTGGGTAATAGTTTGAACAAGGTCTTTCTCAATGTTGTCCCAATAAGCAGCAAAGAATTCTGCTATGAATCTATCTAAATCATTGATTTGTTCTTTGATGGAGACATGACAGTTCTATGCGTCTCCTCTTATTGGATTGGGAGGGAGAGGAATTGTATTTGCTTAATGGGAAGTAATTAAATGGGCTTAGCAATGAAAGGACCTAGTGTTAAGGGCTTGATGAACATTTGGCCAAAGTAGATAATAGAATAGCTACCTTATAGCATGATTGTCAACAAGAGACCCATTAGCATCAAGAATTTTGGGGAAGTTATAAGCTTTGTTGGTTATATTATTGTAGAGGAATTTGATATTATCTTCTCTACCTTTCATCTATCTTGTCGTAGCTCTTTCAAGGATCTAGGAAATCTTAAGCTTGAGAGATATAATCTTGAGCCTGCATTTTGGTTTAAGGGACTCACCGAGGCATTATTTGCATCTGCTTTCCTTAAAGTTTGTAAACTTGTGAAGTTGGTTAAGTCTTTATGGAGAGTAGCATCAATCCATAATGCGTGTATGCCTTTCCATTTCTTTTGAGTTGCTTTGATGTTATCAAGCTTGATAAGAAAAAAAAAAAATTAGATCTCAAACCATTCTAATGTTCTTAATCTTGGACATGATGTGCTGAAAGCTTGCATATGCATTTAGTGGTTCTTGAATCTGAATGGTTTTTGATTTTGTCATAGTATTTTTATCAGAGAAGGGTTTTGGTATAAAGAATATTGATAAAGCAGGGTACATATCTAGACACAAAATTTTTAGGAGTTTGATCAAGTTTTTTTTTACCAAACATTGCTATGAGCTCTATTGTTCAATCAAGTGAATGTTTTTATTGAGTATGGGATGACAACAACTCCAATGCCATAAAGAATGTTGTTGAATCTCTTGAGGTGAAACCAAGATGTTGGTGATCTCCCAAGCATCCATCAAATATTTTTATAATATATTGAAGTCACCTAAAATTACCCATGGTTGTTATTGAATGGATTACCCACGGTTGTTATTAGGAGGATAGGATGAAGAGTTTGTTCTAGAGAACTTGTTTGGGGGTAAGGTCATTGAAAGCATACACCACCAAAGGAAGCTAAGAATTGTTAGTGTCATTAAGAACTTGACTTTGGAGGAATTGAGTTGAAGTGTGTAATGTGGTGAGATGTAGGTATTGCTTGTCCCAAAGAATAAGGACACAACAGGCAAAATGAGAATCGAAGTTATGGGCTTGGCCTTCATCATGGAAAACTTTGAAACAAAAAGAAAAAATCAAGATGTTGTCGCGAATAATGTTTCTTTGAACCAGGATAATTGATTCAAAATTCAAAATTGTATGCATTGTTATGAACTTTGGAGTTCACATTTTTGACATCTTTCATTCTAGTCTACACATTCTAAAATTAAAAGGTCAGGGGCTTATTCATGATGGTTCAAAGAAGGGTATCAATGTTTTGCTTCATGGCTTAAAGATTAAAGCATATACTTGCTAATTTCTTTTTCTTTTGGATTAGTATAATTACTAATTAGGCATCCACCATCCAACAAAGAACATGAGTGGATTAATGGCTTTCCTAATCTTAGTGATCTGATTGATCTTGGGCTTAAGTGGTCCTTAGACATCTGATCAAGCTCAATGTTTATTGAAGCAAAGTACTTATTTTTCAAAAAGGTGGAATCCTTGTTATGTCTATAAAGTTAGGAACCTAACCTTTAGATGGCTTGAAACTTTAGTTGGTGAGGTCCTTAAGCATGAATGATGAGGTGATAGAATTAGAGAGGAATGTTCTTATAAGGTAGTATGTTGGTGGAGGTCAATTGCTTTGGAATAGAAGGGAGGATTCTCCAAGTGGAAAGCTAAAGAGAAAGAAAGTTTAACTACTTGAGTTTTGGAAAAAGAGATCCTTACGTGGAAGTAAGGAAGTGAGTAATTGTCTCTAATGGTTTAATAAAAGAAAATTGTGCATTCACAGTGAGTATTGGGAGTAGCCAATGGGGGAGAGGTGTCATTGAAATTTTCATGGCAAGTGTTTGAGAGTTATGGTTCTAGGAAAGAGTTTGGGGGGTTTTACAAAGTAAAATATTTGGTGTTGGTATTTGGGGTGATGAGGGGGAGATGGACAAACAAGGTCTGATCCAAAGAGGGTTGGTGGGGTCCTTAGGCATGAATGATGAGGTGATAGAATTAGAACAAAATGTTCTTATAAGAGAGGATGTTGGTGGAGGTCAATTGCTTTGTAAGAGAAGGGAGGATTCTCCAAGTGGAAAGATAAAGAGGAGGAAAGTTTAATTGCTTGATTTTTGGAAAGAGAGATTCATACTTGGAAGCAAGGAAGTAATTAATTGTCTTTAATGGGGTAACAGTAGAAAGTTGTGCATCCATAGTGAGCATTAGGAGCAGACAATGGGAAGGTGTCATTGAATTTTTCGTGGCAAGTGTTTGAGAGAGTTATGGTTCTAGGGAAGTGTTTGGGGGGATTTACAAAGTAAAATATGTGGTATTGGCATTTCGGGTGATGAGGGGAGATGGAGTGAATGTGCCATTTGATGAATCTTTTTCCTTCTCATCTAAGGAGGCAATAGCCAGAGTAGAGGAGGAGGCTTAGCTGGGGAGAAGGAAAAAACCCTATTATGTCGTAGTGAAGTGATAAAGAACATTTTCTATGTCCGAAGCAGCGCGCACATGAACAATGCTAGACTACAGCAGTCTGAAACGAGAGCTGCACACACTTTTGCAAAGCGGCGAAGAAATTTCTCAGGAGCATATAAGTTTGATATTTAATGTTGGTCAAAGTGTCCTAGCACGACGAGGTAAAAATCTGAATAGTGAAGCCCTTGTACGTACAATGCCAATGTCGGTTTGTCTCGTTGCAATCAGATGATGATGTTGCAAGGATGTCGTTTAAGTACGGTGTCAGTGTTACCCTCAATTTGTGATGTTACGATGCCTCCAAGTGAATAGTTCCCATTGGTGTTCGTACTTGGTTGAATGACCCAATTGTCATAATGTAACTTGGTTGAATAAACAGTAATTATTCATCGTCCATCTA
The DNA here is from genome assembly GCA_023846275.1 of Vanilla planifolia. Lineage (NCBI taxonomy): Eukaryota > Viridiplantae > Streptophyta > Magnoliopsida > Asparagales > Orchidaceae > Vanilla > Vanilla planifolia. The sequence continues at coordinate 58,582,547 of CM043865.1, forward strand.
TTCTGTTCAAGTATGGCAGTCTATCATACCAACCTTGGCATTGCATATGGAATTAGCAGTACAGACTAGTTCAAAAATCATATGAGTAAGTCACTGTCTGTTGTACTAAATGAATTGAGAACCCATTGAAGTCTGAAATTATGTTTAAAAATTGTTGCGTAGTGACTCTTGTATGATAAGATTGGGAACTTTGTACAAAATATGCAAATAGGGAATACCTAAGCTTTTCAGTTGAATTAGAGCTCTGATGTGTTTAGGAAGTTGTTAAGAATTCCATTTGTTAACTCTTTTTTATTTATAACAGATTTAACAAAGGAACGAGTCACCTTGTTAGCTTCTTTTGTCTGCAAGTAGTTCCAGGAGATGAAAATGCCTATTTTGTCACTTCTAATGGATGATATTTGCTATGCTCCAATGTGTTTTATAAGTACCTATAATCATTGCAAATGCATCCTTGCAATCTATCTCAATAATTGCTTATATAATATTATGCTTCATACACTAGCTTGTAGATTTTCTAATAGTTTGAAAAGCTGTTATTAGAAGAGAAATTGAACATATAGTTTTAGCAAAAGCATTGATAGGTGTACTCTGATGATCTCTCATGATAGCCCCAACAAATGTGCTGCTAGATTTCATATAGGCATGAATGTTAATTTTAATTTGATTGATTGAAGGTGAAATCTAATGGATATTATCAATGCATTTCGTACCTAGTTGTGCAAGTGGTGGATGCAATCCCAATTAAGAAGTGTATCTTTTTGCTTAGCCTCAAAGTATTAAGACATTGAGAGTTTATGTTGAATTCTATACCTTGCATTGAATCTTCTACTTTATCATATACCCATTGTGTCACTTCTAATTTGGTGGATGATTTTTGTTATGCTCCAATATGCTTTATGAGTACCTATAATAAGTCTAAATATGTCCTTGCAATCCATCTCAATTATTGCCTATAAAATATTATGCTTTATACTCCAACATATAGATTTTCTAATGGTTTGAAAAGCTGCTATTAGAATAGAAATTGAATATATAGTTTTAGCAAAATCATGGATAGGTGCACCTTGATGATTTCTCATGATAGCCCCAATAAATTTGTCGTTGGATTTCATTTAGGAATGAATGTTAATTTTAATTTGATTGATTGAAGATGGAATCCAGTGAATTTTATCAATGCATTTCATAGCCAATTGTGCGAATGGTAGATACAATCTCAGTTGAATAAGAGGTGTATCCTTTTGCTTAGCTTGGAACATTGGGAAGCACTTGAAAGCATTAAGGCATTAAAAGTTTATTTTGAATATAATACATAGCACTGAAGCTTGCACTTCCTCATATAATCTTTTGTTTCTAGCATTCCAAATATTCTAGCATATTTAAGAAGGGAATGAATTGCATTACTTCACAGTAAGCTGGGCAGCTGAATGTAGCCTTCCACCATTTATCGAGAAGAGAACTAATAGGTTGATTCTCTTGAATTTTAACCTCAAAAGCTTGGGCATAGAAGTTCCAAGTTTCCTGAGGTGATACTTTGAAAACGCATGGTCGATGGTGTACTCATTAGTGCAATGAGGACTTTTGGAAGCCAGGGGATTTTTTAGATTTTTTAATTGGCCTAAAAAAGATAACAATTTGTTGAAAATTCACCAAATTAACATTGACATCTTATTTTGGTATTTTCCATCCCAAATCCTCTTCCAAGTCTTTTTTCTCGAAAGCTTCTTTAAGAAATTTTTATTGGATTAATTTTTATATGATGAACAAATTGTTCATTGCTTTTTATATGGAAAATAAAGTGAAGAAATAATTATGGTTTTTTGGGACACATTTAATTTCCAAATGCAAAAAAAAATCAAATGATTATCATGTTTGGAAATCATTTTTTGCCCAAAAGCAAGCCCAATCTGCCATAAGTATGGCAAGGACTTGGTTTCCTAGCTTCTTCATTAGATCACCTACTTGGTAGCAACTTGCGCTTAGTTGATTAGTACAATAATGGATTATTTGCTTCATAATGGTGTACATTTTTTTCATCTATGTTTGGTAGTGAGGAAAATGGTAGATCTCCAAACTATCACAATTGTTGTTAACCAAGTGCCCTAAAAATACATATAATCTCCACAATATGAATTTGTTTTAAGTTCAAAATAAATTCAAACATGCTCAACATGAAAATTGGTATATCATGTGACTTTGGGGACTCTCCAATGATTTATGAGGTAGGAATTTAATTTATGCTTGATGTAAATGGAATGGGAGGAGGTCCATGTATAGGAATAGACATGATGAGCTTTGGCTCAACAAAATTCAGATGGAACATGGTTGAGGGTTCATTAACAATATTGATAGGCTTGTGTTTGATGAGTGATGCTAAGTAATAAACGTTTGACAAATATTGATCTACAGTAACATACACACTCTTTGTGGACTTCATCTTTCCAAACATGCTTTCAACTATAAGTAGTCATTCTCCATTACATTCACTTAGGCTTGATGATTTTGAACTTGGTTTCATTTAGCATGATTTTTTTCCTAATTTCTTTGTTTTTGAGTATTTTTTAAATTATTGTGGTTGTTTCATAATGATTTACATTTTACTGAAGCACCAATGTTTTTCATGGTTTATGCATTTGTAATAAAATAACAAATTGGCTATCAATACTCATGATTGTGCCCGATGTGTTGGGTGGCACATCTTAATTAAAAAAAATACTAATACACACCAATGCAGAGTACCCAATACGTAATAAGAAAAAAACGGGTTCAAGAGATCGATTTCAAACAATCCCCTAAAATTGAATGTAAATGGTTTTGTCCTCCAGTTGAGTTTGCAATCCCCGTGTTGTGTGAGAAAGGCTAAGTTGATTATAGATGTTGTGGTCTCCATGGCTACAACTTTGTAGGCCACTGTACAAACGCTACAATCCTCAATACAGCTGTTCACTTATATGGCTCGTGCTGTCCTTTTAATCATATATTTTTTTTATAATAATTACTTTTCTCTCCCCATGGTTCTTTTCTTGATAGTATTTGCTAGATTTGTGTGTGTGCACATGCGCACGATGCGTGCGTGCGTGCATGATGTTATGTTTATTATTCTTATTTTGTCTAGTTATATCCATGACCTATCTTATTAATGTGTATGGAAAAATTAAGACATGTTTTGATACTAACTTGATATTAATTAGAGCCATGTTTATGATCTTTAGATTGGTTTTCCTCAATTGTTAACTTAAAACTCATAAATATAAATAAATGAAATTTAATAACGAAAGATATTTGGTTTAGTGATGATATGATAATGTAATATTATTTTCAAGTTATTAAGTATTTGATTTAATGATTTTTTTTAATAATATGTTTAAATATTATAAATTTACCACTAAAAATTGACATTAAGATGTTAGTCAGGTTTGAGCGACATTGAATTGTCGATCAGCTTGATGCTTGAAATAAGAATAAAAAAAAATATAGACGTTAATGTCTTCTAAATAATAATCAACCACATGCCAATGGAAATCCAATTGGAATGATTAATTTTTAGGGATGTGGCTCATGTAATAGAATCTTAATACTACACTTTATTGAACCTTTTTATATCTCAGGATTAGAGAAAAGGGTTAAAGAATCTTATCATATTGCAATACTCACATCCCTGTATAGTACAAATATCTCTTAACACTTGTTCCGTTGTTGCATTTAAATTCTGCATCACTCCTTTTGACCCGTATTTTTTAAATTAAGTATTGCTCTTGTGGATGCATCATACATTTCTAACTCTACCAGTTTGCAGCTATTAATTCATTTCAGCATTTCTCATCTTGGTGGTTAAGTTATAAATCATACCAATTTAGGTTAAAAATTTTTTCTGCTTATCATATTGTAGATTTTTAGCTTGATAACCACCTCAATGAGAAGTTATTCCTTGTTCGACGATCTTGCTAAAATCTATTTATCGTTTAGAAACAATTAACTTCCTTTTATTTTCTCTGATTCAATGTTTTTAAACAATTGTATTCAGGGCAAACATGAGAAATATGCCTGTGAGCTATGCCAGAAATATGAAGTTGGGAAAAACAAAATCCATGTCTTGCAAAACAACAGTTCAATTCTTGATGTATCACCTAATAGCCTTGCTTCTGTCCAGGTTGAATCAGAAACCATGAATAATATTACAAATCCTAGCTGTGAACTCTTCAGGAGAAATGGTAGGCCTGTTAAACATTTAATCGATTGTTTTCTATAAGCTATGGCAATCCTCTATTGTTTTTACTAATGCCACAAGCAATATCACTTCTTGTATCATTTAGTTCTTGATCATACCGGGAAGCTAAGGATCCTATGCTTGCATGGATTCCGGCAGAATGCTTCAAATTTTAAAGGACGAACATCAGCACTTGCTAAGAAACTCCGGGATATCGTCGAGCTCACCTTCATTGATGCTCCACACAGGCTACCATCAACTTACCGACCCACAGATTCATGTTTTGAGCAGGGTTCTCCGTCTCTAATGGCCGAGTGCAAGAGAAGATTTGCTTGGCTCATTTCTCCTACTTCAGTTTCTTTAGATGAGCAGAGGTGGGAGATCAAACAACAGTTTGATCCTCTACAGTTTCAAATGCAAACTGAAGGATACGAGGAGTCTTACCTTTGCCTACAAAATGCGATTCAAAGGATGGGTCCATTTGATGGAATCCTTGGTTTCTCTCAAGGTGCAGCTATGGCTGCCTTATTTTTTGAGCATCAACGAAGAAATGGTTGCTCGTCGGATTTCCGATTTGCTGTTTTGTGCTCTGGATTCGCTCCCTCGACCATGAAGTCTGACAAATCATGCATCGAATGCCCATCTCTGCATGTTTTTGGAAGGGGAAAGGATAGACAGATTAATACCGAAGCAAGCAGGGAGCTTGCCGAGTTGTTTGATAGTAATATCTCAGTAACCATCGAGCATGATATGGGTCATATAATTCCTACTCGTCCTCCTTATATTAGTCAAATACGTTCATTTCTGATGGCTTTTCTCTGATTTTGTTGTGAAAAAATACCTTTCAATTTGCCAAAGTTGGATTCTTTCTATGTTTGGCTTTAGTTGAAATGGTCAAGTTAATGAAGCTGTTTGACGTTCTGCAGTGAAATCTCCAGCTAGAGTTTGATATTTGCAATATTAAAGACGAATGCTTCCTGATCTGCTCTTAGAATGGCAATGGTAAGTAATTTTTCCTTGTGCTTTAGGTTTGGAAGAATTGTTGAATTAAAAATGTATGGTTATTTGTTCTTTATAGGGCAATTAACTCTGAGGTTCACTACAATTGTAGGGCATTGCATTCAACTGTAGTGTTTTTGTTATGTTTTAGGCTAAAAAAGCTTTTTTTCTTTAGACATTTTAATTAGTATATGATGGGTTTTATAAGTCAGTATTGATACACTTTTGTTCTTTATCAAAGTGTTCAATAGAGATTGATTTACCTGATTTTTTTTTTTTGGGTTATTATATGTTTGAAGTTATGTCTAAGTAATCCTCATGCAAATTAAAGATTAGTTTTATGGAATATACATTTAGTTTAAATATTGTTTAGATTAATCTAGATGCTTAAGTATTGTTTTTAATCTCGGCATTACATTTAGATTCAATCTCATGTAATGGCTAAATGAATACTTAATATGATATTATATGCATGAGGTGCATGTTTAAGCTCTTGATAAAAAAAATTATAGTTAGTAATTCAATAATTATATAAGTCATTAGAAGAATATGCCATGTTTGTATTAAAGGCTTGTTTTATCGTTGGAGTTGTTTGTATGTCTTTTATATGTCTTTCTTGAAGTATTATTTGACTCAATGAAAATGAGATGATGATTATCTTTTTTTGTTACCTTTAAAAAAAATTTGAAGATAGGTGATCTGTGTGCCTCAAGTGTATTTTTTTGATAAAATATGTAGTTTTTAATTAGGGGTCCCATATGGTTAAAAGTTTAAGATTATATGGATTAATTTAAGCTTGGCATGATGTTTGAAAATGTCTAGACCTAAAAAAGAATATATATGTGAAAAGAAATGTATGTAAAAAAAAAGAGAGTATAAAATTGAATATAAAAATTAAAGAAAAATAAAATAAAAAATATTATATGTTTATAATGAGTTATATATATATATGGCCATATAATCATGGTTACAACATTCTTAATACAAATTATTATGCATTTTTTTATATATTGTTTCATCTTATTGTTTTGTTTATTTTCTCTTTATATTGTTTTATTATATATAACTAGATGTTTGTTTGTTGAGCATTTGATACTTATTTCTCTCTTATATTACAAAGCATGATGCTAATACTCAATAAGATAAAGATCTATGTATGTTTTGGTATATTTATATTTTATTCTAAATTTTTATATTAGTATAAGTTTGAGAATTAAATGCAACGTGATAGTTGTTTTATTGTGACGTCTTTTCATTTTTTTATTACAAGTTCTGATTAATTTGATAAACTTATATTATAGGTATATTTTATTAAATTTTAGCTCTTAATAGCTTTCAAATTTTATTTAAAAAAATATCTTTATTAATTATGCTTGATAGTATTATAGTTTAATGAGATTTGAAAAAAGTTTTTGAAAATAAAATTTTGAAAAATAAATTTTTTATGAGAAAGATAAAAATTTTATAAAATAAAACTTCTAAAAAATGCTGTAATATTAAATTTGAAAACATTCAAATTTTATTATTAAAAATTTATAATAAAAATTAAACAAATAATTTTTTTGTCAAAATTTTCTTTTTTCGCTTTTATAAAATTATTTTTTAAAACTTACTTTTCAAATGTTTATTTCAAAACTCATTATTTGCAAAACCAAGTCAATCTATCAGTAGAAAAATCATATCTGTTAAAATATTATTTAAAAATATAATTTCGAATAATTGTATAACAAAAGCGTTGAAACTGGTCGGAAAAACACTTTGATGTTTACTTCAGAGGAAATTTTATTTAAATAAAAATAATATTTTATTTTTTTTTAGTTTAAAAAACAACATAAAACTATACTATTACTTGTATATTACACTATATATATATATATATATATATATATATATATATATATATATATATATATATATATATATATATATTGGACACTTTGACAAACAAATTGGACAAAAGAAAGAAATCAGGATAACCATGGCGGCAAGTCGATGTAATCGAAGAGCTGATCTCATTTCATTCTCATGGCATTTTTCTCAGCTGCTAGTCGCGCTCTGTTACGACGCTGGCGAATCCACACACCATGCCTCCCCTTTAGTAGGTCGCTTTGCTCGGCCTTGCCATCGGAGGAAAAGATTGACGGTTCTGGTTACCATGTGGGCAGTGGCCCTTCCTTCATGCGTGGAGCCGTGTTCTGGGAACCAAACAAGCCGCTCACGATGGAGGATTTTCAGATGCCTCGACCCAAGGCTGGAGAGCTTCTAATCAAGACCAAAGGTTTTGATATCCACTACTGCTTCTCCCCTCCTTTTTTGTTTCAATTACTTTGTGTCCTGTTCAGTAATTCTTGTTAGAGCTCATTTGAACTCTTGCTCCGTGGTTACTTTGTACGTTGGTGGTTTGAAGAAGTATTTGTTTTGGGCATGTTTTTAACACTGACCATTGTTTGAAAGGTTAAGTCATAGACAGAGTGAAAGGAAAGCAGGGAAAATCAAAACGCGAAAGGGTTATCTAAACCCGGGAAAGGCCATGTTGATGGAATGCCTTATGTCTTCACAACTTGTGAATGTAGTTACAAGTATACGAGGACTCCACAGCCTGGTAAAGGTCTCTCTCGGAAATGACATCTCTGCTGGACTGTTTTGACGATTCTTTTACACATAGAATGCATGGCTTTTTATGGAGAAGCCAATTTCCGGAAGATAAAATTAAGAATCATCAGAAGTTGTTGGTCTTTATGATTTCTTGATATTCTAAGGACAAGTGGAACCTTTAGATGTGGCTTTTCATGTCTTGAAATAGACAAGGGAGCAGGTTGTGGGTATTAGTTCTCCTAAAGCTAACGCTCGCAAACCTGGTATATCAAATCAAACCTTATGGCTTCAAGTCGTCTGCTTCGCTCCACAGCCTTCAATAATGGTATGAACTTGAGAAGATTTAGTATGGTCTCTTTCTCCTAATATGACTTAATATCATGGTTCTCAAATGCGGTGTGTAGCTGGTGCACTCGTGAACCATGCTGTCCCGGATAGTACTCTTTACCACGCATGGCAGAACAATTCGACAAAACCTGCAATAAATAAAAACTTTGCCATATGGATGGATAAAATGACATTGTGTCATTTTTAAGGTGAATAAAAATGCTTTGGTTTAGCGTACATATCATTGTTGTGGGATCATGAACAGGTGGGTAGGACATAATTATGCCCTTAAGTTTGAATCTGCTTTTATTTTTCTGCCTTTTTGTGTTGAGCAAGCTAGATATCTCTTGAAAGTGCAATCCTTCGTCTTACTTTCATATTTCTTTCATCGTTCATGGTTGATCTTGCATATCTATTAGTAGTGACTTTGCATTGGAGCTCCTTGAAGAGGGTTTTAATTGATGAAGCATTTACATAGAAAAAGGTTAGAATGAAGGGAGGTTTGTTGTATTCCTTGGTGTTGGTGGTGGTGATTAAGTTTGTGATTGTAGATCTTTCATGACCATTGAATTTAATTAATTAAAAACAATTTGTGTTTGTTCAACCAATGTGAATCAATTGACCCTGTTGTCGTGCCACAAGAATTTTATTCCTATCTTGCTTGGAAAACCATAGAATCATTTGATATTTAGTGGATCATTAATATCTTGTAGGTAATTCGTGTATTCTTTGTCATTGATGAATAGCTTAAAATGTGAAGTTTAGTAGGATTTCTTGAAATGTTTTCTAAGTTCCCCATCTTTTGTTATTAAGGTATGCATTGGAGTAAACTTAATAAGGAAATGAATAAGATTTTTAAAACAAAAACATAAAAAAAAGGTTTGTGGAAGGAAAAACATGATAACTTTGTTCCCCTCAATCCTTCTTAATTCTTGATCCGTGAACCATAATCTTTATCTCTAATTATTGATTTGTATTCTCTAAACCCTTCCAGTGGGATATGCTTTGCAATGGCGAAGAAATAAATGGTCTTTGAAACAAGTTATGCCAAAGAATAGTGAAGGGAATAAGTGTCCATCTCCACATGGATCTTCCCTTAAGACATTATTATTATTCTTCTCATCTTCTTCTTTTTTATTAGTAATCATCTGATTTGATAGTAAGCTATGGATTGATAAAGAACTATCCTCTTTGGTTGATTTACATGAAGGGAAGCCTGTAAATAAGAGGCAAGGGTTTCTTCACCTAAGTTGGTTACATCAAATATTGACCCCCAATAAGAGTCATCAAGGGGTGATACTACATGAGTTTTGAAATCTTAGAATTGAAAGTATGATTGAAAGACAAGACTTGAGTTGTACTACATGAGTTTTGATTAGGTTTAATATTTTAAAATGAGTTTAAGTTTATTTTTATTATTAATTTTATATTTTATCTGTATTTTTATCCAATCATGAATGCATACTAAAGAAGTGGTTAAGATTTCAAAAAATTAACAATTGGTAGATGAAGCTAAGAGCATTAAAAGAAAAAAAAGTATATGATGTATTTAAGACTATCTTAAGAAAAAATTTATGGGAAGGAATAATAAATGTTGAAATATTTTTAGCCATTTCTTAAATTTCTAAATTTTAAGAGCTTGATGTGGCCTTCCAAAAAGGGTTTAATTTAAAAAGATGAACTACGACTATACCAACTCACAACTAGTTTATTTTAGAGCAAATCCTTGGTTTAAGGAGGTGTGGCCAAGGTTGTATAAGCCTTTAAGATGTGCTTGTAAGGGTTTTAAAAAACCTAATTGTAAAAGGGAATTTGGAGAGGACAATCGAGAGAATACTAAGAAGGAAAGTAAGATAAGTCATGAGAAAGGCGGGTTCAAGCCTTGAAGCAAAGAAAGACCTAATTAAAGAGAAGTTTTGTACACGATTTTTTAGGTAAGATGACACTTGAATACATACAATAAATTTACCTATAATCAAAGGAAGAATGGAAATTAACTATTTTGTTAAAATGCATGTGGAACTCTTGGAAAATGATTGTGGCAAAAACTAGTCAATCTTTTTTCATGAAAATTTTTTAGATTAAGGGAAACTTTTTTTACCTAAAACTAAGGGAATTTTTATTAGCTTATAATTGATTATTTATCATTTTTTCTTTCTGCAATACTTCTAAAAAACCCATGCTAAAAATGTGTATTAATAAAATCGTGAATATAAATTGAATTCTATAATCACATGCTTGCATGTTTAGCCTTGCTTATAAATATATATATAGAAGATGGGTTTAAAATGTTTATTTGTTGATGCAAAATGCATCTTATCCGAGACATGATCATATGTAATAAGTTTAAAAATATGTTAATTGTTGTACTTTGTTGATAATCTAAATGTATATGTAATATGTAAGGTTTAATATTTTTGATGTTATAAAATTGTTAAATCATAGAAGATCAAATTCTAATGTGTATGACTCTCATAACCAGGATATGTTAATTTTATTTTTTTATTATTTTTTGTTGAAAATTAAACACTAAGTTTGCATTTAAATGCTTTTTTAAATAGTTCATAAAAAACAAAAATTTTAACTAAGAAGATACATATTATATCACTTGATATGAATATATATTTATGTAGTAAAATCATGTATGAAAGTATGCCAAATGTTGTATAAATCATTTAAATTTTAGCTTAGAAGATGAACCATGATTTAAAAATTAAAAATATAGTCAAAATCCTAGAAAAAAAATATTGTGACCAAATAACCTTTTGTCATGGGTATGCCTGGAAAGCATGGAGTTATGGCTTAGTTAAGTCATGGGAGGCATGGGTTCAATCCTTAAGCAAATTTAGATGACTTTTAAGGTATGCGTGACTCTTGGTTTCCAGTTGAGAAGCTTTTGAGGGTTCCATATGGGGTCTTAGAAGAAGGTTAGGTTAGGTATGGATATAATTGGCAAGTTAAGTAGTTTGCTTATGACTAAGGCTAAAGTTAGATTTTAAGATCTTATGGATAAACTCTTGTATAAAAAAGAGATTTGAGGTGCTTGAATACGACTATGTAATGTAGGCTTAGTCTTGAATTAGGTTTAAAGGCTTAGGAATAATTCATGAAAAATGAACTCATAATAGAAAGTCCTAGTGATGGATTAAGATGTTATTGGTGAACTTTTTTGCACATTGTAAATGAAACATTAGATAGTTAAGCTCTTTACTAGGTATTTGGGGGAAAGTAGAATAGATTGGAATTAGATTTAAAATTGTGCTAGGTTTAGTCAAGGAAATGATAAGGTAAAATTGTTGTCTAGACTTTTAGGTTGATTAGATTCTTTGGGTAAGAGTACGAGTAATTTTATTTAAACTCTTAGGTCATTTGATGACACGTTGGATTATGATTTAGCGGATTTGTGGTGTCTTAAGAGAGGCCTTAGGATCGGCATGGTGACTTCAAGTTGTCTTGGAGGTATAAGAGTTATTGGTGAATACAAGGTTAGCCTAAACATACAAGGTCTTAGATGAAATCAAGATAAGATTAAATACAAGAAAAATAGGCTAAGATATTTTAAACAATTGAATAAGGATTTAGTGAAAACCTTAGGGCATGCGGATGATAGTAATCTTGGATAATTGAAAAAAGAATATGGGTGAAAACCTTATATTGTCTTAGAAGGGCATAAAGAACATAGATAGTGGGTTTAGGATTAAGAAAATATCTTGACTTATTAGGTTATTATTATAATTAGGATTTCTAATATGTTAGATTTAAATTGAGAAAATCTAATTAATATTGGGTAATGATGGATTAGAGTTTGTAGGATACTTAAAGTTAAGGTTATGATTTTGATCATATAAGGATTAGATATAGTGGATCTTTGACCATGCACACTCGCTTAAAATATAGGCAAGTTAGCTACTCTATTCTCTTGGCTTGGTAGTAGTTATATATAGTTGGTTGAAACTATTGGAGTACCATATTGCGTGGTAAGAATCTTTAGGATTGGCTAGAAGCCATTGTAAAATATAGTCCCAAGAGGGAATAATTGCATATTTAGTACCATGGGGAATTACATGATGTGTTGTGTTATGGAGGGGAGTACATGTGGTTGTTGAAGACTCTAAAGCCCTATGGGGTTGGCCCATGTGATCGATATTATCTTATAGAATGTTGGATTATGTGATGTGATAAGAGTGTCAAGTTTTATCTTGATCCTCTTGGACAAAAGAGTATATTAGATAAAAAAAGAGACATTACTTCTCTGATTAGTCGTATTATAAGGATATATATTGATTTAGTTGATAGATGGTGATGTCTTATGGCAGTTGATATCTTTTATTTATATGATTATTTAGTTGTTACATACATATTTCTTAGCTATTACATGTTAGCTTTATAGTATGCCTCAAGGATTTTTTATTGAACTTCTCAGTTTACCTAGAGTAGAAATTTAAGAGTTGAGTTGGAGATTATCAAAATATTAATACATCAATTGGATGATTTATTATTTTTATTTCATCATCAGTAGTAATATTTTTTATATTTATTTATCATCAATTGTATTTTATTGGACATGAGACTGTATTGGATTGTCATATTAAACTTGCTAATTGCTTTGCATCGGATTAGATTTGAGTGGTTTATTAATTTTGTGGATATTTTATTTATGATTTGGTCTTGTGGATGAGAAAAATTTGTTAGATTTTTAGAATGATAGTATTTTGTATAATACTATATTATAATTGCAAGCACGTTTGATGCTATGATTATTGAATTTTGGTTATACTCGTGGTTTAAAAAAAAAGATTGTGACAAAGATGTTGATGGTCAAGTGAAGCTAAGGTTAGGATAATTTAAAAGAATTCTTACCATGTTGGTGCTTGGCTATTATATTGATACTCAAGTTAGTCAAGGCTTAAATCATATGGCAATGACTATCGAAATTAGAAGAGAAGAAAATTGAGTGTTTGGTAGAAATTCTTAGAGCTTGTGGCAGTGAGTGTAATGACTATGTTGACAATTTCCACTTCTTGCATGTTGATTTTAGGGGGAGGGCTTGATTGCACTAGACTAATACCAATTGAAATGTTTAGGCATGGTTTTGATAACAAGAAGTACATAATAGATTCCAAAATTATTTGATGAGTTGAGCTTCATTATCAGATAATTGCTAAGCTAATTTTGTTCTTGCAGTAATGAAATGGGTAAGAGAGCTGGGTGGGGGATCATTGAACTTTTTTTAAACAAGTTACAGTAGAGCATAGCATTAAGAATTAGCTGGATCCAAGCTTGGGTCAGGGTAACAGCAAGAAACTCCTTACGTATATACTGTCTCAAGGATCAGATCTCACATAGTTCTAGCTAATGTGATTAAGTTTGCTAAAAAAAGGGTCTATAAAAGCTTAAATGTTTACAAGGTGCATTGTTCACATGAGGGAACTGATATTCTCACCGTATATTAACAAGTCACCAATTCCATGAAGAATCTAATGATGTCATCCAATAATCCATCCTCCATGAACATGAAACCTTAACACATTAAGTATAATGTAGTACATCAATTCATGTTGTTCATGCAAATAGTAAATAAAATTTCATAAGAAAAACTAATTAGATATCCGAACGAAAGTCTAGTGATAGAGATAATGCCATAGCCATAGACACCAAACAACCTAATGGACTTCTACTCCTTTGCTTGCATAAATGACTATAATAGCCACGTTTATTTTTGTCTAATCAAAATCGATGAAGTATCTTGTTGATCATTTCCTCTTCCCCACTGTTTTCCCCAAAAGACATATCCTTATATAATAAAAATGAAAACAGAAAAGTATTGTCATTTTTCCTCATATTTTTCTTTGTTTACAAATATTTCAAAGGCATTCTTTTTTGTTTATTTTTTCTATTTTCCTTATATCCCATTTAAACATTTCATAAAGTACTTCAGATCAAATTCTTGCTTGTATTCATTGTATAGTTTTCAGCCAGATTAAAAATTAAATTGGTATATTCTGCTTGTGTTGCACTTCCTTTAATAGAAATCTCAAGTTACAAGGAATTTTGTATTGTTTAATTTGATAATCTAAGGTATTGGTTCTTTTATAGATATTCAAATATTAGATATTTTGTAATGTTTAGTTACTAGTTTACTAATATTTTCCTAATCTTTATGTTGCAGCCTGTGGTGTTTGCCATTCAGATCTCCACGTGTTGAAAGGTGACCTTCCATTTTCAAGTCCTTGTGTCTTGGGTCATGAATTAACTGGGGAAGTGGTTGAACATGGTGCCCACACAGATGTTTCCGTAACAAAAAGGTACAGTAGCACCATGGAATATTACTTGTTTGTATTTTTTGTACTTGAATTGTTTTTCTCAGGAAAATGCTGAACTCCTTGACAGGTTCCCTATTGGAAGCCATGTGGTTGGAGCTTTTATAATGCCATGTGGAAATTGCTTCTTTTGCGTTAAAGTGGGAAATTTGGGACCTTAGATGTTTCTTTTTTTCTAAGAGTTAGAGAAAACCTTGTCATCTCTTATAACTTCTATCTTTGATAGCTGATTACTTAATCTCTTAAACAGGGCCAGGAGGACCTATGCGAGGCTTTCTTTTCCTATAATCGTGCAAAAGGAACACTATATGATGGTGAAACCCGACTATTTCTGAGAAATAGTGGTACTCATCCACATGCTTGAGTCTTTATTTGTTCAGTTCATGTAATTTCCTATTTTTATCTAAACTAGTTAAAGATTAATAGTGCTGCAATTACCAAAAAGAAAACGATTAGCTTGCTATTTTCATTTCTTGCACAAATAGATATTTTGTTTGTATAGAACTTTCAGCTGCTTCTTGGGCATGATAGCATGGACAATTCTTCATTTGTGTGAAATCCACAATGATTTTGTCTTTGACAGATGTACTAGTGCATTTTCTAATTTTTCTTCTTTGCATAAGTTTCTCGTTCACTTGGAATAAAAGGTTAATGTAAATTTGCTTGTGACACAAATGTGTGAGTGGACATTCTCGGCTAGAAGAAACATATTGAAATTGTCATTCCGTCCTTGTTTGGAGAGAAAGTGGAGCTAGAGAACAAGAGCAAAACCAAAAGAAAATGGCATTCCCTCACTTTCTTGGACGAAAAGTATTTCTAGACTACCATTCCTTTATGGCACAGATGTTGAGGGAAAAGAATAGATGGAAGAGAAGGAAGGTTGTTTATGACTTAGGTGAGAGAGAAGAGGTTTGGTCACATATGTCTTCCTAAAGCATTGTGAATTTATGCACATAATTTAAGAACTCGTTTAAATTATCAACACTAATTTTTTATTTTATCAAAGACATACAAAAAAAGATTGTGATATCCAAATTCAAATTTAAAAATGTGGTATTAATTTGAATAAATTAATCTTAATTCATGTAATTCTAAAATTCAAACCTAATAAATGTCTAATATGATAAATTAAAAAAATAAATTGAAGTGATTTATAATAAATTTAAACTAAAATTTAAATAGAAATAAATTATATGAATAAATTTATATTCAAATTTAATACTAAATTGATTAATTTAAGTAATTGTAAAATTAAAATCCAAAAAATATTCTTTAGTAAATTTAAAAATAAATTTAAATGATTTAAATAATAAATTCAAATAAAAATTTAAATAAAAAAATTATCTAAATCAATTTAAATTTAAATACTAATAAATAATTTTAAAATATGTTGCTTTTCTTAAGAAAGTAAAATATGCAAAATAATGACATTTGCATCTTAAATCACCTATGCTTTCTTTCCTTAGATGAAAAGTATTTTGGGCTAAGATAGGCAAGCGATTCATGTTGGAACTTTGTGCATTATGGCTTGTCATAGTTGCTTTTGTTGTTGTAGTATCTATTAGCTCTTTAATTGTTTAAATGTTGTAGATGTCCTTAGATGATATAAGGAAATGATAGTTGTGCCAAATGTTAATTTTAATTGTAAAATTGATGTGGAGGACTAATCACATCAAGAAAGGTTAGAACTCTCTTATATTCATTTTGAACCATCTTAGAATAAATATTGTTGAACTTGGAGAGGATAATCATATTATTTTTAATTCATCATTGAGAATGTAAAGGAATATATAGTTATAGTAATGAGCTTTTTTTTATAATCTTAATTTGAGAAGAAATCTTCTTAAATAAAGAGACATAATAAGAGAAAATAACTTTGATAATAATTTTTTTTGAAATTATCTTTGTAATCATAAATGTCATGGTAAAATTTAGTAAAAAAATTATTACTATTATTGTAGCTAATCTTTTTTAAATATGACTAATTAAATTAGGAATTTTTTATTCCTTCTCTGTTAACCTTATTAAATTGGCTAGTTTAATAACCTTAGTTAATCAATACATGTTTCCTTTTGATTGATTATTTTTTCTTATGTTGATTATTCAAAATTTAAATAGATTTAATTTTTGAATATTAAAAAAGTTTAAAATTTGAATTTTGAAGTTGAAATTTGAATGATGAGGTAAAAGACTAGATCTCATATTACATATTTGGGATTATAAGATAAGGTGGCATTGTTATGGTATCTTTTAATGTCTTAATATTAGAATTAAGATGCAATTAAAGCTATACATGTCTTAAACCTTATCCAAAACATGAGGTGGCATGAGATCTCCTAAAAATAAGAATCAAGAAGTTGGATAAGGAAGAGGTTTAAAAGATGAAGTAATACATTGAATGCATGAATATTTGAGGATAGATTTGATTAACCTAAGTTTAGTTGACTTATATAAAAGAATCTTGAATTGTGGAGTTGGTTGGCTGAATATATAAGCATCCTACACATGGTTTTGGATAGGACTTAGTAAACTTAGCTGTTAGATTGATAAAAACAAATTAAGAGCAAGAGGAGCCTTGGTCGAGAAGAGCAAGGAAGAGGAAGAGGCAAACCGAGAGCTAGGAAGAGAAGAAGGAATTCCTTAGTGAAGTCCTCTTCTCGATTCAACGTAGGTTGACCTTCATGTTTTGCAATTAAATTTAGATGCATGTTTAGGATTAAAACCAAGTATTTTGCTATGTATGCATGCTTCTAGTTCTCGGCTTTCCTAAGGAGATCGAATTTTGCACATGAAAGGAAACATAGATTTTTAAAAGGATGATGTGATTTGGAATTTTCGTGATTTCATGCATGTTGAGAAGAATTTTATCATGCTTAAAATCATGTTTTATTAAGTTATACTTTAGATTTTATCATAATTTATGATGGCAATAATGTTACTTGTGGATGTGCTTGGACTTATCTTAGATGTTATAATTGTACTTGCCAAAGTTAGATCCATGATTAGATGATTGTTCTTTAATCTAAAGTTTTTTTTGATGGAGTAATTTTTTAAGTTTAAGATTAGTATTGCAATTATGCTTCATATGTTGTGAATTTAAAAGATTAAAACTGTTAGCATGATCTTGGTTGATGTGAATTATCAGATGCTGGAATGATTTCTTGAGATATTATTATATTGAAATTTTGATTTATTGTATGTTAAATATGAATCCTTGAGATGACACTTTGTGGAATTTTACAACCATACCTAATAATAAGGAAAATCGTGATTTGAACTATGTAAAAGAATGTTTTTCTATCATTGCCTATATTTGAATCTTATTGAGATAATTTTTTTGGACTTGTAATGATAAGTATACAAATGTTTTCTTGGAAGAACTTAGATCAATTTATAAATTTGTAGTTTAGTATTCAATTAAGGTTGATCAATGATATATGATGAAATCCTTGCTTGATAACTTAGAACAATTTTTGACCTATACCATAATACATTGTTTGAATTACAAGCAAGATTTCCTTTAAGAATTGAACCTAAAGATTGAGTTTGTGTTGCCAATGGGGTTGGTTGCTATGGGTTAAGCCTTGGAGTTGAGTGTTAAGGCTTAGTTATAGGCTTAAGATGCATTGAGAGGTCTTAAAAGTGACCTTAGATTTCTTTTGGGTCAAGGTTAGTTCTTTAGTTCTTGTGGAAAAGGGCTTAAGAGTCTTGATTTGGTGCTCAAAGAAGGCTAAGGTCATGAGTGAACTTGGGTAGGCTTAGTAAAGATCATGGGTTTGGTCAATTTTGATTTAGGATGTAAAAATCCTAAACTGAACTAATGCACTTGGTTAGACTTAGGATAGATTCAAAGATTAATTGAAACGACTAAGAGAACTTAGGGTTTAAAATTTTAATGTCTAGGATTTCAAATTTAAATGTTTTAGGTTTGAAATTTGAATGTTTTATGAGGGTGAAGTAATGGATAATCTAAGAAATTATGTATAGATTAGCTTTGGTCTGGTTTAGTATAGATTAGCTTTGGTTTGGTTTAGTTGATTTTTAAGATTTTAGTTTTTACATAAGGAAACCTTAAAGATAGAATTTAGGGTTGGAGTTAGTACCTGAAGTACTTGGTGAGCTTTTTAGCACATTTTGGATAAGGCTTTGGTTTGATGAGGCTCTTGATTAGACTTTGGATGATGATTAGTTGAGATGAATAGATTGGTCTAGCCTTAGAAGTGATGCTAGGCTTGGCCAAGCACTTAATTGTTCTCTTAGATATTGGTTAAACCCTATGCTAGGCTTGGTTTATTGGCTTAGATCATTAGTGCTTGATTAGAATCTTAAGTCATGGGTTAGACATTGTAGATGTTGATCTGGGAGATGTTGTGACTTAAGAGAGGTTTTTGGGATAGGTGTAGTGGCTTAAGTTTGCTTATAAGGCATGAGAGTCACTAATGAAACTCTTGTGAATCAAAGTTTGATAAGAAATCCTATGACTTGAAAAATGTGTTTAAAGGTCTAAGCCAAGTATTTGAAGTTTAATAATAACTCAAGTGGTGGCCAATATAGGCTTAAAGATTTTAGAAATGATCTTAGATAAAGGATAAAACAAGAATTAGAGATAGATGTGAAAAGTTGGATAGAGGAGGATTACCTTACATAGTTATTTAGGGATTTTAGGAAACTTTAGATGACCTCAAATAGTTGATTTGAATTTTGAGAAAATCTTAAGATTATCTTTGATAGTTTAGGATTAAAAGAATTGCTTAAATAATCCTAGATGGTTGATAATAATTAACCTGGAATAATGCCATATGAAAAGTAAGTCAATATTGATAATAACATGGATTATGATGCTGTGGACTCTAGGTTTTGGTCTCCCAAGTAAGAGATAATGGGTTAGATATACCAGATGGTAAAACTCCCTCAGGATAAGGAGATATCCGTTTTGTGTGAATGATAGAAGCTCAGCTTTGGATTGCCAAATCATGTGGTAAGAGACTCCAGAAAGTTGTATGTCTCTTTGCTTAGGATAAAAATGAGTGGATTGTGGATATGGCAAAGCATATGCTGGTGAAGTGTCATGCGTTATTTAAGAATCTTAGAGTTTTGAGGGACTTTGCCTTTGTAATTGGCGGAAGCCTAGTGTGTGGGTGGTCAAATCATTTGCTGGAGGTTTTGGGGTGTTTGTCTTTTATTTATAGGACATCATAGGCAACTATGCATGTTTCAGAGCACTTAATAGAGTGTTGTATGGTTATTGAGGAATCTTAAAACCTATAGGGCTAGCCCATGTGATTGGTGTCCTAGATCATGTGATGAGATTGGTGTGCTAGGCATTGCGTCGAGGATCTCGTGGGTTTGTAAAGAGTGTTAGATCGCTAATGAGATACTAAGCATCTAATTAATTGCCTTATATGAGATATGCTGATTGAGAGGTCCTAATGGATCTTAATCAGATAGTGTTTCCTAGAGTTAAGTATTGGGCTAATAATTATAGTTATTATTTTTTTATGTGCATAGTGGAGTGTGCTATCATTGTTCATAACAATGATTATATATTATTGGATATGCTTATTATATATCAAAGTTGGAGGCATGTTAGTTCATCTAGCAGTCTTGCTATTCAATTGGCCTTTTATGATGTTTTAGTTGTAATTTTCATATTTTATGCATGGTAGTGACATTTACATTTGGACTTGGGTCTGTATGAGATATTTATTACGGGCATTAATATTTGTCTATTTTATATTATTTCTCATATGATAGTCTTGGACTTCTAGATGACATGTAGATTATATGATAATATTTTAGCATTGTGGATATGTATAAATTTTTATAGTAAGTTGATCGGTTAATTTTGGTATCATGTATAAGTCAATGTATCTTGGCAAGCTATTGTGCTTAGAATGAACCAGTTTCTAAGTCAACTTAGTGATTATTTGATACCAGTATATGGTTAATTTTTGGGCAGCATGTTATTAGCATGATTATCAGATTAGGAGATCGACATAAATTATCATAAAAGCTACTTCACTTTCAGAAAAATGTTTAAAAAATATTGTGTGATCAACCTGACTTTGAGTATGCATTCTTCTCAACAAATTTTGTAAATTTTTCGAACCATGCTCGAAAAGATTGTTTAAGGCTGTGCAAGGACTTTCTAAGTTTACAAACTTTGTTAGTATTAGTCTTTGAATCTAGACCTGAAGGTGTCTCTATATAGACTTCTAGTTTTCTATATAAAAATGTATTTTTGACATCTATTTTATGAAGAGGCAACTCCAAATTAGTTAATGATAAAAAAATTGACTTTGTTGAGTTTGATAATAGGAGTTGAGATTTTTTGATAATTAATTCCATAATACTAAGTGAAGTGTTTTGCAACTAACTAAATTTTGGATGATTCCACACTTTTTTCTTCCTTGCTCTTTATAGTGAATATCCATTTACAGCCAATTATATGTTTCTTTTTTTGGTAACTTTATAAATTCTTATATTTAACTTTTTTCCAAGATATAATTTTTTCTGGTACTGACATTCTCTATTCTAGAACTACGAGGGTTTTATTAATGTTGGTGAAACTTTTTATATTATTGAGACATGTAGTGAGAGACCTTTATATAAAATGAAATTATGAATAAGATGTTTTGTGTAGAAGTTAATTTCATTTCTCAAGGCAATAGGAATGCCAAAATTTTTGTCAGATGACTTTTGAGGTTCAAAATTAGTATTACCTAAAGCTCGTAAAATTTGAGGAATCGTGGATTCAGTTCAGTTTTTTGGACCAAGTTAGATTGTGTTCATATTTCAATCTCTTTTTGGTTCTTTTTTTTTCTAGAGTAGATAGGGAACTCTTGTTTCTTGGTAGTTTGTATAAACTTGGATTATTTTTAAGCTCAGACGGAAAAAGGATGATTATTGAGTTTGTTTGAGAAATCAAGGAATGTAGTTTAGTTAGAAAGGGACTTGAATGGTTTTCATTAGTTTCTTAAAAATGTCATTCTCTCTTTGAATAGCATTTTTAGAATAATAGAGTTTATTTTTGAAGAACTTTATGTTCATAGAATTATAGACTTTTTGTATGATTAGGGAATAAAATTTACAACCCTTTTGATGTAAAAAATATCCTATAAAAATACACTTGATCGATTTGTAGTCAAATTTGCTTCAATGTTATGGATTAACATTGACAAATTCACAACAACTAAATACTTCTAGAGTAATTGTAGAGATGAGGTGTGTGATGGGATTAAGATTTCAGAAGTATTTGACAAGATGTTTGGAATTTTAGGATACCTGTAGATTTTTTATTAATTAGATATGTAATAGTAAGGATGTTTCTCTCTCAAAAAGTTTTATGCATTTGATTGGAGAACAGAAGAGATTTGACAACTTTTAAAAGATATTTATTTTTGTTTTTTGTAATAGTATTTTATTGGAGTATATCACCACATACTTTGATAAATTATTTTCTCGTTTAACTAAGGGTGTGTAATAATTGTTTTAAAATATTATTTTGCATTGTGCATTTCAAAACTTGGATTTTGACTTGAAATTGTGTTGTTTCATTTTATTGAAGATTTTGAAAATCTGATTAATATTAGAATTTTTTTTTTGTAAGAAATATCTGAGTCATTTGAGTGTGATTATCAATTAAGGAAAAAATTGTCTATAGCTTGTGATGTTGATCTTAGAAGGTCCCTAGACAACACTGTAAGTTATAAAGAATGAATGAGATGATTTGTAGAATCGATTTAGATAATAATTTCTAACATGTTTGGATAATTGATAAATCTCACATTAAAAAACTCAATAGTTTTATTTTTAAATAATAAAAAAAAATTTAAGATACAAAAGTAGGATGATCCAAATAATAGTGTTACAATATAGTTGTATTATCATTATTAGAGTTAATAAAAAGAGAGTTTATTTTGCACATGACTTATGTAAGTTGTCCATCTAAAGCAATATTAATTTTGAGAAAATAGAGACCCATACACATCTCAATATAGTTAATAATTATCCTTGAATTCAAATTCTTAATTTACAATGAGTTAGTAACATAGTTTTTCTCTTGAATAAGTTTATTGTTAGATAACAAATTATAAACTAAGTTGTGAATAACCTAAAATTAAGAATTAGTTTTTTTTTGGAATGGAAATACAGTCTATTCCAGTTATCTTTGATAATGATCCATTAGCAATATGAACGATAAAATTCTTATTAAATGGATTATAATTTTTTAGAATTGTAGTATCGTTAGTCATGTGATTAGTTGCTCTTAAATCTATAATCAATGGATTTATTATTTTGGTTTTTGAATTTAAATTGTTTAGAAAATTTCTTTTTGCAGCAATGATTGAATATTAACTACAATGTTAGGGTTTGAAGAATATTGTGTCTAATTAATTATTTCTTGAAACTTCTATTTGGCTTTTAGTAAATGGTTACAACTCTGAAGAAGCTTGTTGTGTTGAAGGGAGTTGATACTTAGTTAAGGCATGATTTCCATAGTTATCAAACTTAGGTTAAGAAGTCTTTAACTTCATTTATTTTACATAAATCTTTCAATAGTTTTCCTTAGAGTGACCTAGTTTTTAACAATGATCATACCAAGGTCTTCCTTCCATGGTTGATTGTCAAGTGAATGCTTCTATGATCCTTGAGCTAAAAGAGTGGGGCTCTTGGTGATAGTATTTTGGACGTTGGCTTTGGATCTTTAGATACTTTTTTGATGACTATCTTCTTGATGGACTTCCAAGAAAATCTCGAAGTTAGTAGTTTTGTTTCCAAAATTTATCCTCTAATCTCATTGAGGTTTTTGTTGAGGTCAGGAATGAATTTGTAAATTCTTTTCTTTTTAATAATCTTTCTATATTTTACTGTTTTTATTGAATATCTCTAATCATTTTGCTTAAACATGTCGAGTTACTTCCAATTCTTAGTTAGCAAATTGAAGTATCGAGTGACAATGAGTTCTTTTTGGTTGAGATCATCAAGTATCTTGTCAATCTTGACGGACTTGACTGTGATTTCAGTATTTGAATATATTTGCTTGTCTATTGGCCGAATTTCTTGGGTTGTTTTATACAAGGGAAAATTTTCTTCAACATCATTATTGATAGGATTGATTAACTATAACATGTTCATGTTATTTTTAATTTTTTAGTTTTGAAACTTAGGATCTTCTTCTATTGATTTTGTTGCTATACTAGTGAGATATTCATTCTTGGCCCAATCACAAATATGATGTCATGGTGTGAGACCATTTAAGGCTATTTTGCCATTTTAGTTTGTGTTTTGTAATAATAAGAATTGAGCCATATGAAGCTCTAATATTCTTTGGTGGAAGAGTTTCAAGGATGGAGATGACTTAGGAAGGATTATTTTAGATAGATCTAGAAGAGTTGTTGGTTTTAGCCATGAGAATAGATTTGTACATGAAAAGATTCCTGAGAACTAAATAAGTGGTCCTTGAATTTGTTTCCCTTTTTAGATCCAAGAGTTTTATTACTTCATAAGAATTATTTATATAAGTTGTCTAGAGGTAAGGCATCAAGGAAATAGTTGTCAAGATGGGATTGGAGAGAGCAGGATGTAGTCAATGACACCAATTGGAAGAAATAGTTAGCCTTAGAGTTTTTGACACCTTAGGTATTTAGTTGTAGAAGCGTGTTGAAACGCTTTTGCAAACAAAAGGATGAGGCATGAAGAAGAGTTGGAAGGAATTATTGTGATGGAAAGAAGTAGGAAGATGTCATGAAATTTGTCTAGGAAGATGTTGTGCTGCTGGACGAAATAGGAAAAAGTGGCTATTGGACAGTATGATACAGGGAGACGTCATAGAATGGGATGGAATAAGTTGTGTACTATAGCATTGCTATAGCTTCACAAGAAAAATGTAGGTTTTAGGTGTTGTAATTGCTTGGGAAACATTTAGAATTTGAGCAGGTATGGGAAAAATTTAGGATTTTGGTATTGTAGCGACTTTGATACCATGTTGAATTTGGAGAGTAGAGTTATATTTTTCTCTCTTATTCATCATTATATATACAACGGATTATACAATTGTATTAATGAACTATTTTTATAATCCTAATTTGAAAAAAAATCTCCATAAGTAAAATGACATAATAAGGGAGAACAATCTTAGTGGACAAATAATTTAAAATTATCTCTACAATCATAAATATTTAGGTCAGATTTAATTAAAAATTATAATTATTATTATAACTAATCTATTCTAAATATGACTGATTTAATTTAGAATTTTGTAAATATAAACTTTTGTAGAAAGAATCCAATGATATTAATGTTGGAAAAACTTAGGTAAGATGAGACCACGTATCTTATTTTAGAGTCAAAGAGGCCAAAATTTAAGGTCAATAGAATTGATGTTTGAGTAGAGTGTTAATGGAATTGGTGTAGGATGTTGAGATATATGGACTAATTTAAATTTATGGCCTTTGGTAATGTATGCTTCATTTCTAACATTGGATTTTCATCTATTGTAACAAGCTGTAAAGATGGAAAGAATGGCTTTGCACCTTCACTTGTGTTCAACTTAATATTTACTTAGATGAAGAAACCTTAAGGCTCTATAGACATCAACACTACTCTACCTCATGGCCAACTCCACTCATTTTATTTGCAAGTATATACCATTGAGAAATTACATATGCTAAGGAACTTTCCAAAAAAAATTGACTAGAAAGGACATCCATAACTAACAAAACTCAAATTTTAAATTTTAATGTTGTAATACTATGAGAAAAACCTTATTGTGTTTCTTGTTGTGGAAGGATTTGGAATCTAACAACTAAGTAATGTAGAAAACCTTCACTCAAGCAAAGGGGCAAAGTTTTTTGAATTCTTGATGTGCGATTTTTAGATAGTACATTTTCCTCAAAGAAAACGACAAAATAAAACAATGAACAGTACCTCAATAAAGACCAAAGTTACAATGCCCCCTTCTCTTGCTTGAGGACTATGATGTTTTATCAGATGTAAATTCTTAAATAAATTCTTTTCATGGGCATCTTTATTGAGGTGACTCCTTCAATTTGAGCCATAGAACCCATGGGATTTTGTGATTGGTTTGTTGAATTGACTGTTTAGTTGGTCATACTATTGCGCTTGTATGCTTATTTTTACATCAACAGACCTATTTTTTGGGAAAGAAACTATTAATTGAGGCTCCTTATGATTAATTTGAAAGTCTTTAGGAGATTGTAAGCCACCCTTCGCTTGAGAAGTTTAGTTAAGCTCAATGAGGCTTGAGATGTACAACTTTCATTTGATGATCAAGTCTTTGGGAACTTCAAAGGAAAGACCTATATGAAGATGGTTTGAAGAGGTCTTGGCAAAAGTTGTTGAATCTTAAGTTGGCCCTTGAAAAGAGAGGCATAATAAGGATTGTGATATGAATGAGGTATAGGGGTTAAACTCTATAAAGCAAAAATCCATAATGCCAATAAATTTGCCAAATGATGTTCCATAATATATTTTATGTAGTTTAATCTCCTCTTATTTTGTTGGAGTGTTTCCTTGAGATGACCACTGAAGCAGTTATCTTTTAGTTAAAATATCATTAGCATAGGCTTCAATATTAGAACTTTTTATTCTTTGAAGTTCATAAGTTATGAAGTTTTTTTTATCAGCTTTGGGACATCTAGATTTGATAATATTTGAAGAAAGCATTTTCAAAGTCGAAGTAAGCAAATCCTTTTGTTGAATCAATCAAGGGAAGAGGGTCAAAATTCCTAAGAATACTTCGAGTGAAATAAGGATCTTCAGACTAGTTCTTTCAAGTGAGTAAAATCGATGGACATGCTCTCTTTTGTTGTTTCTTTTTGTGATGGGAATGTTTTTGAAAACCCCAATTCATGATATTGCATTTGTAGAATGAATTTTTCCTCATGGAGCTCCTTAACTTCAACCCCTATGATTCCTTGCTTTTTAACACTAAATGTTCTCGTTGAATGGAATAGTACTATGCTTTTGAACTTGTTGTGTTCAACCTTGCCATTATAAAATTTAGTGTTTTTGAAGGAATCCAATCTAAACACTTTTAAAACATTGAAAATGTGAGAATGCAGTGACCATCTGGCTTGCATGAAAACTTTTGGAGATAACAATTCCATAATTTGAAAAGGAATGTAAATAGTATTCTTGCTTAAAGACACCACTTGGGGCATTTATCTACATGAAGTACATTTGCTTTTCCATTCGAAGAGTTTAGGTAGAACTTATTGTGATATAAAAGGTCATCCTGTAGTATGAAATTCATACTACAATATGAGTATACAATATGAAATTCGTACTACTGAAGTATACAATATGAGTCAGGTCGAGTATGGTCTTGTTGAACTTAGTGTTACATGTTGAGGTGGTTCAAATCACCAAGAAATTCATCACTTGAGTGATTGGGCACTCCCTGATCCTTTGTGTAAGAGTTAAAACAATGATTCTCTCAACATAGACTTCTCTTGAGAAACCCATTAAAGTTCAAGCACAATATGCTATGGTGACTTTGTTCCATTGGGTACTCAATAATTCATTTCAAACAATAACAACATTGAATGCTATATGATTCTGATCATCACCAATGCCCTAGGAATCCATTCTCCTGCATTATTGTGATCATTGAACTTCTCAAGTAATGCGTCTTTGTGTAGCATTTTTAGTGCATCAGGCATGACATCGAGCTGGATGGCATATAAGTGGAGTGAACATTTATTGGAGTTTTGTTGCCTTGTCTCATAAGGGAATATGAGTCTGAATGTGTTCTATGCTCTTGATAGTCATCAAGGTGGTGCTCCAAAATATGTAGAGGCAACACTTGGTATCAAGGGTTATATGGATAAAATGGTTTATACATTGCCTCTTTGAACTAGTGCTAGATGGCAGTAAGATGTTGATGGTTCATGGGAGGAAAGAATAAGCCTAGGCATGCTAGCCACAAAACCAATACGTACAAGGAGCCAACATGACATGATCATCCCTGTGAACTTGTACTACCTGACACATAAGTTGATGATGATGTTTCCATAAAAGTTGATATGTGGTATTGTAGTTAAATCAATAATAACTGGGTCAGCTTCTAGCATCACCCAGCCAAAAGTTAGGTTCCACTGACTTTAGCATTGCATGACTCCCTTCGGGAGATACCACATCATGTGAACCCATCAAAAGAGAGGAACTGAAGTCCATTCAATTGCAAAGTCATCAAAGCAAATTGCCAAGTTTATGGTAAATATATATATGCATGTGACTCCTCCATCCTTCGATTTTATCACAACACATCTCTCTTTCTATAAAATGAGCTGGTATGTGAGGGGATTAGTTGTTCTAACCTCTTTGACCATTTTGCAATGCTAAATTGACTCCTTGGCTTCAACATATGATTGATTAGTTAGGAACAAATCTTTGTTTTTGTAAATGTATCTATGAGGGTGCCCATGAGATTTCAAGGTGGTAGCAAATAACAAATTGGCCGATTGATGTGCAGAAGCTCCCATGGACAAACCTAGAGAATATGGAGACAATGCAATGGATGGTTGAGCATGGCAAATTGTTACAAACAAATCTTTGTGCACGTCTGCCAACATAGAGCCTTTCAGAAAAAATGGAAAAGGAAAAGTGAAATAGGCTGTCTAACTTCAGCAACTGCAGTTGCAAGTTTGCACCTCAAAGCTAGACATAGAGAACATCAAGAAGCTCTTGATGGGTTTTATGATATAAGATCAAGCATGCTGATAAATGCTTCATCTGTGAAGTTCTCGTGTCTAATGCTGATTGCTACATGGTCATCAAAGTGGAGAACAGGTTTGCGATCGATTTCACATTAATTTTGCATTGTCACTTCCTTCAAGGGATTGTTTTATATGGCATCCAGAATGATGTCCTCGAGAGAAACCACTCACAACAGTGTTGCTATATTTTCCATTATAGTTTGGGACTCTATATCTACTTAACCTTATTTAGCCCATAGATGTGTACCACCAGAATAACAATTGCTAATTGGAACAGAAATATCATCTGTCCAATGGAAATGTGGAAATTATTAGTCTTTGAGGACCACGATTAACAAGGGTGGCTAGGAGATGGTGATCAAGCTAAATGTGACTTAATTGGTGGAGGTGCCACACTCCAACCTCGAGAACCAATGAACCCCAAGAAACAAACTAGCCATTTGCTCCTTTTTTTATGGTGGTTTATAGACTTTAACGTTCATGTTTGATCTGGGGGTTTGTGGCTACACGCTTGACCTTTGGATGGTTCAAGGACTTTTTAATAATAAAATATTACAAAAAATCATTATCATTAAGTGGAAGTAAAGTGCAAGCAAACATGCCTGGTTAACTTATATTATGATCCAACAAAGCAGCTTAATTCAGCTATATCACATGTGGAATTCATCTATTTTAGGTTGATCAGTTTATGCTAGGTTAAAATTCATAAAAATTTCGAGTAATTCTCACCTCCACAATGTGACTGAAGTATCATTGGATAATAACAAAGTTCTATTTTTGATATATTTTGGATACAGGTATTAGTTATATTTCACATTATATAAACAATTAAAGATATTTGTATGTATAAAACTTTTTTGTTCTTCAACTTTTTTTTGAATATTAGAATGAACTATTGAAATGAAAGCGTCTGAAACCAACAAAAACTAAACTTGAATTGGGTTTTTGTAGGAAATAATAAATTTAGTGAACTGCGCTATATGAACAGTTTTTGTCAAACGCTCTTTATAATTTGGCTGCTGTTTTGGTTGTCATATGCCCAGAGCCAATTTTATTTCTATGTTGTCATTTTAGTTAATTGGCATTTACAAGTTATCTTGCATGTTGGTTTGCATATTATTCAAACTTTTTATTTTGTAACTGATGTATGAATGTTCAGGAAAGCCTGTGTACATGTATAGCATGGGTGGACTTGCTGAATACTGTGTTATACCTGCCAATGCTCTAGCAAAGTTGCCTAATTCATTGCCATATTCCGAGTCAGCAATCCTAGGATGTGCAGTTTTCACTGCATATGGTGCAATGAGACATGCGGCAGATATACGTGCTGGTGATTCAATTGCTGTTATAGGAGTTGGTGGTGTTGGAGGAAGGTGATAATTTGAACTTCAAGCATTAGGTTAATTAAATACAATTAGCTATGATGTGCAAAGGGAACCATTGCCTAAAATTAGCTGGGCAGATTGTAATTGGTGCATTGCTTCACAATTCAAAAACATTGCTCCTAGTATAACAACAACGCATATAAATGCTATGGATACGTTTGCTACTTGTTGACAAAATTTTGGGCTGTTTTGCTAGTTATGATTCGAATTAAATTTGAAATTCTAGAGGTTCATTGTGAATTTAGTAAAAGCTTGGTATGGTGTTTAATTCTCTTTTTGAAGTTGGTGATGCAACCTGAGTAGTATTTGAGAGCGGTCAAACTCTGGACCTTGGTATCAATTCTTTACGACTAAGCTATTTTGCATTCGCTGTTTTTAACTGTTATTCTCTTATTTTTCCTTTTTCTGATTAACTGCTTTTTGCCTTCTATCTTTCTCCAAGCTTTGTAGCTTTTTTCGGTGTAATAGTCAAAGTCTAATTAACAACAAATTAGTTAGTGTTTTAGTTCCTTTTTCATTGATTGTACTTGCGTATAGATTTAATGCATCAGAGTTTTGTGACTTCAATAAGCATTGCTGTGTTGAAGATGAATCTTGTGCCTTCCCACACTTGTATATGAAATTAACTTATCTTTTCATGTAAGTAGCATATATTTTTCTTCAGTTGAGAATTTATGCTCAAGGCTCCTTCTTTAGAACTGCTTTTTTCTATGACGATTGAAATAAAATCACATTGAATGTCTCAAAGATGGATAAAATCATTCAGCCACTGTTTTTGCATGAATATGGTGTTGATTGAGATCAATATGTCAGTATTTGATTTTTGACAGCAAGTTTGACATACAATTCAATTTTTTTTATTTCTGATTTTTCATAAAACAAAAGATTTTGACTGAAAGGGGCAATAACGAATACTATACCTTTCTGTATTTATAAGATTGTTGTTAATAGTTATGTGATTTGACAAAGCCTTAAAATAATGAATGTACATTTGAAGAATGTAAACATAAGTTAGTTTTTACATTATGCATAGTAAAGAACAATTGCATCTGTTAATGTGTTAAGATCGATTTATTTGATTTTTTTTGGAGGTTATGCTATTTTATGTCAAGATTACCCTCTTTGAGGTCATTGTCTGATTTTGTCTAGCACCAATATTTTTTTCATCCTTGTAATGTTCGTCAAAATGCCATCTTAACTCTTGATAAACAAAATGTATGGCTATTTTGTTTTTTTATGCATATCATGTTAGCTAAAGGGAAGTATCTATCACAATGCATTAGGATTTACTATGGAAGGTTGTAACTGTTCATTTAATAGTTAAATACAAAAATTGTTGTGATTGAACTAGTTATAGCACATATTTCGTTTTGTACATGCTATATGTTCATTAAAAAAACCTTTTGTATTGTATGATTTTCTCAGATTTTTCAAAAATATGCTATAAGTTTATCCATAACAGAAACGTATTATATGATTAAAATTTATGTATCATACAATTTTTTTTTTGGATTGTATTAATATGAGTCCTAATTGAATATAATATTTATATTTACTTAACATATCATACGCCCATGTGTTATGTAGTGTATAGTTTGATGAACTGCATTTAACAATTATTTATATTCTCTATTTTTCATTTTAGAAAATATGGATGTATTGTATATTAAGGACTAATGTATCACATCTTAGTTCATACTTTAATATAAACTCTTCACTTATCTCAACCAGAAGGTTCGATGCAAGAGTGCGTTACTTAATTTTACTTAAACGTACTTGTTCGTTGATAATACCATACTGTACATCATCATGGGGCACCATTTTTATATTAAGCTAGAAAATCCTTTTTCTTCTTTGTACTCTTATTAGAAATATAGTAAATATGTCATACTTTTAGTTCAAATTTAACCAGTTTTGCATTATCTTTTCTGCATATAATTGTGAATATTTTTAGTGAATAATCTTATATAAATTATACACGTTTTGTTTACTTAATAATGAGAAATGACGACCTCTTATCCTTATGTTTTTACCATTCAAAGCTTACTCTTTTAAATGATATGCATGTGTGGAGTTGTTTTAGCTTGAATTATTTAATAATCTTACTTTTCAATCCGTACATTTGTTCTGACATATGAAATCTTGTAATAAGCATCTTGAACATATGAAACTTTAAGGTGGATGACTATCTTCTTCTTACTTTCTCTTTGTTTGAATTTTGGCTCTAAAGGTTTCATCTATCCATGCAATAAGTGATCTTTGTTGTATATCTATCTTTATATTACCTATAATATATTAAGTAGACACATTAGATCACAAGATAGGTACTTAAATAGTTTGTTATCATCAAAACATTGTATTGCCTTTAGGGTTTGTGAGGTTTAATTTTATTTTGATTAAAGTAAATTTTTTAGGTTTTAGGATAAAATATAAAGAAAATAAAAACTCTCTCAAAATTTATGCATATATTTAATGAACTTGTGAAATTAATGAGCAATACATGTAAAATTATAGCAACATTACAAGCAAACAATCTTAATTGGAAAAGTTAATAGGTGTGCTATGCAAAATTCAAGCAATCTTGAATGAAGAATTCAAAGCACATGAATTAAAAGTACATCTCCCTCATACATCATAGTCATAATACTTTTAGTTTACCATTAAGTTTTAAATCCACACTACATAGATCTCCCTTTTTAAAAAATCAAAGTGGGAATGTATTTTAGAACTATTAGGTAAGGCTCATGGGGTTATTGTATTAGTTTGAATGCAGCTCTCCCATAATTGTATAAATAGTTTAAAGTTTGTTTTTAAGAACATGTTGGAACTATATGGATATTTTAAACAAGGATGATAAACACTTGTAGGGATATGTGATATAAACATTGATATCAAATTTAATCAAATATTTTGATAAATACTCTCCCAAAATGTTCTCATTGAAATAATAAGAGACTTGTTTGAACACTGTGTAAGATACTAAATGTGAGGTATTGATAATTAAGGTTCACCTTATAAGTATCAAGTATGGTATGCAATGTCAATAATTTATTGATAAAAAAATCCATTCTCACATAAGAGGATTTTAAAGCACAATTTATAAAACTTGTTAAGCTAGCCATGCAAATATATGACTTTTGGATTAAGAAAGCAAAGATACACAAGCTAATGTTGATGCCAACATAATTAGATTTTAAAATACTATTTGTTGAATTTATCTTTATTGTTTAAAATTATAAAATTAGGTATCACTTGTTGGGAAAATAATACCAATTGTTGAGTAAATTTTGTTGTATAAGATGATACCACAATTTAATAATAAAAAGATTATAATGTCACTATTAATCTTCAAAAACTTTAGAACTTATGAGTGCTACTTTAATTAAACTATTCTTATTGTCCAAAACAAGTTATCATGAATCAATGTCTAGTATATAAGATTTAAATCACTTCTTAGATATCAATTGATAAATAAAATTATTTCACTTCTTGAGTAAGAAATTACTATTGTTTTGAGTAATTATGCTTCAATATCTATAAGAAATTTTATTTAAGTATGGTTGATCACTTAAATATTCTGAATTGTAATGGCTAACCATCCATATAGGTTTAAGACTAGATAACAATCTTAGCTTAAATCAAGGCTCAAAATGTGCTAAATTTTGTAATAAAAGTTGGGAATCACTAGCATCTATGAGGTATAAAAGATCTAATGTTCACTATAGATGAGCAAGGTTAAAATTGCCAAATATTCACTATGATTGAATTTGTATTTAGTAAGAATCTAAAGACAAGATTGTTTACATAATATAGTACACATGCCTAAACATAGAATTGAATATTTGACATTAGTTATTAAAGGAATGTATGGTTACCAAGCAAGTCCACATGACCACTTGATACTAATACCATACCATTTAGGATCTTAAGCTAATCAATGCAAAAACATTTATTGGGTCTAGAGATTTGAATCTTAATCATAGTCTTTAAGTTTCTCTATAATTCAAGAATATCACCATTACCCCTTGTACAAGTATGTGATGAGTTAACACAAGTGATTGATATTAAATGACATGTGACCACGAACCATTAAAGCTTTCAATATAAATGATTATAAGATTAAACATATCAAAGTTCATTTAACAATTACTTAGATAAAAAAATTCCTCTATTTTAATAACTTTTTGAACTTTCCATATTTATTAGTAAAGAATTTCAACATTGTTGGATTGGGATGATAACATTTGAATTCTTACATCTTAGAATTCTTAATTAGCAATCTTTATTTGAAATATGATGAGTAATATCCTAATCTCCTATTTTTAGAATGAACACCCAATTGTAATGATTATTTATTAGAATCAATCAAAGAACTCTCTGATAATTTGAAATCATTCAAAAGTCACTTACTACAAATATAATTAATAAATCAATTCAATTCTAAATTTTAATATACAAGTATAGTCAATAAGAATTCCTTAGGATTTTTAGGAAATAGTTTCTAAGAAATTCTTAAATTTAAAAATAGTTTATAAATATTTTGTTCTAATTAAATTTTGAAAATTCTTTAGAAAGAGAGGTTGCCTATACAATTAACCCAATTTTGACCAGGTAAGCAGCAATAACAACTATCAAAACAAGGTTCATTAATTCAAGGCATGTCTACAAAGATCATTTGCATAGGGACACCCTTATACATTTAGGTTTTAAATTTGGGAATCTAAATTATTTTGTGTTCACAAGTGTTGGTAGTGAATGAAGTTTGTGATTTAGCAAGTTTTGCACAAAATGAATTTCTTTTAGAAAGTCACATGAATTTTGTACTTTTAGAACTAATTGATCTCCTAAAGGCATTCAAAAAATATATGACTTAATTTTGAATAGTACTTACATATAACATTTGTTGGTGCATGGTTATGTGATGTATGTGAGGAGGTCATGGATGATTGTACATACAAATGAATTATATTTTCTTTCATATTTATCCTTCACATGAATTTGTGATCATCTATGATTATTCACATGCGAGGTGATAACACAATTTTGCTTTTGAATGATTCAACTCATGTACTAGAGAGGGATAAAGGAAAAAAATTGCACTTTCTTGCTTAGTCCACTTCAATTCTGGTGTAGTCGAGGGATCTACTAGTGAAGCAATGGATATGGAGGTTCAAATAATACAATAACATGATTCCACTGAATTGATGGCTATGAACATTACCAACTTCGGATCGGGTGTCAATGAAGTATTGGGAGAGAGAACTCAAGGACTTGGGTTTGAATCTTGAGGATGCTACAAGGGGTAGATCTAGTTGTTTTTTAAGTCAGTACAGTGGTCCCTCTTCTGTCCCATCCGTCCCATGCCTTGTGTACTTGGAACATTTGAGGGGTGTGCAAAGTCATCCTCTTGTAACTACCTTGTAGAGTTGGTTAATATGCATAAGCTACTTTTGATTGCACTTCTATAAATCCGAGTGGAAACCTTTCTTATTATGATATTGATCGCCTTTTGTGGTGATCAATGGATTTCTGTTATATGTCTTCTGTTGACGAGTCTGGAAGTATCATTCTTGTGAAGACATTCATGTAGTTGCTTCTCATAGCCTAGTCCAAGAAGGTTTTTATTTTGGATGGTATTGTGGCAAGAAATCCCTTTTGGATCCTTATTTCAATTTATTTTGATAAAGACTATGTGAAGAGGCCTCTTTAGAATACTATTACTCAAGCCACAACTCATGATTGACCTCCTCTTAGTTGGTGACTTCAACTATATCCTCTCTTAGATTGAGAAACCTAGGGATTGCATTTTTAGTTCTCCTTTGAGGAATTCTCTTAGTTATTTATAATTCTCTTAGTTATTTATAACTTTGACCTTTGTGGCTTTGATTACCAGGGACCGCACTTCACTTGGTATAACAATCAATAAATGTGGTTATATAAGAGAGAATTGATAGATGTTTCCTTAATTCTAGGGGCATGCAAGCTATGCTTGGCACTAACCTAGATTGCCTTTGATCGCTACATTCTCCTTGTTCAACACTAGCAGTTGTGTTTTCTTCTTTTGAGATGTCAATTGAAGTTTGAGGATGTTGGGAAAGCTTGTCCTCTATTTGTTGATGTTGTGGCTATGATTTGGTGTTGTCCAACCCTGGGGGACCCTTCATTTGTTCTCTTGACTAAGTTTGCTTGGTCTCTTTGGGCTTTGCATTTGGTAGAGCTCCTCTAATCTTTGGGACATTTCTTCATCTTATCTTCAGATTGTGCATTTATTGTTTACTTGTAAGTCAAGGAGCTTATATTTGGTCCCCTCTTTCCAAGTGACAATAAGCTCCTTTAGTTGATTTCATATTTTCATAACCATTTGGCTAAGGTCGAGGTTTAGTGGTGGTAGAGGACCAACGCTGTGCTAGCTACAACTTAGGGATAGGAACACTACCTTCTTTCATTGGGTACTACTTACCAATGTTGGGAAAATCTTATTGAGCACCTGGGGGACCCACAATGGTCTATTGTCACCACCCTTGATGAGGTGGATATTGTATTGAACTTCTTCAAGAGGAGCAAGCCTTTTCACTTCCTTTTGTTACTCTGTTGATCTCCTCATGGCCATGGTTATTCTTTCCACTTTCTAAGATTGATTTTTTTGGTTCCTTTAATTTTTTGTATTGAGATTGTCAGACTATCTTTTCTTTGGGGTTGGTTGGTGCTCTAGTTGTTGATGGGATTTTTCAATCATTCATGCAAGGCTATTGGCATATTGCTTAGCATGACATCATTGATGCAATTACTCATTTTCTTTTTTGCCACTATGCCCTAAATGGCATGACACTCGGTGGTTCTCATTCAAATGATTAAAGGTTCCACCAATCGTAGCTAATTTAGGCACATAAGTCTATGTAACATGATGCATAAAGTTGTGGCTAAAGTGTTGGTTCATTGACTTAATATTCTCTTGCAGATCTTATTGTAGTGTAATAGGGAGCCTTTGTGAAGGGTAAGTTCATCGCTGATAACTACCATATGGCTCAGGAGCTTATACATCTTATCTACATCTACTTCCTTTGAGAGACTTATGGCCATCAAAGTGGATATGAAATATGCTTATGACTTAAGTAGGATTTGTTGAACCCTTTGTCCATGTATATCTAGTTTGATGACAACAAAATCATTATGTTATTTTATTGATATTTTTTTATATTTTAGACTATATATCTCAAGAATGAATAGGTGGTCACTTGGAGAGCTTGGACATGAGGCTTTGATAGTGGTGTTTAATGGGAACATAATTTGCATTAAACATGAAGATTGAGCACTCTTTGAGACGATGTGAAGTGATTTTTACTTGTTTTAGAATATAAGACCTTTAATGACACTCTT
Organism: Vanilla planifolia; assembly: GCA_023846275.1. Classification (NCBI taxonomy): domain Eukaryota; kingdom Viridiplantae; phylum Streptophyta; class Magnoliopsida; order Asparagales; family Orchidaceae; genus Vanilla; species Vanilla planifolia. Next base: position 58,619,499 of record CM043865.1, read on the forward strand.
AAGGTATTAGAAAAATAGTTAGGTCTTGAGCGAGGTAAAAGTTTCTGAAATAGTTCTTTCCACCCATATAAGTTAGTTAAGGCATGCATTCAATCTATTTATAAATATAACTTATTAAAAATTGAAAATATTGTTGTGTTTATAAATCATGTTTAAATACTTAGAATACAAAATCTTAAAAATTTGCAAAATTATGTAGATAGTATGGTATGATCACATTAATGTACAATATGATTAGTAAAATTGAATAAGTATGAAAGGGTGATAGAATTATCCAATTAAGGTATTATAACTGGTGCCATGAATTTTGTACAACATGATGACATTTATCATATAGTACAATCAGTTCAATTGGGCATAGTATTGTTAGTTGGATGATGCAACAAATGAGATAATTTGAGAAAGTTCATATAATATAATTTTTTCTATCATACAATATGTTTAATATAAAATGAATTTAAATACTCAATCGCCAATTGAGTTGTAGAATCTTGGGATATTCATATGTTATGATTGTTTTTATCGTATTATATGATTAACCTTTTGGGATTAATTTCCTATGTTGAAAGCTAACCGAAGGATTTTGTATAATATATTTTTATTAATCATATGTTACGAGTAATACATATTGATAACTAACATACTGTACATTGATCCTTATTTTCTATTCTGTTGTTTCACAAGTTGTAGCACTATTATGTCAGTGCATCATTAGATCAGCAATTAAATGTGTATTTTTTTCAAAAAAAAAGATAAATGTATTGTACAATGCCTTATTTATATGGTACAATTAATTCCTTTTGTGTGTAATAGCTATTTTAACTTGATTTTAAGAATTTTTAAAATAGTTGTTAGAGTCATTGGAGATAATTAAAGCCATCAGAGATCTTCTCAAATCTCTATAAATATCTTCTAAATAATAAGAAAATGATAATGAATATTTGGATATCATTTAGAAGAATTTATATTTGAAGCTCTTATTATTATTGAAGAAATAAGAGAGGAAACTAAGGTTGCTACAATTGAGCATTGTCTCAATCTTCTTTGGCCTTCTTTCAAGTCTGTATTCTGTTGAGCTAAATTTCAAATCACCTCTAAGTTGTTTCATAACGTTTTAGTATGCCTTTTGACTATATTGTCAGTTACAAGTCTTTTGCATTTATGAATCTTCACTGTAAATTTTTTCTTTTTTGTTAGAACTTTAGCTTTTGTTTTTACTTTTGGCCCCTTTATAAAATCTTTAAGCCCCTTTATAAAATCTTTTAGCTCTGTGATTTTAAGGTCTTTTGGCTCAATGATTTTTGAGTTCTTTTTAGCGAGTGTTGTAGGTTTTTTGGTTCTATACTTTGTAGGGTTTTTTTGACTCTATGCTTTGTAGGGTTTTTTGGCTAAATTTTTATAGGGTCTTTTGGCCCGGTGTGGGGTTTTGTCTATTCATTTTTGTGGAAGGTGTTTTAGTGTTTTATTTAGCCTCTTGCTAAGGGTGGACATATAGATTTAATTTTGTTTTGAAATATCTAAAACTTTGTTGTGTTATTTACATTGTTATACTCCCCACACAAAGTGTTTTTAAATTAATGAGTTTCTAATTTAAGTTAATAAGTGTAATAAATAAATTTATAAGATTTTCGTTATTTTTGTTAAGATTGAAATATTTACAATTCTTTTATTGATATCAAACTCTCATATTTTTAATAAGACTTTATTCTTTCTGTGCTTCAAGACTTGGGATTTCCAGTACGTTGCTGTTTCGGGGTATAAGCTTGCATGTTTTGCCCTAGATATGCTATTGTGGTCAACGATCGTTAGCTCCCTTGGATTTAGGTTTAATGTTGTTTCAGACAAGGGTGTCCTCTATCCTCATATCTCTTTATCTTGTGCTTAAACTACATGTCCTTTTTTAGTAAAGGGTTGATCGTTGTCTGGTTATGCTTACTAAACTTGCTTGTCGGGGCTTTTGATGACTTATTTAATGTTTATTGGTGATCTTATGTTATATGGGTCAGCATCTTGTGCATTTATGATAGTTATCTACATATTTTCAACACTTAAAGTTACTACATCAGGGTAACATGTCAACCAAAGTTTTTTGTTTTTTTAGCAATGGTATGTATCCTTGTCGTCATGAGATGAATGCAGGCAAGCTTTATGTGTGGTAAGCTATTTTTGGGAAATACTTGATATCTTCCTTAGCATCAAGCCTCTCTTTACATGACTTTGACTACATCCTTCAGGTGATCTTTGATAGGATCTCTTCTCAAGAGGCGAGGGCTTTTTTTTATGGTTAGAAGAGTGATTCTTGTCAAGTCTATTTTACTAATGATTTTGATGTACACCTTAACCCATGCACATGCTTCGACAAGTGTTCTTTTGAAAATGCAGCATCTCATTCCTGATCCTTATGGTAGGGGGGATTCTTCTTATGTTAGATTACACTGCCTTCCATAGGACTTGGTCACTAGACCTAAGGTTGATTGGAGATTTGGTATCCACTTTCTTTGGGAGTAGAGGGGAGCTTTTGTTTCTTGACATGTTAATCGTTTTCTTGGTTGTGAGGATTCTCTTTGGGTATAGACACTTTAGGCTAAGTATGGTAATAGGCCCACTTTATCCTAGACCCATCGTGGTGATTCCTTTAGTTGGGAACTTCTCTGCTCTATGGGTGACCTTGTTGCGGATCATACTATTTGGCTTCTTGGAGATGGTTTCTCTTGTGATACTATGTTTGATAATTGGATTGGTGCTTTATTCTCTCCAAATGGTCATCCTTTCTTAATATGGAGGTTGACACTCCCAATCTCATAGCTGTATTTATGAGGATTACCAGCGAGTGGGATGTGGATCTATTATTTATTCACTTTGATCAAGATCTTGTGTGGCTCATCTTTCATATGTGTAAATCCAAACTTGGTTATCAAGACAACTTGGCTTTGAGGTCTATTAAGTCTAGGAAGGCCAATAACTCTAGCTTATACCATAGTTTCTTAGATATCTTTTGTACACATTGCTCTTAGGTTTGTACGATTCATGCTCAATCACTTGTAATCGTATTTATTTGGAGACTTTGCCATGGGATATCCATACCATGGCTTGGATATCCAAACAAGGCCTTGCTTAGTCAATTACTTGCCCCTTTTTTGTTCACTATTCTAAGGATATTGATTATACTTTTTTGTGATGCTTTCATATGACATCTGTCCTTTCCCTTTGGGTGATGGAGGACTCATTCTAGTGTCATGCTTCATTCGTCCATGTTATTCTTTTTAAGATAGAGCAACGACTGTCGGCTTAGAGTAGGGATAGGACCTTTGGCCTTCTTGCCATCGCCTTCTACTTTCTATGGTGTAACATGAACTATTCGGCCTTCCTTTTTTTTGTCAGCCCTTCTCCACTCCATTGTTCTCAGCATGCTTTGTTGCTCTCCCTCTTTTTGGGAGAACTGGGAGCCATTGGGCCATTCGGCCCCCATTTATCCTCTATTGATCGATGGCTTACCCCCTTTTCTTGGTTGGTATAAGGTAAATTGTGATGACTTGTCTAATGATTGTGGTTCTATTGTGATTGGTGTCATCATTTGGGACAGCGTGGGTTGATAGTGGCTTTGTGCTAGGGTGTTTATTCAGCTCTATCTCAGGTGATGGAGGAGCAAGCTTTCTATGAGACTATCCCTTTGGCATATCGCTCTCTCTTCTGGACTTCATTGTGGTTTGAGTTTCATGTTATTCTTGTTACCCAGATTTTCTCAAGTGCATTTATATGGTCTCTTTTTATGTCATGCTTTTATAACTCTATATATTCTTTGCACATAAGTTGACACATGTTTTTAGAGAGGATAATTATGCAACAGACTGTATTACGTTATTTCTATATTTTTTTTTATTGAATGTGGGCTATGGGTATGTTCCTCTCCATTGACCTGCTTTGCATCTTAAAGCAAGATGCTATCTATGAACTTTTGTGATTTATTATTAATATAGGCTATAGCCATCTTTTCATAAAGCAAATCGGTGGTGTCTTTCATCGATGCCCTTATCAAAAGGAACACTATTTATCATGTTTTGTTTACTTTTCAAATTGCATAGCCACATTGCAATGCTAGACAGAGCATATAGATTTGTTGCAGATTTGATATATCTTCTTCATGCTAGAAATATTTCTTGTCCTTCAAAGTAAAGTTGAATAATGGAATATGAATTCTTAGCACAAAAAATTGTATTTTTGCTGTAATATCGAGTTAAACATATCTTCTTTTCTCATTAATCTGCATTAGTTATTTCCCATGATTTCTTGTCTCAAGTGCTTCCTTATTTTAATTCAATCATTTTTTTCAGTTGCATACAGATAGCACGTGCATTTGGTGCTGCTGAGATTATTGCTGTTGATGTTCTTGATGAAAAACTAAGCAATGCATTAGGCTTAGGCGCAACTCACACAGTAAATGCCTGTAAAGAGGATGTTGTTGACAGGATTAAGGTACTCCTTAATCTCCTTGATTTACTATTCGGGTATTCATATCTTTCCATTTGAACTTGCATATTTTTTGTAGTCCTCTCTGGTTTGTTTGTGTTATTTGGTGCTCCAAATATTTCTATAAAGGACAAAATTATGTTAACTGCTTATTGGCAAATTGTTATTTGATGCTAGTTGAATTTTCCATTGTGTTGATTTGCAAAATAGGATGTTAAACCTTTCTGTGGATACGATGTTCATGATTGCATTTATTGTTTAGCATCCACTGATCTTGTTCTGACTAGGTGTTTTTAAGCCTCACTGATGCAGCTGCCAAATCACAATTTGCGTGCAACTACAAAAATGTTAGCATTTTTTATGCCAGTGTTGAGCTTGTCAAGATGAATTCTAGATCATAAGAACTCAAATTTATTTTAGATTGAATTTTAACATCTTTAGTAGACAAATTTAAATGATTGTTGATAGGTTTGTTTTATTTATTATTATGATAAGATCTAGTTAACTGTACATTTTCAAAATTGTGTCTATGTTTATTATTTTCTTTTTAAGAATTTTGTTATAAACCCATTATGGTGCTTCTTGAAAAAGACTTCAATGAATTTCTACAAAACGAATAGTATCCGATTGAAAATATGTTGAAAAGTGCTCAAAAGCTTTTATCTACTTTCTCTTTGTTTCTATACTTCTTTTTGTTCTTTTCTTAGTCTATTTTTTGACATTTTCTTTCCATCAATTCCTCTTTTAACCTTTGTCAATGTAGAATTTATTTCTTGAAGTGGTTAAATCAAGGGTACAAAAAAGCATTCTTTTGGACATATGTGGAGTTGTCATGCCATGGTTTTGCATTGAGTTGTATGGTACAGTTGTACAGCAACACAGATTTAGATTGTGGTTTGAGTACCATCAATGGAAAATGAGCTATGGCTCAGTGAGAAGGGTTGCTCACTCCGTGGGAAGAATTATTTGCAATGCTTACCCAAGGAGTCTAGGTTATTGGATGTCGTTGTGTTCCAACAACTAGAAGAGGTTCTTAATTTTGTGGAAGGGAACTTAAATGGTTGACAAGGAATTTTTTATCTCAAGGCCCTTACATTGTAGACTATGCATTTGACATCATCACATTTTGGAATTGTAGAATATTCTAATGGAATACTATTATACTATTCAAGTTTTATTCATGTAGAATATTTTAGTTTTGTTCCTTATTTTGTCATTTTATTTGGTAGGTTGTTTGTGTAAGACATCTTTTTTATTTATGTAAGATATTTGATCGGTTGGTTTTCCTATTTACTAGTTTTGGTATGATTTTATTTAAAATCATCAATCCATCAAAAAATAAAGAAAAAAATATAAGTAAAAGAATAAAAGAATCTTATACTCTTATACTTTGAATATATATTATATATAATATATGAGCATAATATATAAAAATATATAAGTTTAAGTATAATATATAAGTATAAGGCTATAAAGAGAAAAGGAAAAAGAAAAAAGAATTATTTAAACAAAATTTTGTTGAGAAGAGACTCTGGGAGAATAGGATTAAAAAAAAATTAAGATTTGAGTAATAGGAATAAACGAACATCTTTCAAGAAAAAAATTTCTTACCCATTTTTTGTTTCTAACACGATGGATTGTAGATTTTTTGCTCAAAACCAATACAAAACATGAATTTTGATTGGAGTTTCAAATGAATCGAGGAGTATGTCTATTTTTTCTTATTTTTTTTCTTGTGTTTGTGTATTTGTTGTATTTTTTTCTTTTGTATTTGTGTATTTGTTGTATTTCTTTTCTTTCTTCGTATTTTTTGTATTTGTTTTCCTTTATATTTGTTTTATTTGTATTTTTTGTTTTATTTGTATTTGTATTTTTTTCTATTTCTTGATGCTTTGTCTAATAATCTAGTATTGTTTCGAAAAGATAATGAAGATAAATACGAGCTTGTTTATAGCAATAGTAATTAATTGTTGTTGTTTCAAGGTCAACCCATTCATTAATCTCGTTATAAATCAACTAATCAAACTCATGTTCTTATAATTAATTCAAACCCTCGACCCAATTGATAGTAAATGCTTACAAAAAGATTTTTTTTATTTACAAAAATTTTTGATGTATTTATTGTATTTACTATATTTACTCATGATTTAATATTTAACTATTATTTGCTTATTTCTCGTTTGTTTTGTTTGTTTATTCATCAGCATCTTTGTTTGTTTATTCATTAGCTTCTAAAAGAATCTAGAAAGTACAAAAATTGGATTTTTCATTTAAGATTTGAAAAAAATAGGATTTAGTTTCTATTGTATTGTATTATATATGTTAAATGTTAAGATATAAAGTTCATAGCCTTCTCTCTCGAAAAAATCACACAGTCTATTCTATCTATTTCTTTATTTCCCAATGAATTGTATACTTTTTACAATAGTGACAAAATTTTAGAAATTTTAATTGATTAAACCTTTTGCGTTGATTTTTTTGAGTAATATATTTAGAAATGCTTGTCAATTTTTTATTGAAACTCTTTCCAACACAATTGGTAGATTCCAAAATAACTATAATTCTAATATCTTTATTTTTATATTTATGTTTATCTTTACTTTTATTTTCTTATTTCCCCACATTGTTTTTAAACCAAACTAAATATGAAATAAAAAAGGAAAGAATAAAGAAAAAAAATAAGAAACAAAAAAAAAAGAAAAATTAGAAAGAAGAAAAAAATTGCTTCTATATCAATAACAGTTACTAGAAATCTAGAAAGAAATTTCTTAAAATATTAGAACTATAAAAAAATACGATCATAGTCATTAATAGAAGAATATGAAGAATTATAGTAAAAATAAAGTAATACAATTTTTTCTAACTAGAACGATCCTAATTTCGACATTTTATTATTTACATTTCTTTTTTTTTGCAATTCTTTCATAGATTCATTATATTGGTACTAAGGTTTAATACTCTTTTTCTCTCTTAGAATAAGTAAAATAGGAGCAAAATAGGAGCAATGTTACATAAAAAAAATGGATATAAAATATTATGATTTTTTTATCTATCAAATAGCAAATAATGCAATCAAAATAATGAGTGGAATGACAAAGCATCTGAAAATATTTGATTAATTTCTATCAAAAGACCTGCTAAAAACCCAAACCATAGATGGGTTAGCATAGGTGCCATGGAAAGATATGTCATTATGTCTTGCATTGGAAATCCTCATTCTTTTTTTTTTCTTTCTTTTTTATTTACATTCTTTATTTTTATTTTTATTGTAAGACATAGTTCTAGTTTGATATTTTACTATACAGATCATAGATAACCCAATCTTATAGTTCAAGGCCATTTGTTTTTGTGCAAAATGAAATTAGAATTAGTAATTACTACCTAAAATGAGCATACAAGATTCCGTCAAATGAAAAACACCCTAAAAAATACGAAAGGTGTGGAAAACAAGATACGAATTTTGTATAATGAAACCGTACAACAATTCTGAAAAGAGATGTAGCGCAGCTTGGAAGTGCGTTTGTTTTGGGTACACAATGTCACGAATTCAAATCCTGTCATCCTTAATTATTTTTTTCTTATGCACAATTACGAAGGATTCGTTGAATAAAATTGGGATGAAAAAAATTTAAAGTAATATTATGTTTTTGCTATATGTATGCAATACCTCTTGACGGTAAAAATACTTTCTTTACAATCATATATAATGTGATAGGATATAAGAATATAGCATATACTAAAGCACTCTTAGTTCAATTTGATAGAACACAGGTCTCCAAGATTCGATGTCGTAGATTCAAATCCTACAGAGCATGATTCCATTTATTTTATGTCGAATTACAATTGTAATATAACACAATGAACTAAATAAAGTAGAATTTCAACTTAAATTGAACCTCTTTGTAGGAGTTACATAAAAACACGAAATGTTATTCAATCAAAGGTACAATTGATCACCCTATTTATATTGTAAATATGCAGTCATAAATAATCCTATTAAAGTAATAGGAATTAGACCTAAAACGATTCCAGATAGAAAAACTTCAATTATATTTTATTTTAGGTGATAAAAAAATAGGTAAGATTTATCCCTAAATCTTAATCTAAATTATCCATGAATCTCAATAACTAGGAATTTTCAATTGACGTAGAAAGAAATTATAGAATCTTCAAAATAAATATTTAGGTCTTGATTTTTGTAGATTGTTTATGTAATTTCTTTCATTTCAAATAAATCGTATCTTATTCAACCCAATAAAAAGGGTTATTGTTGAAGCAACCAGTAGAAAATCAAAATAATTTGTTAAAATAGGCATAAAAGACCTAAATTAGATATGTTCTTTTACTTTAGAATAAAAATATATTTTATACTATTTTAAAAAAAAATTAGAATATTTTGAATTAAGATCTTACAACTATTCCAAATACAAATTCGTTAAGAATGAAATAAAAAAATGAAATTTTTATTGCAATTATCAAAATTAAAATTGAAATAGTAAAGTAATAAAGAAATAAGTAAATAGATACACATAGAATTTCCATTTAAGAATAAAAAATTTGAAAGAGAAATTTCTATTTAATTTTTATTTATCTTTTCTACTTACCTATTTACCTATTTATCTCTTTGATCTGTTTAGTATTTAGAATAATAGAAGATATAACATATCCTTTTGATACTAATCGAGACTACATTGTTGCGCTAAAGGAAGGATAGCTATACCGATTCGGTCTACTCTAAATATGTCTTTGGTACAAAAAGTATGATCTCACAAGGATGAAATATCAGTAATTATTTACTAATTCTATCTTTCACGAGACCTTCTTACCCTCCTTTTTTTGAATGTACAAGAACTTGTGGAGCTCAACATGTCTGGAAGCACAGGGGAACATTCTTTTGTTGATATTATTACTTGTATTTGATACTAAGTCATTCATAGCATTACTATACATTCCTTATTCATTGTGGGTTGGTTATTTGTTAGCATAGGGTTAGCTTACAATATTTTTGGAAGTCCTTGGCCCAATAAGTATTTCACAGAAAGTAGACAAGTGATTCCCTTAATAACTGGCCATTTTGATTCTTTAGCACAACTCAATGAATTTAGTAAATCCTTTTAGAAGATTCTCAATTATCATAGATTGAACTTATTCAATTTTTATTGTGCGATGGTCGGCTTTTCATGAGCTGGCTGTATCTATTGTTTTTTTTTATTTTTTGTAGGGTCAATATCAGTAATGCAGTTCATTCAATGATAAACCTAATTCGAATTATAGAGCTATGACAATCAAATCCGAATAAACAAAATATAGAATTGAATCATACTAGTTTATATTCTGGGGTTTATTACTTATTTTTGTACTTACTATTTTAGTTTTTAGTTATTTCTTCAATTAAGAAAAAGAAATATGAAATTCTCTTATCCCATTCGGAAGGATACTATTCTCTTAATTATCCATGACTTTTTTTGTTTCTAGCATGACTACTGATGAAAAGGAGGGGGAAATGATCGATACTATTGGAAGAATTCCTCTTTGGTTAATAAGTATTGTAACTGGTATTCTTGTGATCATTTTAATAGGGGCATTTTCTTGTCCTAAATGTAAACCATTGTCCCAAATGATTGGGTGTTATCATCTTTGGGTGTTACCATTGTCCAGTTGAATGAAAATCTTTGTCTATAGTCATCCCCAACGAAATTGGTCTCAAACAACATAACTCTAATCCCTCCCTCCATTGCCTGCTATGTCTAGCATCTCCAGCCTCTGGATTGTTACCATTATAGATTTAATCATTGATCCTATATTATCTAACTTTAAGGGAATATTAAGCTTCCGTGGTGTCTTCAGGCTTCTAATCCCTCCTCCATTGCCTGCTATGTCTAGCATCTCCAGCCTCTGGTTTGTTACCATTATAGATTTAATCATTGATCCTATATTATCTAACTTTAAGGGAATATCTTCCGTGGTGTCTTCAGGCTTCTAGGATGGTATACATGGCTAAATGGAAGCAACTGAATCTTTAGGAAACTTGTTTAATTCCTCTGGTGGATGATCTACTCATATAGATGATGCCAAACCCTTGTAGTTTCATCTACGTGCTTGATGGAAATAAGCAGCTACAAGGTGATCAAGCACAATTCTACATTTTATAGGCACAACGTAGGATTTGCTTAGCAATTCTATATGTTACTTAAAAGGATCGGTACTCTTACAAAGATTGATAAGTTAGTATATGGGTTAGGTATTTGATTGTGAAGCTATGGTTTGGTGTATTTGTAAGGCCAGACATATTAAGAGGAATTACAAATCCGCATCAGATTAACGATATATTAGGATTTACAGGTAGCAAATTTGAGAAGAAGGTATCATGAATTTGGTTTCTACGATAGGCTTGCTTTAGAATGTCTGATCCATTCTATGGATTCACTGCCATCATCAATTTTTTGTAAAAAGTTTTTCCATCTTTGCTAGGGTAGGAAAAACAGTTTAGATAATGGCATAATTGCTCATGTTCATGTTACAGATTGCTGTGTATGAAAGGGAATTATGGTGGGTTTGATGGACAACTATTTAAATATTGTGATACTTATGGTGTGGTGTATTCTACTTGCAGCAATAAATTGATTTTACCTTCATATAGGATTAGTTTTTATTCCAATCTACTTCTAATCTTCTAGAGCACGCATTATGCAACCAGTTTGAATCCAACATGCGTGGGTTTTGTTGGCTTTTTTCTCTATTGATAAATGGTCTGCCGTTTAAATTAGCAATATAACCGAAAGACTTTCATAAAGCTCTTCTGTTAATGGTCCTCAACATTAGAACTAGTACATATATTTAAACAATTCTTTCAAAAAGTCTGAATGTTATTGAGTTTCATTTGTTGACAGTGGTTAAATTGATTCTCCAAGGTAACACAGAGGAGTTTCAATGTCACTCTTGGGTAACAGATGTTTCGTTTTCTGAAATTTTTTATAATAGCAATAAAAATTTCTAAACTATAAAATTTAAGTGATGCTATTTTGCTTTGCTTTCCACATTAATTTTATTTATTTATCTTTAGACAGTGCATTGACTGTTTTTATAACATTTTTTTTTTGTTAATAGGAAATCACTGGGGGAATGGGTGTTGATGTCGCTGTTGAAGCGTTAGGAAAGCCGTTAACATTTGTGCAATGTACAAAAGCAGTTCGAGATGGTGGTAAAGCAGTTATGATAGGACTTGCTCCAACCAGGGCTCTTGGGGAGGTTGATATAACTCACCTTGTTCGCAGACAGGTAACTGTTACCATCAATAAACTGGTTTATAAACAAAGTTTTATTGCACAATAACAGTGCCTACATTGAATGCTAGAAATTGAAATCCTTCCAGAATACCTTTTCCAACCACTTTTCTAGTTCTTCCACACTTTATTGCAATAATTCAGAGTCCTGATAATTAATAATTTATTTTTTAGATCATAATATTATGATCTTTATTTGTCATACTATAGCTTCAAAAGGGTGGTAACTTGATCTGCTATTGTTTTGAAGGGTGGTAACTTGATCTGCTATTGTTTTGAAGGGTGGTAACTTGATCTGCTATTGTTTATTTCAACAAAAATTATCCAGAGACTGGTTCATGCACAAATGCATTTCCAATTAAAATAATTTAAGCTGGTAGTCTAAGCTTTGGACATGTTATGAGGGCACAAACTATACAAACTAACCTATAGGTCAACAATGGTAAGATGCTAACTAAAGGTTGTAAGATGATGTATTTTGGCAGTCATTGAAGAGCACAGCAATTGTCATGGAAATGCTTTATAAATATGCAACCTTATTAAAGAATTGTTTCTCAGAAGCACATGCTTAACCTATGTAAGAGTCTGTTAAGGATAAAACATTGAGCCGAGCTAGGTTTGGCTTGAACATGGATCAAACACTCAAGGAGCAAGTTGAGATCTATTTGCAGCTTGAACTTCATTGATTTCAAACTGGCTTAGTTCAATTTGAATTTATTTTTAGTCAACTCAAATTGGAATTTAGCTGGCTCAAAATCATTATTGTTTGAACTTTCAATTATGAAAATATTTTAATATACATGTTAGAGGTTGAATCAAATTGAGTTCAAGTGAGTTGAAATGGGCTCAAACTAGAACTACTTCCACTCATCATGTGATTTACTTCAGCTCAATATGCATTCGAGTGGACCTACTTGACTTAAATCACTTCGAATTCTAGTCAACTTGAGCTCATTTCAAGTTGATTCTGACTGCATTGGGGCTTGCAAAATAGTTGGCTTTTGTGAATTGTAATTGGGGCTTAAACCCTAGAACTCTTGTAGGCTTGCTAAGAGTTTTCATTATTAAGTATTTCTATAGATGAGGATAGTGATTTACATTTAAAATTTATAAGTACTGAAGTTTGACATCTTTTTACAAGTTAGCTAAGTTATTAGCATCTTTAAATATTTAAGGATAATGCAACTTAACTACCCTTTTATTTCTTGCCTAAGTTTTAGAATAAATCTTTTGGTTAATTGATAATTCTTATCATAATAACTAATTCTATTTATTAAATCTTCAAATATATTTAAATATTTCATTCTAGTAAAATCATATTGTTTTAATTTATATAGTTTCTCATATCATCTTTTAGCATAGTATCTAAAAATTGTCGTGATAACATTTTATCTAGAAGGTTTACAAATTTAATCATTTTAGTTTTTAACTTATTTAGTTTTTCATTTGTAGTAATATTAAATATATTAATTTTATTTTTAATATGTTGAAAAGTTTTCATTTGATTAAAATATATGATTAACTATTAAAACTCTTTTATTCATGTATTATTTAACTAAAATAATAGTATAAATAATGTAAATACAATTATAATTAAATAATTGTTAAAAACTTAAATATCTCTTGGTTATGAATCTCTTATAAGACTTTTACTCAATATCTCTTGGTTTTTTATAATGCTTAAAATTAACCCTAATTTGAATTTTTTCAAGACAAACTCAATCTCCTAGTTTTTGGTAATTCTGACTTCGAGTTTTTTCTGAGTTCAAACTCAACCATTATTTTTTTTTTTCATGAGCAAACACAGCCCTCAAAATCTCACAGAAGTTCTGGTTTGCTCACAAGCTGAGCCTATGGGTAATACAGTAACTCAGCTAATTCCAAATTACAACTCAAATCCAATTGAGATATAGAACAGTTAAGAATAGTATATAGAATTAAACTGATTTTCCTGGGCATGAGCAAAAGATGTGTGGTGAAAAGAGTGTGCTAATCATGCAACTAGTGAAAACAACTCTTTTAAAAATGCACATTCAAGATCCACCCAATGAAAATGAAGAATGCAACAATAACAAAAGATCAAATCTATTTCTAGATTTTGCCAATTAAGGAATTCTCAAATTTTTGTCAAATTGCTGATTAGATTCTTTTCTTTAATTTTAGATGAATTTATGTAATTGCAATATAAAGTTAAACTTCCTCAATCTCAAGTAAATATTGCTACAAAATCTTAACATTTAATTGAATGTTTAGGCCAAAAATCAAACTAGTTATTATAGCCCATTTGCAGAATCAATTGTATTAGGTATATTAGATATCTAAAATAATATATCATGCACAAGTTTTGGGCCTTTACAATTCTCTGTTGCATACCTTCTCTCCTGACATTCTATGCAAAATGAGCTAGATGTACTGTACACGAGCATCAAGATATTGTACATTAGTGCTCATGTATTGTTCGTGAAATTTTACATATCATACATTATCTACAAGTTCTAGGAATTATTTAAGCTGCTTCTTTAAAAACTTTTTTTGACCATCACATGTTGTATGTGGCACGAAAGTATCTTACATTTAGGTCTAATGTACCATAAGTCTTATACAAATTTTCAATCTTGATTTTGCTGAAGTCCTTTAAGTGAATATGCATAATTTGCTTTTGAAAATCATGTAAAAATTCTTTTTTTAAGAATTCAAATTGATGCTAATGTTTGTGCAAGTTCATCGTCAAATCAACATTTGTATTATCTTGTATGAATAATAAAATCATAAGGTTTAGCAAAACATTTGTAAATCATAGCTTTGCATGATCTTGCATGAACTATTTTCAAATACATTAAACTTTTTGATTAACCTCGGCATGATATGTCTTTGATTACTACTAGATTAATTTATGCATTTAATTTATGTCAAATTACTAATTGAGGGTAGCAATTCTAAACCTTGCTTAAATTTATTCTAACATATTCGGCATGGTGCATGGCGAAATTGCCAAACTTTGCCCCTGCGCAAGGAAACGTGCAATGCGGTGTGCTGCAGTGCAGCCCACTCCGCAACGGAAGTTGGTTAGTGTGATGTGCACACAACCATGTGTAGGCTGTGCACACTATAACCTTCACACGATGCGTCACGCGGTGAGCTGCCCGATCTGCACCCGGTGACTTACTATGCATGCGGTGTGTGGCCCAAAAGGTTTAACTTTTTTTACCCTTTTTAACCCTTGGAACCGCTTAGGCATGGATGATGTGCCGTTCTGTTGGGAGGCTTGCTATGGTGCTTGATGGAATTGTTGCACTTTGGCTCCCATGCTCGGCAATGTGCGGGGAAGTGTGGCTCGTGTCTCAACAAAAGTTGGATGGTGTGATGTATGTGCTACTGCCTTTGTATGATGGGTGGCTTGAGCTATGCCCATCTTGTGGGCCCAAAAACTGTAACATTTTGGTTATGGAATTGCCACTATTTTCAGCCATTTACATGGCATTGGTAGGTGGGTGGCCAAGTTTTGTGCCCGCGTCTTACTAGCTTGGCACGAATCTTGGCCTAAAATTTTTGTAGTTGCTTGTGACGTGCTCAACATCTTCAATATAGAAAATGCAATTATTTTCAGCCATTTTAATGGCTGTTTGATTGATACATGTTATTATGGATCATCTTTATGCTTGTTCCCTTTTTAGGGTTTGCCACTTGTTTCTCGTCATCCTATTATCGTGCCATGTAAGAGCTTGTTGAGGCCTTTATCCTTTATTAGATCATTTGTGTTTCTTTTTGTATATCGTTGAAGCTCTTGGGGCGAATGTGATTGGGTTGGCTTGAGACCACTTTTGCACAAGAGATGTTTTTGTGTTGCTGCTTGCTATGGCTTAGTTGCCTCGCAATGTTGCCATTCGTTGTGTTTAGGGGATTGTCATGTAATAGAGCTTTTGTGATAAGGCACTTAATTCATTGCCTACCTTTCTATTGAATGGATATGTGCCCTTTAACTATTTGGTTGATGCCCCACTTTTCTTGTGTTGGAATTGTTGTGCCATTATGTCATTGAACGTGTGATCATTCCCTCTCTCATGTTGTAATCAAAGGATGCTATTATCGAGTGGCAACATTTCAAATTGAGGGATGGTATCCCAGCTTGAGAGCATTTGCTCTTCCTTTATGGAGGATCACCAGACATGACGAAGGTGTTGGCTATGACATGAAGTGTTACCTAGTGTTTTAATATCATCGTATTGTTACGTGGTTGATTATGCCAGTAGTCATATGCTTATCTCAAAGATTAAGCCATGATGTGTCAATATGAACAATTTCAAATTGTGAAACTTTAGATGACTCGTTAAATCAATTATAGTTTGTTTGATGGTACATGCTACTTGAATAATTGTAGTAATTTTAGAGCTAATACGTGCACCAAATCCTAACTTTTGGAAGAGATGGATTTATTAGATTAAAGATTGATGCAGGCTGGATCCTTTTGATGATTCATGATAACTTGTCGGATTTCATGGTTTGTGCCAGTAATGCATCATTTGAATTTCTATCCTATCAACTTTTGATGGTAAGATAGGGGCCTATCATGGTGGTGATGAGTGAAAAAGAATTAGGGTTTAATTTTGGAGAGGGAGTCTGAGAGAAATATCCAAAGAAGGCAGTGGACATGCAAATTATCCAATCTCAACATGGAGAGGTAGTGATAATAAATATCAATAATGAGCTCCACAAGTCTAGTAATTAGAATGAATATAATCTAAATCCTTTAAAGAGGATCCACTTGAAGGGCAAATCTAGTGCCAGCAATCACAATAATTCCAGCTCCAATAGAGTATATTTAAGTTTTTGAAGTTAAAAAACTCGTAGTTGGACCTTGATTTGGATCAGTTGATTTGTACATAAAGCCAGTGGCCACTCCTTCAAACGACGGATACCCAATCCTACCATGTCCTTTGGCATGGTAACCTAATTCCATCGTACATAATGAATAGCTTTGTTATTCATTTCCTTCAAAGAATTTACCAAATAATTCGCTCAATTTCCTCAATGATTCCAACGGGTATACAACAATGGGGTAAGCAATATATCGGAGTCGTAGGAAGAAAAATATTAATTATAACAATCCTTCCTGTTAATGATAAATTTCTTACCAACGAAACATTTATCTTGTTTGATCTTTTTGAGAATGTGGTGCTTGATATGTTTAAAATCACTTTTGGTGTGCTTACCATCATATCAATCTTTTTAGCTAACATCTTTTTGCACTTTTTAGGCATACTTTTGCTAAATAAAACATTCGATTTAGCAAGATTAACCATCTACCCCTATCTTTCACCATACTTCAAAGAATTTTGTTGATTGTGTTAGCAACCTTGAGTGTTGCCGGCTCAAATAAAACAACATCGTCCACAAACAACAAATGCAAAATACTTAAAGATCCCAAACAAATAAGAAAACCAATAGATGTACCTACTTCCTCCTTTGCACGAACTAGAATTGACAAATATTCTAAAACAATAGCAATATGATGATAAAGGACACCTTTGATGAATACCACACTTCGTATGAATCCATGGAAGCCATATAAAAAGAGGATACCATATCTTGGAGCAATGATGCATGTTAGGATCCAATCACTTCACCTTTGAAAAAACCTCATATGCTTAAGCATGGAAGACACAAACTCCCAAGAAACCCTATCATAAGCATGTCAAGCTTAACAGCCATTGGAGTTGAATAATACTAAAGTAGTACTCACCAAAATATGCATTGGGATGTTAACATCAACCCTTCGCTCGTATGTGTGTTGGCTTAATCAGAGCCTTCCTCTATGTTTCTTATGGCTTTGTTTCCATGACTGAAACAACCATTGCTTTAACCTTTGAACCAATGCTCTCGTATTCGTTTGAGCTGTTTACTGTCCTCTTATTATGATTGTTATTTAGGTTTTCTACTCTTCTCCCAAAACTTCACCTTTGTTAATGGTGATACAGATAAAGATAATTGGTTCATATGGTGCCCGAGCAAGACAAGACCTTCCTCAGGTTGTGAAATTGGCAGAATCTGGCGTCTTTAACCTTAAAAATGCAGTTTCCAGGAAGTGCAGATTTGAAGAATCGAACAAGGTTTATATGGATCTTGATCAAGGAAAGATTATTGGGCGAGCTGTAATTGAAATCAATGAATGAGTTGATTAATGTTTCATGCTTGTTCTGTTGTTGATGATGATTTTGTGCAATTTGAATAAAATAAATTGATCACCAGGGTTGTAATTTTTCTTTTTTAAAAAATAAATTTGAGATTTTAAGTCTGTTAACGGATGAATGTAACTTTATGATATTTATGTCATTGTGTTTTTTTTTATTAGTGAAAAACGAGTTTCCTGCATTGTTGAGAATTTTATTCAATTTTGCAGCAAAAAAAAATCTTCTTTTTTCTATTTTTCTTCTTCTTTTTATTCTTTATTCGTCTTCATGTTCTCTTTCGTCTTCTTCATCCTATTCTTCTTCTACATCGTCTTCTTCTTCTGCTTATCTTCTTCTTCTTCTTCTTCTTCTTATTCCTTATTCGTCTTCTTCTTCTCCTTCTTTTTTTTCTTCTTCTTCTTATTCCTTTTTCGTCTTCTTGTTCTCCTCATTCTCCTTCTTCTACATCTTCTTCTTTCTCTTCTTCTTATTCTTCTACTTGTCTTTTTTTTTTTTCTTTCTTTTCTTCTTTTTCTTTTTATTTCTTATTCATCTTTGTTTTCTCCTTTTTCTTCTTCCTCTTCCTCTTCTTCTTCATCTCCTTCTTCTTCTTCTTTCTCCTCTCTTTTTTTTATCTATTTATTTTTAATAGTGAAAAACGAGTTTCTGGCATTGTTGAGAATTTTATTCAATTTTGCAGTAAAAAAAATCAATCATTTTTTATTGCTTCAGGCTGTTGCCAGAATTGGTCTTTTTATTGCCATAATTGGTCTTTTTAAAAACACTTTTCAAACTTAAAAACAACCTAATTTTATTGAATAGCTTTGATAATTTTCTTTTCTTGTATCAGATATCTTTTTAAAATATATTTTATAAATATTTAAAAAAAAAAATGAGACCCTTTGCGTCAGATATCTAAAGGTCACACATGATGTTCAAGTGGCATGTATGTATAGAAACACCAATATATATTATTAAGTGTGATGATTGATAAAATATTAGTACATCATAGTCAAATGTGAAAAAAAAAAAAAGATATGAATTGAATTTATATGATTTGATAATAAATCGGGCATATGTCTAAAGAATATTTAATATATTGTTACAATCTTAATGTTTTTTGAACTCTAAATCAAAATTGATTTATACAAATCTTTCAAAAGAAAGAGCATATATCATAAAACTAATCTTCAAAGAGGCTTGTACTATTTAAATGAGGTACAATTTGCTTTGTATTAACGGAGAAGATAGATTGTAATTAAAAGAAAACAAAGGTTGAGATTATAACTTGCTAAGCTTATAGAATGGGTAATAAAAATGTTTTTAGTGAAGGATGTAAAAGATTTTTTTTTTTTTACTTAAAATATTTTTTATTTATATTAAAAATAGCATAGCTTGTGTCTATATAGAACTAGGAAATTAGAATACAACCCAAGGAATTTTATTAAGTGGTTTAGACTTTAACTCATAAGCCTCATTCATCTCTTTTGGCCTTTACTAGTTATTATATTTATTATGCTAATCTTATGTTTTGTATATTTTGCATGTTAAATAAAATAAAGTTAAGATAATCATCATTTATATTTAAAATTAATTAATCACACAAGTTAAAATCTTTTCATAACAAGTACTTGATTTATTTCTTTTTGAATAAAATAATGAGTATTTTTTAGCAACATCCACATCATTACCAAAAAAAAGTTTTGTTTGTTTCTTCTAAATTAAAATAGCTATTATATTTTTAACATTACCTTACACATTTTTTCAAAATAAGTTTTTATTTCTTTGTATCTTTTCAAAATAGGTTTTTATTTATTTGCATTCAAAAACCAAATTTTAAATTGTATAATACTATAGTGTTAAAATTGTCACAAAAGAATTGAATAACAACACTTGAATAATCCCCAAAAAAAAGCTTGAAGAGAGGATCCT
The DNA here is from genome assembly GCA_023846275.1 of Vanilla planifolia. NCBI lineage: Eukaryota > Viridiplantae > Streptophyta > Magnoliopsida > Asparagales > Orchidaceae > Vanilla > Vanilla planifolia. Next base: position 58,639,348 of record CM043865.1, read on the forward strand.
AATATGAGCATATTAATATATCATTTTTTTTGTGATTTAAATGGTGAGCTCAGTTACTAAATTGCACTATGGTTAAGTATACCAATGCATTTCGCCTATAGCTAATCCAAAACAAGATGTACAACACATGAGGTGATGTATAGAATGATGGAGGTCTGCACATAACTTAACAAACTTATCCAAAAAGAGATCACACATGTCTAGAGAGGAAATGATCACCATTTAATGACAAAGTAATCCAATAGATAAATCAGACATGTCTGATGAGGCAAAGAGCAATTGATGCACCATAATAATCCAATTAATGATCACACAACATCATAATATGATAAGTTGGTTTTCACGTATATAGATTAATAAGAACGATTATGTTATCAAAGTAGAACAATAAACAATGAAGCTAATATGGTGATGTATTGGACCTCCATGGCTTGGTGAGCAATAATAATGTTATGATGGCAAGATGCCCGACACAAACAAAGACAATGCTGAATCGAATAGAATTGACTAGAATTACAATAAGATAATTTAGTTTGCATACCTGATGGAGGTGAGATGCTTTTTTCATAATTTTTCTATTTTCTTTCTCTTCCTCTCATTTCTTACACATTGCTATTGCATTATATTAATATTTATATAATAACAATTCACAAACATAGCTACAAAAAATCTCTAATTCCTTCAAACATCTTATTATACTTCAATGCTCAAATCATGTTAATTATATAGTCTTATCCACTATATCATATTATATGATAACCAATAATGTATCGTATAATCCCTTGTATTGTAAATGCAATCAACAATGGATAACTATTCGTATGTTGGGTTGGATGAAATGATCATAGGCTCTGACCCTATCCTTGAAATTGATCGTGCCTTTCGATGGTCCCATTGTATTATATGATCTTATATTTTTGTTAGGCAATTTCATTTCAAATAGTCTAATCTCTTGCTTGAACATGCTAATTGTACAATTGTATAGCCCACCATATAATCTGATATTCACAAGGCACCATGTGATGATCTAATTTAATCATACATTGCTTGTAATCAAAGCCTTGCTCGTATAGTTTGAAGAATATTCTTGTATAACATAATTCTCTTGAGGAAAAAGGGTCTAACTCTATTCAATTGATCATATGGTATGTTCAAAATGATCATACCATCTACTCCTCTTGGCCAAGGGGTTAACTTAGAATCTTCACTAATCGGACCATCAGTGGTTTTCATTGTACCATTCATTTAAGCTGATCATATAGTATAATCAGTTTGATCATACAATATGTGATACATGGGTAGGAAAATATAAATTATAATTCTCTACCCAATACATATGCAATCCAAAATGAAATCTCAAGCACCTCCAAAATACATAAAAAACTTCTATGAGAAAGGGAAAACTTGAATAAAATCATATTTTCAATAATATTTTCTACTCCAATCAAGATCTGCTCTTCCTTGAGCACATTTCTTCTCCATTGTTTGAAACCTTCTCTACTTTAACTACGATTTGGTTAATGACTGCTTAAGGACTTCTTCTCTTTCTCTACCAAAACCTCTTTCTCTTCTTCCTTGTTTGAGCTCTCCTCTTATAATCACTCTCTTGCAAATGAAGCAAAAGTGTAAAGGGTTAACTTATCCTTTTTATATTAATAAAGAGGATTAAATAAAATATTATGTTTTTTATTTTTTACTTTAAAAAAATCTAAATTATCTTAAAAAATTACAAACAATAGTCACAACATAAAGCTTGATTATAAAAAATTGTGCTAAGAGTATCATCAAGAAAAAGAAGAAAGCCGTCAGGTTAACTATGATCTAAACAATTTGGTTGAGGTGTGTTGATCAGTATTACACAAATGTTCTCACATCTTTTAATATTTTATAATAAATATACAATATTTATTGAAATAAATAATTTTAATAAGAAAAAAAACACATACAAATCATTATATTCTAAGCATGTCTTCAATAAATCATATATTTTGCTTTTATGTATAATAATTGTTCACTTGTTGAGAATTTAGATAAACTTAAAACTTTTATTCATTTGATAGCTCAACATATCAATATAGTACTACCTTCATTCATAACTCACACACAAAATATCAATATATTATACAATAACTCATCTATATATCAAATAAATTTTTTTGAAAATCATCTAAACATCCATTACAATTCTTGTATAATTTGATCTATTTATATTGCCAGATGATTACTATTTGCTTGTTTAAAATTGACTGAGCACCTATCATGAAAGTCATTAACAAACAAGTCGATCTCTAGCTTTTTATTCATATGTTGAACATGAATATTGAGATTAGATACATTATATTAATCATATAAACTCAAACTGTAAAAGTAGAATTTAATCTTTGATATACTTATTACATGATAAATGATTTTTTAAAATATTTATTTAAAATCCCTTCATGTATGCTTCCAAACATTATTTTCACCTCTTATACCAATTAAATTAATACACCTTATTTTTTTCTCAAAAATCATCATTTTATCCTTATTATTCTTCAATTTTTTTAATATTTTTTCCTCTTTCTCTTCTTTGTATGATATTTGTTTTATCATAAATTTTTTAGCTTTCATCTTAATTTTTTCACTTTTTTCTTGTCAATTTCTCTAATTCATAACCCACAATATGCTCCATTTCTCTTTTTTTTTCTTTTTTTAAACTACACAATAATAAAACTTATTATTACCACACTACTTAATTCTTTAAAGATACACCTAATGGTTTTAATATAACATGTTAAAAAATTAACTACAATGGCATAAATACTAATCTCAAAGGTAATCACAATAAATAGATAATAATTTAAATTTAAATAATAATTTATATAAATAGATTAAATCAAATCAGATTAAATAAAACTCATATAACTTGCACCAAACACATTCATCATTAAATAAATTCCATACTATACTGACGCAATAATTCCATGCTCGCTCGCTCCGGGAGAGAGAAGCCGCAAATCGCCTGCTCCATCCTTGAGCCCTCGTATTCCTGTTGTTCTGCTTCAGCTTCCCATTTGATTGAAGGTTATGGATAGTTTTTGCAAGCTTCTCCATCTCAGGAGCATTTTAAAAATATGTTGTGTTTATTTACTTTGTGAATGGTGATGCCATATTGAAGGTATATCCTTGATTATTCCAAGCTTATTGCAATCATCTTCTCATTTAAAACTTTCTTCACCATTGAAAAGCATCCATCATCTACTGCTCCTTGTCCCCGTCGACGCTTTAGAAGGTTTAGTTCTGTTGGTTTGGATTGGAATCACACCAGTCAATACCTTATTTGGCGGTCTATTTGTTCTACTCTATTCAATTGCAAGCTCGTGTGGGCTGTAATGTGCCTTTTGTTGGTTGTTTAATTTTAAACATGGAGGTGATTAGCTCTATTGTGTATGCTTGCATGCTATTTGCTGGAATTCCTCTGTCGTCTTTCATAGTGTTCTTGTTTTAAGATGGAGAAAGAAGGGTATGCGGTTGATGATCTATTAAATATGGTTAATACTATAATGTCTTGTGTAGAGGCACCTTTTAATCCACTCATTGATTAAAAAATTAAAGCAACTTTTTTATTTGTAGAAGGATTCAGTTTCCATGCCGGAGGAAGATCTTAATAAAGGAATAAAGCAGTGGAAGAATGCTGCTGTTGGGATTATGCTAGGCATGAATCCTTATTATAAAAACTTTAAAGATTGCTATGGATAATGGGGCATATTTATTTGATTTTGTTAACTTTGAATGATGTATGAATTTAGCATATATGTAATTTTGATTATAATGGGATATTGACAACTCAAAATCAGCACCAAGGTGTTATTGGGATGTATCATCCCCACATTTCTGGTGAGGTATTATCTCAACTTTTTTGGGTTTTGTCCTTTCTTCTCCGTAGGGTAGTCTATTTTAGGTCACCTTTCGTAATAATTAGATCAAATAAAAACTTCATTGTTAAGCACGTTTAATTGGGAGTAGTATTAGGATGTGTGACTTAAAAGAGGTCTTTTGAAAAGAAAAGACAAAACCCAGGAAGGTTGGGACAATATCTCACTAGGAAGGATAAGATGTTGTGTTGGCTTTAAAGCATTAAGTTATTGGATCCCATAAGAACTCCAAATAATTCAACATGCTTTTTTGGGAGTAGTATTAGGATGACGACCTAAAGGAGTTGGCCTTGTAAAAAAGAGTAAGATAAAACTCAAGTAGTCAAGAGAACACCTCATTAGGAAGGTTGAGATGTTACATGGGACCACCATTTGAGACTAGTACAAGGCAATTGATAGGACACAAGAGTTTTTTGGTTGAATAAGTATGTTATATACAATTATTCTTGGATTATAGGATGCAATGGGAATGTGTCCACCATAACATTCCACACTTTTGGAGTTTTAGACATGATGCATAAACATCCAAAGGCCTATTTGGTAGCCACATGTGTCTTCTAATCCCATGGAAGTCACACGTCTTAATGAAGAAGGGCATAGATCACTCCCTAAGAGATTTTCCATGCTTAGGATCATTGCTCCACTAAATAAAGAGGGATGTGGACTTTGCCAAGTGACCTTTTTAGTCATTGTTACATATCTTAAGCTCATTTTTTTTAGGAAATTCCTACCAAAGATGAAGAAACATCTCATTATTCCACTTCTATAAAGAGAGATGAAGGATTGAAGAGAAGGATCATTCCAAACTCACCTCTCTTACTTATAACATCTTTGTGAGAACAATTATTAACCTCGATAGTCTTTCCATTTTGGGATAGCTTGAACTATCACTTGAGAACCACATCTGTGTCCATGTTTCTATTGGTAAAAAATTCTCATTGTGGTTTTTACTCTAGTCAAGGGGTTTTCCATTTAAAATACTTGCTCTTATGACTGTACCTCTCTTAGTCTCTCTTTACATTTTGTACAATTTGGTGCCAATTCTAGCAAAGGAAAGGATAATTGGGAGCAAAACCCATTTTGTAAGTACCATTGAACTTTTGCATGACACGGACCCCAACAAAGGTCTGAAGTCCTAATTGATAGTTGAAGAAAAGCAAAAAGCTACAATATTTCCTTCATGAAATAAAGATAAGGGTCAAGTACAAAAACAATTGACAATCACAATTAACTGTCCTTACTCTATTGGTACCACTGCCAGCCAAAATGATTTATGTCATCACTAGAGGCCTACCTACATCATTTTGTTGGCCCCTACTATGATAGTTGGAGAAAGCACTTGTGTGTTAGTATCATCACCCCTAACATACCACTTTTCAATTATCTTTGAAATTGTAGATCTAATTCTCATGAATCCTTATGATTACAATACCATCGTCACCATGCATAATACCAAGTTGAAGGTTACGTGCATTTGCAATATTAGTAGTTTTGCAAAAGTCCTGTTCAATAGCACCTTTGAATGTATAGGCTTGACATGCCATCGTTTAACTGGGATCTCATAGGATTTTCATGTTAAATACCTCATCTTGTTGGCAACATTCTACCTTTGACCTTGGAAGGACATAAGGCTCTACCATAGGGTTGATTGATTTCATCGTTGTTTACATAAGCATAGAACATGATTGGGAAGAAAACTCTCAATTACTTCGAAGCCATCTCATCAACCATGCATCATACTCTCTAACTCTCGATCTTAGCTTGTGTCGTGATAATTTGCAAAAATCCCTTGTAATTCTAAAGGTACCACTTAAAGACACTCAAGGATAGCGAGAAGGGTAGAGAGAAATTGGACCTCGATTTGTTGAAAAAAGAGGTGTATCTTGATAACAGTACCATTAGATTTGAGGACATCTCCAAATTTGTTAAATTACCTTCTTTTTTGAATGAAAGTGTGAAAAAATGACCATTCTTAATTTGATGGACAAGTATTACAACATATTCTCTTAGAACTTGTTCAAAATGCCCAACATGAGGGGAGCAATAGTAGAGCATCATTTGAATGTATGGGTTAGTCCCTCGTTGATAGAAGACGAGCTTTAAGTGCAGAGAAATGAGACTTTATCAAGGAAAAAGCTGAGCAACTCCAGGAAGTTGTCTATATTAAATCAATTAAGTATCTAAAGTGGTTTGCCAATGCCATGTTGATGAAAAAGATTAATGGAAAGTGAAGAATGAGCATAAACTTCACGAACTCTTCATGCTTGAAGGATTGCCATCCGTGCTCGATGCTTCATGGAATAGTTGATGCCGGACGGATTTAAGCTTTTGTTTATTGAGCAATACAAGCGATTAACCTGCAAACTTTTAGGGAAATAAAGAAAACTTGTGGGAAATTACGTGAAATTTCGAAAAAGGTAACACGCTTGAGACACCCGTCCAAGGCGATCCTAGCCAAGAGGGGACCGTGGTCAACACAGAGGTTGCTCCGTATGATAGGCCCACTACCTCTCGACAGCGCAGACACGGGGTACTCGGGATGGGTTAATAATACCGATATCGAAAAATAAAATTTTGAAAGATCGCTCAACACAGAATTAAGAGTCGGATGATCGAACTAATCAACACTAGTTTCGAGGATAACGAAGTAAGTAGTACGCGAAAAGAGTGAACCAGAGGCAACGAAGAAAATCGGATAGTAGGAAAGTGAACAGCGAGGAAATCCAAAATCCGCGAAGGAAACACGTCAAGTAAGGGAAGTGGCGGGAAGTTTCCGAGCGTACCGTTAGTACGGAAGTTGACTTGCGTTTCGTGGGTGATGCGCGAAGATATTGCCTCAGAATGGTTGATGGACTGGCACGGCGTCTCACCGCTTGGGCCTCACACCCCTCCTTCCAGTATCGGAGCCTCGACGAATCAGCACGTCGAAGTTCTTGATGCACTCACACTTGAGCTCTCAACAAGATGCAAGAAAACACAAATTCTCATTTACTAAGCGTATTCTCTCAAAACATAAGGGTAGGCCTCCCCTTTTATAGGGAGCCTAAGGGTACAAAAATACATAAAAGCCTTAAAATAAGCTGTTCCCAAACTTAATTAGAACTTGCAAGGGGACGGTTGAGCTGTCACACGTGCGCCGCGCGCGTGCGCCGCGCGTATGGGCGGTGGGCACTGCTGTCGGCACTTTCGGCGCGGCGTGGGCGGGTGCGGCGGAGTTCGGGTCGCGCCGACCCGCGAGGGCGGGCGACCCGAAAGCATAATCGGGACGGGCGGACCCGATACCGACCGCGGTGACCCGATTGGAGGCGGACGGGTCGCTGGCGGTCCGCAGGGGCTGTCGCGCCGATGTTGCGGTACCCGCGCGCGGGGACGCGCCGCGGTCCTGGCTGAGCGCGCGCGCCTGCGGAGCGGCTGTTGGGCGGCGGCCGGCGGACTGCCGGCGGACGGACGGCGTTCGGCGGGGCGGTGGGACCTGAGTCGCCGGTGAGCGTCTTGAATGTTTTAAAAGTCCGTTTTTTAGCATAGATTTTATTTTCGAGCTCCAAATTGACCCTGCACAAAAATAAATTCCTCGAGCTATATCGTGCCTGACGGGATTGGGCGCGTCGAAAGTCTCGAATGTAACTGGTGTCCGCACCAATTTCCCCAGGGTGGGAAAAACTCATCTTCGATGAGTAAGTCGGTCCTTGTTTCCCCTCGTAAGTTTCCAACGCTTCCAGATTTAATTTCTGTAACTCTTCCCTTGTGATCCAAGTGTCTTCGGAGTCTGGTCTATCCTTCCAGCGAACAAGATACCTCTGATAACTTCGATTTCTTGTGAATGTAGTTTGATCATCCAATACCCTTTCAATCTGCTCTCTTTTCTTACCATGATAGGCTGGTGGGCACTCAGGTAGGGATTCACTCTCGAGGGGTGTTGAAGTGGGCTCGAGTGGTTCACTGGGAATCTCGATCGGCTCCTTGTAAGCCACCAGATCTGAGACGTTGAAGGTGTTGCTGATGCCATAGTCATCTGGTAGCTCCACAGTGTATGCATTTGGTCCAATCTTTTTTAAGATTCGGAATGGACCAGCACCTCGGGCATGTAACTTCCTCAAGACTCCTGGTGGGAATCTTTCGGACCGGATTCGAATCATTATGTAGTCTCCTTCCGAGAATTCTTTATGCCTTCTGTGTGCATCAGCTAATCTCTTATATCGCTCATTACTCAGATCTATTTTATCTTTGATATATTTATGAATTTCTCTCACATGTTGTGCAAATTCTTGTGCAGATTCAGATGTACGCGCTTGAATGGGAAGTGGAACAAGATCAATTGGGCTATGTGGTTTGTATCCATTATAAGCTTCAAAGGGACTCATTCCTATAGATCGATTAACAGAACTGTTGTAAGCATATTCAGCACGTGATAATAATAAATCCCAGTTTTTTACGTTTTCTCCTACCAAACATCGCAATAGGCTTCCTAAACTTCGATTTACTACTTCGGTTTGGCCATCTGTTTGTGGGTGGTAGGCAGATGAAAATTTTAACTTTGTTCCCATAAGATGCCAAAGAGTCTTCCAAAAATACGAAGTGAAACGTACGTCCCTATCAGATACGATGGTTTTGGGTAGTCCGTGAATCTTAACAATTTCATCAAGAAATAACCTAGCTATGTGAGAAGCATCTGAAGTTTTAAAGCATGGTATAAATCGTGCCATTTTTGTAAATCGATCAACTACCACAAAAATGGAGTCGTGTCTTCGAAGGGTTTTTGGTAGCCCAAGGACAAAATCCATACTAAGGTCTTCCCAAGGCCGTGACGGTATGGGCAAGGGAATATATAGTCCGGTGTTTTGGGCACGTTGCTTGGCGACTGCACAAGTTCTACATCCAGCGATTATTCGAGCAACCTGTCGCTTCATTCCTGGCCAAAAAAACCTGTCTTCCAAAGCCACAATTGTTTTGTCTCGCCCAAAATGACCTGTTAATCCTCCAGCATGTATTTCCTAAACTAAAAAATCTCTAAGTGAGGTTTGAGGGATACATAGTTGCTTTCCTCGAAAGAGGTATCCTTCCTTAATTGTATAGTCATGTACGGCTTTAGTGGGATCGGCAATAAGTTCCTTGTAAATTGCTCCAAAATTAATACAAACGGGGTACAGGTCGGGTAAAGTCTCAAAGCCGGTGACTGATACTGCTAACATGGTGAGTAAGTTGACTCTTCTACTGAGGGCATCGGCGACTTTGTTTTCTATGCCAGGTTTGTGTTTCAGGACGAAGGTATAGCTTTGAAGAAATTCGACCCACTTAGCATATTGTGGTTTTAATTTCTTTTATGAATTTAGGAATCTTAAGGCCTCGTGGTCGGAATACAACACAAATTCCTGAGGCAAAAGATAATGCCTCCAATGCCTAAGAGTCTGGACTATTGCATAAAATTCTTTGTCATAGACAGAATACTTTCTACGGGAATCATTCAATTTCTCACTAAAGTATGCAATTGGTCGTCCTTCTTGACTAAGGACTCCACCTATTCCTACGCCTGATGCATCACAGGAAACTTCAAATACAATAGAAAATTCAGGAAGTCGAAGTATAGGAGCTTTAGTCATACTTTCTTTAATTTTATTAAATGCTTTCTCAGCAGCGGGGGTCCAATCAAAATTTCCTTTTCTTATACAATCAGTTATAGGGGCGGTGATTGTACTAAAGCCTTTGATGAATCGTCTATAAAAAGTTGCCAACCCATGAAAACTTCTAACATCATGGACTGATTGAGGTGTTGGCCACTCAACTATCGCCTTAACTTTATCGGGGTCGGCCGACACGCCATCCTTTGAGAAAATAAAGCCTAAAAAGTTCACACGATCAGTAACAAAGGCACATTTTTTAAGATTAGCATAGAGATGATTTTCCTTAAGTGTGGAACAGATTTTTGTCAAATGCTCTATATGATGTTCAAGGGTGTGACTGAAAATTAGAATATCATCAAAATATACTACTGCAAATTTTCCTAAGTACGGTCGAAGTATTTGGGTCATTATCCTCATGAACGTACTTGGGGCATTGGATAAACCAAAGGGCATAACTAACCATTCATATAACCCATCTTTGGTTTTAAAAGCTGTTTTCCACTCATCCCCAGGTCGAATTCTAACTTGGTGGTAACCGCTTTTTAAGTCAATTTTTGAAAAAATGGTTGCTCTGCTCATTTGGTCCAATAGATTATCTAAGCGTGGGATAGGGAATCTATATTTCACAGTTATCTTATTAATGGCCCTACTGTCGATACACATCCTCCATGATCCATCTTTCTTAGGTGCTAAGAGGGCAGGGACTGCACAAGGACTAAGGCTCTCTCGTATGAAACCTTTATCTAACAATTCCTGGATTTGTCGAGCTAGTTCCTGGTGTTCAGTCGGGTTCATTCTATAGTGGGGTAAGTTGGGTAAGCTAGCTCCAGGTACTAGGTCTATAGCATGTTGTATATCTCGGAGTGGGGGCAAACATTGTGGTTCTTCGACAAAAACATCAGGGAAACTTGATAAGATAGGTTCAACGGTTGGTGGGATAGCTATGTTTGGTACTTCTCCTGAAACTTCTCTTACTGCTATGGCCCAGACAACAGATCCGTCAGTAAATTCTTTTTCTACTTCGCTTTGAGATATAAATTGAATTTTCTTTCCTTGGTTTGTAGTTGGTTTCTTTTTAATAGGTTGAACATGATCTCTAGGTGGGGAAGGGTGTAACTTAATTTTTTGGCCTTGGTGTGTAAATATGCAGGTGTTGGATTTTCCTGTAAGAAGGACATCATGGTCATACAACCAAGGTCGTCCTAATATAATGCTCCCAACCTGCATAGGAACAACATCACATAAAATCTCTTCTGAATAATGTCCAAATTTAAGGGGTACTATGCATTGCTTTTGACGGGAATAGTAGTTTCGTTAATCCAAGAGACAGTGTATGGATTGGGATGGTGTGTGGTGGCAAGTCCTAGACGTGTCACACTATCGGTAGAAATAGCATTAATACTACTACCACTATCTATGACAACCTTACAAACCTTTTCTCCAAGCTTAACAAAAGTATGAAAAATCGTGATGCGTCTCCAATCTTCACTTATCTTAGGTTGGGTATAGGTGCATCTCACAACCGTGATAGGGTCATTACCTTCTTCATCATCTTCACCTCCTTCCTCATAATATTCATTAGCTAGATTGGAGTCAGGGGCATAGTCCTCAGTCTCTCCTTCTATGCTATGTTTGTCATCTTCATCATCTCCTATATAGTTTACTTGTCGTGTGGGGCACTGAGCGGCTACATGACCTCGCCCTTTACATCGAAAACAAGTTATTTCAGAGGGTCGACTAAGTTGGTTAGGCGTTGTAGGTGGCTTGTGAGTAGGATTTGTCGAAGGAAGTGCTGGTGGACGACTAGTAGATGGTACAGGAGTATTGGTTCTAAAGGTTGGCTTGGGAGTTGACTCAATTCTCCTAACAGGATAAAGTTTTTGAAGACGTTCGAACTCACTGGCAATCCGATAGGCTTCTTCTAGGTTGTGGATATTGCGCATAAAGAGTTCCTTCTGTACATCCTCTCTCAGTCCTGCTCGAAATCGAGAGAGGGTGACTAAAGGGTCTTCATTAACGCCACAGCGTAAATGATACTCATCGAAACGAGAAATATTTTCAAAATAATGTGACACAATTTATATTACATCAAACTGTCAATCTTGATTTACAGAGTTTCAAATTTATGAAATTTCGACCAGTCTGTTTCTTAAATTTCATACCTTCCAATACAGTAGACTTGTGTTCTGGTTGTGACAAATTTGGATTCCATGGACACTGCTCTATTTTCCCCCTCAGTACTTTTTCAAGATGAAGATAATGAAGGTAAGACTTGTATATATTCTGCACTATTTGTCAAAAATTTAAAGCAGTTGATTAGTACCTTTTGTTAATTTATTTGTTTTATCAGAGAGAGATATTGAAGAAAGAGAAATGCAGCAACATGAACAATTTGTGCAGAGAACTCATATATTTCCGGGAATGGTATCCTTCTTCCCCTTCCACTTATAGCATGCTTTTAGTTGTCTGCAGAAAATTGAAGGTTTCTATGTAGTCAGTTTATGACATATTGTACAAACCAACTTGTTTGGTAACTCCAGGTACCAAACTTTAACACATTGAGCTTTAAAACGCTTGTTGGAGTTAATGCTGCCAACTGGAATCCCAGCTTAGTTTGTAGAAGTTGGATTAAATCCAGAATTAGGATATTGGTACTTAGAAACTGTGTTTCTTCATTCTGCATAGAATCCAGTCTGGAATTTGTGTTTCTTCATTCTTAAGTGGATACTTAGAAACTGCACCATACGCATTAATCGATGGGATCTTGTCACATAGAAATTGAACAATGCCTCCTGGGCAATGATATAAATATGAATAAAATAGGTTATTGATGTATTTTGTTATTGTATTAATAGAATAGGCAGCACCCTCATTTTCTTCAGAAAAATAAATATTTAAGATGTTTTGAGAAAAAAAAAAGATATGAACCTATGACATTTCAATTATTTGTATTCAATCAGAATGAAATTAAATGTACTTGCAAACGGTGGATTGCTATTCTAGAAGGAAGCTTAATCTCATAGCTTGTCTGATTAATTAAGGTAGTCCAATCTAGTGCATGCATGCTCAATGTTAAAATGGTAGAACTTAAAAATTGAACTTGCCATTGCTGATGATTCAGGTGTATGACTAAGCTAAACGTTGTGCAGAGTTTTTTTATTTTTGTCAAAATTCCTTTCTTATGTGTATGCTTTGGTTGGGATCTTCAGCTATTTCTATATCCTTAATTATTTAAGGAAGAGTCTTTGTTTGGGATTATAACAAGATCTCTGTTTTAGAATTAGAAGAAAATCTTTGTTTCTCTAATAACTTTGTTCCCTTTAGTGCATTTGTTTTTTTTTTTATCTTGTTGAAGTCGATGGATCAATCTTAATTAATTGAATTCTTTGGGGGCCGAACAACTTTGTACGGCGAATCTTTTGTCTATTTTGCATGACTGCAGGTATTGACTATTCGTGAGTTCTCATTTCATCGATTCAATGCGAATTTGCTTTGGCCCGGAACCTTTGCTTTTTGTGATTGGTTATCTCAAAATAAATCACTTGTGGAAGGGCAACGCATTTTGGAGTTGGGAAGGTGGGTTTGTTTTCAATTGCTAACTAGAAATCTTGTTTGAAGTTTATTCTCCATTAAATAGATAAATTTGTATGGCTTAATTGTTTAATCTTGCATTTACTGGCTAACTTTATTGAGTGGACCATGTTTATTTATTTCATTCAAAAAAATCTTAACCTGTGTTGCATTAGAGGTCTTAGAACAAGGAATCCAATGGCTTATTTTTGTAAATCTGTTTATTACCAGAACTATAAAACTTGCCTTCTATTGGTTTTCATAAGTAAACCTGTCACAAAATCTTTGCATCTCCCTAAGGTTTACTTTTGGAAACCATTTAACTAGAAAATTGGTTAATTGGATTACAAAAACCAGCATTGGTTGCAAATTCTCAGGAAACTGTCACAAAATTATACAATAAACCAGTATTCTTCAGTCTTATTTGCTACAATGCTTATTCTTTGATAGTTTGCTTGCTGATGGGTGGTTTGGTTGAGGTTTTGGAGGTCCTGTCAGCTAGTCTTCAATCTTATGTTATTGGAAATATACAATTTGTCCTACATTCAATAGCCTGTGATTCTTTGCATCAGCAGTTAGCAATCTTTAGCTTCTCTGTCCAATTCGTTCCCTTCAAAGAACTTATATGAATCTTTGACTGAAAGAAAACATGCACTCCATCCTTTGTCCTGGTTGTTTTCTTGTTCAGCTTTCATTGTGATGTAGCAAACACTGCACTCCGTGGAGCATTGGAATAAACTATTAGCATCCCTTATCAAGTTTACATGTAGGTCCACCATGTTTGAAACCATTCTTTTGAATAGTTTGAATTTATTTATTTTTTCTTAATTTTTTAATCATTCTACGGCTTTTGTGTTTTTTGTCTCTCTTCTTAGGTCAGATTTTTCTTGCTTAACGCAGAAATGTAGTACATAGCTTGAAAACCGGCATGAATATTATATAATGCGTATGTGATGGTATAAAAGGCTATCCCAAGGACAGCTACATAATTCTAATGAGAATGTGATTTTATAATTAAAGAAACAAGAACAGTTAAAAAAAAAGAAAAGAAATGCAAAGATAAATTTGTTGCATTATTGTGGAAAGCTATAGCATAGGTGAAGTTGAATATGTCATAATCAATTCACTATGAAGACTCAAAACATATAATGCAAAAGAGCTTAAAAAGACTTTAAAAATATAATGTAACAAATTTGGAACAAGTTTTTATCATGATATTATTAGAATTTGTCATCCATGGAATTGGAAAATCGTATAGCTTCTTGTCAACTTTCAAACATATAAAAAATCTTCAAATTTCAATGTTGGGGTGAAAAATCATGGCCAAAAATGGAAGTTTGGTTGAAGGGCTGAATTAGATTGAATGTTCAATGGGTCATTTGGATGTGGGAAACCCAATGTTATTTTCTAAGCAAAAAATAGAGTAATTGATAAAAAACTTGATCATTTTGAATCGGTTATGTGATTCATTAGTCAAAGATGAAATTTTTAGGACAAGAGCAATTAGAAGTACATTTTGTGGTTAGGTGTCTGATTTGGAATGGATAACGTCATAAGCCAAAACAGACAGACTTAAAGGTACCTTACAACTGTAAAAAATGAGCCTTTTTAAGCTGGTCTTTGACCTTATCGGAATGGAAAAAAAATGAGATTTTTCTCTGCATTGAGGGATTTTGGGAACTAGAATTGTGAGAATCCTAAAAGGCCATGGATTGTCTTAGCTTTTCAGCACTTTAAAAAATTGGGGTGAAAAGTTATGGTGAAAATGCTTAAGTTGAGTTAAATTAGATTAGATGTCCAATAAGTTGATCAGATGTGAGTTATTGAGAGTCAGTGTTTGGGTGTAGAAGTAGAATAATTGATCGAATTTTTTATCCTTTGGGGCTACAGATGGGAGAGAAGAGATTACCAGGGCAATCAGTAGTTTGGTTTCACATATCACGTAGGAGAGGAGGGATTCAATGTAGGCTGAATTGTTTTGGAAGGACGTCTTGTCCTTGGTTGATGGTCTTGGCGCGATAGATAAAAGACAAGCTTGGGTGACCTCCATGCTTAGTGGTGATGGGAGGTCTGTGGGTCTTGCCCCGACGACAAATAAGGCATCTTTTCTTCGATTGAGAATGATTGCATGTCGACCATTGTGGTGATGGTTACTGGTGCAGTCTTTGATCCAGCCAAGGTGGGGGTAATTTGTTATGCAAGGAAAGGGAAGGCTCTGATTGTTGACATGGAGGTTGGTGCACTATAGGATGTGAGTGGGGTTTGTGGTTTGGCTGAGTGATAGTTCTATCGATGGGGACTTCAATGGGAAGGATCTGGTTGATAATGAATCTGTAAATCTATGCATAAATGAGTACTTTTGCTTTGTATGAGGTTGATCCTAAACATGATTTGGTGTGCCTTGAAGGGGTTGGTTTTTTGGTAGTGTTTCATGCTACACTTCCTGTTGTTTTTCATTCTCCTGATCATAGAAGGGCATTGCACATGTTCACTGAAATTCCCTTATGAGTTTTGCTATTATATTCATTGGTGTCATGCATAAGGCTAAGATGCATGCCCAACCTATAGCAATTCTTTTGAGCAGCTTTATGCCCATTGGAGCTCAAAAGCTAAGCAATGACTTGGATCTCTTGTTTATTTTGCAAGCAAGGTTTCCTTATATTTCTAGTTGTTGATTGTGTTGTTGTTAAACACTCGAAAGACCTTGTGGGGAGGATTTATGTTGCCGTTTTTCTTTTCTTTTGATTGCCAAGGAGTTGCACCATAAATGGGGACACTTGGATGGATACTGTGTTATTGCTTGGTCTTTGATTGCTTATTGCTTCACTTTAATAAATTGTAGGATTGTAACGTCATTTGGCATGAAGGCGCTTGATCAATCGCTAGTGATGCTCTTGGGCTTGATGCTTGGTTGATCAATTTTAATCCAAGCCCATTCATTTTTATGTTCACTTTGACTTCAGTATGATTCTTAACCTACCCATTGCCACATGGAATAGGAAGGAACTTATTTGGTTGGCTTGGGTTTTTGGCACTCCCATGCACATAAATTTCATTACTATGGAGGGTGAGCACACTGCTTTTGCCAAGCTTTGTTTTAGGCTTGTTCTCTCCAAATCTCTACTGGCCTGCATTTGGATAAATAACCTTTGGGGTAGTTTTATCAGTGCTTCGAGTATGAGGGCTTACCACTTATGTACTTCAATTGTGGCTAGGTGGGTCACAAAACTGGCACATGCAAGGCGAGATCCCCTCAACACTTGTTACTCAACCGAAACTAGTTCAACCTAGTGTCCAAGATCCACTTGTGAGTTCTCTTACTCCTGTCCTTGCAGATGTAGTAGATGAAGTGCGAGGCTTTGGGCCTTGGGTACTTGTTGCTCCTTTCCTGTGGCGTAAATGTCAGCTTTGCCCCTCTTTGATCACATTGCTCTACAAAAGCATACCTTCGACCCTTCTGTGCTTGCTACCTTTGTCGCTCAACAGGCTAACATCAATCTAATCTTTGCCCTTGCCCCTGCTTTCGCAGCTATTGATCCCTTACCCACCCTGTAACAATTTGCATTTGTGCCCATCCAACAAGCAATGCCTAATGTACTCCCATCTAGTAAGCAATGCCTAATGCAGCCCTAGACTTGCTTTGTTTCTTGTTGAGGCGACATTTACCACTGCCCCATCATTTGTTATAGTAGATCCCTCTTAAATCTAACCCAGCTCCTCTGTTCAAGCCCAGCATGCCCAATGGCATTGGGATGGCTGCCTTCCCTTGATGTTAGTGATGTGAATGAGTCGCTAACATAGTCTATGGCAAGATTTTGTAAGCCCAAGTGTTTTAAGGTGGGCATCTTGTCAAGTTCGAGGGGAGGCTGCCCTTCCTCTTTGTAACTTTCTCCTACATGTCATAAACTTAGGACCTAAATTCCTAGTCCTAAAACTATTTATTATCATTCTCTTGCAAATTTTAGATATCAAATGAATAAAGTCTTTCTTGTAACTTGTTCATTTGCCATATATAGACATATCATAAGTAAATAACATTCGCAACTTTTATATGTCCCACATGGTTATTTACAACATTCTATGTATTTATATACTAAAAAAATCATACAGGTATATTATACAATATACATAATTATAATATATGAAATTCATAGTTTACTTCTTGAGAATCATTATATTTGAAAAATATTTTAATTATTGAACAAAGCAATAAATGTCAAAATTTCAAAATCAAAATAGACAAATATAAGTATAAGTGAAAACATTTCATAATAATCTCAATTCAAAATTAATAATTGATAGACAAAACTTAATATTGAAGCCAAAAACATGGACAATTAAAACTAAAAATGCTGTTTTCTGCATATAAGTATCATTATATACGAAAGAATTGTTTGCTACTTACTAATCTTTGTTCTCACTCTTTGTTATATTGTGGTCTTAGTGTATTGCAAATATGTTAGTTAAACATGGCTGAGCCAACTCTCAAGCTTAATAGTTAAGCCAACTACGGTTTGCTTGGGCAAATAGATACACATGGTGCTTGTGTTTGGCGCCTTGGTACTCCTCTGAGGGTCTAAACATTTCTTTGGAAGCTTTGTCTTGGGGCTCATTAGAGATTGGCTTGGCTTGAAGTGTGAGGGATTGGTCAGTCCTCTATTTCCCTTGGGGTTGCTACATGGCCAAATTTGCAAACGATGCATTGCTACACTGCTCTTTGGCAAGATCACTCTTACTTTGCTTTTTGTTGTTTAGCTCAGTTAGAACTCATTTCAATCTCTTCAACACAACTCTTGCTATGCCTAAAGAGGAGAGCTTTCATGGACCATCGTGGTGTTGATACCACTCTAATATCTACTACTCTCTACCACCTTCGGTAGAATACAACCAGTGTAACCCATTATTGACTTTGCCTTTTAATCTCTTTGGACCATTTGAACCCTTTTCTTGGTGGCTCTCCCCCACGCTTGGTTGGATCAAGTTAAATTGTAATGGCACTGCTACCTCATCTAGTTGTGTTAATATTGGACTTGTCATCCAAAATTGTTTTAGGGGTCTCATTTTTGTGCTTGGGAACCTTCCTTAGTAGCTCCCCTAGCGATGGAGTGCATGCTTCATGAAGCTATTTTTCTTGTCATCTCTTCCCTGCCATGCTTCCCCATTTGTTTCAAGAGCGATTCCTCCATTATTTGGTACATTAATGGTTGCTTCACTGGGCTTTATCAAACTTTCTTTCCCATATTCATAGCCATTTAAAGTCTTTGCAATTTTAGGTTTACTCTTGTTCCTAGAGAGGGAATCGTGTGGCTGACTGGGTCACCAACTATACTTTTTGAAGTGAATGCATGTAGGTTGGGTGTATGTCTCTTCCCATCGAGTTTTTTAGCATCTTGGAGCAAGATGTCATGTATGATCCACCTTAATTTGGTAATAACATAGGCTACAACTCCACCTTTAATAGAAAAAGATGAATTTAAATCTAGATTTTAAATATTATTAATTTAGATATTGTTGGATATTCCAAATCAAAATTTTTAGGGTAATTTAGGAAACAACTTTGAATATCGAAGGGGGTATGATTAGATATGAGAAGGTTGTTCATTTTTGTGATTTGAATTTTTTTCAAGTTTGTAAAAGGTCCTTACAAATATAAAAGGATCATTTAGATGTATATTTGATCTCATTAGACTTAATCAAAATTGAGATTATTTTGAACAATAGGTGATCTTGACAGCCAACATTGTGATAGTTTGGGAGTGATTTATGATGGTGCTTTAGAAGTTTGAGTTTTGATATTTATTTTAGGTTTGAGAGCTTGAAAGTATGAAATTGTTTGCCACAAGGTGTGTGCTAATTTAGGCTCTTGTATTCTTCAGAGTTGATAAGAGTTTTTCTAGAATAAAAAGAAAATTTTTCTCATTTCTTTTTTCATATTGTTTATGTTGTGTTTTTGATTCATCTACCCTAGTTTTTTATATGAAAAGAAATAGTGCATCCCTACTTTGCTTTATATCGTGTTCACTTTATCAATTTGGTTATGGATCAAAAAGTGATCCACATCCCTTTGGCAAACCCTTTCGTTGCAAAGACTCCTCATTTATGGGAATTTGCAAGGATGACTTAAATGAAAGAAGTGTAAAATAATATGGAGGAAATTTGAAAGATCTCTTTGATATTAGAGTGCACTAAGAAGTTAACAAATCTCTTAAAGAATATTGCACACATACCATGCATAGAAACAAATATAAGATAAAATTGATACACTTACAAAAAACAAAAAACTCTTTCTCCATGAATTATATCACCCAATCTACTGTAGCCTCTCTGCACAAAAGGCTTAATAATGATCTCCTCATCTTCATAGAGATATAAAAGGCAAGGAAACTCTATCAACAAGAAAGAAATTTTACCATCATTGGTGGAAATGATATAATCTTCCCCTCTTTGATTATCACAAACCTAAGCCAACTTGACTTAGCTTGGGCTCACAACCAAAGATGGATTCCTTTAAGAGATCTTTTAACCTTTCCATAGAATTTCTTCTCATCATGGTTAGCCCAAACCTAGTAGAAACCTTGATGAGACCTAAAGATCCCAATTCCAAGGACCACATAGCCTCTTTGATGGTTTTGCACTTATGCCATTGGTATGTTTAATAGAATTCAAGACCTTGTTGTTACAATTATATATCCATATCAAATTTTAAATATCTATATGGAAAGTAATAGAGATAGGCAAAAATCCTCATTCAATCCCTTCAGATCTATTCTAAAAATCCTTTGGATTAATTCAACAACTCTAGATTACCTCAAATTTGGAAATTCAATTTTTACTATCGGATTTAAATTAACCATCGATTCAATAAAAAAAATCAAATGATCAAGCTTAATTTGCTTGATTGTCTCCTACCCTAAAGTTATAAATGCATTAGATTGCTTTTGCTTTTGAACCTTTATATGCATTATGTCAAACATACACATATTGAATTGTCTTTGCTTCTAAACTTATATGTATTTAATTGTTAGTGTGCATTATAGAATTTCTTCTACCTTTGCACTAAATGTAAGCTCATTGAATTAATCTATATATGCAATACATGTGCAATGATTGAACTTGTCCTTTGTGATTATAGAATTTCTTCTACCTTTCTATTGAATGTAAGCTCATTGAATTAATCTATATTTGCAATACATGTGCATTGATTGAACTTCTTCTTTGTGTTGAACTATAAGTGCGTGATTCATATTTATTCACACTTAATTGGTTGATACATGCATTGCATGCCCCACTTTATGATTTCCAAGTAAAAAAAATCAATAATTTATTAGATGGTTTAATCAAATTACAAGAATTTATGGGGCTTTTATGTTGAAGTTTGTGACATGAATTGAGATCATTCATATGAGCTTCGTTGTTGGATGTACTCATGATTGATCTCCTGATTGCATGCCATTTTCCTTGAAAAGTAGTTTAACCACATTGGTTGTATCTTCATGGATGAAGTAGCTACACATTGTGATGTATTGAAGCTCTACTTGAATTCCTTTTGTTGCATATACTGTCAGATAGAGTGTCCTCAACATGTGGTAAGCTTTGATCACGCTCTCCAATTTGAGAGTCAAACAAAAGAACACTTGTTCTTAATTGTCAATATTTCAAAGTTTTTCGTCTCCACCCTTAGTACTACATCACCTAGGATTTAATTGAGTTGAGTTGAGCTCAATTAATAACTAGCTTGTGCTCATCTCATGCCATTTATGGCAGGCTTGAGTTCGAGCTCAAGCTCGATTCAATCTTATATGATGTATGAGCTCTAGCTTAACTTGAGAGTTATGTTTTCAAATGAAAACTTGCTAATAAATTAAATATTAAACAACTTCATGGAAAATGTTACTACAAGTTCATTTATAGATTATAATTTCATTAAATGAGCTTCTTAATGAATTATCAAGCCATGAGAAAAAAAAGCTTGAACTTGAGCTTGTATGATATACGAGCTTGAACTTTTATGATACGTAAGCTTAAATATGAGCTCAAGCTCGAGCTTGTAGCTCAATGAGATTGACTTGCCAACTTAATATGAATTGAGTTCGAGTTGACTTGCTTGTCATATTGGCTCATTTATACTTTCACATATGAGGGAACTGATATTTTCCACTTAGTTCAAAGTGGAGTAATTGGCTTTTGAGTTACTTCATGTCTTGTTAAAATCTTGTAAAACATACCTACAATTACCCTTTCAGATAGTTTCCTCTCCATGGAATCAATTATTCCAAGGATGACTCATACCTAACAATGTCCAAGATTCTTATACCAAATAATCTTTATCTTATACCTCTGTCTCGTCTTTCCTTTCCATGTGCTCTAAACCATAATGACATGGTCTTCTTAGACTCCAAGAAACTCTCATACATAAGTGATAGGTATAACTAGAATCTAGAAGAGAAATAAAAAGTTTTTTCAAGACAAAAGAGGATTCAATGAGAATCATAAAAAAGATACTTGATTTTTCTTTCTTTACATATTGATTCAAGTTTTTTGAATCAATGATCCAACACAATGAAAATTTTTCAATTATGTCATAAAATTCTTCTTATTCATTATCTATCATACTGTTGATGTTGTCAAACTTTGTTGTCCTTTTACTCAATTGTACCATACGTGGTCATGATACACAAAATCGCTAGGCCAACCACACAAATATGAGCAATTGCTTTGATACCAAAAAGTCTTTATGTGAAGTTAGATCCAACCACAAATTGAGCGCTTAGATATGAACTTAATTGTATTGATTTTCCAATTCTAGTTTCATTGCAATTGTCAGTCACTTCTTAATTACTCATTGAAATGTAAGGAAATTAACCATTGGAACAAATGACTACTTTTTAAGTCTCCCCATGAGCAACAATCATTCAACGGATAAAGAATCTTGATCAAAGTCTCATGATTTGGTAGTTTTTTCTTTCTTTTAGTAATCCCTCTTCAACATGGTCTAGCTTTGAGAAATTTGCCGACTAGGGGCAATTTGGCAAGGAAAAATGCATGGAGTTGTGCAGAGAGCTGGCCTGAGCTGGCGTTGACGAACCCGAGCTTGGAGCCAACAGAGTAACACAGGTAGGTTGGGTATGGTACAAGTGATTTTTGGGTAGTGTGGGCAGCCTTAATGGTTGAGTTCAATTTGGGAAGTTTTCGGCATTGCTGGCAAGCTCTCGACAGACGTGTGAAATTCAAGCAGTGCACGTGAGCTTTTGCTGCGCAGCACACATGGAGGTAGGTGGCAGTAAAGGTTTCTCAAGAGGAAAAGGGTGAGGAACCCAAGTCGACAAGCTCTTGAGAGGAATAAAAAAAGGAGAGCTAAGGTAGCTTCATCATGAGGTGTTAGGGGGGCAGTAGAGTCAAGGGAAAACGAGCGAAGAAGGAGAAAGTCCTTGACGGAGCTTAAGCTAATGTTCTCTGAGAAGATGATTGTGGTGTCGACGGGCCTCCATCCTTCCAAAACCTAAGGGAGGGATCTTCTTATAGCTGTGTGTTCGGCTAATGATGCCAAATCAGTTGGACTTCTCTCTTGCTTTATTCTTTTGTGATCTGGGTGGTGCATGTAACAACGCATTGTGCACTTGGTAGGTATTTTGGTTGCTTTTGATGATTCATGATGTATTGGAATGTTAAGAAGATGTACAATTCTTGGCTCAAATCTTTGTAGAAATTTATTTGCAGCAAGGAAAAGTAGTCCACAGTGTACTGTATGATATAGAATGATTCAAATATTCAGATGATTATTTGGGTTTATTTAATTCCATGATTTCAAGTGATACACTTGAATCAAACTTTGTTCTCCATTTGTAATCAGATCTCTTTAGACTCTTTTCACGAGTCTCCGCCATGGCATTATATCTTTTGATAAAAAAGGTATCATATAGACTTGGTTGTTACAGATAAAAAAAGCCACTATTTTGTATCCCAAAATATTCAATTGTTGATCATGTACTAAGCACAAAACAAACATTTCCTCCTGAAACTAACAGTAAAGACAAATGATTTAATGGCATAATCAAACTTATTAGAAAAGTAGACCTGAAATTCTATACTTCTATCTTTTGCTTACTAATGCTGCTGATCAAGTCAATGAACCATATAATTCTACTAATTTTGGGTGGGATTGTTCTAGAATGTCCTGCTCCATATTAGGCTGTGACCTGCATGATTATTTAATTGGAACATCACTAAGCTATGTTTGACCCTTTGCCCATTTTTATCCTGCACTCCCAGCATCTGGAAAATGCTTATAATGCTAGATGGGGCACGTATAGATTGAGGCATAGGACAATGTGGGAATCATTACCCTTTTTGGCCCCTCACCAAGCATTTTGAAACGTATTTGCTCATGGAAGGAATGGAGCAGATAAGCTCATAGTACTTATGACATCGCTTCCAGCATTTGACAAAATTTAAACTATTTTGAATTTTGTCTCAAGCCCTGCTTTCTGTATTCAATTTACAGTTAACTCAGAGTGCCACAAAGCAACTAGCAGCATGCATTTATTTATGTTTCAACAAGTGGTCTTGCTATAACTGGAAAATTCATACAATACTCTTGTTAACATTCATGTCTTCTTGGCGTCATGTTTATGCCAATTCAGCATACCTTCCTACCAAATTGATGATTTTTTCACACGTTGGATCCATGAAAGCATGCATGTTTGTTTCTATTTCCTGTTTCATGCAATTGCACTGTTTCCATTGTGTGGAGATGAAGAGTGGATATGCTTTCTCATGATTTTCATTCTTTTTATTGTCTTTATAGAAATATTTGTGGGAGTTTAATACTAATCTATTTTTTAGCACAACCAATGGTTTCTTATTTTGTTAATTTTATGTTCTTTGTAGTGGAACAGGAGCTTTGGCTATTTTCATTCATAAATCCTTTGGAGTTGACATCACCACATCGGATGTTGATGACAAGGAAGTTGAAGAGAATATAGCTTACAATTGTAAAGCTAATGAAGTAAATGTCTTGCCACATATGAGGCGTAAGCTCTATTTTGTGTTTTAGTTTTGCAAAAAAACCATTTATTTCCCCTTTAATTTCTTGGGTTGTTCTTTATGTTGAGTTTTTTTTATCTGAATGTGAAAATTGATTTATTTCATGAATCAATTGAGTGCTGCTAAATATTTTAATTGTAATAGACAAGGCTTAAAATACCATGACATGGTGTGGGCTCAATATGGGAAAAAAGGCAATTAAGGTAATTATATTTGGTGATGCTTCTCTCTTTGTGATGGTAGATTAAATCTCTATCTTATTGATAGGGACAAAAAAATTTTGATGTTCAATGATGCCACTTTGCACATCACTTTGTCTATGTAATTCAAAGTGAAAAAATAGATTTTGCTTTTGTCTCTCCATTTAAGTTGTATTATTTTGTACTCAACCCAATGAATGCTATGTTAGGTGTGTTGTTGTATCAAGTCCTAAGCCTCTTCAGAAGAATGTTTGAGAGATCTATTTGACTCACTATAACAATGATAACTCTAATAACCTCTTGCTTCACACGAATACAAAGTGTTATAAAGACTCATTTTCTTCATTTTGTTCCAAGACCTTCGTTTGGATCATATTTGCTAGCAATCTCAAGGGTTTTTAGTAGTCATAATCCTTTGCCCTTCCTTCTTTATTCTCTTAAGAAAGATTCTGAATGTGGTGTCCATCATTTATTATTACATGATGTACATTCTTGCTGTCATAGTACTTGCCATATTGAGTAATACAAGAGGCTAAAGTAAAGGTGATCAAAATCACATTCTATATCATTAGTGACCCCTTGTAATTTGTTTTCCCTTGGTACTTTGTACGACGTCCTTCCTTTCCATCTGGTTTTTCTCTAGTGTTTTCCTTTAGCTAATAAGGAAACCAATTGGTTTAGGTGCGTGTTTCGATGATTCGTCTTTACAGGGGTAAAACTTTTGTTAGAAAATTGAACATTATTCAAAATTCAAACTGGGGTTTAGCTCAAAATGAGTTTGAATAGAGATGACAACTTGAGCTATGAGCTAAAAATTGGCACGAAATATCTTGTAAGCATAGTTAGATCAACTTGTCATGGCTCAAAATTGAATTGTTTATTGTATGTATATATGTATGTATGTATGTATTACAAATAAGTGAACGAACTTATAAAAACATAATATCACATATTGTTTTATTTAATATAAACAAATTTGTGAACTTATTTATGATCTAGAATTTGAATGAAAAATAGAAAATTAATTGAAAAACGATTTCTTTTTTACTCTAATCAAGCTAAAACTAATAGTCAATAAGCCAAGCCTAACTTGAATTGATATTGGATTGAACCTTTTCTATCTATTGCTTGGATTGGATCGAGATTAACTCTATCATCCTTGAGTTGATCTTGAGCTAACCTCTGATCAACTCAGTCGTGTCATTAACAAGTTATATTCATATGCTAAAGCAACTTATGATTGAGTTGCAATTGATTGTTCACTTCTTTATAAAATATCCATATGATATAGTGATCCAAATGTATAAGTCAATATGAAAAATATTAAAAAATAAGGATATAGATATATTACAATACAACAATTAAATATGATAAAAATGGTTATACATAAATATATGATAAATAAAATTATGTTATCCTATACAAAAGAAATATATTATTTTTTTGTAAATTAAAGACATGAGGTTTTAGTTGTCATACTTTGGGTATAATTATATTCTAAGCATTATATAAATAATAATTAAAATCTATAATATTAAGTCATCATCTCACACTTATAATATAAGTATAAATTTCTAAATTTTAAAGTTATTTCTAATATAGTGCTATAACATAAAACATGATAACTTTGTTGATCATTTCTATTTAAAAAAAAAAGTATTAAGTAATAAAGAGGTTTATTATTTTTTATCTTATATTGAATAAGAATCTCATATATAATGTTAAAAAATTTGAATATTTTTTTTTTTATTATACTTATAAATGATTTTAATTATTTTTTTAATCATACTATAGCACATATCATATATAATATTAAGCCATGATCTATAGTATCTCTAACAAGTATACTAGGATTATTGTGTTATTCAATTTTTTTTTAATTTGAAGTGTCATGATGTGTTAGATACGTACTAATCAAGTATTGAGTATCGATATCTAATACATATCTAATACAAATTTGTAAGCTTTAAAGAACTATCAGAGTTTCATAGTTCATACTTGATTCTCTTTCTTAGGAATAGAATGTTTTGTTGCTTTTCTAGCTATTCTAATTTGTGTCATACATAACCAAAGTGATTTGATATTGAACTAAAATCTATTTGCAATTTGCAAACCTAAGGCAATGGCCCTTTCAATGGGATACTACCAAAAACTTCTGCAAAATATTTCAAATATTTGGTTTCGAATTTGGTTTGGTTTTCGGTTGAACCCATTTATTTTTTTGGAATGCTGCTGTAGTGGAGATTGAACATGCAGCCAAAGGAAACATCCGGCTATCTCAGAGAATGTCCTTCTCTGAGGCAAAAAGAAGAGAATTAAGCTTAATGGTTTATTTATCACCTTTTTTTATATAGTTACTTTTTATCACTTTTTGTAATATTCCGTCCTTATCATCTAGTTTCCTTATAACTTAGCGAAACGTTATATGTATATATTAGCTGGCATGTTACATGGTGCATTATATCAGCTCTACTGATTTGCTTAACATTCTCTTTTTTTGTCTATAAAAGGGGTTATAGTGGCAACTTTTGGAGGACATACATCTCTTGCATCTGAGCTATGGGATCTACTTGGTTTCTGATTCATCTCTTATATTTGATTGTTTCTAGTTCCTATTAGATTCAAATATTCTCGTTATCTTTTTTTCTCCCATTTCTTTCTCCTTGTTTCCAGAACCATTTCTTCTGTCTGCTACTATTATGAAAAAGGAGAAACCTTTTACTAGCTTTGATCTAGTTCTTGTTTGATCTTTAACCTAATTATTTGCCACTAACTTCTTTATCAACATCTACTAAACTAAGAACTGCTTAACTTAGCTACCTTAGCTCATGCTACTAATCAGAAACTAGAAATGTTTGAGGATGGTGTTCTTTCTGATTGATCTGACTTTTCGAGTTTCAGCCAAACTGAGTTGGAGCATTTTATTGAAAGTTCTAAGTCTATTATTAGTTTGATTGAAATAATATAGGAAATCTTGGGAATGAAAATCAATATGGAAATGGAAAAAAATGAAAGTTTATTTGCTTAGCTTGTTTAGTTGATGTGGAAGTGAAAGAAGTTTGATTTAACCAATTTATACCAATTTTACACTTCTGTGTTGTTTGCATATAAAAATACCTTCTCATTTATCCTTTTTCCAGAATATATTAGAAATTTGTGCAAACATTTTATATGCAATTCAATTTTCTTTCAACAAAAATCATTCTTGAATACATCTCATCCAACCAATAAAAATTAAATTGTGATAAAAGGAGATTGCACTTTCGAGCTTACTCCTTTTAATTTTTCTTTCTCCAGATACATGGGGAGAAACTTTTCCAGTACCTGAACCAAACTGGGATTTAATTTTGGCGAATGACATCCTTTTATGTCTGTTCATCTCCAAATTGTTTAAACACCACCATCACTACACCTTTTGATGCTGAGATTTTATTTCAATTACTTGGTTGTAGATGTGAAACAATATCCAAACTTGATCAAAACTCTTTCCTTTCTGCTCAAGTCCTACAAGCCAAATAGTGCAGCTGATGGAACATCCAAGTACAAGAAGATTGCCATAGCATCAGGTATTATTGGTAAAGCCCATGGGAAATTTTCTGTGAAACACTCCCCTTCTTCTCAACTGTCAATTATCTTCAGAAGAAGAACTGCAGCTGCAGAAACCTTTGTTCTTGATGAGTTGGCGACGAAGAATAGGCGGAGATGAAGCTCTCTTTTTCTCTGGTTGCGAGGAAGCAGGACTCATTGTTAAGCATGTCGGATCCCGTGTGTATTGCATCAGTCCAGGAATAGATGCATGAAACCTGATGAACTCCTAAACACCATTTGATGAAATCATAAGAGTCATGTGCTGAAGCTAGGCTGCATTCTTGTAAGTAGTCTTCTCATGTGGCTTTGTAACATGCTATTGAAATTTTGTTTGTAGTTTATGGGTTTAGGGAAGTTGTTTTTGTAATGCAAGTTTTTATACTTTTTCAAGGAATTGGTTGAGTTTTTCATATTGTAATTCTGAGCCCCTCAGGCTGATGTTTACTGTTTGGTTTTAAGATATGTGAAGCCATTATTGATCATCACAATCTTCACAATGGTCATTGTTGTCAATTAGTTGTGCTTGTGTTTTTTGTTGGTGATGGAGAAAGTTGCTCTTGATCATTGAGAGTTCATCTTGATTTCTGGCCTTTGCTTTGCTTGTTAATCAAGTAGAGGGTGATAAATTTTAATTGGTGATCAAGTAACACTATAATGAATGTCTTTTACTTTGCAAAATGAAGGTGCTACTTTTCTCCCATCTATGAAAAATAAATTGTGCTTAGATGAAAATGAAAGGTCATTTATGAGTATGATCAACATTCATTTGGATCACATGCATTTATGAGTATGATAATTTAGTTTTTAATGAATTTTGGTTTTGTTGGGAAAGGTTTTTCGTGTTTTTTTGTCACTTGTGATGATGGAGATTGAAGTTATAAGAAACCTATGGAAGAGTGGGTTAGTAGAACTATATTAGAGGATTTTGAACATTTGAGTGAATTTTTTGGACATGATTAGTATGTCCTTCCCCAAGACATGTATGACCCAAGTTAGCATTTACAATTAAGCATGCCATTGATCAAGCAATACTTTGATCTCTTGAGTTTGAATAAGCTTGGCATCATTCTTGGAGATTAGGAGCTTGTCCTCACTTGGATCCATCAATTTGTGGATTTACTAAGCCTTGTAGAATCTTTTAGGCCAATTGAAATTTCGAGTGGATAGTTATCCACTTGACAAATAGTCCTTGGGCTAGCTGAAGACCTTTGAGAGAGCTTCAAGTTGCACATAATTATTGGCAATAGAAAAGATTATAAGAAATAGCTTGTTGAACAATGATATCTTTAGGGTTAGGCAAGATGATCCCTAGTGCATTGCTTTGCTCATCTGATGTTGCATCTTGCCACATGGACTAGGTAAGCAACAAGCTTCGAGACAAGATCGTTGATCAAGAATTCATCAATTACTATGGAGTGGATGAAGGTTTTCGGGGCATAGTTGATCTTATATATTCCAAGTTCAATGATCCACTTTTTGTAGTTTTCTTAACACCATAGGTAAATAAATAATTTTACATACAAGTTTTTCTATTATTATAATCTAGTGCACTTGCATGTAGAGTTGAAGCCTAAAAGAAGCAATGACTAAGGTAATTGCTAAACTTTCCAAAGGTGGGATGCTATTCTCTAAGTCCTTTGGAGTGCATCTAGCACACTAGATAGGTTTTTGAATTTCTTCATTCTCTCGAACCAAGATTATATTGATTGCTATTTATTTAATGACATGGAGTATGAGGAGAGGCTCCCCTTGCTTTAGATTGGTGAGGATTGGTGGAAACTCAAGTTATTCTTTGACTCACTAATATGTCATCTTACATATAGGGATCCAATCCATTTGACTTTATTTCAAGGGCCTTGTAGATGGTTATGAGTGGTCAACAGATCTAGGAAAGAAGTGGTTAAGTGCTTCGCTTCAATCTCTCTTTTCAACAACATGAACCAAAGAAATTTACTTACAAAAACTCCAAACATACATTTAATGAGTTAAGGCACATCTAGTTGTATTAGAAGGACTGAATGGTCTCCAAATCCTAGATATGGTCTTGGAAATATTTTCTTTTTTCCAGGATATCATCCATGAAAGCCTTGAGGTTATGGTCTATCTAATTTCTGAAGATTTGATCGATATTTGTTGGTAAGTGTCCTCACATTTTTAAAGTCAAAGATCATGATGTAGCAATAAGAAGTTCTATTTATGAAGTACTATGTTTTGTCCTCATTAGGCTTGAACATTCTGATTTGAAGATATCTTGTAAAAGAATTTAGAGACCTAAAGCTTAAGGTTGGCTAGTACATAAATTCTTGGGATAAGATATGAGTCCTTTAGGGCATGCCTTGTTGAGACGGTAAAGTTCACATGCACCTATCATCATCCATTTATTGTCTTAACGAGAACAATGTTGGTGAGCCATGTAAGATATTGAATATGAATAAAGTTGATGTCAAGTAGCCATTCGATCTCCACTTTGATTCTCTCTTGAGTACAAAATTCTAAGGTGCATGGTTAAGAAAACAACCTCAACATTTGTTAAGAATGGTTCAATTTTTGATGGTATTGGGATAGAGTTATCTGGACCTTTTCTCCTACCCACAAGAGTCATTCCCTCTCATTGAGATTGTGTACTCATTTGCTTAAAGAAATGAACAATTATGACTTATTGGTAGGGACCATGGCATGACATGCCTCCATGATGGCTGTTAAGCTAATTTACAAGTAACCATCTACTATTCATAAGGAAAGCACAACCAAAGGAGCCTAGAGGATGACTTCAGTAGTATGGATTGCTTGAATTATTGATGACATAAGTGTTGTAGTGGTTACTTGATATTAGGAGCTTCAAGATTTTGGATTTATAAAAGCAACATGAAAAAAAATTAGCATATAATCAAGACGTGTCAAAAAATACAATAAATCTACATTGGTATTAGACGATCATTATTGTCATACTTAGAGTTGCATTGTGCATTATTAACACCAAAGATGCTAAAGATTTCGAGTGTGATGGAGAGATTACCTATTTTTTGATGACATTTGAATTGCATAAAAGGATCTTCAAAGGATCTTCCTTAAGCTGCTTTGCATTTTATGACACTTTCTTTTCATCCCTTTTTACTTTTATGCATCTAAAACATTTTCATCCAGATAGCCCAAAAATATTTCTTTAG
This sequence comes from Vanilla planifolia, assembly GCA_023846275.1. Classification (NCBI taxonomy): domain Eukaryota; kingdom Viridiplantae; phylum Streptophyta; class Magnoliopsida; order Asparagales; family Orchidaceae; genus Vanilla; species Vanilla planifolia. Next base: position 58,670,448 of record CM043865.1, read on the forward strand.
AAATACTCATAGAGACATTAATTTAAGTAATTGTCTTACTTTCGAAGACATTAATCCAGTAATAAAATACTTTTAGATATATTAATTCATATAATAAGTTAGTATTGAAAACACTTGTTAAAGTTTCAACATTTGCACATGTTACATCACTTTATTATCAATATTTGTTAATCATTTATTTTATCTTTTAACACATGTGATATGATATTATCATATAACTAATTAAAATATGTAATAAACAATGTATAACAATATATTATTATAATAAATAATAAAAATATTTTTAAATATAAAATTTTTCCATATCAAGTTAAGCATCTAATCTAATATTATATATTACATCAAATTATATATATCATAAATAAATTTTGCCTTTCTTTCAAATCTGTGTGGTGGTTTCATCAAGCTTAAATAAATACTCTAAGTCTCTATTATTATAGTACCTGAGAGCTTTTCCCATCAGTTTTGCCTTTGTTTTTTGCTCAATTGTTTTTCAAATTTCTTAAAAACACATTCATTTATTATCCTTTTCCTCTATTGACTATGGTCGAGTGTTGGAAGTCTCAAATTCCCTACAAAAAAAACTCTTTAATTCATGATTAATCATCATTTCTCTTGATTTTATACATTTCCAATTTTTTAAATGCTTCTAACAATTATGTCTCTTTATATGAATGTATTTTCACATTTTATTCTCTCATTTATTGAAGTTTTTAGTTGACTAAACTAGCCCCCATATCAGTCTTCTAAGTTGTTTCCCATTTCAAGTTTTAAGATCTTTTAATCTCTACTACTCATACATATATGATCACTATCATTGTACTATATAATTCTCAATCTTGTCCAAAGTTTTTTTTTTAATTTCTTCTTATTATATTATTATGATATAGATATTATATTGGTACAATATGCCCATGCCTCTTATGTGAAACAAACAATTTGTTTACATGCTAATATTCACATTAACATATTATACTTTTTTAATCATGGTATTGTACAACACTCTTCAATTAATATGCCTGTACGTTATACTCTTATGTTTTGATCTTACTTATATGATCAATTTATCTTATTATATGATTTGTTTAAAATATTTTTCTTTGAATGCTTTCACATTGTAGATCACTTTATTTTCTCTTTCATGATCGTACGGTATGATATAGTTTTGTCTTACTATATTATATGTCATTCTCTTATGTCAACATCCGACAATTCCCATGTAATATCTTTATTAAACAATAGGTCGTACTTTTATGTTAATGCTCATCATATTGTATAAGTTCATCATTTACTCAACTCATCAGACTTAATTAATTTTTTCTTCTTAATTGATTGTACTAATATGTTCATTACTTTCATATTATATGACACTATATTATCTATACAAACATTTGTTTTTATACATTAACGTTCTAGTACGATGGCTTGGTCATTTTGTACGATCCTCATCCTGTTTTTGTGTGTTCACATTTCTTCTAAATTTATTCTCTTTCTATGTTCAAATTGTATAATCAACACCTTTTTTAACTTCACTTGTTGAACTACTCTGACCTACAATAATGATGCACTGATTAAATTATATCATATTTTTATATTTTTGTAATTACACTTGTACCTATGACATAATCCCATATTATAAATTTATTTATTAGATTAATTCATCGTATGCTCCAATGATATTATGTTATATGATACCTTAAAATCTTGAATATCCTTAAAAAATTTCAAAAAAATAAAAATAAAAATTCTCAAAACATATTTAAATTAAAATCTTAAAGATTATTGATCATTTTTAATATCTTTCTTTTTAATATCTCATAGTTAGAATTTATTAAAATTTCTTATCTCTATTTTTGGGATGTTACATTAAAAGCATAACAAGTACCCTTCTATTTTACATCAACAAGCAACGTGGCCCCTTAAGTGATGCATCACTAAAGATTTGGTACCCATTGGGTCCCCCTAATAAAGCTATGACTTCAATTATTGTTAATTTCTCTTTTAGTTTTAAAAAGATATTCACATATTTAGTATCCCATCAAATTTCACAATTTTTGGAGTCAATTATAATGAATAGAGATGCTATATGGGAAAATCATTATATAAACTTATAATGATAACTAGTTAGATCAAGGAAATTTGAATTTTTAAAATTGAGGTGGGCCTAAGGCAATCTATAATAATAAAAAAGTTCTAAGGATCAATAATTATTCTTACTACACTAATCATGTATCCCAAAATCTTTACTTGAAATAACCAAAATTCACATTTAGAGAATTTGGCATACAATTGATTTTTTCTCAAGATCTGTAATACAATATGTAAATACATAATGTGATCATCAAAAGATTTAGAATATACTAAGATATCTTCAATAAAGATGATCACAAATTGGTCCAAAAAATTTTTAAAGATTCTATTCATTTATAAGTGCATTGATAAAATTGAAAAGTAACACTAAGAACTCATAATGTCTATAATAAGTTTTAGAAATAGTTTCAGCTACATCTAATTCTTTGATTTTCAAATGATGATATTTCGATCTTAAGTCAATCTTAGGAAATGTTTCAAGAACTTACAAGTCAAATAGGTCATCAATTCTTCACAACGAGTATTCATTTCTAATTATTAATTTATTTAATTTTCAATAATCTATACATATTTACAAATTAACATTTTTTAACAAACAAGATTGGTGCTCCTTGAGAAGACATAATAGCTTATATAACAATTCCTAAATTTATAATTTTATCTTTATTAATTTTGCAAGTGTCATTATATATATGGTTTTGGACAGTCTTAGCTCTTGATATCAATCAAACTCAATTTCCTTATCGAAAGGGAGACTAGATAGCTTCTTTTAAAATACATGCTAGTGTTTGTGTATCATTGGTACTTGTCATGACTTTATAAACCTTTAGTCAACAGACATAATAAATAATAAAAATCCTTCATTACCTTGCTTAACATTTTCTAAGAATTAAGTGCATAAACAATTGGGATTCCTCTTCTTTGCCAATGAAGACTATTTTCTCTTTATCTATAGCTATCAACTTAATTTTCTTTTCTAAGTGACTAATTATTGCTTGATGTTTAGATAACCAATCTATTTTCAAAATGATATCAAATTTGAATGGAGACAAGGCAAGCAGTTTAGTAAAAAAAAATTTTCCTCTCATTTCTATTTCAACCCTAATAAAAATATCCACAAGAAACTCACTCCCATTTAATAATTTCATAAATAAAAGATTATTCATTTAATTCAATTCAATAATCAATATGTCAAGAATATGACATACTATGAATGAGTGCAAGTTGTCACTATTCAATAATATAGTTGCTAGTAATTATTTAAATAAAAGCATATCTACTATCACATTTGTCGAATATAGGGCTTTATACTGGGTGATGACATACACACTGTGTTGTCCATCATGGCCTATAGATTGACCTCACCCCACACTTCCTGAGACAATCAATGTAGAACTTTCTTTGCCTCTACCAATCCCTCTACTAGAGGTACGATCAACATTCAGTAGGAAAGTAGCCAACTCTAATGCTGCTAGGGGGGGGGGGGCAAGATCCAACTACATGTCCTAACTCTCCACAACCAAAACATTTGGGTTAGCTTCCATGCTTGGACTAACATACTCTACAATGCAAATTATCACATTCTAGATATTAAGATATCTTCCTACTAAATTATGTATCCATGTTACTATTATTAGCAGTAGAGTCCTACATACTAGGTTAAAATTGACGAAACTGTTTACCACATTTAGCTTTCTAAAAGATCTTCTTGAAAGGGTTTGAACTTTTCACTAGCAAAACTACTTTCTTTTCATAGCTATCACTTCATGGGTTTCAAATATTTCTAGTTCTTGTTCCTCTGACTTTGTTTCATATGTTCAACAAAATTGGTCGGTCTTGTATATAATCAAAATAACCCTTATGGATTCTTTTAATTTCCAACTTTTAGATAATTTTCAAAAATTACAAACTGCATGCTATGGGTTTCTCAAGTCAAGACTTTTGCAATGATAAGCTCAAATTTTGAATCCAACTGCTATTATTTTGAGACACCCTTACTATGATAATCCTCAAGTTTTTGGATCTAGCCAAATCTAATCAAAGAAACTTTATTAAGCATGTAGTCCATGGCTAATTAAAAGTGAGCTATTATAAATTACATTTAGCATTGTAAAAGCACTTGAATATTACCTTTAAGCCAAAATGAACACTTAGGCAATGCCCTTAAGGAAAAAAGAAGTCTTGAGATATATTCTTAAAGCAAAGAAATAACTTGGAAAACATATTTTAATAAAAAAAACTTAGCTCCTTAAGATGAAGAACATAACTTAAGATAATCATCCAAAGATATTTCAAGAAGTATAAAGTTACCTCAAGACAACGTATCATAAAGATGATCCAAAAAGATAGTAGATTAAGATGATGTGATATTCAACATTATTGAGGATATATGTTGATAAAAAATAACACAATTGACATGATCATAGGTCACTAAAATATAATGATAGCATAAGATGTGCTAAATGTACAAAAGTAGATTCAAGAAAGATAATTTAATCAAACATCATTGTTGGTAATCACAAAATAGAAAGAAATTAATGATTGCCAACGTGTCACAATCGATCATGCCATTATGACGCCTTATGATTCTAGTATTATGAGCTAGTATAAAAATGTTGTATCATTAATTAAAGGGATGAATGATTTGAGTCTCTATTCTTCTAAGTTTTCTATGTTTTCTTGAGCATGGTTGTCCTTCATGATTCATCCACTAAGAACCACTAGGTTCTATAACTATCTTTGTAAAAAATTATCAACATCCACTCAATTCTTAATCAAAATAAGGATTCTTTTATTGATTTATTTGTCCCATGCCTTGACCAATGATATGGATGGAAAGTGATGAATAATTATTTCTTGTGTTAGTACCATCACATCATTGTTTTGTTACTATTCACAATAAAAATTTTGCACTGAGGAGGTTGTTGAATCTTTGGGATGTAGGAGTAATGAGCACAATGGGAGAGAGTCATGAACTAGATATCTCTAAGATTTCTCCATAACCATTGGAATCTTCCTCCAATGACACTATTCATTAATATTTTCTTCCCTCATCCTCAAAAGGTTGAATTCTATTAAATCCCTTGCATTTCACTTCATTGCATTCATTTGTTTTCTTTTTGTGTACTCAATTTTTCTAAATTTCCTTGCTATTACTCTTGGATTGTTAAAGGGATGAAAGATTTGAGTCTCTCTTCTTCTAAGTTTTCTATGTTTTTCTTGAACATGGTTGTCCTTCATGACTCATCCACCAAGAACCACTAGGTTCTATAACTATCTCCGTAAAAAATTACCAACATCCACTCAATTCTTACTCAAAATAAGGATTCCTTTATTGATTTATTTGTCCCATGCCTTGACTAATGATATGGATGGAAAGTGATGAATAATTATTTCTTGTGTTATTACCATTACATCATTGTTTTGTCACTATTCACAATGAAAATTTTGCACTGAAGAGGTTGTCGTATCTTTGGGATGTAAGAGTAATAAGCACAATGGGAGAGAGTCATTAACTAGATATCTCTAAAACTTCTCCATAACCATTAGAATCTTCCTCCAATGCCACTATTCATTGATATTATCTTCCCTCATCCTCAAAAGGTTGAATTCTATAAAATCAACTGCATTTCTCTTCATTGCATTCATTTGTTTTCTTTTTGTGTGCTCAATTTTACTAAATTTCCTTGCTATTACTCTTTGATTGCTCTTCTTTGTTTCATTTACCGCTTATATCATCATTCATAAATATTTCCCTAGAAGCTCCATTGTCCTCTTAAATAACCTTAAAAAGATCTCACAATTTGTTCTTTTTTTTTGGGTTGAGTTGTCATTTGATAGAATGATGTGGCCTATTAATGTTTGCATGTTTGATACTATAATGTTTGTTCCTTCATCCTTATGTCATCAATTTTGTGCCTTTGTAATATTATAGATAGTACAATCTCATGTTAACTTATGAAAAGTAAACTAAAATAATGCAATGTCATTTATGTCATGTGGAAGAGTATAACCCTAGTCTTTGCTAGTTTCTTAAAACTGTCACTAATCGAAACTATGCTAATCTTTAGGAAAAAATTAACTAGCATATGCTATAGCATATTGTTGCTAGATCCTACAAAACCAAAAGAATAAATTATTCTTCTCAACTATCCAACATTAATAATGGTAAGTGAAAGAAAAACATGCATTATCTATTATGCTTTGAAGCAAAAACTATCATGATAAGAATAATAAGTGTTATCTAAAGGCACCATCATGCATGGATATGTCCCTTCATGAAGTGATATCAAACACCTTAATTGAATGTGTTTAAGTAATACATTATTTAGCCAAAATGTACATATCCCAAAATAAAATTATACACCTATTCACTGTTCAATGGTACAAACATCCCTAGCTCCACAATTCCCAAGTTAGAAAAATGATAATCAATTTACTATCAAGATCATGTCATTAACAAATCAGTTTAAAATTCTATTGTTTTAAAAAAAACTCTTTTTCAAACTCCACTTTTATTGAAGACTTCTATTTCCTTTCACATGAAAATTGTTTTTTCTTTTGAAACTTTCCTTTCAAGCCTCCTTTCTAAATCTTAAGTTCTACACAAATAAAGTTTTTGTTCAAATACTAACATCATGACCAAAGATTTATATGTAACCTTATGCAATGTAAATGTTCAATAATCTTGTTCAAAAGATAATATATGCATTCTTCTTCAAGTAGACAATACAAGAACAAAAACATGTTAACAAAAAAAAAAAAAGAGTAAACATACCCAATCACCAACAATCTTTACAGGAACATTCCCCAAGCCTGATCCTGTGAAACCCTGTAGAATCCCTAATAATAATATTTTTGCGTGTCAAAGCCGAAGCAAACTTCAAGAAGACATGGCAATCACCACAAAGTCGAACATTCTTGAAAACCCTAACAATTTGGGAGTCTCCAGCAATTAGTATTCCATATATAGCAGCAAGTTTAGCGCTGTGATAGAACAAGAAGTTCCTCTTCTGATATTCCTCCACTTCATGCAGCACAAAGCTTGTGTCAGGCACATACCCTGCCTTCAAACATTCTACTATAAGTATCTCCAATGCTCCGTTGATGTCTTTGTAATGTGGGTGTGACTTATCTCTACAAAAGAATGAGTGTACAACATCCTGGTTGATGACCCAGCTGCACGCTGGAATCTTCTGCAGCCCTTTGATGCGCATCTCATCCCGTACCTTCTCAGAGCATTGCCATCTACCAGAAGCAGAGTAAAGATTTGCAATAAGAATGTAGGTGGAGGGGTCTTGGGGTTCTAAAGCAAGCAACCTCTGAGCTGCCTGTCGTCCACGAAGGTAATCAGAATGCAGTCTGCAGCTATCAAGCAATGCTCGCCAAACAGATGCATCAGGTTTGAAAGGCATGTCCATAATAAGTTTCTCAGCTTTGTCAAAGCAACCCCAAAAGCCTAAAACATGAACCATAGCAGCATAATGCTCAGGCCCTGCTTCTATCATCTGGGAGCTTGACATGGAGTGAAACAGCCTTTGACAAGTATCAACAGAGACTACACTTGTGTATTTGCAAGCTGAAATGATCAAAATATACGAGACCGCATCTGGCTCTACCCCACATTCCTCCATCTGATTCCACACAGCAATCGCCCGGTCACCCAGCCGGAAGAGAACATATGTTCTGATCAATGTGTTCCATGAAATAATATCACGTTGAGGCATTTGATTGAAGAAGAACACTGCGTCATCCAAATGACCACATTTGGCATACATACAAACTATTGCGTTGCCTACTGCTATATGTGAACAAACTCCTAACTTAACCGCAATGCCCTTGATTTGCTTACCCATGAATGAGAATCCTAGTGTACCACAAACTTCAAGTACCGTGGCCAATATGAAATCATCCATGCAAGTTAAATCCACTTCATTAAGCATTCTTTGAAAAAGAGATAATGCCTCAATAGGATGCCCTTTATGAGCATAAGCATGGATCAGACTTGTCCAAGCAGCCAAGTAATGTTTATGGCTGCTTCTCTGCTCAAAGATCTTGCAAGCATCTTTGATCCTACCACATTTTGCATACATGTCTACTAAAGAAGAATTGATCCACGCAGATAGTTCAGTCCCTGATTTAATGGTAAACCCATGAATCTGCTTGCTTACTGATATATCAGACAGTAGGGAGCAAGCTTTCATTACGATTGATATTGTAAAATCTGATATCACTGCTCCATCTACTAACATCTGCCGGAAAAGATCGAATATCTTTAAAACATGGCCATTCCTACAAAATCCGGCCAAAAGTGTGTTATAGGAGATATGATTCTTTTCAGGCATCTTGTTGAAGTGCTCAACAGCTGATTCTACCAGACCAAACTCCATAAACCCATAAAGCATTCCAGTCCATGAGATGATATCCTTTACGGGCATTTCATTAAAGACATCCAATAAATTTTCTGCCTTACCAAATTTTGTGTAGAAACTTAGAAGAGCATTGCCTACGTTTAAATCCAAGTCCAGACCAATTTTGAGTGCATAAGCGTGAATTGACTCTCCTGCAACAATAGCCATGTCCTCTGCAGCAGCCCTTAAAAGGATCGAAAGAGAGAATTGATCTCCAAACAACCCAAAAGCATTCATGTCATTGAAGAGTTCAAAGGCTTCTCCATACCTAACTTCTTCCACCATTCCAAGGATGGCTGCATTCCACGAAGAAACGTCTTTAATAGGCATTTGGCCGAACACCTGCAAAGCATACCCAACTTCCCCACACCTAACATACATGCCCATTAAAGCATTTGCCACGTAAATAAAGTTACTGTAATTTGTTTTGAAAGCCAAAGCATGGACCTGCGAACCCATCTGCAAATTGGACTGCCTGATGCAACTCGTCACAATAGCAACGAAGCTATACTCGTTGGGATCAATAAGCATGTGCCTCATCTGGTTAAAGAGGCCAACAGCTTTTTCCTCGACACCAGATTTAGCACAGTGTGAAATAATGGACGAAAATGAAACAACATCCGGGAAAGGCATCTCTTCTAACACCTTCAGAGCCTCAGATAGAAAGCCAAGCTTAAGGTATGTGGAAATCAGTGAGTTGAGTAAGCGAGTGTGGCCGCCGTACTGAGATTTGGTAATAGACGCGTGGATGGTTTGGCCGAGGGTAATGTCCCGACGCTCGGAAGAAAGGCGGAGGAGTTGGAGATATTGGGGGTTGTGCGTGGGGAGAGAGAAGCGGAGTTGAAGGGAACGGGGAGGATACTTCAAGATGTTGGTCGCTGGAAGCCATGTGTCCACCAGTGGAGTCCGGAAGGGAAGGGAGAAGCGAGTGCGATGCTGATGCCTGTTGCCAATATACGGTTCAGGGAAAAAGAACGGATTTGAAGTGACGTTGGCAACCATTTTCCAGCGTTGAAGTCGAACATTTAACCACCTAAATGATTATTGTTTGGCGTTGCTGCCTCTATCGGTTGAAGTAAAAGAGAGGTTAACAACGAACACATTTTACGAAAATTGATTGAAGTGAATGTTGAAGATGAACATTCAACGCAAAGAGAAGCGTGTATCTCACATAGGAAGGATTGTTGCCGGAAAAATCAATGGTTGATGTCAAAGTCCTTGGCCGGATGAGGTGAACATACATTGCCGGAATCGTACGGACGTGAATGTGAGAAACAAGAAAAAAGAAGTTGAAGTCATCACACTTAGATATGTAAAAATATAAACAATTGATCTTAGTAGGGATTTACTTCAAACTCAAGGTTAGAGAATATTAGAAAGGGAAGATGTGAAGAAGTAGAGAATTATCAAGATTTTTATATAAGTAAAAGTTTTTTATAATGACTTTTTTTAATTAATCATGAGTTGTATTCTTAAAAGACTTTTCTTATTAGATATTGAAAATGCTAAATTCAAGAATTATTATAATTTTGAGCAACTCGAATTACGTGTTAAGATTATAATAAGTGAATATAGGATTTGAGTATATTATTGTGATGGTCTCGACTTGAAGAACTTGTGAATGTGATGTTTGTATTTTTTGAAAGTTGATTGAATTTTTAAAAAAAAATTAAAATAAAAAAGAGAAAAGAAATGACAATTGAAGTAATACTTTTATTATTAGAAGCTTAATTATCCCTTCACATGAAAGTCATACTCATGTGAATCCTTGGAACGAAAAGGAGAAATATTAAGATGAAGTGTATTTACTAAAGGAGCATTGAGGCTTAGAAGAATTGTTGTAAGGCTACTTTTAGGAGTTTGTCGTAGGAACCTTGCATTGGGGAAGGGGAAGAACAAGAGGAAGGCTTGACCCATTTTTTAAGTGGAAATCTAGTTCAAGTTACAAATTTGTTTGAGTTTTACTTCTTTGAAATGTGTATGTGATGTACGAAGGGTGAATTGAGGTTAGAAATTGGATGTGGTAAGGATTTAATAAAAAAAATATCCTAAATTTGCTATTTTTGGCAGCATCAATTATATGGTATGATTGAATCGATCGTATTATACGATCTACATAACCAAGTAAGGTGATGAATTTATTAACTAGTATGAAGAAGAAAAGAATTGGGTCAACCAGAGTTCTGAGGGGGTTGTACAGTCTAATAAAGATGATTAGACAATATGATCAACTTTAAGTGCCTAACTAAGGTAAACCTGTTTGACCTTTTGTTTGTTTGACTATTGTTAGAGATTGTACAATTCATTAGAAAAATTGGATTATACAATATGAAGGATGGAATATTGGATAATAACTCATTTGCCAAGGCTTTTAAGGATCATTTGTGAAAGCTTTTACAAGTGTTTTTTTGTATAAAAAATAAGCAATAATGTAAAATAAGAAGAAATAGAAGATAGAAAACAAGATGCTTGAAACTTTTAAAGTTTGAAAATGGAATTTGAATAACTATTGATAACATAAAATGAGAATTATGAAAAAACTAAAATGTAAAGGTAAGAGAAATTGCAAGGTAATCAAAAAAACATCTTAGAACTATCAAGTAGATAAATTAAATCATTATGATGTAAATAGATTAAACTATTTTAATTTTCTTAAAATATTATGGAATGTAATGTGGTTGAACACTTTGCATAACATGGAATCATCTTCATGTATTTTAATTTATGTGATTATATATATTATGATTGATATGCATATATATACATATATACACTTATATGTAAATATATATATTATGTTATAAAAATTAGAATATAAAATGAGAAATAAAAGAAATAGTTGAAATGAAATGAAATAATAAGAAATAAAGATTATTGGAGCCTAAAGATATAGAAAGTCATGAGAAAGAAAAAAATAAAAATATAAAATATTTTATTTAAGACTATTTTGTAAGTGATATGAATCATGTGAGGCACAATATACAAGAGGGAAAGTATGAATTGTGGTTTAAATTTTTTTATTTTAGAAAAATTTTAATTAAAAAAATTATTCTTAAAAATAAAAATTTATTTTTAGGAAAATTATCGACAAAATGAAATTACACAACAATAAAAGAAATGCAGTAAGGTTTTTTAGATGATTCAACCAAAACCCATGCATACATCTACCTTTGATAATCAATCGAACTTTCATTATTCACTCATTTCTGTCAATGCTAGTATTGGTAAACTAATTATAAATCGGTGCTCTAATGAGACACCAAAATCCACAAAAACTGGTTACAAGAAAAAATAAAAAAAATTTCAAAACTTTATGTATACAGAAATTCCTATACATTTAAACCTTTCAAACAATAAGGGCACAACAAATTAATCTTAGAAGAGAATAATAAAAATAAGAATTGAAAGAACCCTACAGCTCCCGCCAAGCATGCTGAAATTGATGCTCTCGGTTTTGAACTTCTCTTGAGTGTTTTTAAAATTTTCAAGTTGATTTAATCAATCCCAAATATTGGTAAATGATCTCTATTTATATTTCAAACAAAAACATACTAAAATAACTTTACAAATAGCTAGAATTAGCTTTTCCAAAAACTAGCTGTTACAAGAGATGAAAAGGAAGATGAATAATAATCATTGAATTATGAGAGGACGAACTAGGAACCATTCGATCGAAATAACCATTAAAGGGTCCATATTTAATCTCAGAAAGAATTTATTTGGATTGTTAGATTCAAAAATTGGATGAATGGTGATGATGATTAAGATACTATTCATGAGGACAAAGAAGCTCTTAAACATTTGATTAAGTTTTCTAGATGAATGACTAGATGAAAAAGCATTGCTCACAAATATGGAGGAAATCATGATTGTTTGATCACAAAGATGTGTGATCGAATGACATTGATTCGCTTTAATTTGGAAACAAAATGTGTCGTTTCTTTAGTCCTACGTTGTAAATTTGTGTATGTAGTTTATTCTTATATTACTTCTTTTATTTGTACTAGTAAGCCTAATAGAACGAGTTATCCCTTGGAACTCTTAGGATGTCATTACCTAAGGCATCCACACATATATATAAATGGGTTCGACCTAACTAAAATTAGTTACCTATCATTAATGAGGTGAGCTCGACTCCTTACACCTAAGCCAGGTTCAAGATTCATCCCATGACCTGATTTAACTCAAACCATTACAAGATTCATTTTTTAGTCAAGACTCGAGCCTAACCCGACTCGATTTTAGTTGGTCTCCTAACCTGCGGCTCCACAAGATCTAGTGCCCAGCACTACAGGTTATTTGACTCGAGCCTTTAAGAATGGTGATGATGATTAAGAATTTATTTGGATTGTTAGATTCAAAAATTGGACTAACAAATATGTATGAATAATAATGATCTTATGTGCCATAATTATAAAAGAAATAAAGATTTAATATACTAATCATACAGATGTTTATAAATATAGTTCTTTGTGGATTAGCTACTTCATAAAGAACTTGATATTTGGCTCCAAAATTAGCAATTTAATCCTTCAATCTCTATTCACTTTGGAAGCTATAGTCCTTGCTCCATCAAACCTAAACTATTATAGTACATCTTAAGATTAAATTAAAATAATACTAAGCTTAATAAGTCATTAATAATATTTAACTTGATTTTGTGATAATCACATACATATCCTATATGAGATGAAAAATCACTAATACTATCATGGACACATAAGTATAGGGCCATGTGAGGATAGAGACATGGTTCTTATTAATGTAAGATGTTGGCAATAAGGGATAGTGATTTTGTGATATATGAGAAAACAAAATCACTACTGTTGTTATGGTTACTCAAGTATGAACCTATATAGCTCACTTTCTCATTAAGATATGTTGTTGGTAATAAGATATAATGGCTTTATGATATATGATGATATGATATGAGATAATGAGAAGTGAAGATAACAATTATATAATAAAATTTGTGTCCAAAATAAGGAAATAAGAAAAATATAAATGAAATAAATTTAAATATAAAAGACAAAAAGTAAAATATATAATATTATTTGAGTACTATGTGATACTTATATTATATGATAATTATATTAATATATGAGTATGATGCATGTGAGCATTCATACAATGATTTAATAACTTTATATTTTTGTACAAATTTTCATGTACTATTTATTTATGAATAAAAATGAATGCGTGTGAATCTTATAAAAGGGGCGATGAATTATGAGTTTTAAAATATTTTTGATAATTTTTTATATTTATTTCTCTAATATTTTTTATAAAAATATTTTTTTGTAAAAATCTTGATATTCAAATTTATATATAAATTTTAATTTTAATGATTAAGAAAAAAATATAAACAAAAATTAAAATGATACACTAAAATTTTTAGATAATTCAGTTCAAACTAGAACGTACGTCCACCCTCAATTAAGATTTGGAAAAAAAACTCCACTATTAAAAAAATTATAACTTGAAATTTTTTCTTATGATTTACCTCTAACCTATTTAAGATTTTTCCTTACAATTTATCTCCAACCTACTAGCATTTTTAGATTCAACTATGATATGGGCTTTTACAAGCTTAACTCTAACTCGGTTGTTTTACGAGATCAAATCGAACTTGGGTTTTTGTAAATATCGAAACACCCAACCCAAAGAAAAAATATATAATAAAAGAAATAAATTTTTGATAAAAGCATTCTAGGTTTACCTTATTTCTCTTTAATTATAACATTAAAAAAATATTATCTTTTGACCCCTTCTTTAAGTTAAGAATTTTTTGTTTTTTGTCTCTAGAATTTTGCTTCAATCTTGGTAAGAAGCAAGTTTTATGCTATTAGTAGCTTTTTCCTAGTCTCCTCATTTTGATGAAGTTCAAACAATCTTTCTTTTTCCTTAACATATTGCATTGTAGACATTAGGATCTCAAATATGTTGTTAATAATTCTTGTTCTAATCTTTTAAGCATAGTTTCAATTTTTTTTAGTTTAAAAACTAGAGTATTCAGTCTATTCCTAACATAAGATAAATTTTATTTTTTTAATAATTTTTATAAAATATGGGTTATTTGTTTCATATATTTTGAAATTTAAAAGGTTTCAAAATTGAGTGAGATAAAGTAGGCTAACCACCCTTTTTAACACTAACCAAGTAGAGCTAATACTCATAAAAGAAAACTCCTTTAAGCCAAAATTCCTAATATAATTATTAAAGTCACTAACACCTCCTAAATGAGGCTTAGAGTGGCCCTTACTTTCTCGAAGCGTAACAATTACATTAGAATCCTCACCATTAGAAGGAGATAGAATTTGCAATTGTCTTTAGCTCTCTCCATAGAATTCTCTTATCAATATATGAGCTTTTAACATAGATTAAAGTATAAAATATTTGAGTGCACTAACTTTCATTCTTGAAGAAAAAGGTGTATAAATTCATCTTCTATAATAATTATTTGACATGACATGCTTTTATTCCAAAGCACACAAATTTTGTTGTTATAAGTTAAAGTACAATGTTTAGATATGCAAAATGTCCACAAGAAAAACAATAGCCTTGGAAATTGTACTTTTTTCAATTCTTCTTTTTTCACTCCTAATATTAAGATTTTATTTTTGGGCACCACAACTAAAATATTGATAATTAAAACTTTAGTAGCTCGTGCATCATCTCTATACCTTCTTATTAATATTTATAAACATTTCTTAATAATTGATAATAGACTAGTACTATCATGAACATGACCTAATATTGCTTCTCGTCGAATTCAAAATTGACTCATTTAACAAGCTTTTCACTTTTCATTTTCACTAGATTAAAGACACTTATCTTAGACGCTCTAAGATCACCTTTGAAGACATATTTTGGAGTAAAATCTACTAAGTATTTAGGACACTGTAAAGAACTTTCTTGTGCACTCTTGTCATCATTTTTCCATTAGCTAACTAAGACAATGAACATTAACATACCGCAACTACCCAATGCTACTCTATAAAGGTTCCTTATTTCTATCGTACTCATAAGATATTTATCTCTTTACCTCTACTTGCTTATTGTCTTCTGTTATAAAACTTGAATCAAATGAGAGCCAAAGTTGAACATAATATAAAATAATCTAAAAGCTTTAAAAATTATAAGTCAAATAATATGAATAATATAGTTAAAATATAATGTGAAACCACAAGTATTCTCAAATGCTTTAATATATCTTTCTCTAAATTGATTAAGAGTTAATTTAATGACTTGAAAAAGTTTGATAAGATTTTTTGCTTTCACCTTTTAGTACTAGCTTCGCAAGTGTAATGTACAAGTGATTACAATCACCCATAATGTGTAACAAAAGTCAAAATCAAGTTATGCATCTCATTACACTTGCGATGCATCAAATGGTGAATAATCAAAATTGTTAGATCAAATTTTCTCAAATAAGTCAAATTTCAATATCCATATACCAAACGCAAATAATTGTTTATGTTGCCACAAGACAAATCTTAATTATCCAATTATTTACTTGTATTATCAACTCCTATCATTTTTTTTTTTGCCAATTCTTATCACCATTTAAAATGTTAACAAGACCCACATCGAAGATCTTTGGCCTATTTAAGAATTGACAATGACTAAAAATAGAGCGTTGTTCTCCCTATTTCAACACACGTATGCATCAACAAGTGAGACCATAACAAAAATCATCAATGACTACCAACTACTCTTCCTCTAAATATTATCAACCAAAGGCATTATCCCTACCAATCCAAATCACAAAAATTGTCCACCAACCAATGTTCCATCTTCAAACTAATCACAAAAATTGTCCACCAACCAATGTTCCATCTTCAAACTAAGCTCTCATGCAACCTCACAACCATCTACAACCAATCTCATATCATCAATTCATCCTTAGCTACAATAGTATTTCCCTAATTTAAGGATTTTCATATCTGATTTATTCTCTTCAAGCTTTTTCACTTGTCTCCCATAAAGCATCTGCTCCAAAACAACAAGCTCAAAGCATTTCTTATAATCCATGGCATGGCCAAAACAGAAAAAAAAACATATCGTCTGCTCTCTCTTTATTCATATCTACAACCAAATTACACGACAGAGATAGAAGAAAAAACGATTTATACAAGGAATCATTACTTCTGTTCACCCTGTAAAACCAAAGCTCGTCTCCTGCTAAATTCTTAGTCTTCCTCTCCTCCACGGCCGATCGCCGGAGAACATTTTGTCAAGCCACAGCTGTTATGCTACAGCTCTGTCGTCGGCCACGGTCAAGGCAATCAAAACCCTCGATCCTAACCGTAGCTGGCTTGACGCCTAACTTACGCGAGCAGCCGCCGGAGTTCCGGGGAGACAAAGGTGACCCACCGACGGTTAAACCGAGCTTTGGCGAAGGCAGTGACAACACTGGCCTGTCCTCACCGAACCGAGAGTCGTGTACCACCGGGTTGCTGGACCGGGTAGGCGGCGAGCCACAGAAGAATGGCAGCGGCATGGACGGCGACTCGGCTCCCTAAAATAGGAAAAGTGGGTGAGCCGAAAGAACGTCCTTTTTCTCAACCTCAAATCTTGGGTCAGAAAAATCGCACCTTGGATAAAAAGAATTCAAGAAAGTCTATGCCGGCCTTGGAGCCGCAGGGATCCTGCTTAGGGCTGGAGGTGGAAGACAAAGAAGAGCAGACATCAGTAAATGTGTAAAAGGATGATTACAAGCGAAGGGTATAAGATAAAAGACGGCAACTTACCTGCTTTCCGATCTAAGCTGACGGCTGAAGCCACCATTAGGGAGAATCCCCATCCGTCGGGGCTTGGGGCAGAGAACCGGATGTCTCCGGTCGCCGGTAGCGAGATGCTCACCAGAGGCAGCAAAAGCATTCTTCTGCATCGCGTATTTGCTCATATTCTCTTACAAGCCTCCGCGAATCTGCAGCCAGAACGCCTATAATGGAAAAAAAAACAAAAAAACAAAACTTTATCAATCGACAAGCAAGAAACACATGATTCCTACTCGATCTGTGGAAAAGAAACCCGAATCTTAGAACAAGAGATGGAACAAAAACGGTTTTTTTATCGCTCAGAACTAAGTCATAAACCACGTGAAGCCAATCCATTGCCAAAACTTCGGATCTGCGAAGGGGAAAACCGAACCAACCTTGGCTGCCTCCCTTCCAAGTTGGAGTTGGCGTAAAGCAGACCCTAGGGCGAACAGAGGAAAGGGGTTCGGCTTCTTTGAGGGGCATTTTTATAGAGAGAAAGTGATAAGACAAGAGAAAAACAAACCTAAAATAATTAATGTGAAATAAATAATTGATAAAAATGGAGAATCTGTTGATGGCGAGATAAGATCATGGACGAAGTACTGACATCATTATTTACTTCTTTGCATAGGTGGGATCCGTAGAACCGAAATCTTAATTAAGAATATAATTTAGGGTTAATATGCAATTAATACAAACTAAAAGGAGCATCCACGGCCGTTTAAGTCCACACGTTTTTTGCCCTTTTTGTAATTGCTTTACTGAAATTTCACGTTTCTATTTTTAAACCTCCGAACATTTCAAATTACAAAAATATCCAAGGAAAGGATATTAGATATTGGGTTTGGCTTATTGACATGAGCTAATTTATATGTATTTTTTTCTCAAAATTGTCTTTTAATGTAATTTTTATACTTTATTCATAACAATTTAGAAGGTGATGAGCATTAGAATTGCAAAACACAATTGCTTAAGCATCTACTAAATTGTTATGACTATTCAAGTGATTTGATGGGTTATATAATATTAAATTTTGGAATTATACAAGAAGTATTATAAGGTTGAAGGCATATGAAAGAGAGACATGATTAGCAAATCTAAAATCTTGATTATTAGTGATTTTAAATATGAAATTTGTGAGTAATTTTTTAATTTTTTATGTCCTAAAATTTTATGAGATTAGGAGACTTTTTTGTTAAAAAAACAAATGAAAAAGATGACAAAATGGGTTGGTACACACATGAAGGAAATGAAACCAAGGGAATAATGCAAGATATGTTAAAAGAGTTGGGGGGTAACAATATGATAGAAAAAAATACATTTTTTTATAGATTTAATGAACATAGAATTTAAATATGAGGTGAACAGCATTCTTCCAAGCATAAAGATACCATAGTGATGACAGTGACTTTGCCCATTTAGCCCTTGAGAGCTTAGTATTGCAACATTGCATCCACAATAAATTTAAGAAAGCAGTGTACCACTCTTTATCATTGTTGTGGGAGAGTCTAAATGAATTCACTAAAGAGATATAAAACCTATTTAATGAAGAGACAGCTAAATATATAACATATTGTATCAAAAATATAAAATCAAACGAGTTTAGTGAAACCTACAATAGAAAAGGTTTAATTCTATCATAAATTGTAGATCATATCGTATCATGAGCTAGGGGCACAAAAAGAGCTCATATAAGAGTATTATTATGCTTTAGTGCTATTAAATGTTATCAGATTGTAACAAATACTTATGAGACTTATAAAATATTTCTTATTTTGTTTCTTTATATTTTTTATGTCATTATTATTATTATTTTAGATTAATAACATTTGTCTTTGTAGTTTTAGTTAAAGCTTCTCATTGTATTATGTTATTCAAATATTACAAAAAAATTAAAAAAAAATGAGATTATTGTTTTATTGTAAATTTGGAAAAAAAAGTTGTAAGATAGTATGCATGCATAGAAGGTTTTTTCTAACGAACACATAAGCTACATTCCATTCTCATTTGGGTTATGAACCCCATTGTCTCTATCATCTTGCCCTCTAATAACAACTAGTGATCCTAACACCACTACCACCTCCCTTATCCACCCAAGATTCATTGTCATTTGCCTTTATTTGACGCTTATGGATTTGCTTGCTATTGCACATTTTCAATCTCGTCTTTATTGAAATTATGTTTCCTCTACATTCCCTAACGATCCACTAAATCTTGAACTCTGCATTGAACCTAAAGCACAAGTAACAGCCTTAATTCATTCATGCTCAATCACACCACTATCATCTAATGCCTCATACCTCTAAAAACTAATTGGCCAATCCTTGCACATTTGTCTAACCCATTTTTAATACTTTGCTGGCCTCCCATTATAAACACCTTGATTTATGAGTATCCTTATCCTAGCAAACCCTAGGATTGAGAGATTACTCAATAACATTGCTAATGTATCCAAATCTAAACAAAATGAGTCTAAAATGTCAAAAACATTCCCATAGGGGGATCAAGATCCTCCATGGTCAAAGCTAAGACCTCTTCGAGGATAATTATCTCCTCTATCATCAGATTTCTATAAGACCACACATTACAATTGGATTCCACCTATGGCCACTAGTCAAAACACATATATTCAAATGCCTTGATTGACAACCACGTATCATCATTGGCTTTTAACCACAACCACTAATGTTAATTATTATAGGGTACCTCTCTGACACTACCATGCCTAAGTCTAGTCACCTTGGCCTACCCAAGCACCACTGACCACTTGGTTTCATTGCAATCACTCCTGACCAATTCTAATAATGACTACTTGTCTACACCAATTATTACATTATCATCACTATTATTACATCAAAGCTTAGATTTAATCCAACACCTCCTAACTTAATGAAATATGAAATACATTATATATTCCTATTAAAGATAATGATAATGCAATCTTATAAGCAAACTCATTGATCCTTTAAATGATTTGTAATGGACAAATGCATCCTATTTTTAACTTTCCTGAGCAAATCGAGTAACTTCTTTTAATTAGTTTATGATGAATTCATGATAGCCTTCTTGAAATTTAACTTTCTTATGTTTAGAATCCTAATATTTTCTTTGCA
This sequence comes from Vanilla planifolia, assembly GCA_023846275.1. Classification (NCBI taxonomy): domain Eukaryota; kingdom Viridiplantae; phylum Streptophyta; class Magnoliopsida; order Asparagales; family Orchidaceae; genus Vanilla; species Vanilla planifolia. The sequence goes on from CM043865.1 coordinate 58,690,827, forward strand.
ATCTTATACCTTTTGAATTTTATCTTTGATAATTATATCTTTTATATGGTTTTTGATATTATCTTAATTTCTACTAGTGTTTTTTCAAATTCACCACATAGGTATAAAAGAGATTGATACTTTCTCTTATAAAAGTATTTCAAATAGAGTAATTTTAATACTCGTCTAATAATTATTATTATATACAAATTTAATTAAAAGTAAGAGTGCATCATAGTTATCACCAAAATCATATGCACATAACCTAAGCATATCCTTTAGGATCTCAATAATTCTTTCAATCTAACCATCTATTAGTGAATATAATATTATATTGAAATTTATTTGAGCTCCAAAAGTATTTTCTGATTTACATCAAGTGTGATAGGTGAGTTTTGAGTCACAATCAGATAAAATAGATTTTAGAACCTTATGTAATCTCATTATTTACTCTATATAGAATTAGACTAACTTTTCTATCACATATATTAATTTTATTTAACAAAAAATGAACTGATATAATGATGTAACTCAAAGAAGACTCCCCTTTTGTGACTCATATATAAGAAGTTTTTCATAATTACTTAGATAGCATACTGCCATTAACTAGCCTTAGGTAATCCTACCACAATGTTTATGGATATTTCTTCTCATTTTTAGATGGGTACAAGAAAAGGTTGAAATAATCTATTAGTTTTTTATATTTCTTTTGAGTTGTTAAAATATTAAACACATAATTACAAAATTTTACATATCTCTGTTTATCTTTATCCACTTAAAAGTCTTCTTTATATCTTGATACATTTTAATTATTAAAGGATATATTATATATCTTGATCTTGAATAGACTAGAAAAGTCATAAGAGAAGAATAAATTATGTCTTTTAAAAACTCTTTTCAATTAGTAAGTTATGTTAATCAACATTATACAACCAATAAATCTTTTGCAAAACCTTCCATATAAGTTTAAAGCATATTATTATCTAATAAGGAATGAGTAAAAATGTATATAGGTATTTCAAGTTATTCAACCACCAACACAAGGTCTATATCCACCCTTGATATATTGATCAGTCTTCCACTAAAATAGCATCTTTTGTTATATAGCGAGTAGGCTACAAGCCCTCATAACGCCTTCATCAACATGATTAATAAGCAAATCACATGAGCTTATAAACACAAGCCAATCATGGCCATAACAAAGCCAACAACTAAAACAAAATAATATACAACAATTAAAATCTTTTAATACAAAAACTTATAGCATAAACCTTTAAGCAATAGTGAAACAATGACTAAATGTATTAGTTAATAGGTTACCAATAAGCAATGCATGAGAGAATAATGTGGATAAATATAAAATAGTTATACTATAGTGAACCTTTATCGATCATTCCTAAATTTTGGTGCCACAACATTTTTTTTATTTTCTTTTGAACATTTTGAAAACCTATAAAGATCTTTCTTATTTTTTATATAACAATATAGTAAAAGCAAACCTAAACATTTTAAATCAAATAACAATAGTTAATTTTTATAATCATGTTGACACAAAGTTTTTCTTATTTCTTTTAAAGGTACATAAATATACAATATCAATAATAATAACTTTTTGCATAACATTTTTTTCAAATAAAATAAATAGAGAAATCGTACATCTAATAACAATTGTAGCATCTTCTAAGTCATCATGTGCTAGCTCTTACTACATCCTAATAATCTTATGAAATGTCTTCCTTTAACCTAAAAGTGTTAGGCTCAAATAAACATGAGCCAATTAACATTAGCTTAATAATAAAAATATATAACATAATATAAAACAATAACTTCTTATGAAACAAAATACATGATCTACATCAGTAATAATATAAATAAATAAAAAAATATGATATCTTTTTTCTCTTTTAATTTATTAGAAATCTAATTTTCTCTTTAAAAAATCATATTAATTTTTTTAGCCTATTTTTTTTATGCATCCAAAATATTTTACTCTAGATAGTCCAATAATATCTCTTTAACAACATTTCCAAGATATATTAATCTAGGTAGTGATCTTATTATTGGAGACCTATTAGTCAAAATAATAACTCTTATTTTTTAAGACATATTAGTCTTGAAAATATTTGTTGAAGCTTCATCTCTTACTTATATCACATCACTTTATTATTAATATTTTTTAACCATCCATTTTATCATTTTAACACATCTCATGATACATATGTAGCATATGACTAATCAAAACATGTAGCAAATAATACTTAAAAATATAGTATTATAATAATAATAGCATTTATCTTAAAATAAATCTTTTTTACATGTCATTTGAGATTTCTAACCTAATATTACATGTTACTTCAAAGTATATACACACTATACAAGTTTTTCTTACATAAATATCTTCTATTTATCATTTTTTCACTTATCATTTAAGACTTCTAACATAATATTACATGTTAATCAAAACATGCACATAATCTATAAGTTTTTTTTAACTTTTAAAACCTAATAATGGTCTTACCAAGGCTCAAATCTTTCTCAATTTTTTTCTTTCTATAGTACATAAGACTATATTCTTCTTGATTTTGTCTTTGTCTCTTATACCAACTTCTCTGCAAATCTCTTAGAACACCTTTACTTGCTCTCCTATTTCCTCTACTAACTATGGCCAAGTGTTGCCCCTTTTAAATTTTTGAAAAAAAAAACTCTACAAATCATGATGAATACCATCGTTATATTTATTCTCATTAGTCTTAATTTTTATTAATAAACTTAATCCTTAAGTTTACCCTTTGACTTGCCTTCATTTCGCACATTATTCCCATTGCAATTGTTGATCAAGTTCACCTCTTCCCATTAGTAAATTAAGGATTTGGAAATAAAAATTTTAAATTTATTTTTAATCAAAATCTTAGTTTAAATAAATTTCTTAATTTTTAGTCAAATTAATATCCAAAAATTTATTATCTATTTTTAAAATAAACCACCATCAAATTGTATCATCCATAAAGATTTTATAACATTTTGAACTCAATTATATTTTTAACATTTTTTTAAATCATATAAAAGTTAAATAAATATTATTTTTTTATAAATTTGACATCTCATTTCATGATCAATATACTTTTGATTTTAAAAAAAGTATATCATTAGAATTTTGACCAAATGTACTATTTATGCTAAACTTTTCAAGATTTTTTAAGACATTTGATAATTTAATAATTATTTCTAATTTGAAAATTATATAAATTAAAAATTATTTTTTATAACTTAATCTCTCCTTTGTATGATCAATTTAAATTCAAATTTCATTAAATTTATACATTTAGATTTGTAATAATTCATACACTATTTGAAATTCTTGTCCCTCCTTTTTTAACTCATAACTCTTATTTGATAATTGTCACCAATTTTGTTATTATATAATTCATCAAATTTGATAATCACTTAATAAAATATCAACTTAATAAACTTATATACTTTAGATAAAAGTTGTAATTTCTCTTCCTTACTTATATAGCTTAATTGTCCTAAAATTTTTTAAATATGTCAATTAAATAATTTTTCAAAATAATTATTTAATTAAATATTTCTTTTATTTCTTTTAGAATATAACACTTACATTCCACTATTATTCATGAACTAGCTACTACTCAAGATTTGACATTAAGGGAGTTTATTTTGTCTTAATCCTTTATTAGTTAAAGGCAAAGCAACTCCCCATCCTCATCTTTTATCTTAGCCTCTAATAAAGATTAGGTGAGGCATTGTCCAAAAACATGTCTCTTTTTACCACATTCAAAGCATTCAATGGATAAGTTTATGAGAACTTATGATGTAGATGGGGTACATTCCTTCTTAGTACATGGAGGTGATAATTATAAGATCTTAAAATTATGTTTTATAGAAATGTGTTGATATAAAAAAATCTCTTACTAATATCTTCTTTTTAAGAAAAATCCAATATTTTTCTTATTTTAAATTTATTTATCTTCTTAGCTTTAAATTTTCAAATAAATTAATTTAATCTCTAAACATTATAAAACAAATACTATTTGATCAATTTTGATAAATATTTTTCAAAGATATATTTAATTTCAAAATATAAATCATTTTATAAAGTGTTATATTTTTCGAGACAAAACCAAATAACAATATTTTTCTATCCCATTCCACTTCCAACATATCCATTTCGTTTATCAAAAATACTATACATTTCATGCTCAAACACCTAAGCTCAAAATATCAACTCATTTATACAAAAGCTTAATTTTAGAATATTATAATATTTATTTTTGAGTTATGCTTGAAGGACCATGGACCATGGGTGGAGGGCTTAGTTAAAGGATGCAAGAGATGTAGTATAAACTTCTTGAAAATTGGTGGAATGGAGTTCCTAAGTTATAATTCAACTTAAATATAATTACATAAGTTAATGCAAAAGCTAGATAAAACTACTTATGGTGGCTTTGAGATCACATAATGAAGAAAGTATTTGTCAATCTTGGTGATATACTAAGTGATGGTTTTGATTTATTGATATAATATTTGTCATTGATCTAAAAGTTGCTTTATATAACATAGGGGTATGTGCTTTTCCCCATGTTCGAAATATCAAGTTTATTGAAGAGCATCGTTTCAAAGTTTTGTACATAAAGACTAGCCTGCATGATAAGTTTAATTTTGAAGAACAAATATTATGACAAACAACTCTTGTGGTCCCACAATAAATAATAGCATATGCCTATTTTCCAATCAACATATATCTTTCAATCTAGGTTCTCATCGAAGAAAGTGACTTTTAATTTAGTGAACCTAATGATATGTCTACCATCATCTTCCTCATCAAAGTCTTGTCAATGTGTTTTAGGCTAATGACATAGTAATAGGCATGATGTGTGTTATTGTAGAAAAAATTTTAACTTGTATGAGGATTTTAGTCCTACACATCTAACTACAAGTTTGCAACCCTTTAGTGTATTAGTATATTATTGAACATTATTATCTTAATTTTTTGAAGTTTATAGAAGATATAATAAGGTTTTGTTGATTCATGTTCATAAGATAATCTCATGTTGAATGCATGGGCAAACAAATGTTTTTTTTTTTTTTTTGTGTTCCAAAATATGAAATAGTTAGAATAGGATACCCTCGATATGAAGTTTTGGCCCTTCTCCAAAGAATTATGAAACAACCAATACTAGTTTGTATAAAGAAATTTGTACAAAATAAATTAAATTTTATACTCCTAGAAAATTCCAACTAAAAAAACAAACTATTTAATTTGTTCAAAATCCATAAGTGAGAATATCTTTTATATTTTTAAATATATATAAATGTGTGTATATGTGTGTGTGTGTCATTGATCACAATATATTTTTATGTCATTTTTAAAGTATTTTTTAAATAAAAATTTTGATTAAAAAAAGGAAAAAAAGATTATATATTCTTTTCTTTCTTGAAAAATTAACAAAAAAACTTGAAATTACTCTATTCTGCTATTATTTTAGTAGGATAATTGTCTAGCATAAATTAAATCGAGTTTTGTAGATTAGCATGTTTTCTATTTGTATTTTGTGATTATAATTTTCAAGAAGAATTTTTATCTTTATTAAACAAGAAATATTATAGATAAAAGAAATGTGTTATAGATAGAAAAATCATAAAACAAAATATTAAAAGTTAACGTTAGAAAGAACAGGTATTGTGACAAAGTGAATTTAGATCTAAGAAATTATAAGAAAAATTATATTAACTAAATACTATTATTAAATTAAATGTTTAAAGTAAATAAAGAAAGAAAGTATCATATTTGAATTATGTAAGCAAGAGTTGACTTACACTATCAAGTTTTGGTGTCTTTCTTATATTTGCTTATTGTATTGTGACTAAAAAGAGTCGAACCATATTTTAAGTTTAAATATAAAAATTTTAATGATAAATTAGACAAGACATAAATGATGTGTGTCCCTAATCTACTATGCTTTGATACCAAGATTTGATATCGAACATTATACTAATTGCATGTTATTTGCTATATATATGAATCAACTTTGAAATAGAGCTTCTAGAATCATAGGCATTTAATCAAAACATTAAATCAAAATTCATATTAATACAAAAGAGTTTAATTACTAAAAATCTTATAAAAAATCAAGTAAAAACAATAATACAATTACAAATTGAGAAAATTTCAAATAACCAAACACAATTAACTCTTTAACAAACTTAGAAGACAAGTATGAAAAAAAGAAAATAATATATTAATGAGAAAATAATTAATCCTATTACACTAATACTATAATACAATAACATTTCAAAAATTATAATCAAAATATGATGCTTGACATAATATAAATTTATAAAAACAAAATTTTTCATAGAATTCTTAAGAATTGTTAAAACAAAAATATAATTATATCAAATATATTATAATAATATAATTTTTTAAATTAAAAAAAAAAATCAATGAATCATTCTAAAAATAATTATAACTAATTCCTTAAAAAACATCTCAAACCTAAGCACCACAATATATTTGAATCAATTATTTCTTCAAGTTTCATGACCAACCTCTAAAAGGTAGTGATTTCAAACAAAAAAAAAAAACCACAAAAAAGACAAATAAACATACTCAAATGAACTAACTTCTCATTTCATAATAATTCATTTCAAACAAGAGACAATAACTCAAGAAGGTCCAACCTTGCACCCACTCAAATACATTAAAACTTCTCAATCACTCAATGGGGGCCATCTTCAAAGACATGGAAAACTTCTTACCCAATGGCAATTCTAACCCTAGAACATCAATTATCAAATTCTTGCTCTTATTTTCCCCAAGTTTATCCTCCTGTCTAGAAGGGGAAAAATAAGTGAGATATACATCACTCAAATCCAAAACTCTTTCTTCATCCACAAATATCTCAAACTCTTGAGAAACACCATGAATACCAAGAAATCTAATCTTTTCTATGATCAAACCCTTCTCCAAGCTATACTTACCCTTTTTCACATTTGACCACACCTTCACCATCTTGTCATGAAGAGTGGCATAGAACTCCACATAGCTTGCCTCACCATCCACAAGCTTCATCTGGGGCCGTTCATCATCGTCAACAAATACCTTCCCCTTGGCATCAGCTTGTGCAGTACCAAATGGGAAAGCGACAACGAGCGTGAAGGGCGTGGTTCGTGCAACTTTGGAGAGCATTCCACCTTGCTGCATTGGCAAAATTGTGCTCTGATAAACATGAACATTGACCTCATTCAAAGGTGCATCAAGGGTGACATATTGGTCGTCATGTGATATCACAAACTTTGTCATATCAAATAAGTTGTACCAAGTGCCTGGAGGAAAAATGGCCTTAACAGAAGTTGCTCCTTCCTCCAACACAGGTGACACCATAACACTGCTTCCCAAAAGAAACTGAGTACTCAAACCATAGGAGGCGCTGAAATTTGGAAATGAAAAGAAGAGTGGTCGAGCCACGGGAGCACCACATGTGTGAGCTTCATAGTTCAAAGTGTAGAGATATGGAAGAAGCTTGTATCGAAGGCCTAAAGCATTTCGAGCAGACTTGGCAACCGACTCCCATTGGTAGAGCTCTTGCCGTGGAGAGGCGAAATTTGCATGGTCTCTTGAGAAGGGATAAAAAGCACCAACTTCAATCCACCTATTACAGAGCTCTTCGGAAGGAGCAGGATAGAAACCACAAATATCAGCTCCAACCATTGGCATACCGAAAATACCAAAGTTTAATACCGTTGATATCGAGTATCGGAGATCCTCCCATGTTCCCTTGTTGTCACCAGTCCAATGTGCAGCATAAGCTCCTGATCCCACAAAAGTTGAGCGAGAGAGAACAAATGGTCTCTTTCCCTTGAGGTTTAGGAGGGCCTTGTGCGTGGCAATGGCTTGCGAAAACCCATAAATGCTATGGGCATTGTATTCCAAGACTCCATTGTAATGCTCAGCACTTGAAGCTATGGTTTTAAATCCCAATGGGGCTTGGATTCCTGATGCATTAATCTTGTATGGTGGATCATCCCATCGAGTATTAGTCAGGTTCTTGCAGTCCAAGCAGCAAATCCAAGGGGTGGTAGTATTTGGAATTGGACAAGGATGCGACACCGGTATCTTGCACTTTCCAGTGCAAAAATTTGAAGCCTCATTCATGTCAATCCAGAGGCCATCTATAGGAAGCAATTCATGGAAACGAGCAATCTCATCAACCCACCATGACACACCTCTTGGACTTAAGAAGTCAGGAAAATAGACAGGCCCTGGCCACACTTGAGCTAGGTAAGGTTTGCCTTCATACTTTATGAAAACATCTTGTTGCATTCCTCTCAAGTAAACACCATAGGTAGAGTTCACATTAATTCCAGGATCAATAAGAACCACATAGTGCATGCCTTGGGAGTGAATTCTCTCAAGGAAGGCCAAGGTTTCAGCCCGCGGAAAGTTGACAGGGCTAAGGGTGAAATCCTTCTTAGCATCCATATGATCATCATCGGTCCACATTACATCAAGAGGTATTTGAGCATTTTTGTAGCCTTCAACCACCCCTTCTACTACTGAAAGATTATGGTAACCCCATCTGCATTGGTGGAATCCTGCAATAAGAAAACAAGATAGATAAATAAACAAACAAAATGCAAGTTCCTTATTGTCAATAATACTCTTCCATGAAAGCCTCCTAATGCATATGGTAATGAGCTCAAAACATGAAATCAACCTCTTTCAGATGAGTCGTCGTTAGGACAAGTAAAGTAGATCAAACCCACAACACCATTTATCATGGACCAAACAACAAGAAACAATCGAATTGGACTCTATGCAACTTATAAGTTTATTCGAACCTTTATTTTCTCTAACATAAAACTACTCTTTTTCAATATCTTATTTTCAAAACCTCCTTTCAAACTCAGAAACAAACTCATATGCTATTTGTAGTGCTTAATATACATTTAAAAAAGATGCAAAAAGGTACATGTAATAATAAATGTATAAAACAGAAACAGCATACCATTGCTTGAAAACCAAGCGTCACATGGTTCCAACGTGTTTTATAGGAAAAGGTACAGAAAAGAAAAAGGCAAACGCAACAAATACCAAACACCCAATAAATATATTAAATGTAGAATTGAGCAAAAGGAGGCACGTGTACTGAACTAGACTTGATTCTCTGAAATCGTGATGTAATGCAGCCAATATCCCAACAACCCCAGTGGAAAAGTTACATCATATCAGTAAATTGTGCATGATGTTGCATATAAAAAGGTAAACTACTGTATTTAATATAAAAAACTTGAGCAATTAAATTAAAAACTTTACCCAATTGTCATACAGTGATCGCACCTCGAAATATTTCACCATGAACAAACTGAACATTTATATTGAAGAGGTAAGCTAGTTATGTTTGCTCAGTAAACAAACTCCAACACTTCATATCAGTAAATTTTGCATTCTTCACAAAACAAAAAACTATTTAACGAGCTATACAGTAATGTTAGATGACAATACCTAGGGCCCAGTATGGCATAGGAGCTGGTCTTCCAATCAGCAATGTGTATTGATCTGTGACTTCAAGAGGTGAAGGTCCTGAAAAGAAGTAGAAATCAAACACGCCTCCAATGACCTTATATGTTAGAGAGCTTCCCCTGTAAAAAACATCCATTCCATTGCTGTTGAGCAGCAAAACTCCATGGCAATAAGCCTCTCCATTCACCTTCCTCAGGTCCATGTACATTGGATGAGAGCCATACAGATCAGTGTTTACGTTAATGGCAGAAATATCAGTTGTATACAACGTGTAAGGATCATTTGGCCTTAACCGGATTCCCCCAGGCTGTGTATTCTCACCAAGTCCATAGATCGAAGCACTCTCTGGTAAACTGGTGGAGATTTCCAAGTATTGATCCTTAAAAACCATGGGGCCGTAAGAGACACCAGCTCCTGCCGTGGAATTAAAAAGTATATCTCCATTTGATTTTCTTCTTACTGCGAAACCAAATGGGTCTGCTGTATAGCTGAAGATGAGACTATCCCCAGAGTACTCCGCAGCTGTGAAGGGTGTGGTCGAAGTTGGAATTCTCCCATCTGAGCTTTGCAGTGATGGCGGTTGCTCCCTTGGTAGCAAGTTGTATGGGACTTCCCATCTCTCCTTAACTGCATCTGTGATGTGAACTCTCAAGCAGTTATGCGTTTCATGCCTGCAGATTAAAGTAAAGCCTTTGATAAAGCAGAAACAAAAGAGAAAGTGCATCTAAATAAGCCACAAAAGAAGAAAAGCTCCACTAAGGCCTTTTGTTGTTCTCTTTACAGAAGTAAAGAAAAGAACAAACTTTATTTCATTTCAAGAAGCCTTACTAAAAAAGAAAGGCTATGTCATAGCAAAAAAATGAAACCAAGAGATGCACATGGGCAAAGCAAGCAAAACACGCTTTGAAACAGCTCATAACATACAACCACAAAATTTGGAACAATAAGCTTATTCTTTGAATCCACAAAAGAAACACGGCATCAATGGAAAGAATGAAAAAATTTAGGCCAACCCCGAGGCCAAAAAAAAAAAAGAAGAAGTGGGAAATGCATCCCGCTTCAACCTATTCCTTGAACTTACTTGACAAAAAGCCTCAAAGAAGGGATATCAGGGCCATAAGTCGAGGTGCCCTGCTTCAACCTGAGCAGCCCAATGAGCCCTCCACCGGGATTCTCCTCAATGGATACTAAACGATAACCGTAGCTAATTTTTTCGAGCGGCATTCCAGAGCAGATGAGCAGCAGATTAAACGAAAGAAGAATGTAAACTGATAAGAGAATCATTCTCTCCATTCTCACTCTCTAAAGGCCAAAGGAGAAGGGAACAAAAAAAAAAAAAAAAAAAAGGTTTTGCTACAGATCGGAAGAAAAGGAGCCAGATTCACCGCAACCCATTTGAATCTAGATTGAGCAAAGGAAAAGTTGAAGATCCTGAGCACATAGATGGAAGGTGTGAGTTTTTAAGTGAAGAACAAAGGCCAGATTCCTGCGGAGGTAGGGTACAGAACAAACCGTGCCTTTTAAATTGGAAAGTGAAACTTATTTAAAAATAATTCAAACTTTTTATTTTTAAAAAACTGATGCCCGTGAACCTTCTCATAAGTTGTCGCGTTTTAATATAAATAAAAATATTAAATATTTTTAAAAATGTCATACTTAACAACTTCATTCCAATGACACCATTAGGGAATTTAAATATTCAATTTACTTAATTGTAATAAAGATAACATTTTAATTAAATGAAAGATCAGTGCATTAAAAGCCCTTAATTAGGTTGAGATTAGACCCTTCCAATTACTCATAAGATTTAAGTTACAAAAAAAATCAAGTAAATAATAAGAACAATATTAAATTAGACCAAAATAGAAACCTTGATAATAATATTTTTAGTGAACTTTAGGCATTGTGAATTATTGATTTGGTAGCATAAAATAAAAAAATATATATAAACTTGAAAATCATGGAGAATAAAATATTCTATCATACTATAATTTTAGTAAATATTTAGACCATAATTAATACTATAAAATAGAGTCTAAACACTACAATTTTATAACAAAAATCCATTCAAGATTGGAAAGAATAAAGAAGCAACTATGATAGATTTGTAAGAACCATAGAAAATAAACTATAATATTGATATTTAATATACCATCAAAAGTTTCTTTCCAACACGCTGTCTTATTGACCCTCTCTTTATAAAGACAAATATGTCATAATACACTTTGTATCTATATTCAATTTATAATTATATTATACAAATAAAAAAATTATAACAATGTAATGATTTAATTTAGACTTAAGAAAATAACATGATAATTTATAACATGAGTTATAAAAAGGTAATCACTATTAATAATATAGAGAGAATGTTGTGACTAATCTCTTTATATATATGTATATATTTGTATTTGATATATAATGTTGTGAAATGATGCATTGTATTATCACTGTACCATTTGCTTATTGAATCATCAATTGTGTTGTTACACATCTATTATAATTGACTTTTTTGATGTTATAGTTTCCCTAACATGCCACTCTAAACGTTTACTTATATATAACAAAACCAAAACATTGTTAACTTAAGCGCATAAAAAAATTGTATGTTGTGTTGTTATTATATTAATTTTCATAATAAAACATTTTACTATGATTATTAAATAAACAACATATCACATTATTTTGATTAAATTTTCTTTAGTTTCTAATTATTTTTGTGCCTTAGTTTTTTTGGATATATATAATGCACAATATGACAACTCTCATTTAAGACAAGGATAATTGTTTTCTAAAAGAAACATACTAATAATGATTTATGAATAGAATGTCTTAATAATAGGATTTCTATATGAAATATTTAAGAAGCAAAAATATATTTTGAGAATTTTTCTAATTTTTCATAAAGAAATTATCCAAAATATTTTTTCTTAAAAAATTTAACATTTGATCATTGAATTAACATAATTAACTCAAATATCTTTCAAAATTATTTTACTCTATTTGAGATCATAACATCTTTTGTAATTAAAAATTATCTTAATTTCATTTTTTTTTTAAATGACTCTTCATCACTATTTCTATATAACTATTTATACATAACTATTTCTTATTACATATAGATTTTATTTGTTATTTATAAAAACATTATTTGATATTTTATAATTTATAAATATAATATATTTATATTTATTTTAATCATAATTTTCATAGTTAAATAGATGATACATTTATACTTACAATAACTTGAAATTCAAATCATTCCATATTAGTCTTAGGTGAAGTCACAATTTTACAAAGTTGTAGTTTTTAATTATATTTTTTTTCTAAAGATCTCTAAATATTTTAAAATATTTTATTAAAATTTTGAATTTCTTAGATTTAAATATATATATATAATAATAATATCTTAGAATGAGGATCTATTTTTTTATAATATTTTAAATCATACATTTCATAAGTTTGACAACTCATCCACCTTTTTAACCTTTGTGACTATTTTAAGTCATTAGCCTTATCATACTCATTAATTAATGACTTAAAAGAAATATTTTTTTGGATATTCTATCATCTATTAATTTAGTCTAATATATTTTAATCGTGTTATTGGAATTTATGTGACCTTCATGCATATAATATCCCATTGTGACTTTTTTCCTTACTCTTTGGCATCATTCACAAGCTTCACAAATTTTTTAAGATCTCCTCAAGCTTGTACATGAGATCACATGCATCTTTTTAATATCCTCCTCTAACAAAGAGTTATTTATTAAGAACCAAGAACCTATTATACTCTATGGTCTTATAAAACTTTTCTTTACGTGTCTTATTATCTTAATCCTCTATAAAAGTTTTTTCTTCTTTTTTTCTTCTTTTATCTTTTTTCAACACCTTGAGATCCTTCCTTCACAATTTTATTTTTGATTGAAATACCTAAAAGAATAATTTACTTACTAAAGATTTTATGCAACTTTACTTCCCATAAAAGTTTAAAATTGGTTGCCAACAATTCTTTGTAGTCAAATTATATGTCAACTAAATATCAACACTCGAATGCAATACAAATGAAATTGAACACATAGGCTCTTATGTAAAGACTAATTCAACATTCACTATGCCTGGGAGGAAATGAGATCAAAATGGTTGATACTAAAAACTAGATAGAACTTATGGAGCACCAACTGTCCTTCGAAGATGATAATTTTGGCATAGATGATTTTGAATAACTTGTTACCATTTCTACAACATTTAAGGAAATTGAACTTCCAACTTGCTTCCAAGTGTTCACATTGTCCAAATGATGACTCTTTAAATCAAGCTTTTTTTTGGGTTGTGCATTAGCTAAGAAAACAGGAACTACATAACCAATAATTTATCCATTAAGCAACCTAACTAGTAAAATAACAACATTAATCGCTACATGGTGGGAGCAAAGTAATAAGAAATCAACAATATGAGAGGTCATTCTCACACTATCAATAGTAATCTACTAGAATATTTGGAAAGCAAGGAATGCCAATATCTATGCAAAAATTAACAAAATAGCAAGAAATATTAACAATAACATTAAATCAAACTACTATTTCATACTCATTTGTTTTCCCCTCATCCAAACTTTATAGGAAGACTTTACACAATTTCTTTTTAGAATCACCCTTCAACTTTCAACTTTATAGAAGAATGTAGTAGAATCAATCATATGGGCCCCCTCCTATTAATCGGATGAAATTAAACAAAACATTTTTGGTAAGAAACTATGCTTCAACAATAACACTATTGACAATGGAATTATCAAGAACCATTAGAGGGAAATGATATTAGCTTTTTCTACAATTGAGGGGAACAAGACATTAATAGAAGTCATGATAATATTTTTACTTAACAGCTTACAATTATGCAATCAAATGCAAATTAGCAATTTGATTATTGAATTGGATTGTCGAGTGTTACACAATATGATCCAAAATATGTCATGGAATTTGGTAGATTACATTCTAAAAATTAGTAAAGAAATGAGTTTTTTTAATATGTAGTAGATTCTAATATACAAAAAAATAATAAGGTGACCACATCCCTAGCTAAATTGACAACAAAATCAAATTCAACAACTAGTTGGATGGATGTTTTAATTCCAATTCATTGCAAAGCTCTAATTAACATGGAGAAATTTCAAGTTTCATACATTCAAACATTCTACAAAGTAGGAGACTTAAATTGCTAAATACGTTCTTGATATGATGGGGGTAAAATCAAATTACATGTTTTGCAAACATATTCCACACAATACATTTGTTCAATTTGTAGTGTACAAAGTATCATATATAATCTAGTCTATCTTAACATATTTAGCTAAGTTTGATAAACTACAAATTGAGCAATATTGATCTCTTGCATCAAATAAGTACTTTCACAACTTCATAAGGTAGTATTATCAGAGACTTATGATCAACACAACAATGAATAATAAACATTATTTATTTGAGCTCATGATCAATCAATATAACTATCAAATATTGCATCAAATAAGAATGAAGCAAAGCAAACAACATCAAATTTGTATAATTGGTTTGACATTCCTATCTTTCTTGAATATTAACCTAGTTAAAACTCATAACAAAAAATTATATTAAAGATTTATCTTAAAGTTTGGAGCTTTATGCCTTGCAAAGGTAAGTTTGTTTTTGAAAATCTTATACACACTCTTATATTTGATCAATTTGATCATGATTATTACCCCCTTTCATTAAAGTTTTGATAGATTAAGACTTTGCTTGAAAAAGGCTCTTATATGTAAGACTAAGATCCTAAAAAAAATTGAGTTTTACTATTTATAATTAATTTTGAATTAGGTTTAATAATCAATTAGAATAATGAAAAGATTACAATAAAGAAGTCATAGAGAATGGGGAAGATTGATTAGGTTGATCAAACTGAGATATGGGTTGATGTGAATTTTTAATTTCTATTCAATTATTATCACTTTTACTCATGTGTTCATGTTGAGTACTTATTCATATAATTTACTTTTTTCTTTTATGTTTACTTAACATGACTTTGAAAATTTGTATTTTTCACATTCATATTATCTAAATAACAATCAACAAAAACTTGTTACTAACATTTTATTGTTTACTTTCGTTTACAATTTTTTTTCTTTTATTTATTCCTTTCGGTCTTACTTCTTTTAGTTTATTTGTTTCTAACATTTTCTTAAGAGAAGGTCAAACTATCACACTCTTATTTATTTTTTTCATTTTTTATTTACAATTTTAGTATATTAATTTTTTTAAAATTTTAATATTATAAAACTAAGTAGGAAATTTAATCTTCACCTCTTTAGTTATCACAATTGTCTTAAACTAACCTTTCCTTTGCTTGTAGTTCTAAAAGTGCTTGTTGGCTTGCTCACAAAGGTTCTTAAAAGCTATAACCTTAAGATCAACGAGGGTGATGTGCGATTACTAGGTGATGTCCTAGGGAAAGAAATCATCAGACATAGAAAGACTCCTCATAAACTTCTAGATAGAGGATAATGAGAACAAATAGTCTCACATCGACTATAGAAGGAAGATTCTAAACTTTATATGTAATGTCATGGATATATCTTTTTGGGACAAAGCCCACTTAAGTAAACTTGGGATGATTCAATGATAAAATATTTTAATATGGTGAGACTGAGCTATCATAAATATGGTATCAAAATAATATCTCCTATAATTCTAATAACTTTCTTCATAGAGTTGTCACCAAGAGTAATTTCATCACCATCATAAGACTTCAAGTGAATGAATAAAGATACATCTTTAATCATATGTCTTGAGCATCCACTATCCAAGTATCATATACCTTCCCTAATCCTTGGAGGAAGGAATGCCTATAAAATAAATCAAGCATTGGTTTGAAACCAAATTTTTTTGGGTCAACATTTCTTGACTTGATTATTCATTGAACTATCTTTTCAAATCTATATAAATCTATAATACTTACTATCAATAATATTTCTAAATTTATAATCAGTAAAAATGTGTCTAATTTTTATGTAATAATTACAAATTATATTTGGAGTAAAAGAATATGTAATACACTTAGCATGCCCAAATAAATTCTTATGATGATTATGTAATTTTTTTAAATCATTTAGCTCTTTAGCTAAACATGCATTTTTGATAATCATATAAGCTTTTTCATCTCTTTTAATATTAATCTCATGTAAGTAATTAGCATTCAACTTATTCAAATGTTTATACCAATCTAAATAGTTTTTATGCTCTTTCTAATTTAAGATATTAAGAAGCTAATTTTTTATATTTTGTACAAACACTAATATGATATTCTTTGTAATCAATAATAGAAGAAGATGATGAAGATGAGGAAGAGGAGCATACCTCATCTTTTGATGTTGCAATTAGAATATTGTCCTTAGCTATAAGACAAATCAAACTCTTCTTTTATTCTTCATCACAAGAAGCAAAGTTATCTAAGCTTTTTTTTTCTTCTTTTATTTTTAAATTTTTCTACTCTCTTCTTGTAGTTGGGATAATTTGGTCTTGTATGCTTATAAATTTTACACTTATAACAAATTATTTTCTTATGGGATACCATCTTTTCTTTTTGTTTTTTATTATTCCTAAAATATTTACCTAAATTTTTTCTATTATACAATCTAGATAAATTTTTTGAGATGAGAGTTATCTCACTTGAGAATGAGAAATCTAAGTCCATGGAGGAATTTATTATAAAAGTTATTGTTTTTTCTTTTCTTTTTTAGTCATAAGTTCTTTATCCCTTCTCCTTGTAAGCTTAATTTCATTCATTAAAAGCTTGCCCAATAACTCATCAAATGATAGCCAAAATATTTTTTGCTGCTTTTAATGTCGTCACCAATAGATCATATTGTTAAGAAAGAACTCGCAGAATCTTTCTCACCTATTCACTAGTAGAAAACTCTTTGCAAAGATTAGATAAACTATTAATAATATTTATAAACCTTATAAACATAACTTTAATACTTTCATTCGTATTCATTGTACTCATGAGCAAGCATATTGATTTTAGTCTCTTTAACTTGAGAAGTACCCTCATAGGTAACTTCAAGTTTAGACTAAATCTCATTGTCATTTTTAAGTTCATGATCTGATTATATTTAAATGTGCCCAAATCACAACATAAAAATATTCATAACCTGAGAATTAAGTTGTACTCTATGTTTTTCTTCAAGGATGAGTTCACCTAAAAGTTTTTTCACTTTTTCTCCATCAACAATCTTAGTCAAAAACTCAAACATATTTTCAACATCTTAAAATTTCAAATGAATGAATTCTAAAATAAATTCATATGATTTTTTCAATAGAGAAAAAACTCACCATTAAAAAAAGGTAATCAATGTGTGACAAAGCTTTCTCGGATAAGATCGTATTGTCCTCAACACAATGAAGAGCCATGAGGATCTTTTCTTAGAAATTTTTTTCTCTTAATAGAAATTGCACTTTGATACCACAAGTTGTAAAATGTGTGACACAAAAATATACAAGAGAGGAAGGGTGAATTATGCATTCTACAAATTTTTTTATTCTGAAAAGAGGAAAAAACTTTTGAGCTTAAAATAAAATTTCTTTTATAAATATTATCAAAAAAATAAGATTTCTAAATAGTAAATAAAATGTATAAAAAATTTTAGGTGGTTTGATCAAAATATGTGTCTAGGTCCACTCTCGATCTTTGATCGGGCTTTCACTAACCACTTCCTTTTGTTAAAATTAGTAGGCATAAATTAAATACACATTGGAGCTTCAATGAGACACCAAAATCACAAAAATTTTGATCATATAGAAAAATTTTAAACTTCATAATTTTTTCTTACAAAAATTTCTGCACCTTTAATTTTTTAAACGAGAATGACACTACTAATTAATGAAGTAGATATTACCAAAAAATATATAAGAGATTATGAACGAAAGCAGGAGAAATAAAAACTAATAGAAATCTGTAGGTCTCACAATTACATAGAAATTAGTTACTCACAATTTGAACTTCACATAGTGTCGTATAAAAATTTTAAAGTTTGATTCAGACAATCTTAATAGTTAGTAAATGAACTCTATTTATAATTGAAATAAAAAAAACTCCAAAAAAAACTCTCTTAATGACTAGAATCTACTTTTTAAAAAGTTAGCTATTATTAATGGAGAATACGATACAACTATCTTCAAAATTAGCATATGGAGAAGTAACCATTTGATCAAAATAACTGATAAAGGGTCTAGATCTAATTGTAGTGAGATGAGATCTGAAATATTTGATTTGAAAGAAAGATTGATGGTGATGATAAACATAGATACTATTTATGAAAGTGCAGTCATCCGACCATTTGATCGACCATCTCAGATGAATGGCTTGATGCAAGTGAACTATTCACAAATGTCAATACCATCCCAATAACCAAGTTTGAAAAGTAGTTGAATTTTCTCACATTGCAAAACAACATGTGTTTTATGCATATAATACATCCACTATGTAATATATTCAACATACTAGGGTTGGCTGCACTCTGGTGTTCATTGGTAGTCATTACCCAAGTCGCTAGTGTGCATCTATAGGTCTGATATGACCTAATAAGCTAATTCATAAGTCTATTTTGACTTGTTTCACCTAAGCTAGTTTAGGAGTATTATCCTGAATTAATTAACCCAAAAAATGCTATAAGACCTATGACTTAGATCGATACTCGAGCTTGTCCCATCTTGATTTTGGTGTGGCTCTGAGCCTGTGGCGCCCCAAGGCCAGTGCCCAATACTATGTCCCCCTTGACCCAAGCTCTTAGGGCTTCGTGGTGGGTTAGGTGCTTAGGTACATTTTTTATATATATATAATAATTTTCAAAAATATTTGAATATTTATAAGATTTTAAAAACTCAAAATGACTTAAAAAATGCAACTTAATACAAACTCATATATGCATGAAAGATGATAATCATATATCTCATAATTATAAAAAAATTAAAAATTTAACATGTTAACCATAAAAAAGATTTAAAAATATAATTTTTTATGGATTAGCCACTCTACAAATACCATTATTCTTAGCTCCAAAGTCAACAAGGTAAGTCATCAAATTACATTCACTATTTATGCTATAGTCCTTACTTCAACAAATCTAGATCGCTAAAATACTCCTTAATATTTAAGTAAAATAATACTAAGTTTAATAATGTATTTGTAAATATTTAGTCTTGATTTTGTGATCATCACATCATAGGTATAACAAAAACTACATAAGCAAAACAAATTATGAATTACTATAAATAATAATAAGCAAAACCTCCTTAAGGCAGACATACACATACATGGCTCCAATTCCAACAACTTTAAGTTAATGATTTAAGGGCATCCTCACTCTATCACATGAGTTTATTATACTTTAAAGGGCATCCTCACTCCATGTCATATTATGAAGATAATATCTCAAGAAAAAACCCCTTATTATATTTTATTTCACCATTTTTAAAAAATTTATAAACCATATCATGTATATTATAATTTTTTTAACCACTACTTATAAATTCATATCCCATCATGTAAAAATTTCCATGCAAATAACTTTATTTTTAACTAAATCAAATAAATACATAATATTAGAATAAAAATCTTATGTAACAAAAATTTTAAATAATCATGTTATATAAAAATATCAAAATTATCACCAAAATAATGACATGAGAAACTATTTAATATATATATTTATATTATATTTATATCATAATTATTAGATTTATCTATTTGAATCTAAGCTAAGATTTTCTTGCCTAATCTTTCTATTCTTTTGATTTCTTATAATATCATACATACACATGAATTATTAAATATATTTCTTTTTCATATGTAAATGATACACATATTATTACTCATAAACTACTAAAATCATTTCTCTTGTTACTATCTTGTTGTCCCACTAAAGTATTATTCTTTGACCTTCATGTATAATATATTTCTCATAAATATTAATTTTGTACCATACATAGAACCCATTATATTGTATGGTCATTTCTAGAACTTCTTTTTATCATCCATTGTAAAGTACCATTCTTTCTTTAGCTTTGACTATCCTCAATGGAGTATATCATCCTTTGCATCCCATGTATAGTATCTTCTCCTAACAATATAGTTTCTTTTGTTTTTCCTCTTCATTTACAATACTTTGAGCTCACAATATAATACATTCAATTTCATTAAACACTCAACTAGAAGAAAGGATGTTCTTAGCTCTCATAGACTCAAGATTTTAAGTAATGTATTATATGTTAGATCCATGTACCAAACATTTAGTTATATCTTACTAGTCTATTAAACTGAATAAACTCAATATGCATTATAAGTTTAATCCCACTTATTGTATGTTCTTATCCAAATGGGAACAAACTCTTTGTAATAAACTCAATTCAAACTCAAATTAAGATCAGCACATTTTCTAATGATTTCTGTAACATTTCTAATATATATAGTAACTTAACTCCTCAAATGCTTGCATAAAAATATATTGAAATAAATAAAAAATCAATTTAAATTCAGAACTTATTGTTTTAGTCCACTTTCTCTGATTCTTTCTTTGTTAGCAACTTTAAAATACTTCTCCTCCTCTGTTACTGATTCCCAACACTCAACTTCATCTATAATAGTGAGTTCCCAACTTTCTTTGCATACCTCACTTGCACATTACTTATTATTCTTTCTTATTTTTCTTCCAAGCCAAGCTTCTTCTCTACTCTTCATCTTCCCTTAATGAAACCCTCATTATACATCTCTTTCTTTTTTTCCTTATCTCTACTAAATTCTAACTCTAGTCAAAATCCATTTAACTTATCCAATTATGATGATAACTATGATTATAAATTACCATAATATCCATAACAATTCTCGTATTTATATTTATATCGTTTTTTTAAAATTCATAACTAATGATCTATGCTTCAAAAAATTATAAATTTATACATTTGATTTTTGAGATCTTCTCAATAATATACATATTTTTTTAATTTGAAATAATGACATATTTTTTTAAAAATACTAATTTAATAATATTTTAATTAATAATTATCACATTTTTATAAATTAATTTATTTTATTAAATTATATATGATTTTGATTTTACTAATTTAATCTCATGATTTATAACTTATTAAACACATTAAAATTTTAGAATGTTATTTTGGGATCTTATATTTGATTTTCTAATAAGAATTTTTTTAAAAATCGTAACTTAAATTTAAAAAATAAATTACATAATAATATTATTATTTAAGAGTTATTTTTAGTAATTTTAATAGTAAAAAACTGTTTAATAATATTTTAAAATTAAAATTATAAATAAATAATATTAAAAATGATATTTTATGTATAACAATGTAGTTTATTTACCTGAAACTGCATTTTTAAAATGCTATTACGGCTGCGGCGCCTCTAGCGATCGACGTGACCGAGAGGATCGCTTCTCAAAGCTCTCGGGAGGTCATCGTTCTCTAGGACAAGCTCTGAACCAAACATCAGAAACATGTCCACCATAAATTCACTTTTCAATCGAGCCACTTTTGGAACGAGATGGTTGGTTTCCCGATCTCTTTGATTAGGGTTTATATGTCTTTGCTAGGGAAAGGATTTGATGTTCGTTAGAAATGGAGTAGGAAGGCACCAAAATGGTATTGAGTGTATTGTCACTTCTAAGGCGATAGTAGTGGATGAATGTGCCTTATAAGAATGATAGAGAGAAGTATGCCCTTAATTTGACGCAGGTACCCTATGTAAAGGGTTTTATTATGTGATGAAGAGAACATTTGACTCCATAGTAATCTAAAAGTAATTATGCATGATAGGCTTATGACACTGTCTTTCACTTAGATGGCAGATCTATGATACTTATTTCATCAAGGCGTTGTATGCTTGAAAGATACCATTATTGTATACTTATTACCCATTTGTCTTTGAATAATCGTTGGACTACTATATTGTGGAATCTGGTTCACTGCAATTTTGGAGCTATCAGTTGCAGTTGTTATTAGTTGCTTCTCCAGTTGAGCTTCTATATGGTGGAAAGGCCCCAGCTGAGCTTTTAAGCTATATTAGATATTATCTTTGCCAATTGCAGTTTGTGATTATTCTTGGTCTATATGTTTTGGATTGATTTGTGGATGGCTATTGTGAGGAGAACAATGACTTGTCACGGTTGGGTTCGTGACCATGAAAGTTGATGGTTTTTGTTGGGATGATCAGGCTTTAGTATCTTTCTTTGTACTGCTTAATTAATATTGATACAATCTGGTTATGACCCTCATCTTTCTAGAAAACAAGATCAAAACAATTATGCAGCGTTGCCTACTTGGTGGAATCATCGTATTTTCTTGAAAAACTTGACCAATTTTATCATTTTAGTTTTGCGTCAATTAACATAGTAGGTTCTAATTACACTACATGTATTGTTACTAGCAACAAGTTATTTGTTTATGTTTTTTTGAAGTTTGAATGCTCATGTTGCTTTTTTTCATGAAGAAAAATTTATTGTTCACAAGGCCTTTATGGACATTTAACTCTTTTCTATATATCTAGCTGTAACTTGATATTATTTGTTTTCATTGATCTTATTTGTTATTCTATTAGTAGAGGGTTTCTTCCATATCTATAGAATTGTAATAACACTTATTTGTCAAAGATAAAACTTTTTATTTAAAGTGAAAGCATTATGCTTACGATGGTGTTTCCTTTTCTTTCTTCTTGTTTTATTAGCAAGACTTGTTTGAATTTGGCTATTTCTCGAATAAAACTACTTCACAATAGAAGGGAGCTTCAACTAAAACATATGCGTAAAGAGATTGCCGAATATCTTCAAAATGGTCAAGAAGCTATTGCACGAATCAAGGTACATACTAAAAATTCAACATTTTTTATATCACTTGAAGGTCTTTATTATTATTATTATTAATTGTTTATTTATTTATTTGTAGGTAGAGCATGTTATTCGTGAACAGAATGTAGCAGAGTCTTATGAAATTTTAGAGCTATTTTGTGAACAACTTATTGCACGTATCCCTATTATCGAAGCCCAAAGGTAGATGTATATATCTTGGAAGATGTAATGTTTATTGAATCATGATTCTCATTGTTTTTGTTTACCTTAGCTCATTCAAGAACTTTTTTGTGCTTTATATTTATGGTTGATCATATTGTTTCTCATACTGTGTAGACAATATCTTAATTTGTTGATGCATTTAGTTTTTGAGTTGATCAAATAGATATGCAAAATCATGTTTATAATATCTCATTTTCTTATTCTTTTTTATCATAATGGAATTGTATCAAATCAATAGCATGCTAAAAATGCTATGTGTGATAAAATGATTTTATTTTCTTCAAACAAACTTGTTTGTAAATATATGGTGTATAAGATTTTGTAGGTGAATTTTATATGGTTTATCTTGCATCCTTCCTTGGTTAACTCTCTGTTTGGTAGTTGTCTTAGTCATTATTGTGTACTTTCCCCATCTTCCTTTGAGGCATTCTCACTTTCCTCCCTTTATTAGCAGGATGTAGAGGTAGAGTATGTATTGAATTTACTCCTTGCAACCATGCTTTTGGTCTTATATTCCTCTCCTTTCGTCTATGAAACCTCTAGTTACCCTCCTTTCTACAGCCCCTTATCCCAGTTAGTGATTGTTGGGCTCATGAAGAAAACCCTTTTTGTGCCATCTTTTGGTGCTCTAATCATGGATCTATTGATTAAGTTGTTTTAGTGTTGTTTATAGACCTAGCTGCTTTAGATTAGAGCAGTGCTTTAGTTATGAGCACACTCATGAAGGTTACTAAGTCTATTGTTTTATTGGTAAAATTAGAATCACTAAAAAACCTACATATAGGTAAAGAAACTTTTATGTATTATTGGAGCTGAAATTGGGGATATAAATTTATGGAAGTGATACAAATTCAATTTGTTCTTTTATTTGCTTAGTTGGTTTAGGTTCAAGAGAAATATGTTAGGTAGATCTTGTTCAAAAGACCTAGATTCAAAAGCTTTTTGAATCTCCTGGGGAATAGATAAGTGAATTAGGTTTAGGTCGTTTAAGTTCATATGAAAGAAAGCTACTAATTTCCTTTTGGATGGTGTCACTCATAAAATATAAACCTAATGGTTATATAATAATTCATTGATTATTTAGAGTGATAACAATTATTTGATTAAGATGCAAAGCACCCACTAAATGTAATCAAGTTTGAACAAATGTTAAATTATAAGAATGTATATCAATCATATCGCTCTAAATATTATTTGAATTATCTTCATAATAGATAGGAATACAATATGTTTGAGTGACTTTAATTTGATTAGTATCATCAAAAGTTATTAAATATGGTTTAAGATGTAGAATATAATCAATAATTATAGATTCATCAATATAAATTGTATAGTTTCTCAAAGAACCCTTAATAGTGTCATACGAAGAGATTGTACATCATATACATGTGGATTTTTGATAGAAGATGAATAACTTAATTCACAGATGAGATATGTAATTACAAAATCTCTTTATGACTATAAGTATAACGAAACTCATTATAGTTGTGACATAATTAACGATATGAAGGTTTAGGACATATAGTATAAGGCTCTATATGTTTTAAGAATGATAAAGTTTTATAAGATAATAATGGAATAGGCATGTATTTAACAATCTAATTTTAAAAGCATAGAGTTAAACCTAGGCTTTAAAAACTGTATGCTATGTGACAAAAATGGGGTACAGTGTTCTTAGTAGGTGGTGCAAAATTTGGTTAAAAATTAGATCAAAAAGTTACTAAAAGCATTTTTGAAAGTTGCCACTAAATAGAATTTTAAATAAGTTGATCTAGTATGGTTTAAGGCTTAGTTCAATTGTAGGTGACTTAGGGGCAGGTTTGGGCTAAACCGGTTGGCGTCGGGTTGCCCATGTGTACTGTGCATGCCCATTTGGGATGGTAGGCTATGCATGTGGGGCATCTGTGTTAATTCAAGCAATTTGTAATTTGGGTTTCCTAATTTGATTGGGAAGCCAAGCAATGGTGGTGGAAACTAAGGTTTGTGAATCAAGTGCATTCATTCTAGCTGTTGTTGCATGCAAGTGGGTTGTGCAATTCGAACGGTTACCCAAAGTGTTGATGCATGATTCAGTTTGGGAAGAGGCATGGTGTGAGAATCATAGCAAGTAGTGCAATGATGTTTTTTGGGGCTTGCATGGGTGGGTAGTAGAGTCATGCATGTCTAGCATGTTGCACATGACATTGTGTAAGAGTAGTTGTGAACGGCACTAGAGGTACATAAACTAGTGTTATTATTTTAACAAAGTTGATTTCAATCAGAGGCTTGAAAATTGAGTAAACTAAGGGGAACAAAGTAGTTGGTTGCTACAAATCATTGCAATGGTTGGAAAACCGCTAAAGTGGCTTTGGTACTAAATTAATGTAGAATGAATTGTATTTTTGTTACCCAATGATGGTGGAGGGGAGAACCAGGGAAGAATGAAAGCTGTCCTATAATTTCTTCTACCTCTTGGATTGATTCAGGATGGGGAGAGGCTAGCCTATACCTCCCTACTATTTGGGCATGTATGTACCAAAAGAAACTTTTAAGGTCTCACATTCACAATCAAATAGCATCTTTTTTATTTTTTTTTTGTAAAACTTATTTATAGAAGTACGAAGACTAACTCTAGAACAAAAAGTGAAAGGATGAAATTGTCTCTAAATAGGAAAATGCTGAAAATATAAAGAAATATGCCAAAAAAAAAAGAATTATCATAAAGGTTTTCTATATGACCTATTACAACTAAAATGAAATAAAAGTATCACTAAATTAAAGAAATTCTTATATGGGCTCATTAGATTAGCTCAATATTATTATTCTGAAGCATCCTTTTTTACATCATTGAGCCATTCTCGTTGATCATTTTGATGATGGCTTCTAAGGTATAACTTTTGTTGTGTCTTTTGGGTGTGATAAAATCAATTTGTATTTAGAATCATGAATAGCGTCATTAATTTTGCCACCCAAGGGGCAATTTTTAATTCTTAGGTGGAACATGAGTGTGTCTATCTCACCTACTTTTGCTGTGATCTCAAATTTGTTATCTTTCTTTTCTTACAACCTTAAGATTAGAAGCCTAAACGCAATGGCTTATGATTGGTTGATGATGAACAACCTTAAGATAGACATATTGTTGAGGCATCTGTTTGACCATGTTGTGAAGCTTGATGAATAATTATATAACAAAGAGTTTTAATAGTTGGGTAGAAAGGTTATTACCCATGTTGTCTTTGATTGTTTATCAAGCTCATGACAATGGCTGCTAGGTCATAGAAATAGGTATGAGATTTGTTGTCGACTTGTGTGCAAGGACCTATGATTGTTTGTTCTTGGATGGTTACTAGTTTGCCCTATAGTCTTGCCTTGCGGTGCATCTATTATAGGCATATCTTTGTTGATGCCTATTGCTGAGTATTCGGTTTCCAAATGCTGATGCAGTATGGGTTGAAGTTGATTCTGAATTAGCTATCTCATTACTTGAGCAAGAATTTTGTACGCTACCACTACTTCGGATTTCACAAATGCCATTTCTTTCATCCATGGCCTTGCTTCTTTGGGGATTGTCTCACATTATGAGGGAAGGTAATCAAGCTGCTGATTGGATTGTGCACTGAGCTATTGATGGTGTTTTGGTTTGGGACTGTGGTATGCCTCTTCCCCAACCATTACAAACAATTTTATTTGCTGATTTTGTGTATGAACCTCTATAAGAAGTTTACGTTCTAGGCTCTGGCTAATTATTATTGATACATATGTTTTCCAAAAAGAAGTGTAAGAAAACTCTAATGCTAGTGTATTAAATCTGGTATTTGATTCAAGAAAGCTGGTCATCAACACTGGGCAGTCCCACCCCAACCACTAAAGAGGTACTCTAGTTGGCCAAAAGTCAATAGGTGATGTTAGAATGATGAATCAATGGACAGCCGTTCTCTTCAAAGAAGAGATGCACAGTAGTGTAGATTATATAAGGAGTTTGGGCATAACAAAATGGTTTTAAGGGCCTGTCAATCAATGCAGAGGTAATCTTTAACTTATGTTCTTATCATTTTACACTTTACATCACTTGATATTTTATTTCATCTCACATTAACATTGGAAAATCTTTGTATCAAATTGGTCTCTCTTGGCAAACCCACAATTCTGGACGTGTGATTAGTGTGTTTGTTACTCAACTGGCAATGTGGTTTCTTAAACAAGAAGTCTACATCAGCAAATGAATCCTTACAGTGCACCACCCACTCAAGATTCTATTATGAGAATCCATATCCATGAATGTTGGAGTAGCTTAATCTGTTTTGATCTTGCATGTGTTGAACAAAATCTGGATATGATGTTACTGATGCTTAATTTGTTTAGTTTTGCTCAGTTTAATGTCAGGTGGAAAAGAACTTCATTTCATCTAATGCTAATGGCTTTCATTGCCAGATATGCTTAGTTTTCTCAGTTTTCTTAGTTTTATGCACCAGTTTCGTTGGCTTTAATAAGAAGATTTTGTGTTTCATCTTCCACTTTATGGCTTGTTAATTTTTCCTGTACTTTAGTAAGCGGATATTGTGTTTCATTTTCAGCCTTAAGGTTTGTTAAATTTTCTTTGTTTTATGGCAAAGGTATGTTTTCATTTAAGCAAAGTGGTTCTTGAAGGCATACTTTCATTAAAAGAGATATTTATCACTCCCAAGTTATCATTTGTTTAGCCATAGCATTACCTCTGGCATGTTTAGCCCTTGATTTCATTACTATGTTTACTTTTACTCGCAAGTTGTTCTTCTCAATTGGGACGGTACCTTTCTTCCACTCAGTGTTTTTTAACAAGATGGGAACAACAGTGAAATGGTTCTCAAAACATCTTCTAAAACATGTTTTCATTCACTAAAAATGTTGATATTAAATCATACTAAAAACACTTACATTCCTTGGTTGCTTAAAAAAAGTAGGACAACACCTAAGGACCGTGCATAGAAAGATGATTTTTTTGCATTATTATTTTCATTTGGATGTGTTATTGTTCCATCATCTCCAACCTTAGCTGCATGACAAGCAACTTTGGCATTGAACTTGCATAACCTCCGTCATTGTTCTAATGAAACATTGGCTTACTGACTGAATCTCCTTTCTCTTGACTGCATTGACTAAAATGCCTATATTTCTTCCCTTGAAAGCAGTAGCACCTTTAATCGTTCAGGAATTTTGATGGATTCTGAGATTTTGACTGTGTATAGATGACAACATAGGCAATCCTTATTTCTGAAGTGGCAGTGTGTCTTCTAACTCTGATTAGTGTTGGATTGGAGAAATCACAGGATATTTTGCTTTTAGAAAGGAAGAATTTCTACAAACATGTAAAAGTGAGCAGCCATTGTATGAGAAAAAATGCTGGTATTTCACAACATCACTGAAAAAATGAATAGCCATGATGCATACAATGGGGAAAATAAGCATTAAATGCGAGCATATGAAGAGAATTTTGGCTCAACATGAGTCACAATATATTCAAAAGGCAGAGTGGACCTTTGGTAAATTAAATCAATGAAGATGTAGGGTTTTGGCAAAGCATGACATCAATGATTCTGCTTGCTATGGATTAAAGCAAATCAAAGAACCATATGGTTGAACCATCTTAAATGATTTTGGTAAATCACAACATTGATTAAATGTCACACAAGTGGAGTTTCGGCAATGCGCAAAAAATCACCCAATGTTGAACCAAATGAGAGCATAATCCATACATATGAAAATTGGCCAGAATCTAGAATCTATGTATTTAGAATGTGATCCATATTTGCACCTTTTTATAATTAATTGTTTCCTAATTATAATTCCTAGGACCATAGTCACCATTATAAGAAGCTTGATTATTTCTATTTTTCTTACTAGGATTAAGCTGGAGATTTTTGGTATTTTACTATTTTATATTTTAAAGCTCCTCAACAGTGAAATTGTTCAATTCCTCCCATTTTTCCAAGTTGCAGATTTTTATTGCTATGCACTTTTAAAATGATGGAATCTTTGCTTTGTGAGGGGTGAACTTGATTTCAAATAGAAACAAGACGAGCAAAAATTGGTTCACCTCTTGAGAGCTTTCATTTGCCCTCAGCTTGGATCTCCCTTCCTCATCCTTTCTAAGATTTTGATTATTTCTCTGTTGGATGGACATTGAATAGCCATCTTCTTCATGGATTCTTGGACAGCAGCTCTTTCCTTAGCCTCCTCCTTTTGATAGCCTTGCTTCCTTGAGCTCATTGTTTATCACTGAGATTTTGAGCTGGTATAGCTTGGTTGGCTCGGAATGGTCTTGGATAACCTTAGGCGAATCTCACGAACTGGATGGTCCCTGCAGTGTTGATTTTAAGTTCATAGTAGCAAGGTACACATGAAAGAGAGGTAGCAGAAGTTTCAATTGTTTGTATTTTAGAGTTGCCGTTAAATTTTTGTTACCAAAAGTGAGCCTATATATAGCTTGTTTGGGCTGATTTTGTTTGAAAATTCAAATTGAATTCAGATCTTTTTCTATCCATCAAGCAGGTTAATAAAATAGAATTCTCATCTCACCTAAAGCTTAAGGAAACAGGCCCGATGTATATCTTAGTTGTTAGGAGGTTATGGAAGCAAGGAGAGTTCCTTTAGGGTATTTGGTGGTCCTAATATGAAGGGTCCTCTCTCTCAATCTCCCATGGCTTCTGTCTGAATTTTGATCTTTCATTTGGTCATGCCTATTGTTTGACCTTGAACCTTACTGAAGAGAGGTGGAACACTCACAAATTGATCCTCCTTGTTCTCTTATCTTTCCACAAGTGCAAAAGTCACTCTTGGAACATCATCAAGAACAGATGGCAGCGATTTGATCGTTGATCTGCTGCCACATTCTGATCCAGGGGAACATTTCTTTTCTCTATTGAATTTGTTTAAACCTAAGAGTTCTTGTAAGTGGTTAAAAAGGGTCTGTTATACTAAGAAACTGGTTTTTATTGGCAGTGAGCCCCTTTCTAACATGTGATATCCATGTTTAGTTCTTCAAATACTAATATCATAGCCTTAACCTATAATAGGGATTGTCCTGTAGAGTTGCTAGAGGCTGTTGCCACCATCATCTTTGCTTCCCCAAGATGTTCAGACTTACCTGAATTATTGCAAGTCCGCAACTTACTTACCACAAAGTATGGAAAGGAATTTGTTTCAGCTGCTGCAGAGTTACGGCCAGATAGCTGTGTTAACCGACTTGTAAGGAATGCTTTGCTTTATCTTTGCTGATTGTATAAAAGGATCCTTTTATTATCAATATTCAATATCATTTCTGTATTTGTTGTCCAAAATTTGTTATTTTGCTCAGGTCATTGAGAAACTATCAGTTGGAGCTCCAAGTGTAGAAAGAAGGCTTGATGTTTTAAAGGAAATTTCTGAAGAGTATAACCTGCGATGGGACTCCACCAGCACTGAGAAAGAGTTTAGCAAAAAGCACGAGGACTTGCTGGTATCTTTTCAGCCATTTCATATTTACTCGTTTACTCTAGAAGTCTTCTTTTCCTATAAAATTGATCACAATCGTTAACCCTTTGGTGACTGAATTTTAGGTCTGCATGAAATAAATATCTCACCTAGTTCCATTTTTGTTTTGCTATGCTAGCTTTTGCAAACTGAATCTGAATTAATCAAGGGGTTGACCTTTCTTATGGTCGATTTAAACTGCTAATTTGCTCTAACTCCATTGGAACTCCCTAATCCCTACTCCATCAGAATCGATGTCGTAAAGATTGTCACTTAAACATGACACCTTTTATATTTTGAAAAAAAGTGCTTAATTCTTCATGTAACCCTTTGTTAATGTTTCTTTGAAATTTCTCTCAGTTTCTCGCTCTGTTTTTCATTATACTTAAATGCACTGTGACAAAGTGGCAGAGTGGATAGACTCTTTCACATTCACCAAATCAAGCATGAAACATTGTCACCTAGATATCCTAATTTTTCAGCCTTTGCATTATTGTACATCTTCACAAGGTTGTGATCAATCTTTATGTCATCAATTACAAAGAGTGGATGGATGATAACTGTAAAAAATTGCAACATGATGCATGCTATGCATCAGGCTTTGACTTACTGCACCAAAAGATCAAACGAGCTTAAACCTTCCCAAAGTTGGTGCTATAATAGGCACCAATGGGTAAAGATTAAGTGATTATTGTAGAATAATTCTGTCAGTAATTTTTTCTTATTATTGTGGCAATCTTGCAATAATTTTGTATTTTGTTTCTGGTTATTATATTATTTAGAAGATTTTGAAGTTGTTCTCAACAATTTTTTTCTTAGGACTAATTTTTTATTATTAGTTTCCTTGTACATAGGATTGCTTAGTTTTCTAGTTTTTGTATTTTCTTGCTTTAGATGCTTATTTGCTTTTTATTTATGTCTATGTATATTGCTAAAAGTGAACCAAGGTCAAAAGAAATATTTGTCAGCATTTTTAACAAGGTATTAGAGCCATTCTATTTCTTACAAAACTAAGCTTGAGCCTTCATATCATCTATGAACTTAAGCCAAACTTTCCTTCATGATTGCTTAGAAGGGCCTTTTGTCCTTGAAGATTGTCTCGAGTCTTTGCTCTAATAAATGAGAAATTCTTGACAACACATCATTCATTATCTATCACTAGTGATAAATTACTAGTGTGTGACTAGCAATGGGAAGGATATTTATCTTGTTGGAGTTATATTTCAGTTGAAGACAGAAGATTCGAGAATAATATGATCATATATTGATCTACCATCTTTATGTTTAATGAAATTTAATTGAACTTTCTTCTTTATATGGCGACACAAGGGATATGACAATGGCGTGTGTAGCATAGCAAAGAAGTGGGTGGAAGATAGGAAGAATAATGGACGGTGAGAGAAACGAGAGAGAGGAAAGAGAAGAGGATGAGGGATAACTTGAACGACCACAACCAATCCAAGGGCTTCATGATCGGTTATAACCTAACTAAAGAAATGCTTGGGTACCAACCTAGAGCACTCAAAAAGTTTTAATCCAAATAAGAACGGCTTTAATGAACAAGGCTTGTTTATATACTTTAATGAACAAGGCTTATTTATATACTTGATTCATGAATTGAAATTTAAATCTTTAACAAATTCATATTACTCATAATATCTTGATGATTTATCTAACATTAAATTGTAGAAGATATGCTAAAAAATAATAAATTATTGAAATAATTGTTCATGGTATTATAATGCCATATTTATTGTCTATTTTATAATAAAGTCAAATAAACCATATTTAAAAGGAGATTTGTTACTCTCAAAAATGTGAAGTGAATAAATCTTCATACTTCATCTATATCATCTTGTATGAAGTGCCATAGGGTGGAAGATAGAGAAGAATAATAGATATAAAGAGGTAAGGAGAGGAAAGAGAAGGATGGGTGAGATAACAGGGACGGCGACAACTAATCCAAGGGTTCTAAGGTTAGCAATGGTGGAACCAAGGAAAAACTTAGGCACCAACTTGAGGTGCACAAGTTTGTTTTTCAAACATGCATAACTTTCATTCATGAATTGGATTATTTATATATGGACTCATGCACTAAAATTTAGATCTCTAACAAATTTCTATAAATAATTTCTTTATGATTTATCTTAATATTAAATCATGGAAGTTATATAAAAAAATAATAAAAGATTAATTGTTCATGACAATATAATTTGTTATTAGTATTCTGCATTTAATAAATTCAAATAAACAATAAAATTCAAATGAAGATTTGTTGCTCTCTAAAATTTGAAGTAAATAAATCTTCATGGTTCATCATATCTTGTATAAAAGGACAAAGTGCATCCTTTCTTTTTGAAATTGGTGCCAATTACTAATTTGATCCTATTAACCTTTCTAGACCCTTGTTGAACCTTTTAGAGGCCCATTAAATGCAATTCGAGATTGAAATTTGCACCGTCGAAGGATTTTTTTTATTCTAGGCTCTTTTTGTTCTAGATCAATTCTTCTCTTTGAAAAAAATTTACTTGCTTTTGCTGTTGTAGAAAGAGAGAGGATCTCTTGAAGTTTCTAAATGTTTAAGGATTTATCTGGAAAAAAATCTTAGCATATAGGGAATTAGGAGTTTTGTCTGTGAAATTCAATAAAAATAAGTTGTCTTGAGTTTGATTGTGAAGTTACGTCAACAAGGACAACCTTTGAGACTTCATCTCATATGGAGACATCCTTGAATATGATTTTAGCAACCATTGTCTTTCTGAAGATCTTGGAACTTATGAAAGATTTTATTGGTTCCCATAAAATATGCATACTCTCTTATTTTAAAGTTAGAAAATCATCTTTTTGTAATAATATATCAGAATTGCTAAAAGTAAAGCCAGATTCAAATAAAAGGAATTTTTTGTTTTGCTTAAACAATGAAGATGGCAAATTAAGTTTTAAGGGAATAATCAAAATTTATAGTCTCAATTTTGATCTATTCTTATAATCTTTACTAATCAGAAAGGAGGTTATCCTCTTTTATAACCATAAAAATGAATTGAGGTGGTTCATGCTCAATAAATATAGACTCATGAGGCTCAAAAAAGCTAGGTTTAGAAGGGTAAGATGACATTAATGGTTTATAATTTTGAATTAAAAGGATTAAATAACTTAAACTTATCTAATTTCAATAATTTTTGTTGATATGATTCAAACATTTGATGTTTCTCTTTAGGCATTTGTCACATAACTGTTTTTTAGAAATGTAATAGATGTGATGTTGTTGAGAAGTTTAGCAATCCAATAAATAATACAAGAATATTGTAATCTTCAAAAATAGAGAAAATGTATCTCAATTGGGAACTTTGTCAAAACATTTTCTCAATTTTATTATTTTTTTAATTTTTTATTTTTCTATATTTGTTTTGGTGTTTTTTGAGCTTTTTTTTAAAGGTTTGAAAGCTAATAATTGTAAATTTGTTGCATGGCCTGTTTTAGAATTTGTTGTGATATTGCATTATATCGCCAACTTGTTGTTAAGGTTATGGCATAAACAAAAGAATAGAAAATAATTTATTTTAAAAAAAATATTTTTTTAAATTGATCTTTTATTATGAAAAAACTCTAATTAGGGTTTTGAGAAAATAAGTGGCAACTATTATTTGTAAGAGAGATAATGAATGTTGTTGGAGCACATTTGATTTAGGTGAGAGTAGCATTGGAGGTGAGTGCTTGGTCATTTGCCTAGGGTTGATTTAGGATATTTATATCTAATATCTCATATGTGGTTTCGTGAAGTTTCTCATTGGTTTCATGAAGGAGGCGATTTGGGAGACAATCGGCGAAATCAGGTCACTAGACGGCTTCCATGGAAGGTTGCACCAACGATCGAGGGAGAAATCGTAGGGGAAAGAAACTAAGGCTATGGTAATT
The DNA here is from genome assembly GCA_023846275.1 of Vanilla planifolia. NCBI lineage: Eukaryota > Viridiplantae > Streptophyta > Magnoliopsida > Asparagales > Orchidaceae > Vanilla > Vanilla planifolia. Next base: position 58,725,845 of record CM043865.1, read on the forward strand.
GAACAAAAACCCAATTGAGTGAGGTATAGGGTTTTCTATCATCGGAAATTAGAGGAAAATTGCACTATGGATGCGATTTGAAACACGAAAAGGAAACAAACCAAAAAAAAGTAAGCTTTTGCAGTATCTTTTTCTTCAATCTTTTGATTTTTGCTGGTGTGTATCACCTTCGATTTCTTAGGTTTTCGTCGACATGGACAAGAGTTTTCTTATTATTGCACAACGATCTTTATCTTGTTGTGAACTAATGAAGGAAAAAAATAATAACCAAATAAAAATATAACTATTGTTTATAAAAGAGAGGGGTCAGGGCACAGCCAACAAAGAAAAAGATGTAGATTTCATTTTAAATTGTCAATTTCTTAAATAAAATAACCATATCCTTTTCTTTATTGTCTGCTCCCTCCTTTTTTTATACGCAATTATTATATTTTTATTTTTTTGATTATTTTTTTCCTTCATTGGTTTACAACAGGGTAAAAATCATCGTGTAATAATAAGAAAACCCCATGCATGTCGGTGAAAGCTTAAGAAACCAAAAGTGATGCATGCCAAAGAAAATCGAAAAACCGAAGGAGAAGATGCTGCAAAAGTTTACATTTTTTTTGTTTTTTCCCTTTTTGTGTTTCAAGTTGCAACCACAGTGCGATTTTCTTTTGATTTCTGGTGAGGAAAACTCCCTGGCTCACTGGATTTGGTTTCCGTTCGATTACTGCAGCCTTAGCTTCTTTTCCCTGTCTCCTCTCGATCGTCGACTTGACCTTCCATGGCATTATCCTGTGACTGAATTTCATCGATTGCCTCCTTAATCGCCTCCTTTGTGAAACCTTCGAGTGTGTCAGGAGGCTTTGGGAAATCGCATTGGGGATATTAGATATAAATATCCTTATTTATATTTATTATTTCACTTTTTTCTCTAATAACTTTGAAAATTAATTTAAAATTCAATGAGGGCTCCAAAAATTATGTGACAAGCGTGCCAAATTAATGTAGTGGGGTGTGGATTATAGAATTGTCGATGGTACACATGGAGAGTCCTGGCTGTTTTGAGTAGTTTTGGATCATGGTTAACAGGTGGTGTCGGAGGTTTGGTTGGTAGGCATTGAAATAGTGCTCATGGAGGTGAATGAAAGGGTAGTGATATTTGATACTTAGCTTTTACTAGTAAAGAAAATTAGTTGTGGTTGAATGGGTTGGGCATGCTGGTAGTTTGGTGTAAAGTGGTCAACATGGATTTAGGTATGATGTGTGATGGCAGTGGAGATTGTCATAGTTGGTGATTTCATGTGAGAAAGATGAAGTTCATGGACAAAAGAAAAGGTTGTAGTCATGGTGTTCATTGCTGATGACAGTTGAGTTTAGTGGGGTTGGAAGGGTCTTCGGCTAGCGAGGAATGTTGTGAAGATGATGGTGAGCTCAACGACTACGAAAGAGAAGTGGTGCAATGATGGTGGGAGAGTAAGGAAGAAGATAAGGTGAGCGGAGAAGTTTGTTGGTGTGTATGGAGCACAGTGAGATTAGGCATTGATAACAATTGATGGGAGCACAACATAATGGTGAAGAGCATGGAATTTGGAAAAGAATATCAAATGGAGAGAGGGAGAGAGGAAAAATAAAGGGAGAATAATTTGGATGGTCACAACTAATCCTAGGGTTCCAAACTTGCCACTTAAACATGAAAATACTTAGGCAACAAACTAAGTATTTTGAAGTTTTGATTCAAAAAAGCACATCTTTTACTTAAAAAAAGGCCTCTTATACACTTAAGGACTCATGAGCTAAAATTTAAATTTCTAACAAATTCTTATGACTTGTAATAACTTAATGATTTATTTAACAAATTCCTTTGAAGTAAAGATATGCTAAAAATTAATAAAGACATCAATAATTTTCTATGATATTATAATATTATGTTTGCAATGTAGATTACAATAAATTCAAATTATCAATAAAATTCAAAAGAAGATTCATTACTCTCTAAAATTTGAAGAGAATAAATATTCATGATTCATCCATATCATCTTGTATGAAGAGCCAAAAGAGTTTCTCTCTTTTTTTGAAGTAGGTACCCAATGACTTGTTTGACCTTGTAAGTTTTTGTGAAGCTTTGTTAGACTTCTTAAAGGTTCATTAAATACAATTTGAGTTTGTAATTTGTGGTTTTGAGAGATCTTGATTTTGGGTTTTTTTTTATTCTGCTTTGTTTGGGAAGTTGTAAAGGAGTCTTTTAATATAATAATAATACTTTTGAGCTAATTGAAATCTAGAGAATTCTTCCTGACAATTAATAAGGGAGCTCTTTGTCAACTAAGACCTTGACATAGTCAATCCCTGGGCCCTAGGTATATTTTAAGGAATAAAAGTGATTGCCTTGGAGATAGGATAAATTACAAGAAAATAGTCAAAAAGGAAGGATTATTTGAGTTCTTGATTTGGTGAAACAAAACTTGGATGATGAATAATGAGGAATTTTGTTAATGAAGCTTAATCAAAGCTTACGAAATGCATTTGCCAAAATTCAAAGTGAATTTGTAATTGATGAATGTTAATCTTTTGAGAAGATGGACATTGTCAAGGTGATGAAAGCACTCATTGAGCTCTTCATACCTAGGCTTTGTGAGAGCAAGCCTACCGTGACATGCTCTTACGCATAAGGGTCGAAGACTTGATGGAGTGAGGCCTTAGGATGAAGGTAGCATAGCCACATTGTCTTTGTCTTGTTAAGACAAACAAATGTTTTAAGGTTGTAGTCTTTCCTATTTATTAAGCATGGGAAGGTCTTGTCACTGATAGGCAAAAAGGGCGTGATGGGTGAAGCAGAACCTTGCAAACCTAGGATTTTTTTCCTTTTTTCTTTACTTTTAGTGGGAAGTTTAGGATTTGTAAAATTCAAAAATGAATAAAAGAACTTCCTTTTTGGGGGTTCAAACTCCTTTGTTGGACAAGCCAAAGGGAGTGCAAGGGAGGGTTCTTGCCAAGCATTGCCAATGAAAGAACTTTCTTGCGTACTCCTTGTTTGTCTTAACAATGCATGGAGGTTGCTTTTCATGTCTAAAGAGATTAATAGTGCATGAGTTGCGAACTTGGAGCCTTGAATAACATGCCTAGAGGTTCAAGACAATTCAACAACTTCAATCCTTGTAATGAGAGGTGGATTATTAAGATTGTCAATGTTAATCAATCTTTGTTGGTAGGAATAATATTATTGGTATTAACTAAAAACTTAACTCTTAACTCATTTTTATTGTTCCTGATTTGGTTCACAATTTATTATTCATCAATAAATTTACTCATTAATACAATTGTGTCCAAAAATATGTTTAAATTTGTAAATTTTGATTTAAAGAGGATGATTGGCAATATTAAGTTGTGCTCCGGCTTATATCTTCTCTTGATTTGTGGTTCTCCACGTGATAAAGTTCACAAAATTCACAATTCAAGTTTCAATTTCCCTAATCACAATAACCAAGTTGCACTTTTGCATTATAGATTGAGCTATTTGAATTTCATATATCTTCAAGAATTGTTCCAATTGTTACTAGAGAGTAAACATTCAATTTTATTTTGATGTGAAGTGCATTAGTTTCTTAAAGCATGTTTTTTTAGCTAACATTATAAAGGATCACATTTTTTTTCCAATAGTTTGTAGTGATGTGTGGTGATGATCTCGAATAAAATATATTGTGTTCACATTAGTTTGTTTTATTTATAGACGATTATACATTGCTTTATTCTTTTTAAAAGAAAATGTTGAGTTGGTTCAAATCTTTAGAGTCATCAACATGATTTAATATAGTTTCAAACGAAATTTCAAATCTTATGTATTGATAACGATAAGGAATACTTTGCATCAAATTATCTCTTGAGTCAAGGTATGCCCACAAAAGTTCATGTGTTGATATATTTGAATAATATGCTACAAAGAGGAAAAATAAGCATCTTCTTGAGATTGCTTGATCATGTTTTCAACTAATGTTCCTAATCATTTTTTTGGTAATATAATGTTCACAACCACTTATCTCATAAATTGTATGCCTTCAATGAATGAAAGTAATACTCATTTTCAAAAATACTTTTATTAATATACATAATGATGATTTACATTTGTTTATTATGTGGAGCAATGGCATGGTATCATGCACATGACATTCAAGTCAAAACTATGTTTCCTATTAGAAACACATCAAGCTTTTGAACATTTTATACTAATCTAAATGTGATTGAGGTTTTGAATAGCATTCAAGAAGATCTCATAGTCTCTACATGAAAATTTATGGTATTAGAGCAAAATTATGCAGTTATAGGACCATTCTTGGAAAAATTATAGGTCTTCTAAGTGGAAAGAACTATTGGTTGCAACTGGATTTTTTAGTCAAATATATGGAGGATAAGAGAGTAGACTACTACAAAATCCACCTTGAGGGAAATGATTTATAGTCTTTTGGCATTTAGTATTAGGAAACGCTTGCTTATGTTGTAAATCTCAAAATCATTTGAGTATTGCTATCTTTGGTAAAACATTTTGATTATTTTGATTGGATTTGAAGAATGCATTTTTAAATGGAGTCCTAGAATAAATGTATTCAAAAATCCCTTTAGAATTTTAAAGTCATGCATCTAGAAGAATTTGCAAGTTAAAAGGATTACAATATGGTGTTAACAAATTTTTTAGGGCATGGTTCAAGAGATCTTTAACAACAATAAAATTACATAACCTTTCATGGTGTCAACTGTTTACACAATCTTTTTAAAATATTTTTTTGATGATGAAATCTCTATCTTGATTATGTATGCTAATGACATTGATGTCATAGGAAACTTTGAGGAATTTTTGATAATTTTTAAGAGAATTTTTGCCAAGAAATTATTTGATGTAAAGGACCTAGAAAATCTTCAATATTTTTAGGGTATAGTGGTTGTTAGTTCAAGGAGTGTTGTATATCAATTTCTCATTGCAAATGTCTTGGTTTTACTTAAGCAATGTGAAATGTTAGATTGTAAATGATGGTTCCATTACTATGCTCGAATAGCACCAAATATAAGTCAACATTAACATTTGTTGGTAAACTGATATATATATATATATATATATCTCCATGGTAGACATCAGGTTTTCTATTATATGGTAAGCCAATATGTGAATTATCTTAAAGATGAGAATGTGGATATAAAATGTAAAACTTTGAGATATTTAAAGTTTAACACTTGTGGAGTGTGTGCATTCAAGAGAAAGGTTTAAAAGGGCTTCAGAAATATACAATTATGCTGATGTGTGGACTCATTTCGTCAATTATTTATATTAGTGTATTGCAGTTACATATAGGGAAGAATAGTCAAATGGAAATCTAAGAAGAAATCAATTATTTGTAAGAGAAATGCATGGGTTGAGTACAGGGATATGGCTCATGGTATTTGTTTGTGAAGTTGTGAAAAAGAAGTTTTTTAATAATAAATTGGCCATTGATATTGTGAAAACCTCGTCCACAAGAGAGAACCAATCATAGGGAAATTTATTGCCACGTCATGAAGGTGAAAATTAAACAAGGAACTATCAAATTACTTTATATTCCTATTTGTCTTCAAATTATGGATATCCTAAATCATTATCATGCAAGAACTTCAAAGATCTAAGTTCCAAGTTTTACATGAACAATATATTTTGTCCAGCTTGAAGGATGAGTATAAAATTATGTTAGTAAGAATTTTTTCTTATTGCTACAAAAATCTTGCAATAGTTTTGAAGTAATTTTTTTACTACTGTTTCTATAATAATTTTGTAATAGTTTGTTTCTTATTGTAGTTATAGAATTTTGTTGTAATTTTATGAGAATTTTTTTTTAATTATTAAGTTTTGTTATTAGCTTGTTTCCTTGTATATAGGATTAATTACTTTCTTGGTTTTTTTTTTGTAGTTTCTTGCTTTCTATGACCGATTTAATCTATTAGATTGATGATTGTCTATATCTTTACGGAAAGGTGAAACTTTTGAGAATCATCACCTTTCTTTGCACTTAATTTTACAACCATTTTGTTTAGAACAAGTAGTTTTGAATGGATATTATAGCATAATAGAAAAACATTGATCTCTTTTGTGCATAAAGTTTAATTTTATTGTACTATTTATTATTATCTTTTTTTGTGTTATTCCTATATTTTAAAGGACGTCTAAGTTTATATGTTATGAATATCATCTATTAAGTTATGTATAATTCATTTTAGTATTTTTAATCAAATTTAATATATATGTGTATGTATATGTACATATGTACATATGTATATATTGTATACAAGTGTATATATATGTGTATATATTTATACATGTATACATATATAAATACACACACAAAAACATCATTTGGTTTGTAACAATTGGTTTTGAATAGATATTATAACATAATAGTAAAACATTGGTCCCTTTTGCACATAAAATTTAATATTATACTATTCATTATAATCATTTTTTGAGTTAATCTTACATTTTAGAGGATATTCAAGTTTATTTATAACATGTTATGAATATCATCTATTAAGTTATGTATAATTCATTATAATGTTTTAATTCAAACTTAATATGTGTGTGTATATATATATATATGTTAGAAAGTCAAAATAAATTATTGCTTACAAGAATTAGGTATAAAATTTTTATTTTTCTTATTATTATGTTATCAATTTTTTTTTTTTTTTTATATCATATATAAGTTTACATGTATGTATGCACACACACACACACACACACACACACACACACACATATGCATACGTATACATTTATTTTAAAATTTCAAAATAAATCTTTACTTCTATGAAAAAGATGTAGAATTTGTATTTTTTTATTGACATATTACCAAATTATTTCTTGTCATATAATTTTTTATTTTCATGATTTTAGGAGTGATGAATTGATTCTAACCTGTAAATATTGTACATTATTATCTAGAGACATCAATAAAAAAGAATTGTTCTTTAGACTCTTTGTTCATGTTATCATAGTCACAAATGGCTAATTTTGCATTGATTCAACATTGTTTGCTGCAGTTAGAGGCTTAATGAAGATCTCTCAACCATCCTCTTGCCTTGTTTAAACCTTTGATAATCTCTCTCTTCAAATTACCTAACATCGAGTTAATGGAAACTATTTTTTGGAGTGGCTTTAGTCTTTTCTTCTTTTCAAAGGTAAAGAGAGGACTGTTTATGCTATCGATACTATTATATTGACTTCATCCATGGATTTGGCATAGTCTATTTAGGACGCTGATAATTCTATTGTCATGACATGGTTGATAAATCCATGGACCCCCAGGCAAGAATGGTATACCTCTCCTGTCAATTTACAGTGGAGATGTGTAGTTGTGTAAAACATTTATACAAACATCGAAAAATATGTTATTGTTTTGAAGTCTAAACTAAACTTTGTGAATCATGTCAAGGAAGCAACTCTATGACAGAGTACTACAAAGACTTGACAGCCTTATGGCAAGAAATGGGATATTTTTCATGAGATGCACTGGGATGTGCCTAATGATAGGGTCATATTTTCTCAAATGATTGATAGGGACAACATCTTTGATTTTTTACTTGGATTCTATAAATAGTTGGATGACCTTGGGGGAGACCACTTGCAACAAAGCCCTTCTCATATATACACAAAGCTTTTGTTGAAGTTCTATGTGAAAGAAACACAATGATGCAGCATGCTAATCAAAATCGCATAAGTGAGGCAAATGGAAATTGTGGTGTGATTTAGTTATAAGTGCAACCGCACAAGAGAATAGTGCTACATACTTCATGGGTACCTAGTTAATTGCATGTTTGGAAACTAGAGAGTTCAATAATACTTTTGCCATAGATTCTTCCATAAGGAACATTAAAGCTAATATCCTCATCTTCAAAGAAATTTAACTGTTAACTTATAATGTATTATGACCTTACTCAAGGAAGTTAAAGTTGTCCAAAATAACCTTATGGCAATTTTTGTTTATAAAGGTATTACACATATGTCATGATTTAGAAACAGGCATGTGGATGAATTTTGGATACTTGATATTGGTACTTCTGGTCAAATGAAATAAAACTACAATATTTTTTTCTATATATGAGTTATAGCGATAGTATTTCAATCACTATTGTTGATGCAACTATATTAAAAAAGGTTTTGTTATTATATGTGGATTGAAATTGAAATTATTATTTTATGTTCTAAATAGAAATATGTCCTAATTTTTATTAACAAACTTTCAAGTGGTCACGATGATTTGGTAGCATTTTTTTCTTTCTAGTTTGTGTTTTTAGGACCTATGTTTGCTAAAGACAATTGTTATTTGAAACAAAGTGGTTTTTTATGACCTCAACAATGTTAGTGTTTTCTCAATCATTTGATACTTAAATGGTTTTGTTGTGTTGTTTGTCAAATTCAAAAATAATGTTATAACTTAAATGTTTGAATCATTTTACTTTCTTTTCTAAAATCTTTGTATGTAGACATATTTATCAACAAAGATCCATCTATTATTTTGGTATAAACATTTTTTTTGCTAAACAAATGAGAAGCTTTTTTTCATGTCAATCATATAAAATGTCCAATCCTTTTCATCTCATAGATGATGTTTGGGGTCCATCTTTTTGAATATTCTCATGCATCCAAGTAGTTTATAGTAGTTATTGATGATCATACTTGTTGTTTAGTATTCCTTATGAAAGGTAAAATCGGAATCAATATCATTGTACAACAATTTGCATATATGATACAAACATTTTCCAAGCTTTCATCCAAGTCTAGGGAACTAATAATATCAGAGAAAATTTTGTAATCATATTCGACAATACTTATCTAATAATAAGATTGTATATTAGGGTTTGTGCACACACTCTTCAACAAAGCCACTATAAACGGGGGTGATGAAATAATAAAACACCTTTGTACCTTGATAATCAATCTAATTTTTTTCATTACAGCAAAATAAAATACATATATATTTGTTCTGTAATATCTTCAAAAACATGTTAACAAAATAAAATCAACATATACAAGATCGTTCACACATCTCACATATCACTCTAAGTACTCTCTGTGTGTAATTCTGTGATATGTTTTGTAATATAAATAGGGATAAGCATAATGTCCAGTAGATGAATTTGACATAAATAACATAGGTATAATAAACAACATAATATTAAAACTAATAACATGATGCCAACATAACAAAAGAAATGTTCAACATATGAAAATATGCATAACATGTATATGTCAAATGTGTATGCACATTTTTGCTCTTTTAGAGAAAGAAGTCTTCCTGAAGATGTCACTTAGATTTGAAGAAGGAAGCATCAAAATTTATAGGCTAAAAAAAATGTAATATAGATGGAAGCAATTTCTTAGGTTATGGTTTACAAGATTTAATATTGTATTAAAGGAATTTGAACATTCTCAAGGGCAAGTTGAGCATGTCTTTTTCACCAAATTGTCACCTAGTGAAAATAGGGTTATTCTCATAGCACATGTTGATGGGATAGTGATTATTGGAGATGATCTTAAAGTCAAGAATCTTGGAACACTTGAAGTTTTTTCTTGGAGTAGAAGTTTCTTAGAGTAAGCAAGGGTTCTTCATCTCTTAACCAAAATATTTTCTAGGTTTGTCGAAAGAGATAGGGAAGTTGGGATACAAGCTTGCGAGTACCTCGTTAGTGAAAAATTGGAAGGAGAAAAACATCAAGCATGGTCCATGAGGAATACCAACTTTTTGTGCAAAGTTCATCTCTATTTCTTTTGTTAGACTTGATATAGCCTTCAATGTGAGTGTGATTGGTAAATTGATACTCTCTTATCATATATCATTTTTAGACTGCTAACCATGTACTAAGATACATGAAAGGAACACCAAACAAAGGAAATCTGTTCAAGAAAATCAACATTTGAGATGTAGAGGGTTTTGCCAATATTGATTGTGCAATTTCAATTAGAAATAATAAGTCTACCTTTGGTTATTGCACCAAATTTTGGAGAAACTTCACGACTTTAATAAACAAGAAACAAATAGTTGTGGTGAGAAGTAGTTTTAAAGTTGAATGTTGAGCAATTCCCCAAGGTGTTTTTGTTATTGAAAGACATCTCAAAGGCATAAAGGTTGCCCAAATTGGTATTACGAAGTATATAACAACAATAAATTTGTCATTAATATTATTCATAACCCAGTACAACGTGATCGTATGAAACATATGCAAATAGGCCAAAGTCACATCAAACACAAAGTTAGTTTTGAAGATGCATTCTCTTAAGGGGTGGATTGATTTTGGTCTATAAATATCATACATTGTTATTCAAAATGTTTAATAGAGATTCATTTTACAAATATATTCATATAACATCAAATTTTATCAACATATAATTTAAAAATATATGATGCATGTTTATAAATCAAATTGTTTTGTGATCTTGTTTGGCATTTCTAACTTCTACTTTAGCTTTGGGGCAGAAGCTAGCTTGCATGTTGGTGAGTTAGCTTGCTCACCTCGAGCCAAAGCTCATGCTGCTTGAATAAGGTGAAAAAATGCAGCTATTAAAAAATACATTTTATTTTTCGAAATTTGAAATCTATTACATCTTAAATAGCAATGAATCACAAATCAACTAGATCAATAATTTCACAAAAGCATAGATAAATATCAATCAAGCACCAACAAAAACCCCATAATATCACAAAAACACAGTTCTTATGTGTGTTTTGTTCATCATGTGTGCATTATTAAAAGCTTTGTATTCTTATTTCTCTATTTATTCATGGTTTCTTTGTTCCTGTAGGATGGTTCGATCCCCATTACTAACAAGCCATCTTCCATAAAGGCTGGACCGACTGAGCCAACTCTTCCAAGCCCAAAGACACCAAGTGGAAGAGATCGAGTTCATGGTATCGATGAAACCAGAGCAAGCAACTCGTCTTCAGATGCCATGGAGAGAGCACAAGCAGCTCTTGCTGTGGCCGAGCGTGCACTTGCTTCTGCACATGCTGCAGCCGAGCTCACTAAAGTTAAGTTGTTTCCTCAGGGAAGCAAGGCCAAGCACTTTGGTTGAGTGTACATTCTTTGCTTTCTTGCAACGGAGGTATGTTGCTATATTTGTATGACTATAGTTTTTTTTAGTGTAGGATTTTTAATGAATATAATATAAATTTTATTGTGTAAACTGTCTATAATTAATGAAAATTTTACAGATTTATGTATTGTTTTTATCAATTAAAATATGAATTGTGTTTAGTTTAAGTATTTTTAAGAGATTATTTTGATCAGAAGTTAGAATGGATGGAAATTTTATTTATAAATATTCATAATTTACTCATTCAATATATCTTTGCAAGTCAAGTTTAAACAATTTTCTTTTTGAATTTTAACTAATTTATTATTTTGAGATAACTTATTAGTTGCTTGGCTGTTAAACAAAATTGTGGAATATAGTAAGGTAACTAAACCAAGACTTGACCTGAAGCTTTTGTTTATAATGTTTCCCTTCCTGTAGGTGTTATTGACATTTTCAGCCAGAACAATAAACCATTTTTTGCCATCAATCTTTCATGTGATTAATAAGCCATCTTCCATAAAGAAGGATGTGCAGGGCAAGAGGTTAGAGATCCAGTTCATAGTATCAATGAAACCAGAGGAAGCAACTTGCTGAAAGAGAGCACAAGCTGCTCTTGCTGTGACTTAGCACTTTGGTTGAATGTTCATTCTCTCTGCTTGTTTGCCTATCCATGGATGAACACAAATGTAAGCTATTAGTGAAAATAAAGATTGTTCCTTTGAAGATTAAAAATGTTTTTTTTAAAGAAATTTGGCATGTAAAATTGCAAGAAAGGGATGTTATATTGCCATAATTGAATGACCATAGTCTTTTTTTACTGTAGGAATTTTAATTTCATGATGCAATCTTTCTCTGGTTAATAAAAATTTTAAAGATTTATTTATTATTTTAATTACCTGTAGCTAATGATGTGGTCAACAAAGAAAGTCTAGTATTCTTTCTGAAGCTAGTCTTTGTTTTGGTTAGGTGAGAAGGTTGACCATAAGGGATTGAGTCAAAGTCAAGTTTATTTAGTATTCAACTTATTCAAATTTTGGATAAGAACGATTGATTTAAGTATGATTTGTTGGTTTTTAGTTAGAACTTGAATTGTGTTTAATTTAAATATTTTAAAATATAATTAAATTTATAAATATTAAAAAAATTATGAATATGTAATTAAATGGATGAAAATTTGAGTCATAATTATCTTATTGAATTGTCTAATTAGACTCAATAAACTCATTTGATTTCCTTTGAAGCCATGTTAAATAAAATTTATTAAGAATTTTGAATAATTTTTTATTTTGAGATGACATATCGAAGTCGATTTGAAGGATTTTTCTACATTTAAAATAATGTTAAAAGATAAATCAAAGTTCCAAAGTTTATGTCAAGCATGACTCTTTAGTCAATCCATTTATTTTCTCTTATTGAATAGTAGGCTATCTTAAGGTTACCAAATTCTTGACTATTTTACACTTTCACATAAATAGATTTTAAAAAATAATATATATAAATTAAAATAACATTTAATTTTTTTTTCTAAACGAGTAAAATAACATTTTAAAAAGAGCAAATTTTTGTGCTTTTTTATATTATTTTTTATTTTTAAACACAAAAATAAAATTCAAATTGTAATTAGACAAATATATAATTGTGTTTTAAAAAACATTTTTATAAAAAGAATTACCAAACAAAGACTAAATTTGCATAACATTGCAAGTCTAAAACATGGAATAAAATGATATGAAAACTATTACTAGCTTGCCTTTATGAGATAGTTGCAATGAAACAAAAAAAGGAATCACTAAAGCATCTTATAGCCTTTAATCCATCTTAAGAAATATTGAGAAGAAGAGCAAAATAGATAAAAAGTACTTAATACAATTTCGATAGTTGTTCAACAATGGCTAACGTTACAAGCTATTGGTAGGCACATCGAAATGATAGTTCAAAACATTGGACAATTTGATCAGTTCAAGAATGATCTTCCCAAAACAACAAATTATTTGTTCGATTATATAATACTTAATCTGTTGATCATCACACCATCCATTGACGATTTGATCATCATCTTAGAGAATCTTTTCTTTTTTGTGAAAATTATGATGATAACATTGGATTGAGAATTGGATGATTCAATACCCATCCAAAACCATATTGTAAGCATATTGGATGGTTTGATACACAATATGCCAAAATGTTTGTTCAAAATATATAGAAAATCAAATTCTTCGTCAGATGGATTCATAATTATACAAGGAGAATTGGGCGTTCTAATGGCCATCCAACAAAGACTTTGATTGATGTTGGAATAATTTTCTCCATTGAACAAATCGCTCTCAGATGGTGTCATACTTATCTGATAGTAATTAGATGATTTCATGATAATCCAATAATGATCTTTTTTGCATTTTAACTTCTATGACATAATTCAATAACTTATGTAGGAATATAAAAACTTTGAAAAAAAAACTTTTTTTGAAGAGATCAAGTAAAAATATTTTGCAATTTATAACTTGATTTTATTGTAGAAAATGTTAAAGCTTTTATTTTGTTGAAATTAATGCAAAGTTTTTGTTTGAGTATGTATATGGGATGCAATATTGTGTAAGCAAGTACTCATTAATTCGTCATTTGTTGAGCTTTAATGTGTATTAGGATTAAGTTATATGTTTTACTTTGTACCAAATAAAGATAACTCTAAAAATAATGAATGTCGCTCTTGAATGACATGCAAATTTATTTCAAGGTTATTGTTTGATGTCACTTGTAGGTTACTTGCTTATTAGCACAAAGTGTTACAGATCAAAGCTCTAAGTATAGAGTTAATATTTGAAGTTTGAATAAGATAAATGATATAATATTACAAGAATTATAATTTTTTCATTATTAAATAACCCAAATAAGTCAAGATGTTAACATGATAAGTTGATTGTGTTGTATTATTGACCTTAGTCACAGTATTTTGTTTGATGATAAAAATTTAAAGTATTTTTAATGAATTTTTTTGAGGAAATTTTTAGATTTTAATTAGTCGATGTCTGTGTTCATAGGAAAACTTAAAGAAGAACATTTATAAATATTAGATCTCATTAAGAACATCTTGGTTAGAGTGACGAATCATCAAAAGATATATTTTAAATTTAATTTTATTTATTTCAATATTACTTTTGATTATAATGCTAAGCTTGATTAAAATCTATCTTATAAGACATAGAAATTAAATTTTATTAAAAGTAATCATCTTAAAATAATATTTAAGTTTTTAATATTTTGATCATCTTATATTGATCATCTTTAGAAGTGATTTATTTTGATCATTTTTTAAAATTTTCATTAATTTATTATAAAAAGTATATAATTATAATCTTAATTAATTAGTAAAAAATAATAATATTATTAATAACAAATAAAATACAATAAAAAAACTAATTCTACTTAGCTTTTCACCAATAAAATTACAAATTAAATTGTAAGTCTTAGGTCAGTGTTTACACATTAATACGATTGTTGTTGTATTCGAGTCAGGGCATCACTCCACAACTAAGATGTTTTTAGATCGAAGCATTAGTCCTTGCATTCCTAAATAAATTAATTAAGTCAAAGTAGCCAACCTTAATAAACTAGCTTTTAAAAGAATAAAAATCCTTATAAGCAGATAAATACAAATCTAATAGAACATGTGAGACTAAAAAACAGTGCTTTATTCGCATGGTTGAAGGAATTGTGGAAGTGATTTCTATCAATCTAATTGCACAATTTTGCTATCACATGGTCCATGTTTATTCTATACATAAGATCTAAATCTAGTCATCAAATCATAATTCGATTTAACGATCCTGATCAAATTTGATTTTTAAATAGTGCTAACTTAATCTTATTTGTTCGATGGTGCAGTTTTCGTGATCAAACGTTCTAGGATGCTTTCAATCATCAATAGCTGTTTTAGTAATTATATAAGTTATTAACATTTTTTAAAATATTTATTTTCTAATTTAAAATATATGTCGATTGAAATGGTAATGACAAATTAGTCAGTTTGGCAAGTGCTTCTAGTCGTTATAAAATATATGTATATAAGAGAACTTTTGAATAAAATTATTGATAAATTTTTTTTTATAAAATCTTGATTAAATTGGAAGAAAATTTTCTAATCCTTCAAGTTGTAAGCTTAAATTCTATTATTTTATATTTCATAAGGTTGTAGACCTAACGTCTTTTTTGTGCTTTGAATCTATACTATTAAAAATCAAGATTTGTTTTATATATGTTCTTATATATTATACATAAAAATAAATTAAAAATAAAACTATATTTAGAAAAAATACATCATATTTATTCCGTATTGAACCCACTCAACTTACGAGCTTTAGTGTAACGTTAGGGCAACCGAAGTTATATATATATATATATATATATACGCTCGCTTCATGCATGATGCATGAAAAGCCACCGAGTGTTGACGTGGCCTACGTTTGACTAACGAAAAGATTACCCAAATCTTCAATGGTTCCTTCCTTTGGGTTACGCAATTCCTTTAGTCAACAAATTGCATTTCAAGTCTTTCTTATGAGATTGAAGATTATTTATGATAAGTATTGACTTTGTTTGATGATAATTTATCAAAAAGAGTTTTTTTTTTCTTTTAAAACTTTAATTTATAAAAAATTTATATTTACTCTCACAAATAGTTGAGGTGCATTCCCTATTTGTTTTCATAATTCTATTGTCATGACTATGTCTTGGTGGAATGATAAAGGTAAGGAATTTTCATGTTATCATGGTTATAAGTAAATGTATGTATATATCATCACGACTTTATTTACTTTGGAAGGTGTAAAATTAAAAAAAAAATTATGTTATTATGATAATAATTAAGGCGCTATAAAAGTAGGAATTTTTTGTGTTATTTTTATTATTAGTGAGTGCATACAAAGATTGTTATCAGTAGTTGTTATAAAGGTAGGAGATGTTCATACTATTATTACATAGAGCATTCATATGATTTTTTTTTATTTGATAGTTCTAAAGTGCGTCATAGTTATAATAAGGTACATCATAATTTCATACATTAGGATTCTAATAAAATCTATATCTATGAAAAATCATTGATATAGAATCGTGTCTTATAGATAATCTAGAAAATCCCATAATAAAATCTACTATTGCTTCTTCTTATTTGCACATAGCAATAAATAAAGGATGTAATAAACATCTTGGATTTTTTATTCTCAATTAATTTGCTAACAAATTAAAATACTTCTTAATTAATTTGAGACATTTATTTTCATTTTTGGTCACAAATACTTTTGTTTAAATTCTTGATGTAATTTGTTTCCACCAAAATGAATGTAATATTTGAAATTATGTATTTCTTTTAATAGTAATAGTTTGAGCTATTGATGCTAAAGTATACGCAATTTGTCATAAAATCTTGGCACTTTATTTTGACTTAAGTTAAACTTAGATTCCCATCCTTCTTTGACTTTCTAAACTAACTTTTGTATATTTAGATTTTTAGCTTCAACTTTCTTTATTCACCAACTAGTCTAATCTTATTGATAGATTATTTAATAATACTACATATCTTTGCACAACTACCTCTAATTATAATTTATCTATCTTGTAAACCAATTACTTTTTCTCTATTGCAAACAACATATTATTTTCACTTGTCTTTCTACTTAAAACATCTATCACTACATTATCTTTTTTAGAATGATAAATAATTTTCAAATCATATTTGATAAATTTCAAGCATTTTCTTTATCATAAATTTAACTCTTTTTTATTAAATATGTATTTTAAATTATGATGATCTATAAAGATTTTATATTTAACTTCATACAAATAATATCTCCAAAATTTTAATACAAATATGATAGATGTCAATTCTAAATCATCTATGTATAGCATTTTTCATAAGATTTTAATTATTTGGATGTAAAAGTAATCACTTCTTTATTTTATAACAACACATAACCTAACCCTTGTAAAGATGCATCATTATAAACCTAGTACCATTATGTACCATTGGGTAATGATAGAATTAGAGCTAAAGTAAATTTACTTTTTTTTGTTTTTAAAAACTAATTTTACAATCAAAATCCTAGTTAAATTTAATTTATCTTTTGAGTCAATTTTTTAAAGATGCTATATGTGAGAAAACTTTCACAAATTTCTTATATTATTATCTTTTATAAATTTTGAGTAAATTAAAATATCATCTATAAAGCAAATAATGAATTAATCTAAGTATTATTTAAACATTTTGTTCATTAGACTCATATCAAGCGGAATAGCAATATTAAAAAATCACAATATCCACATCTTGTTTCAAAAGTAGTCTTAAAAATATCCTCTTCCATGATTCTGAATTGATGATAATTAGATCTCACTTTAAAAATACATAGATTTGATTAAAGAAAACATAAATCTTGTGTAAAGGTTACTTATTCTTAATAGTAATTTTATTAATTTATTTATAATAAACACATATTTGAAGATTACGATCTTTTTTTTTCAAAAATAATATGGGTGCTCCTTATGGTGATAGACTTGTTTTTATTAACAACTTATGAAATTGTATTTTCATTTCTTATAATTCTATGGGTGCTAACTATATGAAGCTTAAAAATATATATTAACATGATAAACTAGTTAAAATTTTAATTCTATTTCTCTTTTTAGAGGTAACCCCTGATAAATCTTCTAAAAAAGTACATACATACTCTTTGATTATTGGTACCTCTAATAGTAGAGTAAATGCTCTATCCAAGTCGTCAATAGATACTAAATAACCCTCACACCCTTAGTAATTTCTAAGCCTTTAATATTAAGATCATAGAAATTTTCTATCCATGATAAAAGAATACTAGTCTAGCTTTTTTAGAATTTGAATTTTTATTCCTTTCTCCTAGCAATCTATTTTAAATTTCTGATCAAACAATTAATCCATAACTAATATGATATCAAACTCTATTAGAGATAGAATATTCAACAACATAGAGAATTTTCTTTCCTAAATCTCTACTTCATCTTTAATATTATTTTTCTCTAATATTATTCTCATTAGACATTCTAATTTATAGTAATTCTTTCAATAGCTATATTTAATTTACTTATCATATTGGTTGAAATAAATAAATGTGATGCTCTACCTTCAAATAACATGATAATAAGTAAATTCTAAACATATAGTGAACCTATAATAGATACAGTGGAATGAAAAGTCTCTTATTATATCATTGAATTTGATGATAAAAAAATCAAACTTAGGTTGATTATGAGTTTGTTAAGTATTGTGAGCATGTTGGATTAGATAGTAAACTTAATAATTTAAAGTGAGGAGAAAGACACAAACATATTAGAGTGGAATGAACTGAGAGCTGGGAATGCTTAGCTCAACTTTCAAATCATGGAGACAAATGGGTTTACTCTTTATGGCATGGCTAAATCTTTTAAAGGCATTCATTTACTTCATTAGTTAAGTTGGAAATGTCAAACTTTTCCTTATGCTAAACTAACACATTAGAATTGTATTCTCTTGCTCAACTTGTGCTTTATTGTTAAAAAACCTTTGTTCATATGTATTGAATCGTCTAAAGTTATATTAGGATGTGTGCAATATTTTCATAAATCTTCCAAAATGAAATTCTAGTGTTTAAGTTTATAAAATAATATTTAAATAAGTCTTGATTTTTATTACCTATTGATAATATGATATGATACCATATATCTTATTTGTATGATCTAAACTATAGCTTAAAACTATATTTAAAGTTTAAAGTTGTTATATCATCATATAGGTATGATGGCTTTATTGTTAACATATGAGAATGGTCTACACATCTATGATTAATTTTACTTTTATATTTATATATAGTTATTAAATTTATCTACTTAAATTCAAGTAATTTGTTCAATCTCTCCATCATCTTGATTTTTTACTATATTATGCATGCACATGAATTATCCAATATTTCTTTTTAATTTGTAAATGACATACAATCTATTAATCATAGCACTTTTAAAAGCATTTTTCTTATTGCTCACTTTTTGTTCTTCTAACATATCATCTTTTGACTTTCATGTATTGTATAATTTTCATAGGACATTCTTTTTCTTTCATATATCATGTACACAGTATTATAGAAAATCTTTAAAATCATTTACCATCCACTACAAAGTATCATCATTTCTTTTAACCTTGATTATTATCAATCTAATACATTGAACATTGCAATCCACATACCATCTATTCCTTAATGGTCTATTTCCTTTTAGATTTGCCTTAGTTAATGTATTATAATCTAAAAAAACTACTATTTGATACAGTAGTTTTACTAAATATCCTATCAATGTAAATGACTACGCTAAGCTCTCAGTGAAACTAGGTAATTACTATATGTTGGAAGAACCATACTACATGTTCAACTCTATCAAACAAATCTATTAAATCAACTTAACTTTGAATATACCATAAGTTTAATCCAACATTTATTACATTATTGCATAGATGAGAATTCATTTTGAAATCCACTTGATAACACCCAAACCTTTATAAATTATTCTTATAGCATTCTAACTCATACAATAGGAAAATTAGATTTTGAATGCCTCTACAATTGGATGGTTGTTCATTTTAAATAAAAAAATCTAGCATGTTGATCGAATACCTAGCTCCTTATATTGGGCCATGAAAATCAATGTAACGATGTGTGTTTTAATAATTGCTTTTAACATACTCTCTATGTTGATTTAGAGATATATGATATGTTCATTTTATGGGCATCATCATTACATATGGCATGAGTAGCATTGTATTATAATAAGATAAAGTGTTGATAAATAATTATGTTGAATATACATAAATAACTTGTTTGTAGATATGATAAGTGATATTTCCTGGGTGTTGATAAGTCTTATAAAGATGTAGCTTGGGTGGTGGTTAACACATAAAGGTAAAATATAACCTAAGTGGTGATGAGTCAAGTAAAAATGAATATCTAAAAAATTGAAAGATGCTTGAAAAGATTAAGAGTGAGTACTAAGTCATGTAATAATTAAACAAACATTTATTTAACATGAACATTCTTATCTTTTATACATTATATATCTATAGATTATGATTGATTATATATTTATAGTTATGTTATTTACCCAATATGTATTATGACCCAACTTGTAATGATTTTTTTGTCATATTTGTATTAATGTTTTCTATTAAGTCTATAATGATGACTAGTATTGTATTGGTTAATATATTTCAAGCATAGACAATTCACAATTGGAGACACCAAGAGGATAGTGGGTAGATTTAAAACTTAAACAAGAAAATAAATATTATATATAAATTTTGGAACCCATGGATGTTGTATTATTACCAATGATATAATATATGATAAAAGCCAAAAAATCTATAGATATTATATTTGTGTAAACTTACTATGCTTTAGTTCTACCATTATTTTACATTTCTTTGATGATGATATTTTGAAATGCATCATGAATATATAATAGAAGAAACATTTTAGTATGTACACATAGATATATAATTAGTGGTATTAAATTTATGTGAAATCTAACTATGGCATAAGGATAACATTACAAATCTAGTATTAGAAGGAAATACTTGTTATAAGCCAATGTGACCATGATAAAAGTTATTTCCAGGAAGCGCATGCACATATAGTATTATTATGTCATGTAATGATGTTTATTGCATATAATTATATAATAATTGAAATGTAATAAAATATGTACTAAAATTATTATATAATAAAATGGATCTCTTGAATCATCAAAGTGAAAAGATAGCTAATATAAATATAGATGAGCGAAAAGGGAGAGCAATTGAATACTCAACTATCCAATAATTATGTTTATGGTGCTACATACATAGAATGTGTATATATTTAATATAATAATGTTTATTTTATAAACTTGCTTTTAACAATCTTTATATGAATTTAGTAATATATGATGTGGTGATGTTATGAGTATGATCATTAAATATGGCATCAATAGTACTTGTATAATTAGGTATATATATATAGCTTGTGTATAAGTATATAACTAATATAGCTAGTGATGATGATTTACATAAATATGCAATATAGTCTAGTTGGTGATAAACTATATAGAAGTATAATAAAATTTAGTTGACAATAAGGTATGTAAAGTTAAATGCCATAAGGGCTAAAAATTGTCTAAAAATAATAAGGGTGACTAGTAAGTTATGTAACTTTAAGCAAATATTAATCTGACATGACCATGCTTATCATTTATATAGAATATATCTGTAGCGTGTGATTGATTATATATTTATAATTGTGTTATTGAGCAGACATGCAACATGAGCCTACTTGTAATGATGTTTACATATGATGTTTATGATGTTTTGTATATTAAGTTAGTAATAATGACTTAGCCTTCATGGGCTAAAACATTATAAGTGTAGATGATCTATAATATAAGATATTAAAAGGATAATGAGTAGATAAAAAGCTTAAAGGAAAAAATAATTATTATATATAAATTTAAGAACTCATAGATGATGTATTGTTATTAATGATATTATAATTCATAAAAACCTTGAAAGATATGTAAATTGTATTTGTGTAAACTTATTATTTTTGCAATCATTATACGTTACTATTATGATAATATTTTGAAATACATTATAAGTTTGTCAGGAAATAAATGTTATAGGATGTGCATGTATATATATAATTAATGAATTTAAGTTTATGTGACACTCATGTATAGTACAAGGCTAACATCAAATATTTCATTTATGATATTTTTGGTTCTTGCTATAATTCTGCATGGTAACATTTTATGATGATTAAGAAGGAGAAGCATTGAACATATGCCTCAACTTTTGCAAAATGAATATTTGAAAATAATTTTGTATGTGACTTGCCATAAAATATCTACTATCTATTGTATAATACAAAACATATCCTATTACTTGTGTTGGTTGTTGATCAACAAGATATAACCTAACAAAGTTTTCAAAATTGTAGAAACTATATCTCTGCTATCATTACACAACAAAAAAAAAGTAAGATAAGTACAATATGAAAATCCTAATTACATTTATATTTCTTTAACAAAGTACTTGTATATAGGAGCTTACCTTTTCAAAGGCACGAAGAAACATAAAGAATTTGGATATCATCATCAATTGCAATTAATTGTGCTAATTGGTCTCCCCCATTAGTCGCACGTAGTCACCTTTGCATAGATCGTGTAAGACGTACTCTCCTCCACAACTATCGTCCAAAGCATATTTGTCTTATTACTAATTTCTTGCATGAAGTAATTAGGAAACATACATACCAAAAATGTTTAGTATTTATATATATATATGTATTTTAATTTTGTAAGCAAATTTAGAAGAAAAGTTAAAAAAAAGAATTAAAATTTAAAAAATGAAAAAAATGCTTGATGTTAAGAAAAAAGAACATAATTTTTTTTTAAACTTTGATTATTTTTTCCCTTAGTTGCAAGAATTCTATTCACACTATCTTAATTCAAGCAATATTTCTTCTTCATATTTGGTTTTTCTTACTAATTATTCTATTATCTTATTTTATTTTATTTTTAATAAGTCATTAATATTTTCTTGCAAGAGTCTCCGATATACAACTCCAAGCCATTTTCCACGTCTTGGCTTCTTAGAAAATATAAGAAAATAATATTTTTGGTACAAATTTGAAAAAAATAATACCGTCGAGACTTTTGTATCTTGAAGTTTTGACGCGGTATTGTTCTACAATTCGAACCCGGACTGCACGCCAGGTCGCTCTCCTCGCATACGGGGATATATAAACAAACCGGGTCCAATTTCCCTTCACCGCAATTCCTGAACCCAAAGTTCAAACCGCTTCGCTCTCTCTCTCTCTCTCTCTCTCTCTCTCTCTCTATCTCACGGTTTCTCTCCAAATGGCGACCGATGTCTGCTGCACGAGCCCGAGATTCTCCTTCTCCTCCGCGGGCGAAGGAATGCATACAGATGCGCCGCCCTGTTCGCTCGATCCTTCCCCAATCCATGAATTCAACTTCATGATCGGCGGTCAGAGTTCCTCGGATCAAACTCCATCGGCCGACGAGCTCTTCTCCAACGGCAAGATCCTTCCGCTATTCAAGCCCCAGACCCCCTCCGCGCCAGTGTCCGTCCTTGCCCCGACTCCTACAGCTCCGACCCCTGCCCCGCCCCTCTCGGACCGCCGGAACAGCCTCCGCGAAGTGATCGACTCATCGGCCGCGGATTCCGACGCCCGCTTCTCCAGCCGGCTATCCATCTGGCGGATCCACCGGAGCAGCAGCGTCGGCGAGGTCAACGATCCCGGGGCTCATCTCAACCCTTTCTACCTCTACCGCAGCAGATCCACGGGGTCCTATCCCATCGCAAGCCCCACCTCGAAGCAGAGCCGGCAGCAGGCGGCCTCGGAGTGGAATCAGAGGAAGACGTACTACTATTCTGGGAGCCAGAGGGGATCTGTTTCGCGTGGAAGCGGGGTTCGGATTAGCCCCGTGTTGAATGTGCCCGCGCCGGTGGTGTCCAGGGGGAGCAGTGGCAGATCTAACAGCTCCGGGGGCGGAGCAACCACCGGCGGCCTGTTTGCGTACCTCCTCTGCAACTGCGGCGGAGAGGCGGAGGACGAGAGGGAGGACTGGTGGTTGAACGAGGCTGAACAGGTCAGGGGTAAGAAATGATTTGATGCCTCGCATTTGCTCAGAAATGTCGACGATTGAATTGGGAATGCCTGGAGATTCGGGGACAAATTATTCTCTCTCTCCCCTTCTTTTAATTATTTTTTTCATCAACATTTTAGCCTGTAAATTTATGTGTAATTAAACGTTAATGGTTTGGTACGCTCTTACACGCATTACTATTTAATAGTTGCATGTTTTCATTATTATCATCTTGGCTTGGTTTAATTATCCCATTTTTTTAGTATTTTTAAAAGTTCTTTTTTTCAAATAAAAAAAATGACTAACTAAATTGTTTGTTAAGTGTATGTACAATTAAATTTAATCATAATTTTAAATTAAATATAATATTTTAATATTGATATATAATTGTTAGAAAGTGTATTGGGTTCTTTTTGAGCACTTGTTTGGTATGACTCGTTTAATAAATGGTATCAATGCACGTATTTAAATCGTGTCATATAGTTATTAATATGTTTTTAGTACTTTATGTCATAATTGATTAGAGCTCTATTGATATATGACAATTAGGCATATATTAAATCTCTTAAAGGTGAGTAGTCACGTCTTAGGAACACATAGGAGATAGGTTTGTCATCATCTGAAGCAATTATGAGGCAAGATTCATCAACATTCACTATTATTAAAATAAATTAGAAAAAATTTAATAATTTTTTAAATATTCTCAAAAAATCTAAATAGATTAAAATAATTATAAAATTATATTTTATCACATTTGAGATCTTATAATTGTATATATCAAAATAAAAATTTGATTTTAACTAGTGTGTCTATTTTATGTTTTTTAATTTTATTTAATATTTTTTGTTTATTGTAATTTGTTACATATAATGTCACACATTGAATTTATCAATTACTAATTTCATAAAAACCAAAAATAATCATGCACAAATGAGAGGATATTTGATCTTCTTCTTTCTTTTACCTTGATGATGAGTGTTGACATAGTTTTTATCATTTTTTATTTGTTTTCTTATATAATTTCACATAATATCTGTAATGCTATTAATTATAAGTATAACTTCAGATGATGAAAAGTTATTAGTTTCTCTATTCATTCAAACTTATATATATAAACATTTCCCACAATCTCAAGATAAGAGTCTACTCATCTCAATTATATGTTAGTTGCACATCCAATTATGTAAGTAAAATAATAATAAATAAATTATCTAATAAATAAATCTTAATAATAAATGATATTTGAATGAAATAAACATAAATTGTCAACATAAAAGAAATTAAAAAACATAACATCATAATATCAATAGTATGTTGTACTCATGTTCATTTACAAGTTATTAATATCTTATCAAGTCAAAATAGAGTTTAAGATTAGATATTCTTATATTATTTCTTTATAAAATTGTGTGTTTGTGTGTGTATAAAGTTATTATTAGTTCACTTTTTTTCTTTTTTCTATCTTTCAAATATTTATTTTTTTATGAGAATCTTATTTCCCTTTAATATTATTATTCCATAATTTATATCATTTCAATTCAACATATTCCTAGGGTTGTATAATGTTTTGTATCCTTTGTTTGGTCTTATTTTTTTGTCCTCTCATGGCCTAGCTTACTTTCAATGCCATATTTATTTATTTATTTTTATGGCTCAATTTACTATTAGTATCATATTCTTTTCTTTCATTTTCTTTCGTGACATGATTTATTATTAGTAATATTTTTTCTTTCTTTGCCTAGTTTATTAGTAGTGTTATTTTCTTCTCTTTTTTTCTTTGAAACATAAGATGTCATCTTTAGAGAAATCATATTTATTTTTTTTGTTATTTTCTTTTCCTCATGACAGCTATGAAGTTGCATTAGCAAAAAGCTTATTTGGCATGCTTTCATATTTATTCCACTCATTTTATATTGTTTTTCCTATTTTTATTTCCAAGTTTTTATCTTGCATAGTAATGAATTTATCAATACATATAAATATGTCAATATCACATATATAAAACTATATCAAATTATATTATTTATCTTATATCATATAATCATGATGCCATGCTAATGCTTTCTTCTTATTTCAATTTTACTCTTCTACTTTGATAATTTCAAATTAATCAACCTAAAATCTCGAGGAGGGCTTCAATGCAATATTTTTTTTTTTGTTGATCTCTACATCACAAATCAAATACATTTTAATTAATAACATATTATTATATAATTCTTTATATTTTACTTAAAATTTTCAAGGTTTTTTCTTATTAATCCTTTAACTATGATGTTATCATACTATATGTTTACATGATTATATTTTATGGTAAGCACACAATACCTCTTTCAAATCATTTGTTTTTTTTTCGGACCTTTCTTTTTTAAGTAAATCATATCATCTAATTTTGGTATCGTATTATACTATGAGGTTCAGCCTCCAATCCCAAATATCACACCTTTACTATCTCACTATTCAATTTCCCTTTCCAACAATTGTCGTAAAGTAATCATATGATACAAAGAATATTCATATATTGTATTATTTTTTAAGGAAAATGGTTTTAATTTCTTCATAAATTAAACTATCATACATGAAATATCCATATATTATATGTTTCCCTTAGGAAAAAGGATTTTTGTAATGTTGAGCTTATTGTATTATGCATTAAGCACCTTTGTATAGTATGATAACCACTAAGACACTATTATGGAAAGTATTTCCATTCTCTCTCCCTAAAAGGCTCATCTTAGCCATTAAAAATATAAAATAATGTATTTCTTTCATCTTTTAACCTCAATACATCCTATTATTGCTATAAAAAGGAAAATGGATAAACAAAAATGTTAACCTAATATCCACTTACCTTTTTCATTCTTTTATTGTTCTCCTCCTTCTCGTGCACTTCTTTATCCTTAGTACTTCTCTTTTCCCTCTTTCCTCTAACCAACTATTCCTACATTGAACCCACCTCTTTAAATCTTCTCTTTGTTCTTCATTCTCTTTTCAATCTTTCTTTCTTTTCTTAAAGCTTCTCGTAGCTTCTTTTGCATAATTAAAGTGATCCAAGAGGTTAACTATAAGTTGGTTGCCCCCCCCCCCCCCCCCCCCCCACACACACACATATATATAAATTCTTTTCTTCATCATAATTTTGTTCAGATTTTGGAAATTATAAATCAAGGACTAACAAGTTTTTTTATGAACCCTTCTGAATGATACATTTACTTTGACATTTGGCATAACTTCTCAATGCTTAGTCTTGTAATTATAATTTTACATAATGATTGCATCATAGGGACATCACATCTTTATTTTCTTATAGAAATTTCATTCTAAAATTTTGAAAGGTTTAGTACATTGGATCTTCATGTCAAAGTCTACCTCTTAGATGACTTATAAATCTTAACATTGGAATCACTTTATTTTTTAAGAATATGTCCTTGTGAGATAAATTGTAGATTGGTCATTCCATATATGTTATATCTAATGACAACATAAGATGTCCATAATCATTCAGTAACATATAAATGATCAAAGATGTATTTTCTAAAAGATGAGACATAAAATATGTCATGAATATTAATGATGCATAGAGGTAATTCTAATAGATAGGCCACTTGATTGAATGTTTCTATAGTTTGGAATGGACCAATGTATTTTGGTCTCAATTTTTCTAGTTTTCCAAATTTGAAGATTTCTTTTAGAGGACTTACTTTCACAAAAACTTGATTTTTTACTCCAAATTCCACATTCTTATGCTTAGCATTGAAAATATTCCTTTTTCTATCTTAAGAAATTTAAATTCTTTGTTTGATTAGTTTCACTACAAAATCTATTACAATGCTTTTCTATTTCTATTCAAGAATTGAGAATTGCTACACAAATTCACTTGGCTTCCATTATTTTCCTTTTATCTATTATATATTAAGCATTCATTAGTCTATTCTATGATACCCTGTTTCATTCTTGGCCACCAATAATTCTATTTCAAGTCATAATACATCTTTGTTGCTATTGAATGAATAAAATATTTAGAATTATGAGTTTTATGAAATAATATTTTTTTTAATTATTGATGATTTGTGATAGAGTAATATCTGGGTGCATTTCTTTTTCTAGCTAATATTTGTTAATTTCAAAAGAAATTTGTTGCATATCAATTTGGGTTGAAAGTAGATTGATATTGGCTTTGTGTCTTAATATATAAGCAATGACATTTGCCTTTCTAAGATGATAACGATATTTAAATGATAATCTTTAATATACTCTAGCAATATTCATTTCCTCACAATAAAAAATTATACTTTAAACTTTGGTGATTAAATATACTTCATATTTCATATCATATAAATAGTGTCTCTAACTTTTTAGTAAAAAATATTAACTTCTAATTTCAAATCATGATTTGGATAATTCTTTTTAAGTGATTTTAGTTGGCAAGTTCTATAAATATTTTTTTCAATTTTATATTAATACATAGCTCATCCTCTAATATGAATCACTAAAGAATTGATATCTTTCATCTTTAAGTAGGCTAAGAATTTGGGCTATAGTTGATTTTTGAAAACTTTCTATACAAGTTGGATCTTATTCAAATTTAATAGCTTTTTATGTTGATTACATCAAAGGGCTGGCAATCTTAGAAAATCTTTTTATAAATTTTTAGAGTATCCAAATAACTCAAGAAAACTCCACACCTTTAACAGATTAATGGGTTGGGGCCAGTTCATAATAGTCAAGATTTTATATGGATCTATAGAGATCCCTTTATTGCTTACATGTATCAAAATTTAAACAAAAGACAATTAGATTTAACATTTTTAAAACTTTGCAAATAACTTTTGTTTTATTAACATTTGTAGCACAATACACAAATGACTCACATGCTTTTCTATTGGCTTTGAGCATATCAAGATATCGTTGATAAAAACAATAACAAACTAGTCAAAATATTTAGAGATATCACATATAAGTCTCTTAAGAATTGTCAATTATTATACATAATTTTATATATTTTTATAATTTTTATTAATAGAGATCTCTTTACATTCTTCTCACCATTTGGTATCAAAGAAGATCAAGATCCAACTATAAAAGTTTTATTCTTACCTCTTCTTCTCCTTCATTTAGCATCAAAGAATCCTTCATGGTATTCTTACCATTGCGATGATTCATGTCTACCAACCACTCTACTTTTCTTGGTTTCTCCTCCATCATTTTTAATTGCCATCAAGTTACTTTAAAACAATTCTTGATTTTTGCACAAATGGCTAATATAACACGTCTCATCCTCATAACATCAACGTTGCCTAGCCTTAGGTCCTTGCAGGTCACAAGTAATGTGTAGTGTGATCCTATATTGTGGCTATAGCCAACCATATCATATCTTCCTCTCTTAAATCCTTCACACAAAAATCATAATATGCTTCTACACATGTTTTTATCTCTCCACCTTGCTCAATATCACATCTATGCCTAACCACTCATGTAATCCTTCTATGATAGCCACCATGCCTCCATTTACTCTCAACTATTGATCAAGCAAAGAAGAAAAAATCCTTAGCTCTAAACTACATCCATGCAAACCTCATCCAACCTCCCCCTCTATTTTTTATTATTTTATTAGATAACTTTACTTTATTGTTGGTGACACTGAAGGTGATATAGGATGATATGCCTAAAACCTATTTTAGCTTATAGACAATTAAGAATGGCTTAATTTCAAGTAATATATCCACACAATGACTTATCCAAAGATGTTAAAGATTTAGAATTAAAAATCTTAAGATTATCAGGTAAGTAATAATTTTTTTTAAAAGCAAAAGACTTACACTAATTTTAATAAAAGAAATATCAACTTAAAAAAATTTGATTTAAAATAATGCACATCAAAGTACTCATGTTGGTGCTAAAGTGACAAGATACTGATACATGGAGTTTATAGAAGGCCAAACAAAAATTCAAACTATCGCATGCACTAACAAGAGAGATGGACGCAATAAATAAAAAATTTTAAATATGAAATAAAGTAGTTGAGGACTTTTTTGATAATTTGATGCTTTTATAGATATTAGATAATAGGCCGGAATATCCCCTTTTGAGCCTCTTGCTCGCCTTTTCAAGGCACCTCCAGAATCACACTATCGAATTCCGTACACTCAACTTCCTTCTAAAATATAAGTTTGGTGGGAGCACTTTGATATTTTATTTAAAAGTTTATCACTTACAATATAATGAGTATCCTTATTTAGAGATATCTCAAGAGTATAATAATAATTTATTAATTTAGGAATACAAAAAGACATTTGAAATACTAAAAAAAACATATTTTTGGAATTTTAACAATATGTTAGAATTTTAAAAATCATCATAATTACAAAATAAATACTTTAATTTTTCTAAAAAATAAAACCTGCAAAATTAATTGAATTTAGTTCTCAAACAACATATGCATTTTAGGTGGTGATAACGATGAATGTTAAGGTGGCAGGTGGCACGAATG
This sequence comes from Vanilla planifolia, assembly GCA_023846275.1. Taxonomy (NCBI): domain Eukaryota; kingdom Viridiplantae; phylum Streptophyta; class Magnoliopsida; order Asparagales; family Orchidaceae; genus Vanilla; species Vanilla planifolia. Next base: position 58,756,093 of record CM043865.1, read on the forward strand.
GTATAGGTAGAGAGAAGCATGCATCAACATACTTTGAAGTGAATTAGTGCAGGTTAACGGATCAATGTGCATGTTTTGGGCTAAGCACAGGTTGAGCAGGCAAAATGGGTCAACGCGGGCTGGTGGGTCACACAGGTCAGCTTGGCTAGTGGGTCGATGTAGGAGGGGCAAGGGTCGGTGCGAAATACAACACCTTGGTTGCGATGATGACACGACGATGGAGTCGACAAGAATGATCCAAAATCAATTTTTAGCTCTTTTAAAGTCATTTTTACGAAATTTTACACCAACAAAATTATGAGACTACTAAAAGGATGACCAATATTGAATTTAAAGCTAGGAATACCTAAAAAACTATCAATGATTTTTTAAATGATTGAAACAAAACTGTATAAGTAATTTGATGAACTATTTAAAATAACTCAAATGTATAATAAATAAGGCTCAACTGTAATTGACTCTTATAATAATAATGATAACAAAGACTAATGAGAAGTAGAGGGACCTCAGAGTCTGAATAGAACTAGTATATTTCAAAATGAAACATCTATGTGATATATTATATGCTATTGTATCATTCTTCCTAGGTGGAAAAAAGCTTAACTTTATGGAGCTATGATGAAATCTTTGATATTGCTCTAACATCTTTGGGTTTAGGTGATGAAGCTCCTCCACAATAATTCAAGTGATGTTGGAGGAGAGATAACATCATCACATACTAAAAATCTTTGTTGTGCTTGATCTTATGTGAAAATTATTTGATCATCTAAAATTTGCTCCACTTGATCTCCCAACTTATTAGGTAGGTCTAAATATATTGGTGGGACATGCTTACTTGACAATGATGGTGAAAGCTCAAAAGGCTTACTAAATAATGGGCATGGTTTTTTATAAGGTAAAAAATGACAAGTATTAAAGGTAGCAATTCAAATATACCCTCATGGTCCCCATCTAACATGGGCAATATCTTTCATTATTTCTACACATTTTCATAATTGTTTTTTGTTAGTAAAGTAGTTTAGTCATTAATTTGACCCAAATATCCAAATGTACCCTCATGGGACCCATCTAACATAGCAAACATCTTTCATTAGTCTCATTGACCTAAATTAATAAGCCACTGGATACACCATCGTAGGACTTATCTAGTTGTGCAGCATTCCATAAAAATCTAACAAAATGTAGGATGCACTTTCATGCACTCTATCTAGCCTAAATAACACTCTTGACCATTTTTCTTAAAATATAGAAGCGGTCTCATGAGTTTCATCTAGCCTAAGTGAAACCCTTGATCTTTTAATTAAAACATAGAATGCACTCTCATGAACTTTATTTAGCATAACATAAGTAACATGTTTGATCATATTTCTTTTATGTAATTAGCTATGAACTAAAATAAGAATATAATTCTCTTTAAAGCCCTCTTTTCTCTCTCTTTTTTAAGAACACTCAGTCTATAAGATGATTTTCTTAAATTCTTACAACATGTGGACATCCACATGCTTTGCCAACCATATAAATAAGTTTTTTTTTTCAAACATAACATTTCATATAATAAAGCATGCAAGATTTCAAAAGAAACAATTCCATTAGATTACTCACATCGAATCAATTTATTCTAAATGTCAATTTATATAAATAAAGCCACAAGTTTCAATAGAATACAACATCAAACATATGAATAAAGACTAAGGCATAGGACTTCTTTCTCTTCCCCAAAGCTCCTAAAGGAATTTCATTATTTTCCTCTTATGACAATTGTAGGGAATTCCTAAGTATTCCCTCTTCTCTCCTTCCCACAAGACTAAGGCAACAACACTACTCATCTTCCTCTCAACTCAACAAAAATTTGCTCTTGAAGTTTCCTCATCTTCCTTTCCTTTCTCTTATTTAGTTTTTAGAAAAATAAAAGTAAACAAAATCTCATGACTTTCTCTCTGCCAAGCTTATTCTCATCTCATGACCCTTATTTATAAACTCGTAAATATAAGGAATGGTAGTTTAGCACCCAGCATTGTTGTTGTGGAGAAACAAATGAGAAATAGGATGCAATAAATGAATTGCTAATATTAGAAGAATATAAAGAGAATAAGTGAGTGACATCAAAGATAAAGGAACTTATGTTTGAATTTAAACTTAAGTCATCAAACAATTATCTTTTCCTTCTACTTTTTCTATATGTGGAGTATCACAATCATGAAATTGGAGAAAAATCAAATAGTTGTTGATGAAAATGTTTTACCAAACAACACAATTTCTAATTTATTCAACAAGATAAATCAAATAAACAATGCAATTATAATAATTAAGGAAAGAAAATAATACTAATAAAAAATTGGTGATCAATCTAACGTCCAAATGGAGATAAGTATGAGAGTTTTGCTAAAGATAAAATCCGATCTTATATCCAAATCTTACTTTAAGTCACCAAACAACAAAGAGATTAGTCCATTGAAAGTGCCTTGAAGAAGAAAATTACATTTTTCATAAAAAAAAATTTGACAAAAAGAGAATTATTATGCATGATTAGAAGAAACACAAGGCGCATACTAGACACTTACAACATGTGCAGTAAAATGTGTCCTTGTGAGGCATTGTTCATGCACACGGTGCACATAGTTGACCTCAAGCAAGCAACAAACAGACGCACATACATGGTAAACTGTGTGCAAGCACTAACAAGGATGCACATGCCTAGATTGAAGCTCACATTAGGTAGGTATACTACAGAACAACACTAGTGGCAAATGACATCTTGTAGGCCATAACAATGAAGATTAGAACACGACATACTAGTGTGCATAGTTGACAATGTACGACAAATTGGCATGCTGTAGATGGGCTCATAACAAATAGGCTCACAACAATTGACTAGAGTGCAGTAGACGTGCACAAATAGCAAAGCATGCTCACACCTATTGAAATAGGAGATGCAACATGCACTAACTACTGTAAACTCATGGTTCACATGCATGGTAGGTGCAATAGGTGCGACAATAACAGCTCATATGCCAAACTATTGAACATGTAGAGAGTAGGTGTGAAATTTGATGTTTTTTTATATTATTTGAGAAAAAATATAAGATAAATTAAAAAAATACATATGTATTTATTAAAATACCTTTATACTATTATTAATATGGGATCAAACAATTGGGAGTTCAAATTCCCAATATTCAACAAAAAATATACTCTCTTTACTCTCTTAGTTCTTTTCTATTCTCATGCTTTCATTTTGCTATCAAAACTTTAAAGCAAGGTCTATTATTTATGATTCGAAGTAAGATGTCTCGCAAAACAAACCAACATTAGACCATCAATTAGCATTTGACAGAGAGTTTGACAGCTTATCTATTAACTTATTACCTTGCTTACATGATATGATCACTAAAATTAGCATTCTATTTACAAACAACATACTATCAAACGAATCATCCAATGGTGGGTAAAAGCATCTATTTAAACTAAATATAAAATTGGTGTTCTGTTGGATAGCCATAAGATCATCTAATCAACATTCTATTAATTATCAGACTTCTTATTTCTTAATTTGATAGACCATACAATAATTATGGAATAATTTACAAGACTTGATAAAGTTGTTTGATATTATTATCAAACTATCTAAAACCATTTTCATGAAACTAGCAACAATCATCAAAACCCTCAAAACTTTAAACTTATATTGTTTTCATTATTTAAATTGTCCTATGGTCGTCGTTAAATCACTTAAAATCATTCATAGATATAAATAGTGGAGGAATCAGAATTAAAACCATATCTTGAATCAAAAACTTTAAAATCTCAAAGACATTGCAATCTCTTAGGTGTTGAAAAATTCTAAGGAACTAAAACAACAATCTTTCAAATATATAAGAGTAAGCTTCAATTTTTGGCAATTTATAAGTCTATTTTGAGTCATGCATCGTGTTAGAATTTTTGCCTCTTTGGATTAATTCTAGTGTAGGAAATCGACAACGGATCAATTGTATTTTCTTTCTTTGTTTCCTTTTGACTTCACCTTTTGTTAGCACTTTTGAATTATTTGCTAGATTCTTTTGGATCAATTTTCTGTTGACTTATCTACCCATTATGAGATCCCTTAGAACATTACAAAGGTTTTGTCTAACTTACATTTACAAAATGCTCATAAGTTTTACAAAGCCTAATCTTTCACTCCCAGGGTGGATACAGGCTTGTTAATTGAAACCAAACTATCTAAACAATAATGTGCCTTTACCTTTCACATACCACTTAATTTCAAAAACATTAATTCAAGAATCTTTCAAAGTAAAATTATCACTACACTTTACTAAATCATAGAATTTCTACAAGCTGCCCCCATTAAGTTAATAGGTTATGCTTGAGCCCATGAAAAAGTAAAGAGGTTTATGATTGAACCCTTTAAAAAGCAAAGACGATCATATTTAAGTTAATAAAACAACAAAGAGAGTTGTGCTTAGTCCTATCAAAAGACAATTGTAAAGACTTCCACAACTAGTTAGAATGCTAGTTTTAAGCTCAAACTTATTGATTTAGTGGATGACCAACTAAAAATTTGAAGGAATTTTACTTATCTGCAGTTTATATTTTCTTGCTGCTCAAATTGTTAATTAGCTTACTAATTACAGGCAAAGATTTATAAATCTATTTACTAAGATTCAGAAGAGGAAGTAATAGATCTCAAGTACTATCTACAAACCACAAGAACCACATTTCACCTTTTCTCTTTTTTTTTTTTTGTTTATATTGAAGATTAATTGATCTGCATTTCACACTACCTTCCCAGCACAAAAAGAAAAGAATTCTTGCAATAATTCAAAGCAAATAATGCAACTTGATTCTCTTTGATAGTGACAAGGACAATAATTCAGGCAAGCTAATCAAATTAAATAAGTATATAGTTTCCAATAATGTTAAATCTGCATCAAATTAGGTGAATTCCTGGAGCACACATGAAATTTCTTTGTTAGATCTTCACAAAAATAGTTATTTATGAACTAGTAAATATAAGAAGTGGAAGTTTAACACCCAGCATTGTTGTTTGGAGAAACAAATGAAAACTTCTATAGGAAAAATTACAGGACACATCGAAAATCAATATTCCTTTGTTGATGAATATGTTTCACCAAACAACACAATTTCTAGTTTATTCAACAAGATAAATCAAATAAACCATGCAATTATAATAATCAAGGAAAGAAGATAATGACAATTTTATGTGGTTCAATCAAAAAAATGGGGATCAATCTTATAGTCAAATGGAGAAAAATAAGAGAGTTTTATCAAAGAAAGAGGTCGATCTTATATTCAAATCCTATTTAAGTCATCAAACAACAATCTTTTCTTTCTTCCCTTTTTACCTACTATAAACTGCCGTAAAAAAATAAAATGTTAAATTGATGCCAATGAAAAAACTTTATCGAATGGTCCAATTTCTAATGCGTTATCTATCTTCAACTTGCAATTTCTTCCAATTCACTTGTCAACTAAATTTAGAGGTTTTCTTATTTAGATTTGTTTCTTTTTAGAAATTAATCATTTTTAAGTAGTTTGATTTTGTAGTAAGTAATTCACTTAAAAAATATAAAAAAAAATTCAAGAACTTATCTTTGAATTAATCAATTAATATTAATTATGTTGGTACTTAATTGTCTTTAAATTCATTCTTTTTTTTGGTGCCCACATTTAAAAATATAAGGTATGAATTCACTGCAAAATCATTGGATTGTCAAGAAAAGATAGTTGTGCTACTCTTGTGTACAATCAATGAACAAAAGTAATATCTTATGATTACAATTGATTATTAGATCTTCTCTATGAACAAAAACCTATACAAAAGGATAAGTGGATCTTCCTCTTATGTATCTTCTTTGTCGACTTTTGGCTCATCATCACCAGTGGTTCTTAATACCACGTGACTTCCTTAGGTCCTCAGCAACTTGTTTTTAATTTGCCATTCTCTTCACTTTTGCATATAATCCTTAAAGCAATTAATCTTGTCATCCCAAAATAAATATAATAGAAGCATTTGTATTGCCTAAAAGGTTACACTTTTTTGCATTTGACTTTTTTTATAACAAAAATCATCTTTACTTTGCTTTCTATTCTCTCTATAATGAGACACCATTCTCATTGTCATATAATACTCTAATCTTTTTCTCTTTTCTTATATTCACTGATTGTTTGACCTCTTACACTACATGATGAGTTATGTTCTCTATCGCAAATGAAAAATATTCTCAATAGCAAGATTGTCTTTATCATCCTTTTTTTTGTTCAAATTGATTAAGAGATACTCATTCTTTCGCCTTCTGTCCCCAAATGATAAGACCTTTTCCAACAATTTAAAGTAAATAATGCAATTGGATTATCGTTTTAATGACTAGATTAACAATTAGGGCAAGTTAATTAGATTAAAGAAATATGTCATTTCTAAGTTATCTCTAAGCAAAACTAGCTACCATAAACCATTCAATGCAAAGCACGGCCGTTTAACAATGTGCATTCTTGTTGTTGAAAAATATAAAAAATATGCAATAATTGAAGTGTTAATCTTATTTTACTTTGATAAATGAATAAGAAATTTCAATTGTATCAAATAAATTACACTTCAATTTGTACTTTTTCCATTAAAGCAACAAAGGTCGTTTTTATTTGTAAAAAACAAACTTGTGTAAGATTTGTTTCTAAAAGGTAATGAAGAAAACCATAGAAATATGGTAATAGAGAAAATATAGCATTACCGATAATTCTATGTGATTCTACTAAGAAATAACATATTTTTAGTAAAACAAAGAAGTTAAAAATCTATTATCAAATTAAAGTGAACAATGAAAAAAACAACAGTCTTTTATAAAAACCAAAGAAAAACAAAAGGGTTAGACCAAAGTTAGAGGTTGATCTTACATCTAAATCAAACCCAAATCAAGTAGTAATCATCTGCTGTTTTAATTTTTATCTATAAATAATAACAATTACAAAATTGATAATTGAATAATCTTGTAGCCATTAATGAAAAAGTATTATCAAATAGCTTAATTGTTAATTTCTTACTTATCTCACCCATTCTAGCTTCTTTTCCCTATCCTATAAAATACATTTAAAGAGGAATACTTAATAAAATTTAAAGATAACTTATAGAACACTTTAATCTAATATTATTTTTTCTTTTGCCATTACTTGATAGGTGTCAATCTCAAATCTCATTAATTTGAATAACAATTGATTTTTCAAGACTTATTCTCATAAAGGTCTTTTGAGATCATCCATAATTTCAGCATCTATTCAAGCTTATCAAAACTAAACAAAATATATTTGTTGGAAATGTGAGTAAGATGTTCATAAAAAAAGAGGATAAATTATGTAAATTTTAATTACAACATAAAATCAAAGCACTTAAAAAACTTTCAAAAACTATTTAAAACTTTGTTAGAAATATGATTGAATATAATTGTCAATTACTCAACCCAATTCAAATTACAACAATTTAAACATCACAAATAATATTGTATTAAAAATATTTTCCATACTTTTATTACTCTTAAAAGTTACAAGGCAGTAATAGAAGGGTTTTATTTTCTCCAAATTAAAATCAATAATTCAAATAATATTATAATTGGGCACTTTATTCAAAGACTTTAGTTATAAAAATATTTTGATAATCTTAATTGATCTAGGCCAACAAAAGATAAATACCCATAAAACCAATGAATCAAGAAACATCAAATTTTATCACAACTAATATTTATTATTAATCTTAATAACTTTTATAAAAAGTTTTAGAAAGTTTGTTTAGATTAGAAAACCTTTGTGTGAGAATGTTAGAATAGTAAAGAACACAATTTGATTTTTAAATTGTTTGGTAAAACGTTTGCCTATATCAATCCCTCATTAAATAGTTATACTTCCACTAAAATCTACTCCCATTTTGTCATAGCCAAGTGGAGCAAATTTTTTACAGCCATTCCTATTTTTATCAAAGCTAGATAAGGGTCAATTAAATATAAATTCACTCTCATTTTGTTATGATTAAGTAGGGCTCAACCTCATTCAAAAGAGTAACAATAGCACAAATAAGCTTTATAGTACTTATATAAAGTAATTCATACAAAATCATATATTGTATAATTGAGAAAATAATATGATAGATTTAAATGTTATAAAAATATTTTACTAAGTAATATGAGTAGCTTTGATGCAATAAATGAGTGAATAATTCAGTTAAGACTAAGCAAAAACAACAATTGCATGAATAAAATACTCTACACTTTGAATTTCAAGCCATGTTTATGAGCTTGATTTCACTTATAAAATGATTTAGCAAATGATTCATAATCTTATTCACTTTATAACTCACTACCATTTATACCACACAAGGAGACGTGAATGATTAAAGGAGTCACAACAGCTAAAAGTTCAATCTCAAAATGATCAAAATAGTCATTACATTCTCAAGATCTAAATTATAGTAGTTAGTCGAGAACATTCATATCTTGCTAACAAGGTCATACAATGATTGTCTTGACAATACACATGTTTGATCATTTCATTTCTATCAGTGCAAATGTATCTTACATATGTGATGATGACATCATATAGTACGAATAAAACAATCTCTTTAATGACCAAATTTTAAACTCTTGGAAAAATATTATATCATATAATATTATAAAATATGATATATTGTATGAGAAGCTCACATCCAATAATTATTAAGTTTTAAACCAAACTATTGGATAAATGTCAATCATATTAATATGATAGAAATATTGTATTAGTCAATATAAATTAGTCCAAAATTAGTCGAAGTCTTAAATTATGTCTTATTTCTTAGATTGCTCATACAAGTCTAAAGATAGATCCCCACCACATGATACATATTTTCACAAAAATCATGCTCTAAAAAATGTTATATATTATGATCATAAACTACAAATACTTGCACAATAAATATATTAATTAGTTAAAATAATTATATCATATGATAAATCTTATCATATTATCATAAAAACAAATATTGTGTAGTTATCATAAAAGTTTAATACATAGATTGTCTTAGTATGATATGTAAAACATACTAGGTGATGAACATACTCCTATAATAGAGTTATTATATTAGTATGATGTCAAGTTTAATTTTTTATCTTTTTATAATGGTCAAATAAATCTGATGTATTTATTATCTTAGTAATTAGAAAAATTATACATTAATTCATGTAGTCACAATACAAATATCATATTTATATGGTATAGTAAGTATATGTATTAATGAATGTATAGATATGATACAAATATTTCGTAATATATGGTTTAGAAAATAGTAATAAGATTTTCAATGTTAATATGCATAGTAAGTACGCATATTAACTTATATAAGATTTTCAATGAAACATATAATTACAACACATAGATATAGTATTTAATGATCCATTTACAATAAGATATGGTTGTATTAAATATGACATAGAAATCAAAAATGCCAAACAAATACCAAGCTTATATATTTAACAAATTTTAAGAGAAAATAAACAACATACGCGTACGAAAGAAATCTTCGTACTCATACATTTCTATGTGAAACTCTTTCGAATAACACATACAATACTGATGTTACACCCCATTTTTTCCTAGGCTGATTTTTGGCATATTTTTTTTTTTTACATATAGACAGCTCAGATCGTCCCATACCAACCTGAGTAGCCTACGAAAAACATAGGATATAACACATCATTACACACCTACTTTCCTTAACAATGTGGATCCCATCTCCCGGGTACACCATCAAATCAGGTTCAAGACTCCTGAATTAACTAATGAACTCGCGCAATGTTACTCCTACTAGACCCAATACTCCTAACCCATACCAGTAGGAGAACCGGTCTAATAGAAGTCTGAACCCCCACGGTTAAGTTCCATAGTCATGTAATGACCTCACCATCAAAAATAAAATACATAACATCCTCAGATAAAATATGGCACTCCACACACTATACCACCAAGACAATAAAGTAAAACAGTGAATGGAAACTACATCACATCACAAGAATAAGATCCAAGTCCAACAAATACAATATCATCCAACTAGATACATAAGTCAGAATCACCCTCACATATTACATGACATAAGAATAACAGTCTCCCTGAATACATCCAATAGTATCAATCACACTAACCAAAATGTCTCAGAAAATCACAGATCAGATATCCTCCACTAGCCTGCTGACCACGATCCCACCTAATCTGGGTGGCGTCAAGGCTGTCGAGCCGCTGGAAAGATATAGATAATAAAGGAGTGAGCTACGCCCAGTAGGAAAGACAGCTAGTAAAAACTCACATGCAAGAGAAGGATAATAGCAAGAGTATAGGAATACAGCATAACAATGTAGGGTGGAAAGGCACTCTCAGTCCCAGACTCTGACCAACCACAGTCACTCCCAGTCACACCAGAGTAGCTCTCCTCTGTGCTCCCAGGGAGCATGCCAGCGGGACACGCCCATCTCTGCGCACGCATGGCGCCTAGGCAAAGCATGCCAGCGGGACACGCCCATCTCTGCGCACGCATCACAACGCCTAGCACCCGACACCGCAGCGTCTCTCGTCAATCAATCTTTTGGAGACTATAGACAGAACCAGTCACATAGACCTCTAGCCAACGTGAGACACCCCTACCACCCTCAGGCACGCAGGCCTACACACTTGGCTAGCCACGGCGAGTCACCCCTGCCACTGCCACTCTCAGGCGCGCAGGCCTACACTCATGGACCAGAAGAGATCGACTCAGCCACCGTCCCAAGGAGTCCTCTCCCTAAAATTTCCATAGAGGCCACGCCCCTACAGTCATTGCCAAGCTCTAACTCCAAGATTCGGCAACATGTGTCCAGATACAACAAGGCGCATACCAGTCCACATGTATACTGTGGAAGCTAAGTCTGTACCGCACAGTTACCTACCACAACTACCCTAAAACATCATATAGGGTCTATAGTAGTCCGGTCCAATATGCCAATCTGTGAATTATGCCAACACTGAGTAAACTGACTCAAACCATGCCATTGCCATCCAAGCAACACAAACTGTACCAAATTCTGACTATTCTGGTAGCACTTACCCAAGTGTCACACTTCCTTCCAACTAATCCAGCTGCACTGAATTTATGGATAATTTCTAACAGTCAATTTCAACTTGGCTATGTGATTTCCTAAAATCACCTTTTTCTCACTTCAGGAAATTTTTAAATTCCAAAATCAATTTCCGCCCTTTATCCATTTTCCGAAATTCGGAATAAATTTCCGAATAAAATTTAAATTCCACATATATCCCTTTTTCCAAAAATTCGGATTAATTTCCGAAATTAAATTTAAATTCCACATATATCCTTTTTCCGAAAATTCGGATTAATTTCCGAATTAAATTTCCTCCGCACCGTTCGTCTGCGCCGAATCCAGCTGAACCGGTTTTCGCTGCCGGTTCGGCTTTCGCGCTCGAGAACCCACCGGTCGAATAATTAATCCAATTTCCAGCCGACGTTTAACATTTAAATAATTACAATTACTTAATTAACTAAACCAAAATTAATCTAATCCATCTCCTTCCTCCGCCCGGCGCCCGCGAAACCCTAGCCGACGAATCCTCCGGGAAAATTCCGTTTTCCCCGTCGATTTCCGGCGACCGAGATCAAGGAGAAACAAAATCCGATGTTTGTACTATCCTAATGTTTCAATAATGCCACTAATTTCTAAGGTTCAATCAAAATTTCCGCCGAAGTTTCATCCGATCCCCATTTTAACAATCTATGAAATTAAACAAATTTCAGCATTTGATACTATCTTAACATGATTAAAGCACATAATCGAATCAACACATGCTCGGTAAAATTTCCGAATTCGGCGGGTATAATTTTCCGAAAACCCTAAAATGCTAAAATCAATAATTTGCATTAATCAATTTCAAAAACCACAATCCGCATGCTCCGGTAGCTATTTGCAAAATAATCCATATTTTTAATTTGCTAAATAACTAATTTAAATCTGAATTTCCTACTAAAATCAATAATTTGCATTAATCAATTCCAAAAAAACCTTATCCGCATGCTCAAGTAGCTAATTGCAAAATAATCCATATTTTTAATTTGCTAATTAACTAATTTAAACTGAATTCCCTACCTTTGCTCGCCGCCGACGACGGTGAAGCCCGCACGCGATCAACTGCAGCCCCTCGCCGAACGAAATCGGTACCAAAATGTTCGCCTCTGTCCCGCGTATCTCCGGTTATCAAAAGCCCCTTGAAAGGCTGCCGGAAATCACCGCCGTTCGCCGCGAACGCTTCGCCTCAATCGCCGTTCGAAACCCTAACCCTAACAGCCGAACAGTTCGGGTTAAATACCCCGCTTAAACCGGTATTAACCCGTTAAGAACCCATTAAGCGCCGGTTGACCTTCTAATAACGCCGCTTAACCCCGATCAACCGGTTAATCTCCACCGCTGATCTCGTCCGTCCGATCCGCTTATCCGCGGCTTATCCAAACGCACGCGCAAACGCACTCGGCGAACCGCCCCCGCCTTCGCTGAACCGTTCCGGTCCGGTTCACGTGCGGTAAAAACCAAATTCCGGTTTAAAATTTAATGGATCGATTTAAATAGATTTTCGAATTTCCAAAAATCCAATTAAACAGGGAAAATTACTTAAAAATTTCCTCGGTGCTCCGAAAAATCCCCAGAAAATTTCAGAAATTCCAATAGCCTCCAATTGAGCTCCTGGCTCATCCTACTGTCAATCTGAAATCATCCAAGCCACAATTCGAATTATTGAAGATTAAACCTATAATATTTTACCGGGTATAACAACTGATATCTTGTACAACCCAATTCTTGTTTCTAATAGTTGTTGAGTCAATAATCACAGCTGCACAATGAAGACATCATACCTTACAATGCCATGATGACTTTAGACTTCAATTAAAATTTTAAATCAAAATGTGGATCATCTAATATGAAATTGGATATTATACTATACAACCAATAGAAAGAAAAAGCCATGCTTGCTTTATGTAGTTTATTAATTATATTTTCTTAACTATAAGTTCAGTAACTTATACAAATATTAATGATGTCCTAATATAATTTTAATGAACTTAATAACTAAGGATGATATTTAAAAAGAGAATGTATTAATTAAATATGTAATATAAATCTAATTATGCTATATCAATATAAAGTGATAAGTTTAATAATTTTAACCTAAATATAACATAGATGATGAGCTTCAAATGACCAACCACTTGACCAAGAGTAAGAACAATAACTTTATTATTTGCAAGTTGAGCTAAACTTGAGTAAAATCAGCAACACTCATTAATATGTCTTTGCTTATAAATTGTTCAATGAAATACTTGATCAAACTATCCAAAGTATTATTCTATGTTTGATCATGAGATATATGATCTAGAGTACTAAAAAAATATTAGTAAAACTAATAAAATAATTTTGTTATCATCAAATAAGTAGTATAATAACTAAGAGTATAGCATTATCATCCTTAAACTGATGTCAATCATAACCGGTAATATACTTTAGAGCCACATTAAAAATTATATACCATTTATGAGGTAAGTAACTTGAGAGATAGAATTATGAAAGATCCAATAACATAATTAACTTAATCCAATATTTTATAACTCAAAAAGCATTATGCTCTTATTATTTTATTAATATGTATACAAAATTTATGAATAGGCATATCTAATAATGAGAAATTCTAATTGCATTTGAAGCATTAATAGACATTTATTTGATTGCAAACCAAAATAATATGTGAAAAATAAAAATAAAATTATTCTTTTAAAATAATATTAAAAAATATACAAAAAATCAAGTATTTTATTTAGTATTTCTTGGTCAAATATAATAAATAAATAAATTTTAATAATATTAAATGATAATTATTTTAAATATTGATCACTTTAAAAAATTTGAAAAGATTGTGCATTTCATATTATGATAGATTTTTAGTTTAAGATGTTGATTTAAAAAATATTCATCAATGTTAAATACACAAAAAGGACTATTAAAAATAGGAATTTATTTGAAAATTAATTTAAAAAGTTTTCGATAATTATTAGGGAAAAAAATAAATTTTTGATCTATGAAAGAAATAGATTATATGTACTTTATAATTGTACCCACTAAGATATAAAAAAAATGTCGAGAAAGACTTCGTTGATTTGCCATAATTGTTACTAATTTACTTAATCTCATTTGCGAAAACTTAGGAGATGCGCTAAGCAACAATTAGGCTTTGCAATCTATTTTAAAGCAAGTGGGTTTGATAAATATACATTTTATTCTTTAAATACTATATAAAAAGTATATATATTATTTATTTTACAACTTCTAAATAAAGATAAATTATACAAATATCTTGATGTTTTCTTTTGTGTAAGTATTTTGTTTTCTCTTTCTTATGATTTATTTATTATATAATAATATTTTAGTTTTGATTCCATAGCATTTGTAACATTGTTCGTTGAATTGCACTTAATTGATTACTTCATCTCTCATTTCTCCATTGACACATGTCAATCTCAGTTTTTGTTAATTTCAATTATAGTTGGTTTTTATAGATTCTTTTAGATTTTTTGAGATCTATTTAAGATTTTGATGTATATCAAAGTTTTTTCAAAACACATACAAGTTTTTTAAGATTATCCAAGATTCTCAAAATTAAATAATAAGCATCATTCTTAAATTGGCCCCCATGACATCCTTTGACCAACTTCTAAGATTGTCCTCCAACTAGGCTATGGGACACTCTTTGTTTGGCCTCAAAATAATCCTCTTATTATCCTTTGGTCATTCCTCGATAAACTTCAAGCATTCTATAGGGTCTCTAAGCCTAATCTTGGGCTACTCTTATCCTTGTTTAAGTAGTACAATGATTAAGATAAAGCCTTCTAAATGGGCTCTTGAGGTTTTTCCAATAGAATTCTCAAGAAATTGGCAAAAGAATTATTGAAATAATAAATAAAATCTAGAAGGTTTAACTACTACAGAGTATTGTAATTTCTTATAACTAATTGTTATTAGTTACCCCATCACAATTGACTGTAAATACCTCCTAAGGAAATTAGCAAAGGATGTTTTGACACTTCTACATTTGCTATCTTATCATTTTCATTTAGGACAACCTTTTAAAGAAAGAAGCTTTGATTAAAGTTATATATTTCTCCCGTGTGTGTGTGTGAGTGTTTTTCTCTTGAAAAGTATATTTACTTCTACATGCATACATCACCCTACCTAATTTGCAAAAACTCGCCCAACATTTTTGGCATTATAAGTGAGAAAGCATGGAAAGTCGATAGAGATTGACTATGAACGATGTGTTAGCCACCTCCACTACTTTATCATGCAATAAATTTAAAAACTAATGGCTCGCAATTCCACAATTTGAGTTGAGCGTCTTTAGAATCTGAATGCTAATATATTGATGCTCTTATATAAGAAAATCCAATTCATAGCCATGATTCCATTTCTAAACATCATTGCTCCACCTTTCTAGGTGGCAACCCTAATCCCTATTCCATTTCTCAACATCATTGCTCCACCTTTCTAGGTGGCAACCCTAATCACTATTCTTATCAAATGATACATACAAAATAATTACTTGATTCCCCTCTACATGATTCTTCTATTGTCTAATTTTGTCTTTCTACATCAAAATAATTAGACATAGAAATAAACAATTCACATGAAAACACCCAAAAGATCTCAAAACAATAACTTTGAATTCATCAACTAAATTTAATTATTTTCTGTTTAATAAATCACATTACCTAATAGTCTTTTTAAATTTTAAATGCATGATAATATATAACAACCAAACTACACAACAATGGCAAAACCAAAATACCATCAAACTTCAAGCAAGACATTGTAAAGCAGAATACCATAGCAAGAGCAATCCTTAGCTCATTGAGATGGATAAAGGCTTCATCAGCAAACGTTTTCATACAAACTTCTCCAACCAAATTGCATACAAGTTGATGGGGTGATGGAGTCTGCAAAATACCACAACCAAATAACTCTTGAACAGCATTTATACATCAGTCTATAAAACACAAGGCAACGGATGAAAGAATAACCTCAACCAAACGAAACCAGCTACAGAAAAGAGAGAGACATTTTATTAATCAACCAGTCATCTTCATCAACATTGAACGATCGAAGCCAACGATGCTCTTCCTGAAGGTGATTCCTTTATTCCTAACTTTCTCTCTTCCATCTTCCTCTGAGAGCCCTTTCAACTCATTGAAACTGGAGAAGCTTCTCCTCATCGAAAACAGCTCAATGGGGGGAACTTTCCTCTCCACCTTTCTCCCAGTGGAGGCGCTCCCCACCATCTTATGCTCTAGCTTCGGCGCCATGGGAGGAGGGGGAGTCAAGACAGAGTTGGACCTGAGAACGGTCGACGGCGTAGGTTTCCTGTTCTCTTTCCGGAAAGACATGGAGAGGTCAATGGAGCCGGTAACGGCCGATCTCTTCTGCGGCAAAGGAATGGAGGGGACGGCGCCTAGTCCTGCTTTTTTCTGCCGAAGCTTCCATTCCCTGAGCTCGGCGTAGGTCGAGTACCGGGGGCCCCGGTAGAATGGCTTTAGGGAGCCGGAGGCAGATGGAGTAGGGAAGAGCGGTGGGGGCTCGAGGGGCTCGAGATCGGGGAATAGAAGATGGTGGCGGTAGGCTGGCCGGAAAACCAGGAAGTCCGCCATGAGAGAGGAATGATCGTGATGGGTATGCTCTGTTTGGGGTTCTTGGTTTTCTATGCTCTGTATCCTGGCCAACGGTCGTTTCTTTAGTGGAGAAGAGTACTTATTTTGAATCTTGGTTCTAACGGCTAGCTTAAGTTAACCAGGTTCATAGTAGAACTTGACCACTTAAGCGAACGCCACATGTGTTTTAATGCTAAATAAAACGTATGGAAATTACATAGAAAAATACCTTCCATATCAAGAAAGCTTTTATCGATTTCTACTTACAATGTAGCTAACAATTGTAATCAAGAAAAATAGTTATGAATTGAGAATTACAAATGCATTGGAATTACAAGCTTGAATCTACATCTAATAACAAAAAAATTGACGGTGACATAATAGTGAATGTAGATAAGCAGTCAATAACAGAATTGACTAGGCACAGTGGCGATGATACAAGATGGTTAGGCGATGCTCGAATGCTTAGACCAACTTAGCTTGGGGCTTGGCCACAACAATAAGGGTAATCAACAATGAACTATAGTAGCAACCGTAATCAGTTCCCGGTGGTTAAGTAGGGATAATGGCGTGGTGCATAGCGACAACCAACTAAGGAGAACGAGTGCTCCTTGCTTGCGTACATATATGGAAATAATGCAGTTCGTGAGGAAGGAGACAGTAGCACTACATGGATTTGATCCAGAGGTTCACAAAAGCAAAGTTTTGCTAGAACCTCTAGGAAGATTTGGTTGATGTAGGGTATAAGTGTGCTATTGAGGTGACAAAAGAGATATGACAACCATGGTTAGAGCACATGCGA
Source organism: Vanilla planifolia (assembly GCA_023846275.1). Taxonomy (NCBI): domain Eukaryota; kingdom Viridiplantae; phylum Streptophyta; class Magnoliopsida; order Asparagales; family Orchidaceae; genus Vanilla; species Vanilla planifolia. Next base: position 58,773,657 of record CM043865.1, read on the forward strand.
GGTAAAGCTAGGGCTTTGGGATGTCGGTTGCAAAACACACATGCAAAGAGAAACTAACAATTTATCAAGCTATTGCTTACACAAATATAGGTTGCACAATCAATAACAACAAGGAATTCATCAATGGCATTAAGCAATGGCATTACTTTACTATAATAGATGACAAGCAAGACAACCATGGCAATGGTGGACTGGTAGGGTTTAGAAGTAGTCAATCCATGGTTTAATGGCTAATCGGAGTGGCAGTGGATTGCTAGAATTGTTGACAATGGCCAAAGGACAAAAAGAGATGATGACAATAGGGATAACTCTATATCACAACCTGAATTGGAGTAAATGAAAACTTACACCTTCTTGGAGGAGACCTTCAATGCACAAATGCATCTCACAACCTTTTAGTTTCAAATTAATAATAAAAATAAAAATTCACCTTGGTAATGTTTAAATAGCATACAATAAGAAGCACTAATTAAAATACAAAAACTAAAATTATTAAGAAGAGAACCTAATCCATCATAATTGTCATTAATAAGAGATTAAATATAAATAAATAAACATATAATGATAGACTAATCATCTAACCTAAATATAAGACAAACCACGCTCTATCTAATATAAAAACTTATTATATAAAATTCATAAAGTAAAATCATTACAAATGTGAAAGTATAGACTAAAAGATCATGAGTATTAAATCATATAAATAATAACATATATATTAATCCACAAAAATAACTCTATATAATTTACTTACTAAATCCACTAAAGAATAAGATCATCCATCATTCACGTCATTAAAATCCTCATCTCTAAGTATAATAGATATATGACTTGTAATATAAATACTAATGTCTCTATAGAGCTTAATAAATAAACTAATAAACCAAAATATAAGTCATGATATAATAGCATAGATTAATATTTAAATATTAAAATAGTAATTAATAGCCACAAGATGAAAGGATAAAAAATTAGCAATCAAAAGAAACAAATAAGTATAAATGTTTCCAAGTAAAAAAATATGAAATATGAGCATGTACTTCTTTGTTTTATTTTATTTTTAATTCTTAATATATTGTAATTTTTAAGATTCAATTTCTTATCTCATTATTATCATCTAATTACAATAATCATATATGTACTTAAATGACCACTTGTCAGTTCAACCACAATGGTATAGTCGATAGACTTATACCCATAATCATTTATCAAGTATGACTTTTGAATATATAACTTATTATCATGCACAAAATATTAGTGATATAAAAATATAATGATTATAACACCCATAAGATATGACAATGGACCAACACCCAATCATTTAAAATTAAGATAATGTCTCAAGAAAATTAATTTTCTTTTTTCCCTTCCATTTTTATTCAATTTCCATTCTTATATATTTTATAATTTATTTTGAATGCATTGTAGATAGATAAAATCCACTCTACGATCTAATATATCCATCAATATGATGTGTAATAATTTCATTTTCATAATCATGTCCATTATCAAAATGCATAACAAAAGATAACATGTAAAAAATCTAACTTAAGATTAAACATATATTAACTTAACTATGTATTTACATCACTCATTATCAGATTTATCTACCTAAATTTGTAATCAAATTGTTTTATCTGATATTTTACTCCTCTAAGTTTCCTATAATGAAATGCATGTACATAAATTAATATATAATACTCATCATAATGCTTCCAAAATTCCTTGAATCCACCTTATTCCCTATTTTGCAAACCTTATCATATAATACAATCCACCATATCGTGCTTGTATGATATTTGTGGCTCCTCCCCTCTTGTTTAACCCACTAGTTTCTTATTATCGTATTCACATGATTAGACTCATTGTATAGTATCATCCCTTCATATCCATTTGTACGACACCCCAGTAGACTGATTCAACCCCTCAATCCCAACTAACATAATCTACCATAAAGTATAACAAATTTCATTATACTTGTACAATTTTACCACCTACCCAGCCCTTACCAACTTACAATCCATCATACAATATGATTGAGGCCATCGTATGATTAACTTACGAACAATTATATGATGCCTCAACAGACTTATCTAATCCTTCACTCTAATAATTTTTAAACTGATCATATAGTACAATTAAATGCATCATACTTGTATGATCATGCATTGATGACTACAATCTTTTCCCTTTCTCGACTTTAATTCTAACAATCTTCTAACCATTCTAAACTCATTCTCATGGCTCTCTTAACTTTACACAACAACCAAACACATCTAAACTCACATAAAACTGACTAAACAAAATTAAAAGAAATGTAAATTGAAACCAAACAATTCTAGATTTGCTTGTTTTGCTACGTTTGCTCTTGTAACCCATAGTCAAACAACAATTTTCTCCTCCTTAGCTATTTTGATTCCCATTTGAGCTACAACTACAATCACTTTTATTGTAATATTCTTCTCATTTCTCTATTTCTCTTTCCTTTATGTTTCTTCTTCCTCCTAGCCACCCTTCTCTATCTTCTATTTATTTTCTCTTTGTCGCCCTACCTAACATAGCCAAAAACTCACATTTAATCCCTTCTCTCAAGGCAATAAAAATGGGATTTGCAAATTGACAACTCTATCCTTAGCAATTTAAGAAATTATATTTACATCTTTTCTTTAAAACTTTATAACTAATTATTTAAATATTCAAAAATTGTAAACTCAATACTATTGAACTCCTCTTTGTGAGTTCCTTTAATAATAAACTCAAATAAAAATTTCCACTTTATTTAACTATGACACACTTCTCAAGATAAATAAATTATTTAAAATTTTAATCAATAAATGTCTCATCTAAAAAACATAATTTTGTTATATCAAAACATACATAATTACAACCCGAGTGGCTCAATCTCATAATTTATAGCATATTATTCATAATAAAATTTTGAGCTATTATAGAAATACCTTTACTAAAAAATTAAAAAATTAAAAAATGCAAATGAATGGAAATGTGTAAAACAATTTTACAAATCTCATAAATAACATAATGCAATCCTATACTATTCATAATTTATACAATTCATTTTTGAACCTTTGTTTATGATCTAATCCATGGACTATAATAATTCTAACCTTTTGCATCCTAAGCTTCATTGGATATGTTTGTAGTCATTCTTCTAATGCAATTTATTCTACATCAATCTAACTCGTCTAATAAACAAGTAGTATGATTACATGGAATGTCATACAAAAATGTTGATTATATCTTCTGATTAAACCATCTAATGATCTCAATGTGACTCGAAAAACATACTTGTCAAATCAAAAGTTAAATTGAACACTTTGTGCAAAATAAAAGTAGATTTACTTAAAAATCTAAATATAAATGAAGTAACTTCAATGCTTAGTAATTGTTATACCCAGAAAAATATTATAGGTTTAATCTTCAATAATTCAATTGTGGCTTGGATGATTTCAGATCGACAGTAGGATGAGCCAGGAGCTTAATTGGAGGCTATTGGAATTTCTGAAATTTTCTGGGGATTTTTCGGAGCACCGAGATTTAAAAAAAAAAAAAAAAAACGGAAATTGGATTTTGTCTTTTACCGCGCGTGAACCGGACCGGAGCGGTTCAGCGAAGGCGGGGCGGTTCGCTGAGGTGCGTTTGCGCGTGCGTTTGGATAAGCCGCGGATAAGCGGATCGGACGGGCGAGATCAGCGGGGGAGATTAACCTGCTGATCGGGTGTTAAGCGGCGTTTTTGGAGGTCAACCGGCGCTTAATGGGTCTTAACGGGTTATTACCGGTTTAAGCTGGGTATTTAACCTAAACTATTCGGCTGTTAGGGTTTCGAACGGCGACTAGAGGCGAAGTGTTTGCGGCGAACGGCGGTACTTTCCGGCAGCCTTCCAAGGGGCTTTTGGTAACCGGAGGTTCGCGGGACAGAGGCGAGCATTTTGGTACCGGTTTCGTTCGGCGAGGAGCTGCGGTTGATCGCGTGCGAGCTTCACCGTCGCCGGCGGCGAGCAAAGGTAGGAAATTCAGTTTTAAATTAATTAATTAGTAGAAATTAAAAGCATGGAATATTTTGCTTAATGAACACAAGCATGTGGATGAAAAATCGGACTTAGTTGAATGCTAATCTGCGTCTTTTACAATTTTTTGGATTTCTGGAAAATTTCCCATTTCGCCGGAAAATTTAGTTAATGCTTAGGAACATGTTAGGGATTTGTATTATCAGTTTGTCATTGAATTAGTTAATTAATTGTTGGATTAATCTTACGGCAATGGTGTACGGGCGAACTCTTTCGGCGGAAAGTTTAAATTAGTGGCATTATTGAAACATTAGGATAGTACGAACATCGAATTTTGTTTCTCCTTGTTCGCGTTCGCCGGAAATCGACGGAAGGAATTGGATTGGTCGGCGATTGCTTCAGTTAGGGTTCGCGGGCGTCGGACCGAGGAAGGAGAAGGGTTTAGATTAATTACGAATTTATTTAAGTAATTAATGGTATTTATATAATATTTATTAGTAATTATATTTATTTAAGCATCGACCGATTAACGGATTATTAAAGAATTTGGTTCGGCGGTGTCGCGGTTCAGCGCGAGGTTTCCGAACCGACAGCGAAAACCGGTTCAGCGGGATTCGGTGCGGACGAACGGCGCGGAGGAAAATTTAATTCGGAAATTAATCCGAATTTTCGGAAAAAGGATATATGTGGAATTTAAATTTTATTCGGAAATTTATTCCGAATTTCGGAAAATGGATAAAGGGCAGAACTTGATTTTGGAAATTAAAATTTCCTGAAGTGAGGAAGAGGTGATTTTTGGAAATCACGTAGCCAAGTTGAAATTGACTGTTGGAAATTACCCATAAATTCAGTGCAACTGTATCAGTTGGAAGGAAGTGTGACACTTGGGTGTTATCAGAATAGTCAGAATTTTGGTACAGTTTGTGTTGCTTGGATGACAATGACATGGATTGAGTAAGTTTACTCAGTGTTGGCATATTTCATGGATTGGCATACTGGACCGGACTAACATAGGCCCTGTATGATGTTTTAGGGTAGTTGTGGTAGGTAACTGTACGGTACAGACTTAACTTTCACAGTATACATGTGGACTGGTATGCACCTTGTTGTATCTGGACACATGTTGCCGAATCTTGGAGTTAGAGCTTGGCAATGACTGTAAGGGCGTGAGCTTCTATGGAAATTGTGGGAGAGGACTTCTTGGGACGGTGGCTGAGTCGATCTCTTCTGGTCCACGAGTGTAGGCCTGCACGCCTGAGAGTGGCAGTGGCAGGGGTGACTCGCCGTGGCTAGTCAAGTGTGTAGGCCTGCGTGCCTGAGGGTGGCAGGGGTGTCTCACGTTGGCTAGAGATCTATGTGACTGGTTCTGTCTATAGTCTCCAGAAGATTGATTGACGAGAGACACTGCGGTGTCGGGTGCTAGGCGTTGTGATGCGTGCACAGAGATGGGCGTGTCCCGCTGGCATGCTTTGCCTAGGCGCCATGCGTGCGCAGAGATGGGCGTGTCCCGCTGGCATGCTGCCTGGGAGCACAGAGGAGAGCTACTCTGGTGTAACTGGGGGTGACTGTGGTTGGTCAGAGTCTGGGACTGAGAGTGCCTTTCCACACTACATTGTTATGCTGTATTCCTATACTCTTGCTATTATCCTTCTGTTGCATGTGAGTTTTTACTAGCTGTCTTTCCTACTGGGCGTAGCTCACTCCTCTATTATCTATATTTTTCCAGCGGCTCGACAGCCTTGACGCCACCCAGATTAGGTGGGATCGTGGTCAGCAGGCTAGTGGAGGATATCTGATCTGTGATTTTCTGAGACATTTTGGTTAGTGTGATTGATACTATTGGATGTATTCAGGGAGACTGTTATTCTTATGTCATGTAATATGTGATGGTGATTCTGACTTATGTATCTAGTTGGATGATATTGTATTTGTTGGACTTGGATCTTATTCTTGTGATGTAGTTTCCATTCACTGTTTTACTTTATTGTCTTGGTGGTATAGTGTGTGGAGTGCCATATTTTATCTGAGAATGTTATGTATTTTATTTTTGATGGTGAGGTCATTACATGACTATGGAACTTAACCGTGGGGATTCAGACTTCTATTAGATCGGTTCTCCTACCGGTATGGGTTAGGAGTATGGGGTCTAGTAGGAGTAACATTGCGCGAGTCCATCTATTAATTCAGGAGTCATGAACCTGATTTGACGGTGTACCCGGGAGATGGGATCCACATTGTTAAGGAAAGTAGGTATGTAATGATGTGTTATATCCTATGTTTTTCGTAGGCTACTCAGGTTGGTATGGGACGATCTGAGCTGTTTATATGTAAAAAAAAAAAAAAAAATATGCCAAAAATCAGCATAGGAAAAAAATGGGGTGTAACAGTAATAGACTTAACATTAAAAATAAGAAACTTTTTTGGAGCAATACATATTTAACTAATTCTTCTTTTGATGATTTCGTTGGTTCAAATCCAAAGAGAATAAACTTAAATAATTTAATTTCACTAAGAAGCTCTAGTTTATATAAAAGAAACTGATCAATTTTCTTTTGTATGACATAATTATAATGATAATTGAGAGTAATAGTTATAATTTGATCTAGATGCCAAGCACACACTCAACTCGACTAAGTATAAAAACATGATAATGCATATTAATCACGTCACATCAAATATTATATGAGTAATCCTCTTAATAGATAAAAATAGAATATGTATGAATAACTCTATCTTGAATATCATCATGAAAAGTAGTTAAATAAGATTTTAGAAATAAAATAGAATTGATTTTTGAGAGCTTGAAGAAATTAGATTGCACCAACCATTCTTGGTCAATACCTGATGCTTATTTTTATGAGCATGGCTCAACATGTCAATAGTTATTACACCTTTTTTCATCTTTTAACCTTAAGGCATGTTGCAATAATCATTTATTCTCACCCATGCAATTTAGCTTGAGTAAACAATTATTCACTTACCTATTTTGCATTAAAGAAAAGGCACCTAAAATATTTAATAAAATAAATAAACTCAAAACTTGATTCTAATCATAGTAAAGAACCATCATTAACTATATTGTGATCATATTCCTTCACTAATTTGACCATGTTAGGCATTGAGAGTATGGAATTTTTCTCCACTCATTATAGGAAAAAGGAACACATGCATTAAGTAATATATATATATATATATTACTTAATGCATGTGTTCGTTTTTCCTATAATGACTGGAGAAAAATTCCATACTCTCAATGCCTAACATGGTCAAATTAGTGAAGGAATATGATCACAATATATATATATATATATATATATATATATATATATATATATATATATATATATATATATATATATATATATAATGGTCTTTGATGGATTCGTGTTATTCCTAAAATGTGGTTCAGTAAAAAAAGTGTTGAATTATTAAGAATAAAAATTTTAATTTCTCAAAAAATATTTTAAAAAATAGTTTAAAATTATTTTAAAAGATTTGAGAGTAATTTTTAAAAGAATTTAGTAAAAATTTTAATTTTATTTTAAAATATGTTAATTTTTGTTTAATAATAATTTTTTAAAGAAATTGTGAAATAGAAAGTTATAAAAGAAAGTATACACAAATGATTTTTAGATTATTCAACTAAAAATCAAGCATATGTCTACCCTTAAAAAACAAGCACAAAAAGAAACTATATAAACCTTTTGCCAAAAGACGAATAGACTAAACCCTTACAATAATAAAACAAAACAAAGTAGATCATAGTGGCTTTATAATAAAATAAAATTGATAAAAAAAAAAAAAGAAAGCAATGATAAAAATCCTTACAAATTTATTGGAAAAAGAAAGAAGAATTTGAAGTTTGATGAAGAACACAATATATAATGGTAACGATGAGCACTAGTTACTAATAACTTCAAGGTTGTGACTTAAGAATTTTTTTAAAATTTTTGTAAAAGTTTCATCAATCCATTATGTTAAAAAATTATCATATTTATAAACATTTTCTAACAACTAAAACACTTACCAATTAATCAAATTAGTAATTATAGGTCGACAACAATTTTTTATTAAAAACTTAATATTATTAAAATGAAAGGTCTAATGTCTCAAAATTTGACAACTAGATTAGTCATTGCACAAAAGTCCAACGATCGAAATAATCCTGGACCATTTGATCACAAAAACTAGACAATCTAATTACAAGAATTAAATTGACACTACTTAGAAATTTGGAATTGCTCTGGGCTATTATATCTAAATCGTGATCTGATGATAAGATTTAATTTTATGAACAGATGAAGTGTGAATCGTGCGATCACAAAATTTCATGATCGAATTGTTGATAGAATTACCTCTTAAAAAACAAAATAAGATGAGAATCGTTCTATCGTGAAATTGTGTAATTAGATGGATCACTTTACTCCCACAATTCAAAAGTTAGTCATTCAAAAAAAGTTTTTTTGTGACATATTTGTACTTTCATTTTCTACTTATAAGATGTGCATTTTAGAGGTAGCCCAATTTTGGGATTAACTGCCCCTTACTTCATTCGAGGTTTAGTCGCCTATGCTACCATTAACTTAAGAAATTAATGGCTATGGGAAGTAATGCCCTAATTTAATACGACATTTCAATTTAGGTTTAAAGGTGATGCCCCAACTAGATTATTGTAGCAAACTATTTTGAGATTAATATCCTTCCCCCGATATTTTTTTAGGATAGTTAAATTATAAGTAAAATTGGATTTTTTAAATTTCTTTTAAAATTTAACTAATTATTACTAAATAAAATTTCAAAGATAATGAAAAAATGATTCTTAATACAAACAAGGTATGATGATCAAATATATCAAAAACTTAAATATTTTTTAATTTAAAAAAAATTATTTTTTGTTTGTGCCTTAAAAAATTAATTTCATTCAAACTTAATATTTTGATCAAGAATAAAATTGAAACACCTAAAAGAAAAATCAAAATATATATTTTGGTATTGTGTCACTCCAATAAAGATGATCTTCATGGGATCTGATATTTGTTCTTATTTTTTTTTAATTTCTCCTATAAACAAACACATCAGCTATCTAAAATTTATAAATTTATTATACTAAATTCATTACATATACTTATAATTTGTTATCTTAAAACAAAACATCATGGCTAGGGATTATCACCATAACAATTTCATAAGATATGCACAAGTTTGTATCACTAGAATAAAATGATACAAATTGATTTCCTAAAGAATAAACATACTAAAATTTAGGATTTTTATTTAAATAACATATGCATGGTTACAATGATGTTTATTATTTATGGGTTAACAAAACTATTAGAGATGAAATATGGATCAAATGGCTTTCACTATAAATTTCATGTAGAGTAGCCAATTATTTTATTTCACTATAAATCACTTACACAAACTGAAAAATTAGACATAGTGATTAAATTTTCCAAAATATGAAACAAAGGGACTAAGCGCTTTTCTGATGATTTGATGGTTTTTTTGTGAATGTTTGATAATAGGTTGAGATCTCTCCTTTTAAACCTCTCACTTGTCTTCTCATAACAAATCCAAAATCACGTTATGGGATTGTTCGCACACAACACACTCATATCACACAAGCTTAGCGATGGTACTTTGTTACTTTATTTAAAAAAATTATTATGTACAATCTAATGAGCATCTCTATTTATATAGACCTTATAATAATAATTTACTAATCTAAAAATACAAAAAAATAGTTTAAGAATAGCAAAAGATATATTTTAGAATTCTAAAGGACATTTCATAATTTAAAAAATCACCATAAATCACAAAAAATAATTTGTAAAAAAAACTAACTTGAAAAATTATAATATTAATTGACATAAGTAGTTCCCAATAGGTTGTGCATTTGGGGCGACGATAATAGCAACCAACGAGGTGGCAAGAGATACGATGGCAGGCATATGATTAGTGCAACACAGACGGAGAGGCGCTAATGCTTCATGTCTGGCTTTCAGGTTGACTCTGGTTGGAGAGAATTAGTGTGGGTTAATGAGTCAAAGCATTTGTGGCAGGTCTATGTAAGTCAACCGGCAACGACGGCTACGGCTACTAATAGTGGTGGTAACAATGGTAAATGACAGCGAAAATACCCAAAAACGCAATTTTAAGCTTTTTTGAAATACTTTTTAACCCAAATTTTGCACTCGCAAAATTATAGGACGATTGAAGGGATAACTTGTACAAAATACAATGTTAAAATATCTAAAAAGTTGTCAATTATTATTCAAATGACTTAAACTAAACTACATATGTAAATAATTTGACAAATTGATAAAAGCAACTAAAATATATAATAAATAAGAATCAAATGTAATTGACACTCACAACAAAAATTATAACGAAGACTAATAAAAAATAGATAAACTAATTCTAATATAGTTCTAAATCAGAATAAAACTACTACACTTTCAAATAGAATTTCTACATAATTTATTAAACCCAATTGCATCAATTAAGGAACTTAAGAAGTTTATATCCTTGGAATAAATAAAATATTGATTTGTTGACATGGTCAAGTACTTGAAAACTCAACCCTATGTTTGCATGAGAACAAATGACTCCTTCATAAGGTAGTAAGGATTTTCCCCATAATTTACAAGAACTGCTTCTACCTCTAGACTCATCCTTATATGAGATATAAACAGTCTAAAAATGTTCATTAAAAAAATAATAAATACCCAATCAAGGTGGCTTCATTTTTTCCCGTAACCCTAAGAGAAAAATTTAAGAAGAAGAGCATTGATTTAGGAGGTGAACAAAGAAGGACGGAAAAGAAAACGACTTGAAGATGAGAATCTTCATCTTAACTTACTCTACGATACCCAGCTTGAAGAGATGGCTGCGTTCCTCAGGCGAGACAGCCACCAGGAATAATGAACCACAAAAGGACAGATCCTAAGATTGCCGTCCTTGATGAATGCTTTGGCGGCAAGTCTCATCGAATGCCCATTTCTCAGCAAGCTGGTATCAGAATTTGAATAAACGAAGACGCCAAGCTTGGCTTGGCATGAAAAGAATTATCACAAGCACGGATCACCGCCAGCGCCATTAATCCAGGGACAAGACGGCGGTTAAAGAAAGGTTCCGGAGGATACAGAAACCACAGCCTTTGGTATTTGGCTACAGATGGTTTGTGCACAAAAGGCTCTGGGCAAATACTACAGGCTTGCGAGATCCCCAAGTCTGGACATGGGAAACGAGCTACAAGACGAGTGGGAACAAGATGAATGAGTTTATTCTCTGCTTTCGCCATCGAAGCGATGAGAATTCACCCTTCCAAGCTCCAAACTCACCGGAACAGTCACTGTTTCAGTGAACTGGGCAGCTGCTAGGGTTTTATCCATTAGGGAAGACGAAAGCTGTAAATGAAAATTGGATCTCGTGTAACGCTTGGATGGTTCGATGATTGGTGCGGTTGAGCCATTTTAAATTTAAGTAAATTAATTTAATGTGATTAGATTAATTCATTTAATTATATATGCTTGAGGTAATAGGGGACATATAACTTTAAAATTTTTAATTAAAAATTGATTTTAAAATATTTTTATGTGTAAGAGTAAACAGAAAATCAAATTTTATTTTGGAAAAAAGCGATTAATCTTTCTTAATACCATTAATGGATTATAAATCAATTTTCTACAGTTTTGATTAAAGCATTAAAAAAATGACAAACCAATCCCAAGCTAGAAAGAAAAAAGTTATAGTTAATTAAAAATTACAATATTCTAATTATACTTTAGATTATAATACTAATAAAAAATAATTATAATTAAATGTTAACGTTTTGAACATATAAATGTAATGTTAAATACCTGAATGAAAACTCATTGAAATAATTTTTATGAAAAAATAAGTTAATTTGATTCAAAGTTATATAAATAAATGCACATTTGAATAGACTAAGTACATCAACTAATTAAATAGAAAAATTATAACCAAAAAAGAATTTGAGAGATTTTATATTTTTATCTCAATTAAATTTTAAATTAAACGTGGGTAAAATGTAAAATCTATTTTCTTGAAAATTAATAACTAAAATATTTGTAGTTGTCAATAATACAAATTTCATTCAAAATATGATTATGGATAATAATGAAAATTACTTGAAATATAAAATAAAAAATATGGTTATGAAAGATACCTTGATGTAAAAAAAAATTGAGAATATGCTGAAATATATTCACATTAATAAAATACATTTAGTGTTTAAAGTTTTTTTTTTTTTGAGAAAGAAGGGCTTAGAAATAAATTTTTTATCAAGCTCAAACACATCTTAAACATATATACCAAATCTAAGTCGATGTCTAAATTAAGGTAATTGATTATAAAATTATATTATAATACTTTTACATTATATCTTGCATAATGGTATTTCATTTTTGTATGTTTAGTTCTAAGATATTCTATTAAGTTTTTTAAAATAATAATTTTAATGTTTTCATATCTTAATAATATTTTTTAAATTAATATCAAAATGATTTAATTATTAATTTAACTAAAGATAATTATGCACAACAATTATTAAGTGTCATATATTTAGCCTCTATTATAGATGCGACAATGTTGCTTTGTTTACTACTCAATGAAGATACCAAGAAGTATCCATAGAAATGACAAATGTGTAATGTGTCTTTCTTAATAGTTTTGTATTTGACAAAATTAACATCAACATGTCCTATATGTGATGCTCATAAGAAGATAAAATATTAAAATTCAAAATTTGAGCTTTTAATAAATAATAAAAATTTCTTGAGACAAATAAATATGACTTGTAAAGTGTTGACAATATACTATAACAAATCTATTATGCTTATGTACTAACTTATGGTTTATTAATTATACCTAACTTTAAGTATACATCTCTATACACACCAACATATCTCGTTTGTATTTTTTCAAAGTAGTGAACACTAAGGACCTTGTAATAAAAATTCAAATATAAAATCATTTAAAACTGATCTTCAAATAAATTTTAGTGAAACACAAAATTAAATATGCTTATAAATATATATCTTAATTATAAAATTTGCTCCTCAAATAAGACAAATAATTTGAAAATTATGCTTATGAAATTTTGTAATTTCTAGCAAATATAAATTTATATAAGATCGTGACATCTATTCAATACTTACATTAGTGTGATGCCATTTTTGAGTTAGAATATAATAAAACTTTGCAAACATAATCTTAGCAATTTAATACATTTTAAGGATCATGCTATTGAAAAGATCTATTCAAATAGTACATAAAACTATCATAAGTTAACTTCATGTTAACACATTTCAATTACAATTCTTCATAAATAACTTTATGTTACTCTCACTTATTATAACTCCTAAAATTTAAAATTAAAACAAGTGTGACAATTAAGAAAAATCTATAAACATAAAAAAATCATGAAAAAATTATTAAATTTGATTTTTCTACTATAACAAAATATCACACCAAAATGATGATATTAACTTATCATTATATGAAATGGGACGACAGAAATTCAATGGTTATAAAGATATTACTTATTTAAGAGTGCACATAACAAATATAAGAGGTTATATTGAAAAAGAAACTATTTAATAGTTTTACATCACATGCAAAATTCTTATTTTTTTATATGAAGGATAGTATAATACATGTTATTATTATTCTTATATAATAAGTATCATTGTATGAGACATATCTCAAAAAATTATATTGTTTCATGATGATGATTATATGAGTTTTTATTTATTGAATATATGATAATTAGTTCAACCTATGTTAACACTAATATCTTGAAAATAAACACTCCACAACATATAAAAAATTGGGGAATCGCAAGAGCAACTAAAAAAAAAAAAATTGAGAATGAAAAATATTATAAACTTTAGCAAATAATAATTGTAAACAATTTTGGTATATCCAAAATAGTTTAAAGAATTGTAATAACTACTTTTTTTATGTTTTGATAGGAACAATATAAATTTTAGTTTTGCTATGACTTGTGATTTATTTTGGTGAACTTGATATAAATGTTTACTAAAAAGATGTAGATATTTTTTGCCATAATACTCCAATAAAAAATATTATAAATGATTATATATATATATATATATATTCATATATTATAGTACCTATGCTATATAATATTCATATTATAGTATTTCTCTTCATATCATCTTTATGTTTTCTCATTTTTTATATTTTTATAACCTTTCTTATTTATTTATTATTTTTCTAGGACCTTGATTTCTTTTAACGATCATTAACATGATTTTATGAAATCTCTTATCACATCATATTTTATTTTTATTGTACTTAGCTAAAGTGTTATATTGAGCTTGTTGATATGATTTGTTATGAAATCCCATTCAACCATCTCCTTATTGAACAAAAGAAGTATCTTATAAATCATGTTCTATAAATGTTTTTTAATTATGTCATACAAGACCTTGACAATGTTGAAAACTACATCCAAAAATCCACTCGGCACTTTTTATTTCAACAAATGTCACTCTTCTTGTTTTATTGATTGAATTTCCTTTTATGCAAAAAATTTTAAATCTATATTTTCAAAATCTAAAACGTTTATCAATGATTTGACCAAGTTTTTCTTTTCAATCCATTATTACTCATACATTTTTTATCAATCAAATAAAACATCATATCTTTCATGATATTTATTAAATATTGATATGACAAATAATGCTATCTTCTCAAGAATAGTTCCATACAACATAATAAAAGATAGATAGAAAATCAATCATATTAGAAAATAATTATAATGCATAAAAGAAAAATACACAAAAAATCCTAAAATATGAAAGCAAAATGACCATTTGACCAAGATAAAACAATGAGAATTGTGTTTCCTCAAGGATGGAACTTTCTTTCTCCAAAACCAAAAAGAAATGCCCTAATTTATATAAAATGTGAAATTTGCTTGAATTTGCACGAGTTGTGCATTTGTCTTCCTAAAGCGCTTCACGACATGGCCTTCACGGCCATCGGACTTCTGACGTAGTGGCTCCCGTCCGACCAAACCAGGAACCCAAACGAATACCCTTTTCCCACGCTTTCCCCTGTCGAAGCGAAGGTCACCTTAAACGTCCTCGTCTCCGCAACTTTCTTGAAAACCAGCACTTGGGGATCCACCCTAACGCTTATCCCGGGCGGTGCACTTATCTTCAACCTGTAAGTCCCCGGAACACCAACGTTTTTCAAGGTCCTGCTCACCGTCATCGTTTTGTTGAGGCTTGGGATGGCGAAAGATGGGTTGTTCAAGTTCTCGACTGACATCTTCTTCTCCGGGCACCTGTATGGCTTCCCCGTGAAGGAAGCCAGTTGCGTTGTGTTGTATCCGAAGGAGCATAGGAAAGCCATGTAGTCTTTCACGCCCATGTCGTAGACGAGTCCTGGGTTCATGGCGTTGTTGGGCTGCACAAAACCTGACCCATAAGCAAATGGGGTGGCCTCCTCGTCTTCATCCCGCATTGGATTTCCCGTGTTGTCGCTTGTCGTGGCTGCAGGGGACCGACCTCTGCTCAGTTTTTAGAACAAATGAGGAATAAAGAAGGTTCTTTTATTGCTAATTACCTGTTGTCATGATGGCTGATCTGATTGCAGCTGGGCTCCAACGAGGATGGTACTTCCTGATGAGCCCCATGACGCCTGCAATATGAGGGCAGGCCATGGATGTGCCAGACATGAGGATGAACGGCCATGTCCGATTTAAGAAGTCCGAGATGGGTATAGCCTCTGTGTATGAAGCTAAAATTTGAACTCCAGGTGCTGTGATATCAGGCTGATAAGAAAGGTTCCTGTGAGCAAGATGCAGTTTTTGTTGGGGGAAAAAGAAAGTTGGTTCCTTTTCGCTAGGGTAGACGATGGAATTACCTTCAGAATCTGGGGGGACACAAAGGCGGGTCCTCGAGACGAGAAAAGGGCCATCATAGGTGCAGGTTTTATCCCTGTTACAGTCTTCACAGGGGAAATTGTGCCTACAGGGGAGCTGTAGGAAACAGAACAAGGGAAAATGAAACTTCAATCAATCAATCAAGAAACACCGAGGAAGCTGAAGAAGCTTCTTCTTACTTGGTGGATTTCATATAGGAATCAAGGGCGAGGCCATCCTGGTAACTGATCATCGTAGCTGGGATGACATGGGCGTCACCAACCAGGTCTAGATCCTCCTGATTGACGAGGATCATACCCGCGCCTCCAGCCTTGAGAACAGTTTCCCCCTTCTCTACCCTCGCAATATCTCCTCGATGGCAGATGACAATCTTTCCCTTCGTCTTCCTTGGGTCGAGAGAATCGACGTAGCAGAGCCGGCTGCACATCATGCATCACATCCAAATGTGAAGCCATTGGAGAATTAGCTGAGAGAAAGTTATCGGAAAGGAAGAATCTCACGATTCGTTGGTCGAAGCGTTGTTACTCTTGGCCTCCCACGAGTTGATCAAAGGATAGAGCTTGTTTCTCGGTAGGGACGTGAAGCACAGGCTCTTTCCCTAAAACCCAACAGCATGGTGAGCATACTGCAGTGGATCTCCTCAAGGATGATACCTTTTAGTGGAAAACTTACGGTGAACTCCTCCTTGTTGCCAAGGGTGACGGAGCTGAAGAAGTCCCTATCCACCGTGCTCGCCGCGACCGTCGTCACCCACGGCGCCGTGTTTTCTACGGACCCCTCGAAGGGACCGCTGTTGCCGGCGGAACAGGCCACGACGATGCCGTGGGCCGCGGCGTGGAACGAACCCACGGCGATGGGGTCGGAGAAGTAGTTGATGCTGTCTCCGCCGATGGAGATCGAAAGCACGTCGACGCCATCATGGATGGCCTCATCGAATCCGGCAATGAGGTCGGCGTCGGCGCAGCCGTATCTCCAGCAGACCTTGTAGGACGCCACCCGGGCCCTAGGAGAGCCCCCCGCGGCCGTCCCATTGGCCAGGCCGAAAAGGCTTGCTCTGGGCACGAACCTGCCTCCCAGGGTGGAGAGCGTGTGAGTCCCATGGCCGTCCGTGTCCCTCGCCGTGCCGTTGACTGTGCCGGAGGTGTTGCCTACCTGAGAAAGGTATCCCTTCACGAAGTACTTCGCCCCTATCAGCTTCCTGCATCAACACAACCACAGCAACCAATGGCAGATAGAAGCACACCGCATTTTTCAGGCCCAAGAAGTCATACCTATTGCACATCACCCCTGCCTTGGTGTTGTTCTCACAGGAGCCTTTCCACCGCGCCGGAACTGGCCCCATGGCATCGTCACGAAAGCTTTCGGATTCCGGCCAGACGCCAGTGTCAAGATGGGCAATGATCACATCTTCTCCGAAGTCGCCCTCAGCCCATGCCGAAGTTGAAGGGACATCACCCTTGGTCTGCAATCCAAGGAGACTCCAAGTCCTTGTCGTGTGCAATTGCTTCAGTTTGGACTCAAACACAGATATCACCGCAGGGTGGCCTACAGAAACAAACATCTGAGAAAAATCTCTATATTGGGTAAAATACGATGCTTCATTTGTTACTTGAGATTTTCTTAGCATCTTCTTCTTCAATGTATGCAGCAAAGCCATTGATGTGTTTGGTGTAGGAGTAGATTATTGCTTCCTGAGCCTTCTCCTTGCTGCAGACAAATCTCAGTATAATACATGAAACGCAAAGTTCTTATCTTTCTTATACAAACTGCTCACCTTTCCAAGAAGGAACCCAACAGTTCTTGATGGGAGTCTGTTGCTTGCTTGTAATGCTCAATGGTTGCATCCTTTCCATGAGAGTGACCTCCAAGGTACACAATGTAAACCTTCGTTTGCAATTCAATTACAACTCATTTTTGTCTTTGAAATCAACAAATCTAACTTTTCACACAAAAGGAGGAGATTCATGATAATGTATACCTTTTTGGTAGCCAAGGCAGTCGAGAGGAGGAGAGTAGAGAACAGAAATGAGAGAAGGATAGAACAAAACCTAATCTCCATTTCTTCCTGCTCTACAAAATGTCTATTCTTTTCTTCTTCAATATATATATATATATATATATATATAGACACATACAGACGAAGAATTAACAAACCTAATCATAAACAAAAATTCAAAATTTAAAAGAGTCTGATTTGTAGCTGAAGGTTAGGAAAAGAAGGAGATGATTCAAAATATGAACTGCTGTGAGATAACTCTCGGCCTGAGAACTATCTATCACCTCAACAGAATAAATCAACAATTACGGCTCTCTTCCTGCTGTTGTTAGCAACTTATCAACTTCAATTTCTGCCGGTTTATATGAAATAAACATGCATTTCATCTATCATGAAAGCATGTACCGAGTGGGAAGAAAAAGATAATCTCAGCTTTGATATGAACAATGTTAACATTAAATCTATCATGAAAAATTCAGATTTGAATATTGTATTAGTTTAGTTATACTTAAAAATAAACCAGGAAAACTATGGCTCATTTAGTTCATTGATGTTGTTATTTTATGTAATTTTATGTAAACATTTTGAATATTTTATTTTATGATTTTATGAAACAGAATTACTAAAATTATGACTTTTCTATTAAAAATGATTAGTATATTATTTAAATTTATATGATGTATAGGTGTAAGACATCTTGCCTATAAAATAGAATAAAAAATTACTTGGATAATTATAGATTGTGTTTTTTATATATATATGATAATATTAGTAAATTTTTTGTAACAATTTGATATTTAACATATGTCATGTTAGATTTTAGTTTCCTAGATATAATTGGTTCTCCTTTTAGTTATCATGATTCATTCTCCAACTAAGTCACTAGGCTATCAACTGATTTAGACTTCGAGATGATTTTTGATAAGTTTTAGATCCTCTCCCAACTAGTTTTGACTATTTTTTTATTAGAATCTAACAAGATCATTATTTGATGACAATTTGTTTAGGTCGTTTTTTTACTAACTCAGACATTTATGAAATTTAATTCCTCATTAATATAAGATTGTTTGGTCTTTTAATTACATTATCATATTGAAGGTTTGAAGTTTATCCTAAATGCTAGCAAGTTTAGCCCTCTTTGGTGGCACAAATATCTTACTGATGGGTCTTTGAGAGGATTTTTATTTTTTTGATTCTTTAACTTCTACATCTCATGATCATTTCATATTCTAAGAGAGAGAAAGGGGAGAGAGACACACCTTTGCATTAACTTTTACTTTTGTATTTTTTTACTTTTTCATTGATTTCTACAATTCTCAACATTTCTATCTTATGTTTTTTACATCCTTGATCTTGTCCTAATTTTCTCATCAACATTTTTTAGTATTCTTTATAAGAAATTTTAGATAGATAAAGGGACAAGAAAGCTTGCTAAATTTCAAATTTGATGGCATCATAGAGAAATCTAACTCTTTTGTCATTTCTTAACTTAGTTTGTAAAGGACTTTAACCCATGGGATCATATAGATTGGATCCCAAACCAATGTTGTTATGTTGAGCATGAATTGTAGCATGCATGCATTTTCATGACCATGGTGTCGATTGCCACTACAACATCATGATGCAACAAGGTTTTCCAACAAACATTTCATTTGTGACTATTTTTAGTTAAGAATTGATCCATAACTCTACATGCAAGGCTCCCTTAATCGACAGAGCATCAGCTATCAATCTTGACATCTTCTAAACCTTTTCGTAGCAATGTTTAACTTTCAATTCAATAGGCACAAAAAGTCCCACTCCTTGTTTGGCTTTTTTCCTAAGGGATGTGTGAACAAGATAGAAGGTAGGCTCTATCATGAAGAGACTTGAAAGATGTTTGTTTGATATCTTTAATTTCAGAATACTCTTGAAGATAAGAATATTTGAAAATATAAAAATCTAGTGGTATGGAACCATTATGGCACATTGTATTAAATATTTTTATGAGGGAATTCAACATAACCTTGAAAATTTGAGATGCCTCTAATTCAATAAATGAAGGGTTATTTTATCTGATTTATGAAGGATGTAATCTTAAAGTGATTATGATATCTTTGAAGGTTTTAATCATCTGCTTCACCAATTCTTAATGGCCTTTATGTAGTCCTTTACAACAAAAATTAGAAAATAGTATGTTCTCCCTCAATCAAGCAAATAAAGAACTTCTTTGAAAACATTTTTAGTAAGTCAACAATGTAGTCATAGAAGTGGTATAGATTGTGGAGATTTTGTTCCTGGTTGTTGCATATTGGAGTTAGCTCCATCAAATTTTTATAGGTCTTCCCTTAATCTTGTACAAATCCCATGGATAAGATCCTTGAGAGATAAAATATTTATCATTTTTAAAGAAGAAAATGAGGAGAAGGTGGAGTGGAGAAAAATAAATTTTGACAAGAAATCAAATTAGCATGCTCTTGATCCCAATATCCAAAAAGTGGCTAAGTATCTTAAATGTTGACATCAAGTTTTGGAATCTCTAAAAGCATATCATCAAAAAGAGCAAATCACTATTGACACCTATCTATAGGTCAATGTTTTATTAACACTCAGAAAGAAGGTATTGTCATCTTTGTAGCTGATGAAAACCGCTCTTAAAAAGATAAACCAAGTAAAGTATTACAACTATTATGAGAACCATAATCACTTTATCATGAAATACTTTAAATTATAAAATCTTATTAAAAGGCCACACATGCATGTACATGCAAACACACATGCCCACACATAACACTTGTACTTATACAAACATGCACTTACAATTAAACACAAATGAATGTATCCATAAAAGGCAAGTGTGCACCCACACACACAAGCACATAGACTTACATACACACACACACATGCACTTCAGCTAAAGGAAGCAAAACATTAAAAATTTTGATAAAAGAGAACTCTAACAATGAAAATGGATGGTTTGATAAATCCAAATACTAACATTCCATTTGACATTGCCTAATGCCTTAAGTTACAATAGGCAAAGGGAAGAATCTAATTAGCATATTTTTATTGTTTTGGGTGGAAACCCACTAACTTGAACAAATCAATGCTTGAGATGGTTGAAGAAACTTCTATTATGAAGCCATTAAACATCTTGTCAAGTTGAACTCTATTAACTTTTTTTTTGCTAAAGAGCTCTCACCTAACAAACCCTTTGATGATGCCATCATGATATCAAAAGTCATCACATTTTTTAGGGTTAAAAGGGTGCTAATAGATTTCAAAGCTATACAATGATTAAGGTGTGACAATTCAAGTTGTCATAATAGTTATCAAATAATTATATTATCAGTAATAATATATGTAATAATGTAATAATCAAGTTTGAATGTAAAATTGATGTTATAATTGGGTTTTGTGATGATTACAATAAGATTATAAAATTTTTGTCAAAAATTAAAAAATAAAAATATCTTTAGGAAGAACATGTTAAGATGAGTATTTTATTTTTTATATTTCTAAAATAAGTGATAAAATGATGATTGAATTATTTATTAAAAATAGAGAATAATAAAATATTAATATTTAAAGATCTTTTGAATGTTTGGTATGTTAGCATTGTTAAATGAATTCATATTTCTAAAATAAAAGTGTTAGGGAAAGCTAAATGAGATAACTTTTATGACAATGTTTGGGTTATTATCAGATAGTAGTTTGAGAATAAGATTTGAATAATAAATATATTATGATTTTCTAAAATAATAATAATATTAAAAAAATATTATCATAGTGGTATGCTTATCTTGTTAATGGATTTGATAAAAGGGGTAAAGGGCTATTATTGAAAAGAATGAAAAAAATAATTACAATTGGAGTAAAGGAGAAAGAAGAAGCTAAGAAAGGAGTTTAAGAGAGAAATCAAAAAGCGATATGCTCTTGAAATCTATTTGAGCTATAATAAGAAAATTTGAAGTCCTCTATAATGATTCCTCATTTTTTTCTATTCTTTTTTCTTTCTTCTCCTTTCTCCTCCTTTTTAAACTTTCTTACTCAATTGACTTTCAGCCTCCCTTTCTTTTTCTCTCTATTTATTTCTTCTTTACCTCTTTGCCTAATATAGTCATAATTCTCATTCAATCCCATCTCTATACAAACGAGGTGATAATAATAAAATTCATAAAATTGCAAAGATAAGCTTCTAAAAGTTTAATAATTATATTCATATCTCTTTTTTTTAAAACATCATATTCAATTATTTAACTATTTAAAAATTATAATCTCAATATTTTTGAATCACTTTTGAATATGTCTTTCCTTTAATATGTTCAAATAAAATTTTTAACTTCACTGAGAATTATAACATACGTCTCAGAATCATATAAATTTAATAATACTTCAATTTATAGACATCACATTAATATATAATTATAATGCCAATATCTTAATTACATGATTTATAATAGATAATATTTGTTAAAATTTCATATTATTATAACAATTAAAATGTTATCCCCAAAGATAACTTACAACTTTTATCATCTCCAAGGAAACATGGCTAGCCTAAGTTGATTAATTTCTCAACTTAGAGATAGGTAAAAAACTTGCAAGACCTTGGACAAAGAGAGGGTTCAAATAGATTTTAAATTATGAAAAAAATTTCCTAATTAAATAAATATTTATTATCACCGCCTATTTCAAGTAACCTCCATCTCTTTATTTAATTTTGGTTATTTTAGAAATTATCATTTAATTTTTTCTTGTTTTAAGAGAAAAATAGGATTCAAAGGCATGCATGAGCCCAAATAACGTACATTCGAGCACATTACGTAAGCGTCGATACATGTTTTTTGCATGAAGATTCGTGCCCCAATGATTGTCACTTTAAAGCCTAAAAAAAAGCCAATAAAATGAATAATAAATTATATAAAAAAGGTTCAAACCTGAGCTTGCTCGGCTTGGTTCAAATTGGAACGGCTGAGTACGGCCGGACAAGGGTTCAAGTACGGTTGGGTTTAAACAGTTGCGTTAAAATACTTGGATTAGACTACAAGATGTGGTAAAGAGGATTGTGCAGCCATCTCGTATGATGGACGGTTGCCGTGGGCCTATGAGAACGGGAGGCAACTAAGAGTTTGACGGATTGGAGGCGAGGAATGGCCGGTGGTGGTGGTGGTGAATGAGGCGGCGCCGGGGAGTGGAGATGACGAGGTTAGATGGTAGTCGACGGGAAGAAGATGAAGCTAACGACGGTTCTTGGTCTTGGCTCGTATAGAGGAGGCGAGTTGCCGGACTTAAGGGAGGTATTAGGTGGAGTTGAAGGAGGAGATGGGTGGCCAAGGGATCACTCTGTCGACGACGACGATGAGGCCACCCATCGTCGTCGTCAACAGCATAGTAACCTTAGCACGCAAATGGGTTCTATGGGAAAATATAATTTCATCAAAAATTTTAAAAACTTAGTTTATATATATATATATATATATAATCCATAGACTATTATTATAATAAGTTAGGACTAAATCATATTTTCCCTTCCATCGATTCTTCAAAGCCATGGATTAGATTTTTCATGTTCACTAAAGTTTTGCCACTTAATCTTTTGAATCTATGATAATAAAAAAAAATTATATGAATTTGTTGTCTATCAAAGTTCATCGACAACTTTTATATATTACTAAAACTTATCATCATTTTCTACTACGAGTTATTATTTAACATAATTCATTGATACTATTAAAATCTTTTGCTATTATACACAAAAGTACGTAGTTATCGTTAGAAAAGAGAATCCTTCACTGTAGATATTGTTCACAAAATTTGTCACCAACCAATCTTCCTACCAAACTACCCTCGATTGCCCTTAAACCATGATCATCATTTAGGTATTTTTCTTCTTTTGTTTCTTTCATATAATGAATTTTGGAAACTAATTTTTAAATATAACTAATTAAATCAAATATTTTAATTTAAGTACAAAAATTATGTTCAATCAACTAGCATCATATAGAGTTGTAATTTCATCATTCATGATTTCATGGTTTTGAAATTCATGTGAATTTTGAATTTAAAATATATTTGTAATTTTAACATTCATAACTCATTAGAGTGTATAAAAATTTGTCATTATAAAATAATCATAATGTCAAGCTTAATTGGTCATCAAAATATGTTGGTTAGTCTTCAAGGTGATCAATAGTTAAAGCATGAAATTAACTTTAAAAAAAATGAGTTTTCTAAAATCATGTTCGAGAGAAAAGGATTTTGAGCTCAAATTTATACCAAATCTAATGGTACTTCTTTCCAAAAGGTAAAAAAAATTCAAAGATCAAGAGGATTATGCAAATATTTTCATTTTCAATTAAGTAAAATATAATGTTTGTGAATGAAAATTGGTGAACATTGAAGAGCTTGAGAGAAAACTTCGGGGGATTCACCATTATACAACGATGACTATGTTTGGCTCAAATCTTCTTTGAGGTGGTCTTTCTTTATGATGAAATCAATCCAATATCTTATTTAGGTTTGTGGTTATCAAGCTTTCATTTTTCATTCAAAGAGGCAAAAGTATTACAATCTCATAGAAGAGAACTTATAGCATCTGGAATGCATGATAAAAGCTCCAAATGGGGGCAATTGTACAATGTAGTTAGGTCAATAAATTCTCGATGTGATTGAATTGATTTAATTACAAAAATATCATGGGTAAGCCCATCGAATATGGCTTAGTTGTATATGATTTCCTAAGATAATTAAAGGAATATAAATAATATTCTAAATAAGTTTTCACTTAAGTGGATCTTAGATGATTGAAAGTGTACCTAAAAATCAAAAATGGATCTGATATTCGAAAGTTCTCATATGCAAAATCACTAATGTTTATCTATAATTCAAAATGTAACATGACATATCACAAAATTTAAACTATCAGTACAAAATATGCATAAAAATAAGAATAGTTGTAGGATATTATTATATTATAAACATTCCTTGAAAATGATGATCTAAAGTAAATATCTAAAAAGCATTTTCAAATGATAAAAATTATATAAAAATATGATATAAACATCTGATTAGTTTTAATTGTCACAACAATAGAGTAAGAAATCCTAGATAGGTTCTAAACTCTAAAATAGTGTTAACATAGCTAATATGAACAACTTTGACATCTTAGATATATCTTGATAGTATACACATATATTGGATAGATAAATAAGGATATTACATAAACACATGAAAACATTTGAAAAACTCTTGAAAACTTGAGAAAAAAAATAATGATTCTCCAATTGCAAGATATAATCTATGCAAGTCTCGATTGCAAATAACTAAGAATCTCACATCACTATCCCTTGGACAAAATGCTTTTGCTCGATGATTAGCTTAACAAGTGCTTTAGTTGGTAATCCTTGGACCTACTCAATTATTCTTTCTTGAAAAGTCCAATAAAAGATTTAGTTTGTTTAAAGGGGGTATGAACTCTTTTCCCATGATGTGAAGTTGAAAGCAACATTAATTCCACTTTTCTTGGATCTTAAAACCTCAACTATTTCTTATATTAACAAAATTATTATTATTATTATTAAATTTTAATATCTCCTTATTTTTCATAATGTTAAAATATCAAAAACCCAAAATAAACTCCATTCCAAAATTTACAACAAAGAACACTTTAATCATTTCACACTAACACTACTACTAAGAAAAAACATCTTCGAAAAAAAATCAATAACATAATTTTACATGATAAAAGTGATATCGATTACCTTTTTCATCATGACTCATCTACATGAGAAAATGATACATTAAGTTCAACCCAAAAATACAAATACAATTCCTTTTCCCCTCCAAACTTTGAATTTGTTCCCTATAAAGAAGGAAGATAAAACAACAATCAAACTCTACATAATGCACTTTTTATCTAACACCACTTGAATTAGCTTTCAATCAATACATATTAACTCTTCACAAAAATAACTAAAAATAAACTCATACATCTCATGAAAAATAACCAATTGACATTCTCATGAAACTATTTTTCACAACTTGGACAAGTGCCATCATCAAACAAAAAGCATACAAAACTACAAGAAACAAATTTCACATCCTATTTCTTTTCACTAATGAACAATTGTTTCTGCAGGGCTTAACTCATAACAAAGAACCTATAAGAACCACAGCAAACCCAAAACAATATGACATGATAAAACCCATAAAAACAAAACCCACAATCTATTAACAATCCTGCACCTAGCAGAAGAAGAAGATTTGCTATCACTAATACCGACAAGAAAGCGGCAGTCTCCAATCGACGGATCAAGGAATGTGACCATTCCGAGCCCATCGAAGTCGCAGCTCCTCTCCTCTTGCTTCTGAACCTGATAATAGCTGTTGAAGGCATAAGAGATGTTACCCTTGTCCCCAATGGCATTGCACAACCCTCCATAGTAGAGGGTTGTGCAATCAGCTACACTGCAAGCAAGCTTGAGGTGGTTGGAGACTCCATCAAGATTACTAAATGGGTTTGCAACACACCACCTTGATGGAAGATACCCAACATCTCTTGCATTTTTTAGGACTCCATTGCCAAGATTTAAGGGGTACTTCAACTGCCCATCGAAGGAAAAGATACCCCAATGGCGTTCGAAATTTCCGGGGAGTGTGCTCTTTTGCTCTTCATCGAGGAGACTGAAGAGATATACATCAGCCGGGGGAACTCCAGGACGAAGAGGGGTGCCTTTGTTGCTGAGGACATGGTTAACCAGACCTTGGTTGAAAGCTCTTGCAGCACTAAGATTCGCACCAAAAGCTCCATCGGTCGGCCAGCCCACCTCACCTATCACAATTGGAAGCTGCGCATAGCCGATCCTATTCAAAGCAGCAACCAAGGTATCAAAGTTGCCATCAAAAGCATTATAATACACGTTTGTGCCATCTACAACCGGGTGCGAGGAACCCTCAAAGAAAGCATAATCTTGTGGGAAGTCGGGGTTTTGATATAGACTTAGGAAAGGATAGATGTTAACCATGAAGGGGGATCCATTAGAATTAAGGAAAGAAACAAGCTGGGTCATTATCTGGGTTAATTCTGGTCGAAAAGTTCCTTGGGAGGGGAGTGAGGCCCCGTATGCATCGGCATTGCAAGGAACAACTAACTTTATGTAGCCAGCTAGATTTGCCTTGTTAAGTGATTGCTGAAGATTGAGCAATGCAGGAACAACAAAGGACTGAAATTGGCCCTGGTAGCTTGTGAGAAAAGGCTCATTACCAACAGCAATATACCTGCATTTGTAAAGGAAATGGTACTAAAACACACACAAAAAAAAGGAACACAACCTAACTAATCTGAAAGAAAAGATATTACAAAGGATAATCTGCAGAGTTTAAGATTATTCAGTTGCACAGAAGTCAAATGTACATACTCTAAAAAAAATAACAATATTAATAATCGCTTCTACATCATGGAAAACTAATCTAGAATAAATAAAAACAATATGAGAAATCCAGGATTTGGAGAATAACTAAGTGGCAAGGCAACATGCTTGCTAAAGTGAAACAAACAAGCTGCACCAAGTTTAATACTAATCAAGAACTTCAAAAGCCAACCATAATGTTTGCTCGAGCACGAGCAAACACTGTAAGAGAATGAGAGTAAGAAAACAATATGACAAATACACCATAGTCTTGCTCCCACACTGAGGCAATGAAGCTTTCCCAAGAGATAAAAGGCATCAAGAGCAAATATTATTTCAACAAAAGAAATCAAGTTTTTAGAAAGTTCTTAACTGGATAATAAAAATGTTGTATGCTTGATCCAAAATGCACAACAAATAAAATGCTTGCCATGCTAAACATTACATATAAAATAAATAATACCACAAATACAATCCCTACAAAATTTAAAATGGCTACTTCTAGGGTATGATCAGGGGTCTTGACACATTATAGGCTAAGCGCTGCAAATTAGACCAACAAAAACTTAAAGCTAAAAGCTTAAAGCACAGCTCCTCTTCCTTACATTCAAGCAATGACCATATGCTATAACATTTAAGACCATCATAAGATATTTTAGCACCCATATTTGGTGAAGCTTGGTTTATTTAAGTGTGAAATTCACCTCAAGCATAGATTGAGAGGTCTCCAAACTTTCTTTAAAGAACTTCATAAATTTACGGCACACAATATCATGATAACCCCTTACTAATGTTCTAAAGAGATACAAGGGAGTGCCTTAGTATAACTAGGTCATGAGATACAAGGGAGACCAAAAACAAGTTGGATGACTTGTTGTCTAGACCCTTGGTGAACAACTTGTGTCAGTCTTCAATTTTGCAGATCTAGTCAAAGGAACAATGAGCAGCATGTGCTAAGTAATGCATATGACCTCAATTAGTTCAAAAGAATGGTTGGATTCTCCATCTTGTGTTATTGAAATTTCTTCTATTCTTACCTCTATGTCCAACTACCAAAAAAGTGAGCTATCTCCTTGCCTTTCTCCCTCTCCTTAATCTTTTGGTCTCTACCAAATATGATATAATAGCTTTAATATTAGAAATATAATTCATCTATGTTTCGCCTATTGATCGACAATGTTAGTCAAACCAAAGGAAAAGGAATCACAAAGTGTTTATGTTTTCTTTAGGTTCTTTGTTCAACAACTTCACTGTCAAAACAAAGGTGGCAACAATACTGCTCAAGCATTGATGAGCTCTTTGTGAGAAGTCATCCAACTTGTTTTGATCTCCCTTGTATGTCATGATTATAATAAGGCACTCCCTTCAGTTGTCAAGCTTGCTACATCTTAGTCTTGGGTTACAATAAACATAGAGATCGATAGTAGAAAAGGAAGGGCGATGATCTCCTTTCCAAGAAAATAAGGTCGCCAAATTTTCATGGCTTGATATAGTGCTAAAAGTTCTTAATTTTACTTAATTGTAAGTTGAGTGAGCCTTCTAACTCCATGTAGCATCTTGAAATAATATTTTCAATGAATCTGCCTCAACTCCAAATAGATATTGAAAGTTAGGTACAACTAAAATTGTAGCTTCATAAATTGTTCGTTTTAATGCGAAAAAAACTTTCTTATACTTATCCTTCAATTAAATTCCCAATGTGGGCGAATAAGGCAATGCAATGGTGTTGCAAGCTCAAAAATTATCCAAAATGAACTTTCTAAGGTACTAGCAAGCCACAAAAAAGTATCAAACCTCTATAAATTTATGGTCTCAACTAGTCCCAGATGGATGTGGCTTTTGTTTCACCAAATTTGATCTCTCCATTCTTGACTTCTATCTATTAAGTAAAGGAGAGTCAATTCCTTGAATTTGTTGTTCTTCCATTCTAGCTTTAGTTGATGTCTCTAAAGTAACTCTGTGAACTTTTGCATATACTTTTTGTACTCGTGGAAAGAATGCCAACAATACACCACATAAAAGCATCAATATAAGGCTACAAAATATCATTTGTTGACTACATAAAAAGTAATCGATGCGTTACATAATCTAAATAGTATAATGTCACTCGTACAAAGTTTTGAAAAAAATATTCTAGATATCTTATGCTTGAATTTGAACTTGGGAATATCTCGCCTTCAATTCTAGCTTTGTGAAGATCCACAATTCCTTTAATTGGTTATGACAATTATCAATCTGAGACTACAGTCATCAATTTTTCACAATAATCTTGTTAAACACACAATAGTCAATACACGTGTCATCCTTCATCTTTCTTTGGCATTATTACCACAAGTGATTGGCACAAACTATTCAATTTTAGTGCTCAAGTAATTCCATCATATGCCCATTGATCTCCTTAGCTTCCACACTAAATGTCAATACATCCTAATGTTCAATAAAGGTTCATCTAAATCTCATGTTCCATGCACTTTGGGGTTAATCATTGAGGTACTTCAAAAAAGTTGGAGTACTCCTAAATAAAAATCCTTCAAATCATTTCTTTTTACTCCTAGCATTTTCAAACCCCAATTATAAGGTTTCTTAAGTCAAACTAATAACATGTAGCTTTCACAAGCATTCATGTGTTTGTACTTCACTTACAACTACCAAGTTCATTTATTGACATCTTTCATCTCGATTCACAAGATACTTATTCTTCGTGAATTGGTATTAATAGGCTCATGAAAAGAATACTGTAACCTGATCCCATTAAACGGGGCTCGAATAATAATATGATAGATATCGAAAAGAGTGCCACTTTACACACGACCTCATCAATATATCTTCAAGTAATCAAGAACTTCACCTAGCATTATTGCTCAATCGTTGTCTTAATATCGCACTATCATCCCATATAGTTGGGGGTAAGGTGTTGTCATGAGCCCCAATTATTTCATGTGGCTTGTATGCCAAAGTTCATCTGATTTCTTGCCTCAATGATCACTCCAATTAACTACTTTGCTTGAAATTGAAAAGCAAATAACTAAGGATTTTTCGTGTTCTTGTACCTTGCTAGTCCCTAATGACTTCACCATCAAACCAAGGCTTGTATCAACTGTTTGAATAGCTTCAAGAATTTGATCTAAATCAATAGCAATCTGAATAAATTTTGAGAAATCTTCGCTTCTTCTATTCAAATGCAACTTAAGGTGTAGTCTTTAACACTTCTTATATGCCCACCCTTTTGGCAATTAATATAATAATTCTCAGTCTTGATTTTAACTTCCTAATGTTGACTATCCAGTTGAAGGCTTTTTGCTAACCCTTATGCTTTCTTTTCTCCTACTCAGCATTTCTCGAGCTCATGAAGCTAGTTGTTAAGACTATCTCCCATTTTCCTTTATTCCTCTTCTCGATCATCATTATGTAAGAATTGTCTTGGTAGAGTCATAACAGAAAATAATCAAAGCTCTATTACAATCAAAGTAATCTTATTAATATACTTCACAATAATGGATACTTCATCAATAAATAAACCATATGCTATTTGCCTACCATCATTTTAAAAGCATATTCTTACACAATTTGTCGTTGTCGATGCTATACATTATGCCATTTTTGTGATCACTTCTCGATATAATCCTACGGATAGAACTCTTGGCATATCAACCTCTCGAAGATGCTTCACGAAACCTCCTAGATTGCATTTCTCATAAGATAAGAAGTCCACCATGCCAACCTATGTTTTGTAAGCTTAAATTTAGCAAATGCTACCTTCTTAATTGAGGAATATTGATACAATGAGAAATGGGCTTCAAGTTGATCAATCCACGTATCCAACTTTTCTATGCTTATCCATTCTAAATTGGTAAACAAAACTTGGCTTTCACTTAGAAAGGTTTTTATTGACCTTTATAATGCGAGGGATGCTAAACTGACATGGTCAGCTTCCTACTCATCATCCTCCTTTGGATGTGCAAAATCCTACCTTCATCTTGTCAAGTTGGATGAGTCCTTCCTCAAGTGCATTTCCCTCTTATGTTTGGTCTTCAAGTGTTGTCACTATGTTAGATTGTTGTTTCATAACAATCTCTACTTTGGGTATCATCTCCTTCAAGTGTGACATTTGTTGCTCCAATGACCAACTTGATCCTCTATCATGTGCCATATTTAATTATACATATCCAAGATAGCTCTAATGCTAGACGGTCCATCTTGACTTGCATAGGCTTTCTTATTAGTCAAGAGAGGCAATTTGTTGCAAGTTCTTGATTCATAAAAACATAAGTAGACTGGACCGAAGAGAATTGGAGTAGGAGAATGTGAGATATATATATATAATAAGAATAAGTTTTATGTTCTTGATAGGATTTTAAAACCCAAAACAAATGGGCCATAATTCACCTAATTTTCCTCTACTCTTTCCATGATTTACTCTTATAGGTTTCATAACACAACCTTACTAGATGAACATAAAATTAAATAAAAACAACGTAATAAGTTAATCACTAATCTTTTGTATAGAATTATAGATTCATGTAATTTATGAGATTTTCATATGTTGAAATAAGGAAATGGTAGGCCCCACTCCAATAATCTTGCTTGGTTGGTTCCTCGTGAAATCTTCAAAAGATCTTCCAAATGTTCCTTTTTATCTACTAGTAGGACCTTTGGTCCTTTGAGGCTATGCACGAAGCTTAATGTGTTACTCTTGAAGTGGCTATATCATGTATACTCAAGTCTTCCTTACTTGAAACCTATTGCTAGTTGTTTTCAAGGCTAATCAAGGTCCTTGGTACCTCTTCCTCATTTGTGGGTGCTCAATTATTTCTCTTTCCTCGAGGTTTTGTAGCCTGAAGGAGTATCAACAATTTCTTCTCAAGAACTTGAATCTCAGAAGGACATATCTTCTACTCTCAAAACATCCATAATAGATTTCAAGTGTTACTGAGACCTTATAAACTCGCTACTAGTTCTTGGTTTGGTAAGGATGATCTTTAATCAATACAATAAAAGTTTTACCTAATAAGAAGATGAGACACTCATCAACAAAGCCAATCAGTGCAAGAGTATACTACTAAGGTTTGACAATACATAGTACTTGGAGTCTTGTTAAATAAGGTGTTAATGATGATGAAATACACCTCAAAGCTATATTATTCTGTGTGATAAAGCTTAGGTTGCTTCTATACACTACTCTCAACCAAGTATTTCTTTCATGATGATGATCAAGAAGGAGTGCAAAGGCAAGTGAAGACAATAATCACACCCATAAAAGATGCTACAACTGTCAAAAACTAGGGAAGGAAAAAAAGAAGACGAGGGCGCAACAATCTCATAAGAAAGGAGATACCTCAAGTATACCAGCTATATTTAAGACATATGACAGAAATTGTAACCAATACAAGAAGGAAGACCACATCAATGATCAATGCTAGAAGCTTCATCTAAAACCATGCCACAAGAAATTTGAAAATAACGAGAGTAACAGAAAGAGGATTATGACAATCATAGAGCAATGGCAAGCCCTTAAGATGTTACAATCAACTAACTTGAGATATCATTCATATTTAAACAAAAAAAAAGAACAACAAGGTTCAATAAAAGGTTGAGAACACTAGAGATGTCATACTCTAAGTGCATCTGAAGTTGGAGTTAGTCAAGTTGCCATTGAGACAAGAACCCTAAATAATTTTATTTCAACAAATCGTCTATAATAACTTAGCTTATGTAAAATCTCTTACCCATATCCAAACTTTCTAGGATCAATCTAGAAAGATAGAAAGATGAAGATAAAGAAGTAATGCAATTACCAAAGAAAATATCAATAAAGTGATGCATGGTACTTCTTAACATCTGTAAAGAAATTCTTAACCCTTTGTATCTATGGAATAATGATTCTTAATTTCAATGAGCTCAAAGGTACAAATTAATGAAGGATGGGAAGTAACTCGTGATTTTAGATTGTAGAGTTGATGCCTACTGGACAGGTGAAGAGACCTTTTATAGCTACGTTCTAGCACTTGTACAACTAGAGAAACAAAAATGAATTGTTGTGCAGATACATGAAAGTGCCAACCACAAGTTGAAATAGTGCTTGAGAGAAAACTTAACACTTCTTGAAGAGCCACAATTGTTACCTTTGAGAAGAAGCATGCAGCATGAAATCAATCCTGTTGAATGGTTATTGTCGAACATTGCAATCACCAAGAAAATATCAATAAGGTGATCTGTGAGATTGTACATCTTGATGTCTATTAGGTAATACTTGGACCCTCATATATAGGGGATAGGATGGCTAATTCTGGTGAGACCAAAGGTATCAATTAAAGAAGGATGGGAAGTACCTCATGGTTTTAGATAGTAGAGTAGAGAAGTAAAGAAGCTTGTCAAAGCCTACTAAAGACATGTTTTGATACTTGTACAAATACAAAAAACAAAAGGGTTGTGTCGAAAAAAGAAAGTGTTGACCACAAATTGGAGCAACACTTTAAAGTACACTTGACACTCCTCGAATATCCACAAAAGTTATCACCAAGAAGAAGAGAGACATAAAATCAATCTTGTGTTGAATGCTTGTCATTGAACTTTGGGATATTCCCATTCAATCATGAAAAATAAAGAATGGAGAACTATATTTGAGTAATTCACCATGCAAATCAATTGTCACATTGAGGTTAGAGGATATCATAAACTATCACATACTTAACAAAATCATCATAAAAAACAAGCATTCATTGCCTAAGATCACTGGTCATTGAACATTGTTTAAGAACATTTCTACTCTTCTTGGAATGATTGTCAATTTCTTGCAATCAAAATTTGCTAATCCACAAGATGGTCTATTAGAAATTCTATCCTTACTACCAAAATTCATTATTATATCCTCAATTCCTTCTTCCAAAGTGAAGAATCAAGATACATCCTCTTATTTAGTTCAAATTTTGGCAAGAAACTACAAAAAATTTCTTCTTATTTCAAATGTGTTATCATTTGTTGTTAGACATTTTTCTTCAGCTCACCTATCTTTTTTTCATATTTCTCATCAAGCTAATGAATTTTCAATTGGAGAAATAAATTGTGCTCCTACACCATTTCTATTTTCTTCTTATTTTGGTGTCCATAATATTTTCATCCAATGGACAATGAAGTTAAAAAAAAAGGTATTTATGGCCTTTGGCTACTCAACCTATGCCAAAGTCCTTACTTCCCTTCTTTGAAGAGATCAACTCCATCATCACATGATACAAACCCCTTATTCTTCTTTCTTTATAGAAAGTTTGATCAATGCTTTTCTTCAAGAATTTGAGACAAACATTGTCCTTTCTTCTCGTCTCTAATGCTATTAAATGAAAAATATTTTTTTGTCTGCCTCAAAGATTCGACACTTCAATGGTTTTGGAAATTTCCTCAATCCATTCCAAATTTTGAATGGTCGAAGAGAATCTTTTCATCCACCTTTCTAGTTTTGATCTAGATGGAATGGAAATGAGCCTCAAATCTTATGAAGGATGTCGAAAAAGATACCTGGATAACTCGCACAACTCTTGTCTTCTCTCTTTGTCCTAGTAACTTTCAGCAATTGCTATAGCACTTTCCTCTTCACTTATAAGAAATCTTCAATCAATCTCGATCTTATATTGATAAACTAGAGTTATCTATTGTTGAAAATCAGGGTACCATAAGAATGTAAGATACAGATGTAGGTGAGCCCAACTCAACTTTTGATGAGTTCAAATATTTTCATCAAGATGGCAATTATCAATATTGTAATAGTCATCCTTCTTGTTGAAGTCATTGGTCAACCCCTTGTGAGTTTGAAATTGCCACTCTAAATGTTTTTCACAAGGACCTTGTTGCAATCAAGAATAAAGGTTTATTAGAAAAGTCAAATCCAATGTTTGGGAAAAATAAGGACAATTCAATAAGTCAAATTTTTGCAAATATCCCAAAGATCTTGATCATATCACCTCAAAAAGTCAAGCTTTGAAATCATTGCTTGATTGATAGCTTAAAGATGATTGTCCCTAGAAATATCTAGCAAAGATAGCCTCCTCAATATTCTTTCTCAAAAGAAGCTTCTCTGTTTCACCATGGACATGAAGGCAAATCTCTACTTAGCATTGCATATGTTATTTCTAGGGGTCATCAAGCTTATTCTCACAAATCTATTCTAAAATCCTTGGATTCTCTTTAAGCTAACATTAAAAAAAAATCTAATCTACTTCTTATACCTTTTATACTATGTTGATATCACCCATGATAAACTACTTTTGCACCGTTGGATAACTTCTACAAAATCAAACCAGCATTTGCTAGAGCTCCCAACTAATGTGTTTCTTAGCACAACAACTTCAATTTTCTGTTTTTATTTGAGTTGCATTATGAACCTTGTCATTATACCATCGATCACTATACAAGACCATATTCTAAACTATAAGCATCTAGCTACTTTTACATTGAAGTTCCATTCCAAACTACTACTTGAGTGCAAGTTTCCAAAGATGAGAGAAGGGTGTTGCAATTCTCCATGTGGTGTTGAAGCCCTACACATTAGCTCGATGATGTGCTCCATCCTGCTCTCTTTAAATTAGCTAAAACAATGGCAAAGAAATTCTCCACTCTCTTGAGCAATATGTGCATAAACTAGCTCTTGAACTGCTGAACTTGGCAGATCCTTGCAAGTAACTTAATACAAACATCTCCAGGCAATAAGAAAAAACAAACAGCAGCAAATCGTCAGTCTCGCATGAAACTTAAAGAGGAAAAACCAACCAGTCAAATTGCTCCAGGACTACAAAGAAATTCTACATACCCATCAACCAAGATAAAGTACCTCAACTTACTTCATGTTTACCCCGCCTTTACCCACATATCTCGACACATTCTGGCTAACCCACACATCAGCGGCCGCAGTGGAAGAGCTTAGGACTCCTAGCAGCTCATTCGGGATCCCCACCATAACCTCGATGCCACTACCCATCAGCGCCCTGAGGATGGCTGGGTCGGTGTCGAATAGCTTCACTTTTCCTATCCTGTTCACCTTCAAGAGATCTACAACTATTGAAGGCGACAATCTATGGGTAGAAAGCGTTCCCCAGTTCACTCCCACAGCCGCCTCCGCCATTAGAAGTGATCCGACAAGGACAAGAGCTAGTAGAAGGAGAGACGGTGACCCCATTTCTCGTGACCTTGGAACAATGAGACCAAAATGGAAGGCTTACCAGCCACTAAGACCATTTTTAGATTTCGGCGCCGGATAGGTGTGATAAAGAAGAAAGGGGTGTCGGTTCTCCATTATTTGGCGATGCTTTTGAGTACTTTTGATTCTTGATTTGGTCTGCTATTAGTAAGATTAATTTTGATCATTTTAGATGATTTTGTTGATAGTTGAGATTTAGATTTTGATCATATGTTTAATTTAATTTTAAATAATTTTAAATTTTATTGAAGTTTTAAAAAAAAGAAAATTTAAAAAAGAAAAAATGAACACTAAAAAATATGTATATGAAAATAAATAAATAAATAAATAAATAAATATATATAAATCATAAATTTGTTTATATGTCTTTCAAAAAGAGAGTAAGAGAATGATAAATTCAAATTTGATCTATTTTATTAATTTCAAGTGATTTAGTTTAAAATAAATTTAATCTTAATTAGTTTCAATTGTAACTTTTAGTTTTTATTGAAACTTATGTTTTTGACCAAGGTTTAGATTAGATCAACACAAAAATGGATCACAAATTAAAATTGAGACATAATTTTTAAAATTGGGATGTGATATTTGATTTTTTTTTTAGGTAAATAAAATAATTAAATAGTGGATTTCTTTTAAGAATAATTCTTTATTTTTTTTATATTCTTGTATAGACATATGTTTGAGATATAACACCTCATGTTGATCTAGTTTAAAATTAAAATCATAACCTTCTTTAACTTTTGAATTAATTTCTACAAATCCAAATGTTTTACTTAATCTTTTTTTATAAATTCTAATAAACTTGATTTCACTGATAATTGAAATAACAAAGTTGTATTCCTTGGAAGAGCTACTTCTAACTATAGTTATTTATCTTAAAGATCATTTGCTTTTTTTCCATTAAAATCAAAATTATATTGGTACTTATTTTTTTGCATAGAATATCTATTATAATATTAGCTTTTCTAAAATGGTATATAGTTTTTAAATCAATAACTTTGAAGAAACAATCTCTTATATATTAGATTCAATTTTTGTAGCAAAAA
Organism: Vanilla planifolia; assembly: GCA_023846275.1. Taxonomy (NCBI): domain Eukaryota; kingdom Viridiplantae; phylum Streptophyta; class Magnoliopsida; order Asparagales; family Orchidaceae; genus Vanilla; species Vanilla planifolia. The sequence continues at coordinate 58,811,239 of CM043865.1, forward strand.
TATAATTCAAACTTTAAACTTTAATGATCATAATATTTCATACTTTACTTTATATAAATAATGTCTTTAAATTTTTTAAGGAACAATTATTGTCATTAACTCCAAGTCATGAATAGAATATTTTTTCTCATGTAATTTTAATTATTTAAGTATATAAGAAATCACATTCTTAGATTACATAAATATATAATCTAATTCTTCAAAAGAAGCATCACTATATACTTATTATCCCTTTGTTCTTTTAGTAATACTAGAATTTGAGTTGAAGTTTATTTATTTTTTTATATTTAAAAACTAATCTCACAATATGAATGTCAATTAAATATAAGCATTTTCTAAGTTATTTAGTTAGTAGGGAAGTCATTTATAAGAATTATTCTATAAAATTTTTATAATATCAAACCATTTCTACAAACTTTTCTTATTTTTTTTATATTATTATAAGTCTTGACCAAACTATAATAGCCAAAATCATTTGCTATATATATTTTTCGCTAACCCAAAAATATCATCTTTGATAACCAAAATTTATATTTAGAAAATTTGACATATAATTGATATTTTTTTCAATATTTGTGACACTATATGTAAGTAATTTGCATAATCATTTGCATTCTTTGATTAATTAAAATATTATTTATAAATACAATAATTCCTTGAAGCAAATGGAACAAATCATCATGACAAAGAACACATCCCCAAATTATCATATTTTTTATCATAATAATGGGTGCTTCTTATGGTGGTACATTAAATCTAATAAATCATTTATTCAATAGTTCCTGGATTTGCACCTTTACTTAAAATTCTACTAATGTCTTTCTATAAAGAGCTTTTAAAATTGATTTAGCACATACAACCAATTGGATTTTAAATTTTATTTTCTTTTTAATAGAAACCCTGGTATCTCTAAAAATATGTGAAGTACTCACATACCATTGGTATCTCAAAAATGATTGAAAAACTTTCTTACCCTTATCTATAATAGATACCAAATAATATTTACATCCTTTACTTAATAACTTTTTATATTTTTAATACTAAAATAATAATAATTCATTTTTTTGGCAAAATTAGACTAAATTTTTCTCTTCTAGTATTTTGATTTCTATTCTTTTCTATCAACAATCAATTTTTACTTGATGATCATATAATCAATCTATACCTTAAATAATATAAAACTTTTTTAATACTCAATAAAATAGATAATTACCTTCTCTTAATTTTTACCTCCTTCTTGATAAACTATTTTACTCTAATATTATTTCCATTAAGATTTTTCAAAAAGTAATTTTTTTTGTTTTAATTCAATAATGAACTTATTTATCATGTATGATAAAATGAAAAAAATAAAAATCTCCATAATTAAATAAAAGGATCTAGTAAAATCTATAAATATAGCATATTTATAAAAAAAAAAATATATGGATTGAGGAGCTTCATATTGAGTAATAAAATAAAATACAACTTTGTTACTATTGGCACATAACTTTAGCAATTGTTCACCGGTCTATTCATTTGGTTAGTACCAATAATCCGTTTTATCAATGCTTCTGTCATATGTTAAAAAGAAGCATTTTTATCCTTTGTAAATTGATACCATTATGCTTGTAAATAGTAGATAGCATCTCAATCTCATAAGTATAGATTTCTTGGTATAATTTAGTAAACATTTAAATGTATCACTTTATAAATAATCTTATCAATGCAGTATTTAGTGATAGTAAATTTTATCTTATATTATTTTTTAACTCTTGCCTTAAAATTTTATAAATTCACTTTAAATAATAAGGTTTTAGATGTGGTGTACTCTTTAAATTTAACATCTTCGCAAGATTATCTAATATTAGGTTTTTTCGCTTTTAGTGTTGATGGTAATACTGATGAATTTTTTCTTCACTTGTATTTGGAAAGAATTCTTCTCTTTATTTTATTTAATTTGATATTTCTTTTAAACTCATCATAAGAGATAAATTTTCATCAACTTATTTATAAGTTTCAAATATCCCTTTAATCTGAATTGTAATAAATACTTTGTCTTTAAACTTTTTTAAAAATAGTTTATGATGTAATTTCTAATATTTTTATCATATGTGTCTTATTTTGTGGAAATGATCACAATACTTTTGATTTTCACTGGTATAAAGAGTATTTTTAGTTAAGATTATAATATATTTTGTTAGAAAGCATTCTTCTTTTTATTGTTAATGTTTGAGATTATACTGAGACTTTCGAGTATCTTATCATTTTAGTTTTATCTTTTTATATTCATTATTCTTTTTTATGACCATTGTAAATATATTAGTTTATTTTTTAAAGATTAACTAGGTAAAAGAGATAATTTAGTGATAATATGATGGTATAGATCTATAATATACTTTAAAAATACCTATATCCTATTGATAAGTATTTCCAAACTCATGTCTTATCATTATAATTCTGTGGTATATTCTTACATCGTTTGTCCATGTCGGTGTCGAAAATTACGCTACTTTCTTCACCATTCCTCTATGTAACTTATAGGGTAAATTTTTTTAATTAAATTTTAAATTAGCTCTATGTCACTTTTACAATTATACTAATTTTTAAGTCAGTATTCTATTATGCTAATGTATGACTTATTATTTTTAATCGAGCATATGCCACCTTATCTATTGATAAATAGTTCTATGGAGAAAAATTTGTCTCTAATTACTCCAACCATGTATCTAATTTCTTTGCTTTTATTGTATCATTATAAATTAGTAAATTAAGTGTAACATCTATCTTAAAAGAATATTGTTGATTCCCATATATCGAAAACATAAAATTGATGTCATCCTCATTTTTATCTTCAGCTATCTTGGGATTACTATTTAAACTAAAATGTCCCTAATTAAGAGTATTTTCTTTTAACAGATTTGTCTTTTGGTTCATAAAACTGATGTCATCCTGCATTAATTGACAGCTTTACTACAAGAGAGCAAGTTCATACATATGGGTGTTGCTCTAGTGTATGTACAAGCTCTATGCATGAATTGATCGCTTCAACATGGTAGGTTCACCTACCGCATGTGCGAACTTCATGTTCTATAAATAGTTGATGCGTGTGCACATGCAACACGTGTGTGTGGTCCTACATGAGTGCATGACCTCGGACATAGGCTTCCAGCATTTACATTCCTTCTGTCATGCACGCTTGTTTGTCTACCCAAGGCTACTCACCAACACATGCTCCAACATGCCTACATCTAGCCATTATGCATTATTCTTGCTGCATGATAATGTTATGACAATTTTCGTTGTTTTGTCACATCTATTGATTTGTTTTTCATAATTTATAAATTTAATGAACCTAGAATTGAGCTTTTAATCAATTATTTGCATGAGGCCACACTTGTATGAAAATATAAAATATTACTCTATTATAGTTTATTAGAATGCAACCTAGTCCTTATTATAATGCATCATTATACATTTCAATTTTTTCTCACTTTTAAGTAATACCAAAACTTGTGCTAATGTTAGTTTTTCCTTTAATATTTGAAAATTGTGCTCACAATATTGTCAAGGGAATTACTATTTTTGACTTCCTTAACAAATTTTTTATGATAATTAGTTAATCTCAAAAAATTCTAAAATCCATATTTAAAGAACTTAATATATGGTTGATTATCCTTCAAATTTTATAATATTAAATTCAAGTGCATTAAAAGTTCCTCAAACATGATAACAAAGTTATCTAATCATTACATAAAGGCTTGATTCAAAAAGCTTGTAAATAAAGCTAGAGCATTAGTTAATCCAAATGGAAGAATCAAAAACTCATAATGATTATACCTGGCATTGAATGTTGTCTTTGGTATATCTTTCTTTTTAATCTTTAATTGGTGATATCCCTATTGCAAGTCAATCTTAGAACAACTTAACTTTTATAGTTGATCAAACAAGTTGTCAATTTGTCACAAGAGAAATTTGTTCATAGGTATAATAAAATTTAGTTTCATTTATTTATGCATATACATAAGCTCTCATCTTTTTTTTAAAAAATAGAACTAGTGCTCTCTATGGCATAACACTTAGTCTAATTAAACCTTTCTTAAGTAATTCTTGCAATTGAATTTTATTTCTTAAAGCTCTATTAGCACCATCCTGTAAGGTGCCTTTGATATTGGTTCAGCTCCAAGCATAAGATCGATGCTAAACTAGATTTCTTTATCATAAGGTAATCCTAATAAATCCTAAAGAATAACCTCAGGATAATTGCATCCAAAGGAACATCCTAGAGTGTTGATACTTCTTTATCTCTAATTTTTACCAAAACAAAAAGCATTCACACCCTTTCTTACATTAGCTTCTCTACTTTTATTGTAGAAACGAGGAGTACATTTTAGCCCTTGCAGAAGTAAATTATCTTTGTACAATCATTCATATTGATTTTATTCACTTTTCCTAATAATCTATGGTAACTTTATGGGTTACCAACCAATTCATACACAAGATTATGTCAAATTCGTACGAGTTAATTATAAATAATTGGGATTTTAAGAAGTTTTTATTAAGTTTGATATTTTATTTTATGAACTTATTGATCCTTACTTCATCTCTCATAGGTGCGAAAACTAGTAATAATGAATCTAATATATAGTGCTCAAGTTACAAACAAAAAACCAATGAAGAAATAAAAGAGTGTCACACTTCGTAATTAAATAAAACCTTTATATGCATATTTTGTAATAATAATGTACCTATGATGATATCTGCAAATGTTGGAGCTTCTTATTAAGTAATTTAAAAATATGGTATTTAATTGAAGAAGCTTATTTTTTTCTTTTAATGATAAATTAAATTTCGATCCTTCAATAAAGGAATCCCTATACCATGAAATCAAAGACTCTAACCTACATGTCATGATTTTTTTATATTTTTTATCACTTATGAAGAGAATGTCCCTTTTCTTTTCCGTACTACCTTTCTTTTTTTCAATGCGTTTTGATCTTATTTAGTGTGTTGAGTAACTTCTTATAGTTCTTAGTATAAAGAGAATTGTATTAATGGCTTGAAACTCCTAATTACGTCCCATAGGTCTTTCCTAAACTAATAATATTTCTACTTTTTAGTTGCTTATGTGGACATCTTGTCAATTTAGAGAAAACTTTCTCTTACTAAGCAATTAGTAGATTCCTAAATTTCTAGCATTTCATATTTTCTTTTCTTGATTCTATTATACCATAATAGAAATACCATACTAAACTCTTCCCAAGAGATCCTTGAATTTGGCTTACTATTGAAGCATAGTTTACTTTGACCACATCACTAATAGCCATCAATGCCATCCAAGACTAGAACCACTAATGAGACTTGTTGATGACTTAGGTAAGCCATGCTATTAAATAGCATCTCTATCCTCTCAAAACAGTCATCTGCTTCTAAAGGATCTGTAGTATCTACAATATGTGTAAGATGAAGCTTCAAAACTACTCCACAAAATGATCAGTTGGATACCTCTATTTTTTCCTTAGGTTTAGTGGATGTGGTCCCTCTATGGGCTTCATTCTTGTTGTTATGTCTCTAATCACTTGGCACATTCTTTCTATGATGGTTCATTCATTGCCATCTTATGTGCACCTTGCCACTTCTTATTATTCATGTTATGGCTTTCAAATTTCATTCTTCACATAAAACATCTAACATGTATATATGATATTTTGTTTACAATTTAATTCAAGAATTATATATGTTAAAAAATATTTCATTAAAATTTGATAATATTTAAAGCATTAATTCATGCTTGAAATAACTTAAAAGATCAACTACTAAAAATATTTATTTTTCTTTTCTTAATTTTTCCCATCAATTTAAATAATCTACCTGTATATCATTCAACCTCATAAATAAACTTTGTGTATAATTTGTGCTCTAAGTGATACAAAATAACCATAATATATGTAACCAGCATTGATGAATGTCTCTATTAAAATATCTACTCATACTTGCACAATCCAAAGTGCCCATTTTCTAAGTTTTTCATTTAGATTTGTTAATTTAGTATTTTAAACCCTAGTTCATTCATTTCTAAGTTTCTCATTTAGGTTTATTCTTTCTTGAGATTGTCACTCAAGTTTGTTCAATGTCTTATAGTTCTCTTATAGACTTTAACTATTATGATACCATCTTGTAACACTTTTAATATCACCAAATAATTACTTACACTTTCTTATTTTGTAAACCTTCTTTTCTTTATATACAATACGAATAAAAAAACATTATGTTATATAATAATAAAATTGAACCATAGTTTTGATCTAAAAACATTCATAAATTATATTATATTTATTTGTAATAGAATAAAAGAAAATCTAATCCAAGACTCATGTCCTGACAAACATAGTAGTGTCATTTAATCCTATTATAAGATGTGCTTGAATGAAAGAAAAAGTTGGTATCCATCTTTACTCACTATTCATCTAGAATGTTGTGATTTATTTTATTTATAAATTCTACCTACTCAATATATTGTACATCAAATTTGATCTATTTTATATTCGGCTATATGTATTACTTATTGAGTTTGGTGTATTGTATGTCCAACTTTGCATACAAGATACAAAACCTATTATATCACATGTCTACTTTATGACAAAAGTGGAACTCAATATTTCTTCCTTTGTTTCATGCCCAATTTGATTCCAGCCATGTGCTAAGCACTTTCTTATAACCTTAACAAGCAGTAACATAATAATATACCTTGAATAAATTCAATTCTCATAGATTCCTACCTAAAACATAAGCTTAATCTCCCTAAATAATTAAAATAGACCTTTTAACCATTCATCACTCTCATGCATCTCGAAATGAATTCTAAGATCAATTTTATGTTAAATTCATAAGAACTTGATGTTCTCATAGTTGTAGAAACTGAGAACAATTTTAAACTAATGTTCTTAAAATTCCAATTCACTTTCCTTGATGCAACATTGTTCTTTCATTGTTTTTCTTTTTTCCCCTTCTTCACCTATAGCCCTCTCCTTATTGTAAGCTCTTGCTCTTCCTTCTCATAACTATTCTTGGTTTCTTCTTCTTATAATTGTAGTCTTACTGACAACTTCTTTTGAGTTTCTCTCCAAAATTCTCAGAGAGGTTAATATACTTCCTTTTAACAATCACTCATGTTTTCTCTACTTGTATTATAACATCTACCTTACTCATGTTTCATGACTTATATATAGCTAATTAAGGAGGTTTATTAAAGGGGTTAAAATTCTCATAATGCCCTCACCAAATAGTGTAATAACATTTAGTCTTTGTCCTTCAAAAATTCAAAACAAATTGCTTAATTTTTTTAAAAAAAATCAAAATAAATACCAATGAATTCCTCTCAATACACTCTTTTAAAAATAAGCTTAATTTTGAATATTAAGATATTTTGCAAACCAACACATTTTTTGAGATAAGAATAACTAGTATTATTTTAATTTAGATCATTAAAATTTTTTTAAAAAATTATTAATCAAAGTATTATAATTTGTCAACTCAACTTTATTAATTTCTTATTTATAATTTATTATATAAAAATTTTAAAATATCACAAACTTTTTTAGAAAACTTTTGTTATGAAATTTAAAATAGTTTTGAATATTAAGTTTTCATGTCTAATTTTACTTCCCACAGTTTTTCTTTTAGTCTTATTCTATCACAAAATTTTGATCATAAAAATTACTTTGTTTCTTACCTAGAATCTAAATTAGTTTTTCTAATGTCACATTTAATTATATTTTAATCCTTTTAGTATCATATTTAGTTATATGTTATGAAATAAAAATATATTTTCTTAATAAAAAGACAAAAAACATCATAAATTTTAACTAACCATAATAGTATAAGCTACTTTCTATAACTTGGAAATAATTAATGTACTTGCATTTAAACTGTTTTGCTTTCCCAAATCGATAAATTTATTTAAGAGACTAATTTCATAGAAAACATGTTTCTAAAACTCCTTTTAAAGGACTAATTTTTATGAAAACATGTTCTTCTTTTTAAACTTTTACATTCTTATATTTTTTATCAAAATATTTTCTTTGATCTATCTTGAATAGTTTGAATTGTTTCTTTAATTGTGTTCACTTTCTTTGTAGTTTCATCAACAAAATAGTGCTAGATTTGTTATCTTTTTTGTCTTCATATTAGCATAAAAAAGATGATTTTTTCTTCCATATAAAGCTTTATAATTAGTCATTTTAATGCTAGCTTGATAAGCATTATTATTTGTAAACTCTATTAACAATTAAATACTGTCCAAATCTCTTTTAGTACAATCATAATAAATGTTTTAGAGTTTTAATTATTCTTTTTATTTGATCATCTATTTGAGAGCGAGAAGTTATACTAAATTTTAGTTATGTATCAAAAGCTTGATGTATTTTGTTTTTCAAAAAATACAATATGAATTATAATTTTTTTATAACATTATCTATTTTAGTACACCTTAAAGTCTTATAATCTATTACATATAAATTATGACCAACCCTTATATTAAAAATATTATTTTTATTACTAAGAAACATGTTGATTTGGTTAATCTATTGATTAATTCTTATATGTAATTAAGGTTTACGAGAGTCATCGACAAACTAATAACAAAATTCATGGTAATGCTTTTTTATTTCATTTTGAAATAGGCAAATACTATAATAGATCACTAGGTTTTTGTTGTTATATTTTTACTTGTTAGTTGATCAAATATTTTGAATTAATCTATTACATCTCTTTTTCGACCAAGTCTTTAATACTTTACTTCAATTCTTGATACATTTTTCTTTCACTAAGATTTATAAAATATTTCGAGTTATGGACTTTTTTTAGTAATTCTTGATTTAACTTTATGTGCATGTATGCATAAATGATTTTGAAATGTGAATATATCTTTTTTATCTAGAGTAAAATTAGATATTTAATCAGTCTTGACCTTCTAAATTAGTTTCTGATATTCTTCATCTTTAAGTTAAACTTCATTAATGGATTCCATCTATCAGATCTAATTACAAGTTGATAAAATAATTTTGTCATTTACTTGTATTTCTTATTCCTGTTGAAGTTTATCATCCTCAAATATTATTTTCATTTTATTTAAGAAACTATCATATCAATATTTTTTCTAGTCAATGTATTAGCAACCAACTTTGCTTTTCTAGGATAGGAATTTATTTCAAAATCTTAATATCTCATGAATTATAATCATCAATCTATCTCAAATTTATTATTTTTAATAAAAAAACAATTTAAACTTTGATAGTTAGTTAATATTTCTCATATGATATTATACACTTAATATATCTAGGTCTTTAGATAAAAACCATAACTATTATTTCTAAATTTTGAATTGGATAGTTTTTTTATGAAATTTTAATTATTTAGAGGCATAAGTTATTAATTTTTCAAATTACATTAATACATAGCCTGAATCCTAAAATGATGCAATGCTATAAATTTGATATCCTTAAACTTCTTCTAATTATATTTAGAATAAAGCTAATATCAAATTTTCTTTTAGATTGAAAACTCTCAACACATGAAAAAATTTATTCAAATTCCATTGCTTTTTTAAGTTAGCCTTATTAAAAGAGATATTATCTAAAAAAACTTGTTTTTAGCTTTTTGTAATATCCTACTAAACCTAAAACCTTCAAATCTCAAATGCATTAATAGATTGAGTCCAATTCACAATAATTAAAATATTTTGAGGATTTATATAATCTCCTTCTACAATGAGAATATATCCCAATAATATCACTTGAGACAATTAGAACTCATATTTTGAAAGTTTAACATGTAAATAATGCTCTCTTAAAGATTGAAGAACTATTTATAAGATTAATGTGATCCTCTATAATACTTTATAAGTAATCAACATGATCCTCAACACTATTTGAATATATCAAAATATCATTAATAAATATTATCATAAAATATTCTAAATATTTTTTGAACTATCTATTCTTAAGATTCATAAAAGTAGTAGGTATATTTGTTAAACCAACTTGTGATACTATAATCCATAATTTCTATATTGAATTTTAAAAATACTATATTATCTTACAACCAATCAAATAAATTATCTATCCTCAACAAAGGATATTTATTTTTAATAATAATATTATTTATTTCTTTATAGTTTATACACATTTTAAAACTATCATATTTCTTCTTTATAAATAATATAGGTACTCTCCATAGAGACATATTAAGAGAAAGTCTAATAAATTTTGAATTTAAACTTTTACTTCTTATAGCTCTATGGAAGCCATTTTGTATGAAACTTTGGATATAGCCTCAGCTTCTAATATCAACATAATCTCAAATTTTATGCCTTTATTAAGAGAAAGTCTAAATAATTTTTTAGAAGTACATCTAGATACTCACAAACTATTGATACTATTGTACATTTTGATGTGATAATTACAAAATCAAGGTTAAGTATTTACAAATATTTTGTTAAATTTATTATTATTATAGTTAAAGCTAAAGAAGTATTATAGTGATTTGAATTTGTTAAAATAAGGACTGTAGCATAAATAGTAAATATAATTTGATGACTCAATCTATTAATTTTGGAGTTAAGGACAATAGTTTTTATGAAGTAGTTAATCTACAAAGAACTTTATTTCTAAATCTTTATGGTTAGCATGTTAAACCCTTAGATTCTTTACAATTATGGTACATAAAACTATCATCTTTTATGCATATGTGAATTTGATTCAAGTTATATTTTATTTGAAGATATTTGTGCTTTTGAATATTTAAATATTTTTTATCAAAATTTTATTATAAAAAACAAAAAATTTACCTAAGCATCCCCACCACTGAGCCCAAAAGGCTCAGGTTAAGTGGCGTGTAGTATCAGAAGACACTGGCCTTAGCGACCCATAGGGCAGGAACCTAACCAAAATATAGACTGGCCAAGTCTGAGTATTGATCAAGTCAAGTTACTGTTATGGTCTTTGGATCATTTGATTCAGGGAATTTCTTCTGAACCAACTTAGGGGAAATGAGTCATGGTGAACTCATTATTTAATTTATGTAAATCGTGTCAGGTCAGGCTCGTAGATGCTAGCTAGCGATCCAGTCATTACTTCTCATGAACACCAAGGGGTAGCCAACCCTATTAGGCTGATTATAGTATGCAGTGGATGCATTATAAGCAAAAATACTTAAGTAGTTTTTACATATGGGACTAAACATAAGTTGTTGCCAAATTTAAGGTTTTTACATTAACCAATCATGCATTTTCATGATCGAACAACCTAGATTGCTCTTGTATTTATGAACAATTTTCTTTCTTTAGTTGTTCAATCAAAATGCTTAATTAAACCATTAAGGGTCTCTCACCTACATGAATAATAACCTCATCATCATTATCGTCCATCTGACTTTCGAATCAAATTCTCTATATCTTATCTTGTTGTGATTAGATTTGAACCATTTACCATTTAAGCTGATCTAACACCTATCGCTTCGTTCACTTAATCAGACGATAGCTGTACTGACTTCTCCTCTTGTAATGACTAGCTTTTTGAAAAATAGATTATAGCCATTTTAGGAGTTATTTTTAAAGTTTTTTATTTCAATTATAAATAAGGATCATTTATCAAACATAAAAACTATTTAATAAAACTTAAAATTTTTTATATGAATCTAAGTGAAGTTCAAACCATGAGCAATGAATTTCTACACAATTATAGGAGTTATAGATTTTGTTAGTCCTTATTTTTCTTACTTCCATTTAAAATCATTTCTATATTTCTTAGTAACATCTACTTCATTCATTAGTAGTGTCACTCTTGTTTAAAAAATTAAAGACAGATTTTTGTAAACAAAAATTATAAAGTTTTGAATTTTTTATGTAGCCTAAATTTCTTTGATTTTGGAATCTCATTGGAGCACTAGTATTTATTTGATTTACCCCTACTAGCTTCGACAAAACGGAGTAGTTAGTGGAAGCCCGATTGAGGATTGGAGGTAGATGTAGGCATGAGTTTTGACTAAACCACCTAAAAATCGTTTTTACATTTCATTTATTGTTGAGTTTTTATTTTTTTTAATAATTTTATAAAAAAATTATTTTAAGCTCAAAAATTTTTCTTCTAATTTTTGGAATATGTCAAATACAAAATTCACCACTCCTCCTTATTCTTTTTGTCCCACACGTTTTACAATAGAGATACATCATGAGACTTTCCAAACTTTGGTCTAAAGAACTTACATATAACAAGAATTCTTCTCTTCATTTGATAACAATTTTTGCATTTTCTACACAAATGTAAAAGAGATTTTTTCTTTTCCCATAAAAACTATTTCTTATCCAATAAAAATTCTAAATTCCACTTCTTTTTTTACACAAAAAATGTTAATTTGATTTTTATATTATAAATAAACATTTAATATATATCAAATTTTGATAAAGGTAACATATACACTTGACAAAAAAATCTTTTTCCTAAATTCTAATATACTTTTGTACATATTTATAAAATTTGATTTCATTTCTATAATGTATTTTAGATTATTAAAATTTTTTAGAATTGTATTAGTTTATCAATAATATCATTTAAAGTTGTTCTAGATTTAGTTAAGACTTTAAGTTAATAAAAACAACTTTAAAACAAGTAATATTTCTCACTACCTAATGATCATATAATACGATAGTTAATATCATACTTGTATGATTTACGTTCAGTTTATTACTATAGTTGAAGTTGAAGTTTATTATAACATTGTATAGGTACAATGGGTATATTGTATAGATGTTATTGTTGTCTAGAACCTAAATTAGTATGTAAACTTGGTCGTACAATGGATCAACTTATTATTATATGAGTATGATGTTTATTTTGTTTAAGAATAAATATATTTTCTCTCAAAACTTATCATATATATATATATATATATATATATATATATATATATATATATATATATATATATATATATTGTATTACAATGACCATATATTTAACTTAATTATGATATTATAGCTTTGTTATATAATAATAGTCTTTATGTAATTTTCAAGCTTTGTCTTATGTGTTTATAACCATTATATCATACATTATGAAGTAAAGTATCATATATATATATGATTTGTTCCTCTTAACTGGTAACTTAAATTTTTTAGAAAAGAAATGCATTTATTGTGTCGTATAAATATAACATTTGTATCATATGAGTATAATCATTAAAAGATAAATCTAAATATGGTCAATCTACATTAATGCATGATGGTGATTCATATATCCAATTATACAATTCATTCCTACTTAAGGCTAAGAACAAGATTAATACAACTCTATTGTGTTACTATAATAATCTTATCGTTTGTATACAACTATTCTATTAAGTCTAGTTAAGCTAATTATTATATGATCACACAATAGTTCATCATTATATGATTGCATTGTACAATTTTTCCTAAGAGCTCGACTCTTAATGAAAATAATGATTAGAAAATGGTGATCCATTATTGCACTTAACGATCTACTGCATAAATGAAATGCATTATATTTATACAATCCTTGTGATTGTTTGGTACATTGTATTCATAATTTAAGCATTGTACTAAGAATCTATGTAGTATAAAGATTCTTCTTGTACTTGCATGATCACCAATTTTGAGACAAATTTTTCTAGTCATAGCCATGTGGTTTAGCCATGACATAACGAGTTTTTCTTCATGACTCCAAGTTTTGAACCATCTATGAGCAAGTGTCTCTAGGCTCATCAAATTCAAAATGCATAATCCTTTCTCTAAATAATATTCATTACATTCATAATCTAAAACTATATATACACCAAATCTCAAATATACATTAGTAACTAACTTGGTTTTGTAATCATCAACCTTAATAGTCACTTAAATGTTTTCTTATAGTATTCTAATAGTTTACATATGTTTTTCAATTTATTATTTAAATAAATAAAGAAGGTGATTATTATAATGTGAAAGTGGTGTAACACTTGAGCAAATCTTATGAAATGCATTATTAACTCAAAGGTGTGAAAAAACAGATGAAGTATTCCAATGACTATATGTGTGCATTATTAAGAATTTGTCATTTTCTTAATATATTTATTCAAGAATGGTGTTGATGCCCAACTTATATTGATTAAGTGCTTGTACATGCACTTCATTACCATTTAAACACTTGCATTTACATATGAAAAGAATTTTTATTTGAATAATTATCTAAAATTTTACTTAAAAATTAAATACCTAAGTTAAATTTAATAATGAAATACATATATTAAGTATAGGTTAATAAGATTAATAAAAGAGTAATAGATCCATGAATGTTTAGATTCACTATATTTTTATTAATTTATAAACTCTTAAATATGTATTAGAAATATAAGCAACTCTTTATTACAAAATAAGTGATAGTATAAAGAATTCGAGGATAAACAAAGGTACAAAAAGTCATCAATCAAGTTTTAGCCATTGATATAAGTATTAACAACATAACACTTATCAATTGCTTGACAAAGTTTTTCTTGCTTGTGTTTAACCCCTTGAGAACAATACTTAACATTTAGGCCCTTGTTGAAGGCCACCTCAACCATTGAGTAGGTATTGCAAAAGAGTTGATGATGGTATGCTTGCACTCCTTTGAATGGCATAGACTCGTCCTAATTAGTTGACTAACAAAAATGTGGACATCAATTAACTATTTCAATTATCGAATGGGGCTTCATTGGATATGACAATTATAATTAATTCTACTATGTCGTCAATGATTCATGCCACTTTGTGATAGTTAAGATTGTTATAGCAAAATGTCAATTGCATTTTTCAAATATAGAGAAAGGCAAGGTACACATTGTTGGAGAGTTTTTTTTTTCTTTTTTCTTTTTTTCATTAAGTTTTTTAATAAAATTTTTTTGTTCACATTTTTTTCTTTTTTAGTTGTTCTTTACTTTATGATGACCTTAGATTTCATTTTACCTACTCTATAATCTTTATCTTCCTTAAATTCAATTAAAGTAAATCTCTGTTATAGTTCTTTGAATTTATAATTTATATTGACAACATACATATAATTAAATTTAAGCAAATAAATTTGTGAATATAAATAAATTATTTATACCAATTATTATACAAATGAATTTAAAAAATACATATTTTCTTTGCTTAGCAATTTGACAAACTCTAAGGTCAAAACCCATATTTTGTTTTAAATGCATGTCACACTAAAAAAACCTTTTTTATTAAAAATTTGTGCAAAAATATTTTAATTAAACTTTTAAATATTAGTTAAATACTAAAAATACAAGAGGATTGGGATCCTCCACCGTAGGCCTTAATTTAGACTCTTTTGTCCAAGCCAGAGTATTAATTCGTGATGAAATCACCAAAATGACAATCGTACCCTCATTTATTTTCCATCCTTGGGACACGATGATGGGTGCTAATGTAATTTCGCATGTAATCTTTCAACAAGATTTGAAACGTTCTTCCAACGGCATAATGGCCAACCGAAGTACCTTTGTTTACGGCCGAACTCGAATCTAATTTCTAACCCTAATGGAAGCTACGGGATCGTCTTCTTCCTCTCACCAAAGGTAACAAATTATTTTTCTTAAATTTTTCATAGATGTAAAACATTCCTTCATTAAAAAGATTCCTAATTTGTGCAGCTCTGTTTGAGCCAACAGAGGAGATTGAGATGACAAATGGAAGATTCCAACAACAGCTCAGGAAGCGCCGCGGATAAGACGGCCGATGAGGTCTCCACTGCCGGTGCCGTCAACAGCAAGGTTGCGGGGCCGTGCTCGGTGACCTCGATCTACAAGACCAAGATCGGCGGCGCAGCGCGCGGGGTGACAGTGGTGTGGACCAAAACCCTCATCAATCACTCCCTCGCCGTCTCGGTCGACGGGGCGGCATCCTCCACCTGCCGGATAGACCTCAAGCCGTGGCCTTTCTGGGGCAAGAAGGGGTTCAAATCCCTCGACGTCGATGGCCACCGCCTGGACCTCTTCTGGGACCTCCGATCGGCGAAATTCTCTGGCGGCGGAGGTCCCGAACCCACCGGAGGGTACTACGTAGCCCTCGTCTACCGCGACGAGGTCGTCCTCCTCCTCGGCGACTGCAAGAAGGAGGCGTACAAGCGCACCAAGTCCCGTCCGTCGCTCGACGACGCCGCCATGGTGTCGAAGAGGGACAACGTGTTCGGGAAGCGGTGCTTCTCGACCAGGGCAAGGTTCGACGGCGGGAAGAAGGAGCACGACATCCTTGTAGAGAATTCCATCTCCGGCGGATGCGGGACCGACCCGGAGATGTGGATCAGAATCGACGGCGTGGTGGTGGTGCACGTCAGCAACTTAAAGTGGAAGTTTCGGGGAAACGAGACGGTGCTGCTGGAGAGATCGCCGGTGCAGGTGTTTTGGGACGTGCACGACTGGCTGTTCTGTGGCCCCGGCACAGGGCACGCCTTGTTTGTGTTCAAGCCGGGGGCTCCAACGCCTCTAACAGAGGTGGGAGAGGGAGAGGAGAGTGCCTGTGGGGACGACGGACGAGAGGTTTCCGCGGCGGGCGATGGTGGTGGTGAATCGCCGGAGTTCTGTTTTTTCCTTTATGCGTGGAAAGTGGAGTAAGGTGGCGGGAGGATGACATGCACGCGCGTGGAGCGCTTATCGTTGATGACGTGTCCTGTTTTTAGTGATGTAAATCGTGCGGCCTGCATGACTTCACACAGAGATGTGCTGTGGGAGAGTGGTTGTACTTTCTAGAAATTTGTATGGTCTTCATTGGATAATATTAAAGTCCTCCTTGCTTTCATTAAATTATTTTTTTAAGAAGTGATGTCCCCAACATGTTTTGTTCAATAAAATAAATTCAATATGTATTTTTTAATTATTTTTATTGTAATTGTATATCTAACATTAAATGATTAAACCATTGAAATGTGTTTATATAAACTCTAGTTTCATTTAACCACAATTAGCCTTCTTGTTGTTAATAATAGACTTTTTATTGATCTTTACACTAATTTTTAAATCATCTTTGACCTTTATTTGAACATGATATTGGTTTTTGACAGTGCATTACAAGAGTTTATCAACATCACCTTTACAATCAATTCGTTGAGAAATAGTCATAAGCCTAGAAGCTTTGATCGTTATTGTAATTATGATAACAATAAATAATTATCAAAAACTAATTTTCTTATATAACATGTTTATAAATATCTTGCTTATGGGATTAGAAGGGGACTATTTTATCAGAATTTGAGTCTTCTAATGCTCGTTACTCTTATTCTTTTTCTCATTTTTTCATGTGGTTTATAAAATATAATAATATAAGAACTAAACTATTAAGCATAAAACCAAGCGATGTCCATAACATTATTGCTTTAGAATCTCATATACTTTAAGTATTAGGCAATAAAACAAATTGAGCCAACCATCACTAGCTCGATGGCATAAACAATGCAACATGAATTTAAACAAATATATTTGGATTATGTAGTATACTAAGTTAATACCACACAATATAACACATAATGATAATGATGTATGATAATTATATGAATACAAATCCTATTTATTGTTTTTTATTATCTAATCTTCTTTTTCAAAAAAAGTTATATAAATTTCTTTTATTTTTTTATCTTTTTGAAATTCACTTTCTCTTTCAATTAACTCAAAAACAAGATTTTTCATATTTTTAAAGTAAATTAGACATATTCTATAAAACAAATTATTTCAAAATAAGAATAATCTTAACAATAGCTTCTTTAGCACCACATCTAAAACATATTATTCTAGATTACGACCTCACCTTTTTTTTATGTTATTCTTAATCGAGAGTTAGACAACCATCATCTATTCATTTTTTAAAACTATGCATGACCTTTTTCAACCAAACATTAATTTCATATAATGAGTAATTGATAATTAATAAAAATTATTTTCTTTCATCTAATTGTCATTAGCATAATATTATAACATTTTAATATACATTTAAAATGTAATAATTTACTATCAATACAATATTATGTTGCAATCAATTATTACAAATTATTATCACAACTATCCTTTAAATTTCTAACTTAAAATTTAACTCTTAGAGGACCACTATACATCAATCAAGAATAAAAGAACTAGATAGACATATACAAAGTCTACACATTTATTTTGATGTGTAGCAATCTTGTCATGGGATTGAACTTTTCTCAAAATTGCTCTTTCCTTTTATATGGTTGCCATAGAAATCTATCAAATTTTAAGTCTTTTTCTCTCTCTCTCACCACCTCATATCTCTTTCCTTATTATTATTGATAAGAGACTTTTACATAACTTCATTAGGTTAATTTCATCCTCTATGTGTGAGGGTCAAGATTTTAACAAATTTAAAATATATATATATTTATTATATTATTTTAATTATTTTAATTTTTAAATTTTTTTAACCAATTTTTTTATGATTCTTCTCCACAAGTTCTACTTATTGATCAAAATTTATATTTTTTTAATATTATTTAATATTTATTATAAATTTTTAAATTTAAAAATATTTTAAAAATCTATTTATTAATTTTCTAATTAAACTCTTAAATTTTAATTTTGAGATTATGACATTTTCCCTTAGTGCCAAACAAATTTATCAAGATAGTTTACATAAACT
The DNA here is from genome assembly GCA_023846275.1 of Vanilla planifolia. NCBI lineage: Eukaryota > Viridiplantae > Streptophyta > Magnoliopsida > Asparagales > Orchidaceae > Vanilla > Vanilla planifolia. The sequence continues at coordinate 58,829,900 of CM043865.1, forward strand.
ATCTTTGTAAAATTTAATCCTTTTTTTTATTTTATTTAACATTTTTAATAATTTTTTAAAAAACATTTAAACCTACAAATAAATAAATATTAAATTATTTAAATATATGATTTTTCTTTTTATTACAAGAAAACTCAATTTCATCTAACTTAGTATCATTAAATTCCAAAAAATATACACTTACTTTTGTAGTTCATTTCTCTCTTTTGAAGTGTTATACATCTTTTAACAAATATGATTTTTCAAGAAAAAATAAAATAATTTTTAAAAATTCTTAAAAAAATTTCAAAAATGTAAATAATTTAAGATAATAATAAAATTATATTTTATAATAATTTAAATATTACAAATCCTCCTTCCACAAAAAAAATTCATCCCTAAAATTCAAAATAAATAAGAGTTTTATTTTCTTATTGTTTTCTTTGAATTTCAAGATAACCTCTCATTTTCTTTAGTTTAACTATAACAATTTAACCATTAGAATCTTCTTGTTTTATAGCTTCTTGACTTCTCCTACCTAAGATAACCATCAATTTCCCTTCATATGTTAGGTCTAATTATATCTTTAACATGTTTTAATATAAGTCCAACTTTTGTTCTTTTAATTCTTTCTATCTTTTTGTTTGGGCTCATCTCTAGACTTTTGAGTGTACTAGTGCCTATCTCTAAGAATCAAAAGTGCGGAGGGAAGAAAATTACATCTCATCCTATTATCGAGAGCAACCCAAAAATTATCGTACACATATGATCCTATTATCAAATGCATACGATTTTTAAATCTCCTAGAAAATTTATTAATATAAATATATCATATTTGTTCTATATTCACAAATATTTATACGATATTTATCCTTAATAATGTGTGTTAAGTGACAATTGTAAATTATGATGTACTAGGTTATATTTGTACGATAAATTTTAAATAAAATTAACAAGTTGAACAGACGCTTCGTTGAGGCTATTAGTTATCTTTGTTTGTCACCCTAATTGATTTGTTGATTATACATGTTCGTACGCAAATCAAGATATTAACTAGTTCAATCTATTTGAAAATATAGTTTTACCTATGGATTTAATTGGCCATAAGCGATTGAGAAATATAAAAAAGAGAATATATAAAGAAGAAAAAGCTCATAATTTAATTGCAAAATATATTAAATGATTGAAAAGCCTAACTTGCTCTTGTCATCCTCGATTGGGAATATTGATTTTCATGATTGCAACATTCTTTTGCTTAAGTTCATTTTAACTTGTTTCACTCTATTTATAACATTGTTCTTATCATATTTAGCTATTATATCACTTCTATTTTAAGGGATTAAGATTTAAGTTTGCGATATTACTTGTTTTCTTTCTACATATTTCTTTTTAGCTATTGTTAACTCTTATGAGTTATTACTATTGGTGGTTCTTCTAAGCAACTTTATAAGATATACCCTTAACTACTAAGACAAAAAAAAATAATTAGTAATAAGATATACCCTTATTGACTACAACTAAAGAGAGTGAATTTTAATGAAAGATTCATTAAATCAACTAAAGGTAGTTGTAAGCATTGGTTTGACTAAGTCACCTAAAAATCTTAGTTACATTTGCCCACTTATTTTACTTGTTTTTTATTTCATAACAATTATTTGCCACAATAAGTGTTTTTCAATAATAAAGATTTAAAAGTTTTCAAACTTTATTAAAAGGTTTTCAACATTATTGCAACCAATCAATTCACCCTCTATATAAAATTCACTCATCTATGAACTTAACACATACATGTTATGCTTAACTTTTCCTAATTTTATTGTACACATCTATTTGATCAGTGTATCTAGAGCAATCAGCAAATCAAATTAGGCGATCATGCAAAAAAACCTAAGATGACCTAAAACTTTAAGGGCAAGAGAGACATTTGATACCCACTATGACAAATATGCATAGAATTCTTCTTGAAGTAATAATTGTAGGAGTTTACCTTCCATTGTAAATCACCAGCTTCCCTCATGAGAATCACTTCGAAAACATCACCAAGTCAAGTTTAAGCTTGATAAAATTTACTCAAAAAGCCATTTCTTGCTAAGACTCAAGGCCCCTCTCTTATACAACTCACAGACAAGCAATGAGGCACTTCTATAAGTTGTAGGATTAAAGAGAAGTGAAGCTAATGTCTAAATTTCCTTAAATTTGAATATTCATATAGAAGTCAACCATTCCTCATCACTATATGAAATAAAGGATGTTAAAAACCTCAACAAATATAGAAAAATATAATAAATATAAAAGAAAACTAATTGTCCAATATGATTTTGGGAATCCTTTCAACAATTTAATAAAACAACGAGAGATATGTTTCGACCAATCCTTTGCGAATAACCATTGTAGTCTATGTTACTACAAAACTATAGACCCTTAAGGAATGTACTAATCAACTCAATAAATAAGTAATGTTCATAGATGATATTTATGAGAAAGTTGTAATCAACCCTACAATAAATGAACTTAGAATTGGTCAATTCAACTAGATGGATTGCAAGAGTAACTCTTCATCTAAACTAAGTCATGTCTATTGTGGCCTTTCAAAACATTTTGACTTCCTACACCAAGATGTCCACTCTTAATGTATTTAAACAAATTTGTTTGCTCTCAAAAATAAACTCAAACTTTACTAGTTAGAAAAGTGAACACAAGTTCAATCAATGTTCCACGAGTGTAATAGATCAATTTCATATTATCCCATCACTACAACACCTTAACTTGTGTGAGACTTCTACTTTCAATGAATTCTACATGAACATGTAACATTTGATGAAATCATTTAGTCCTAGCAAATATTGTGGAGTTTTGGGCTCCATTGTTTTCAAAAGAAGCATCCTTTTTAACTCCCTTTTTCTTTTCCATTTCATTTTGCAAAGCCATTACCTTCTTTATTTTGCTTTAAGACAAAAGCTAGAAGATGAAAAACCATTGACAAAAGAGACATGGGATGTGGAAGAGGAACCTATATGTCCACCTTTCAAAGGCATTAATCACCCAATAAAAAAGTTGAGCTTAATTTATTTTTAAAAATTAAATTATAATTACACCATCTATGATAATATGCTTCATACCTTATTTGTTCCTACTTGGAAAAAAAATGTCATATAAACAAGTGATGTGATGCAATTACATATTATCAATTACATATTTCTTCATATTTAAATATATAAATCTTTTCTAAAAATAAAACAGATCCTTACCAACAAAGCTTCAACAGAGTTTTGAAGAAGGGGTTTCATATGCTTTGAATCAACTATAGTTCCCCTTAAGCTGCATGTTAAGGTAGCTGAGACACCAGCAATAGTATGTATTGAATCCTTGGTGATGCCTGCCAAACAACAACAATTATTAACATCCAAACTGTTTGAAGAACCATTTTATTTAAGAAAATAAATAAATGCCTTCTGTAATACCTGTTGAATCAATGTTCTTAGTGTTTGTGACAGACATCTAAATATTATCTAAATTTTAAAAATATCAAAAAAAAAATTATTTTTAACTATTTTATGAAAAACTTCAACCAATAGTGCTTCATTTCAAGAAGCAAACAGGTTCTCCAAGGAAACTACAACCTTCTAACAACAATGTAACTTTGAACATTTTTCAAAACTCAGTAAAACTGACATAAAGAAAACATCTTGGGCATCAATAAGATCAAGTTGGCATTCATCCAGAACAAGATATAGTACATGCAAGGATTTGTTAAATGTGTGATGTCGGTTTCAATTCAATTGATTTTAGCTCGAATCAAGATCAAAATTTTTTATTTTGAATCAAATGGAAAACGAGAAAAGTTTTGCATATGCTAAGCAAGATTAAATGAAGAATGAAGATATGGATGGAAGCATTTGTCAATGAAAGATGAGTATGATGGTCATATTTAACTATGACATCAATGCCGCCTTGTTTTAGGAGGATGTGACCATTTTGATTGATTTAGAGTAATTTATCACATGGACAAACTCTACTTAAATTGATCAATGGGTCAATTATGGATCCATCACAACCCACAACAAGCTTTGGATCAAGAGCCCTTTAAGCCATGGACCACAAAAAAATTGAAGACATCAAATTTTTTCCTTGTTTATTCTCTATGAGAACAATATTCATGGACATAGTAAAGCTCTATTGGACACATCAATTTCAAATTCATTTTTTTACAAAGAAATTTTTCAAGAAACAATATGGTGTTTGTCTAATCACATTTTGAGATGTATATTTGCAATTCAAAAAACAAAGAATACTATGAAGTAAACAAAAATTATTTTATCTTTCTAAATTAATATTAAAAAATCACATCACTATTCCATTAAAAAGATAAATACACATTTAATCAATCCAAAATATGAAACATTTTATTAAATACTTACAACAACCTTATCAAACAAACAACTTTTCAATAAATCTTAATAATAATATTTTCCAAACTCATTCCCCAATCAAGCCTTTTAGCCGTTAATTTCAAAGTATTTCAACATTTGAAAGATCATGCCTAGAATCCTCCTCTCATCTTTCTTTATTTGAAATAGGTGAATGCCCAACACTTGAGCATTCCTTGGACTAATTATTTAGTTGAGATTATTTTTTCTCCTTCTAAGCCAGTCCCTTAGAGAAGATGTGCTTAAAAAAAAATGTATAGGCTAAGACCAAGCTTCCTTTATTATGTATTTTTGCTTCTTGGTTTTGGCTTTTTATTATATGTTAAGATATGAAAAGGTCCTCTCGTGGATGCTAAAAGGCTAAAAAGGTTCTTATTCCTATGATACAGTATCTCAAGACTAGTCACAATCTTGAGGTGAAAAAATAAAAAAACCAAACTCTTGCCAATGACTTCATCTCAATTTCACTTCTATGCAACTAGAAAATGTTGATGCAGGATGGCACAACAATCAATTCATTTGTCACACCGATCATGCCTAAACTGATTCTAAAAAAACGTGATGTGCAAATTAATGTCAATCAATCAAAAGTAATCTAAGATGAATTGAAAGTTATGAAATGTTAAATCCTCTAACAAAACTCATATCACAATTCAAGACTTGTAATCAATTTGATTGTATTTGCCAAATAAGAGCAGTAAATCTAAAATCTCAATGGTCATCATCAAGATTGTAATTCCATTCAAAATTAATCAAATCTAGAATGTTGCACTTAAGAATAAAAAACCAAAGAAATTTTGATTAGTGAGAAGTACAGAAGCTATGCAAATTACTTCCAAGAAAACTTCAAATTAAAAAGAATCACTATGAAGAATTAGAGTGAAGAATAGATGGAAATTACACTTAATTCAAACAAGGGGCCCCCACAATTCTCGCACCAAAGAATTACATAGGTAAGCAGATGGTTATGGGTTGCACTTCAGCATTTGGTAACCAAGTTAGAGTTATTGGCTTACAAGTGGATTTTTTTGCTACTAGAAAGCAGGGGAATTTTGAATTATCTAAGTTAAAGATTTACTATGGGACACTGAATTCCCAATTCAATCCTTTTCTAACCTTGAAAAGGTTACACTTGTGGCCAACACAAGAGGGGGGCAAAATAAATGGTCATAGTGACCATCATAAAAGATAAGTGGTCATAACTCCTTTCCAACCTATCAACACTTAAAGAATTAGTCACTTGCCATTGTTGAAGAAGTTTGGCTATCCTTCAATAGTTTAACATATTATAACTGCTACTAATCCAACTACTACAGAAGACTATAATACTCTTCTAACTACTAACACCCATGTAATTTTAGCTTCCAGTTTTATTACAGTTGCTCACTCTGGTAAATCTTGGATCTCATATTCAGGTGCATCTTCCCACATTACATGTAATGCATGCTTCTCCCCTAAATTGAAGTCTCCTATTGGTCATTATTCTCAATAGATCTCTTTATCCTATGTCTAGAAGAGGCTCCATCCATCTCTCACCATTAATGAATCTAAACAATATCTCATATCTTCTATACCTCTCTTTATTTTGTTATCTCGTCAACTTCCTTATAAAACATTATAATTATTCAATAATTTTCTCTCATAAAGTTTTTTAAAATCTCAACACAAAGAAGACAATTAATGACAATATTGAAGAGACATCTAACGTTTTTCACTAGTCATCCCACCTTGTCAAGGTATTGACATCTCAACCATCCCCTTTATTGTGTCTACAAAGAGTCACTCGTGTTCCCTTCTCACTCTTTAGTTTAATTATGATGCCTATGAGTATAGCAAAAACTATTGGGTTGTTTTTACTTTATCAAACTCTTAGAGTCAATCTCTTTTCAATTTAGTCTATTCTAGAGGTTGGGGTTCTAATCTTATAATAACCCACTTGAAACATCTCTATTTTATTTCATTTATTAATGATCATACTAAATTTACTTGGGCATGCTTATTAAAGCATCAATCAATAGCATTTAATATTGTTAAAGTTTAATTATCTATTTTTATTAAGTTTCTTTGTTTTAATAATGAATTAGAATATATGCAATCCACTTTTCAAACATTTTGAGCTGAACATGACATTATTCATCAACATCATATCCATAAACATTGCAACAAAATAGCGCACAAACATAAACAATGGTCTCTCCTTCATGTTTGACATGAATGCTTCTCACTAATCTAGGGAGTTGTCCTCACATCATGATGTAAATCAAGTACCACCCATTAACCTACATAGGTCCTTGTCATTCTTTTCATCAAATCAAGCCTCTTTTTCATTTGACCACTTAGAGTTTAGTTGTATATGTTTAGTTCACTCATTTTTAAGTTGGATGTGATGAAATTTATCCCCGTGCAATTATATGCATTTTCTTGTGTTACTCTCATATCAAAATAAGTATCACAAATATGATCCCTTGACCAAATGTATGCACAACCCTATGAATAATACCTTTCATGAAACAATCCTAAAATATCCAAATATTCCCATGCCAAAAATATTTCTATCAATGTTTCACTTCTACTTTCTCTCGTCTTAACTCTACTACAGATTTATGTTAAATGACCTCTTATGTCTCACAGTAATGTACCACCTACCATGTCACCACCTATAGCTAAACATTCTCCTACCATATCAAATCTATACTTTTCAATTGCCTTCTATAAAAGTATACAATAAAGTACTCATCACCTTATACAATCGTTTATTTCACTTTATCAATTATCCTTCTCCTGCTGTTGCTTTGCATTGTCTTCTACTCAGAAGACACATTACAAAGTACTCTTAGATCCTAAATGGAATGAAGTAACAAATAATGAAATTTAAGCACTCATTAATCATCATACATTGGAATAGGTGTTATTTCTTACTAATGTCACTTTATTTTCTTATTAATGAGTGTTCACGATTAGGCTTCACATAGATGGAATCATTGAATGGTACAAAACCTATTTGTTGGTCAAAGGCTATACTTAATTTTATAATAATGATTACTTTAAAACATTTTGTTCAATAACTTGCATTAATTCTATTTGCCAAATTTTATTTATTATTAACTAAAGGAGTTAATTATTCCAAATGTATGTAAACAATGTCCTTTCTCTACAATGAACTCCCAAGGTAATTTATATAGAAAATCTCTAAAATATATTGCTCAAGGGGGAGACTAATGACTGAAAGCTTCCAAAAATAACATATAGAATAAAACAAAGCCCTCATACCTAGTTTAAGAAACTCTATACAACCATTGCCAAAGTAAATTTACAAAGTAACATAAAAAATCATGCTATTTTCATTAACCTACCCCCACAAGAACCATGATCATTAAGTATATTGAAGATAAGAGTCTACTACTAGATATTATCATTATTTAAAGAAAACTTGTTATAAAAAAATAGAAAATAAATGGTCATTATTAAACTATGTGAGGCTAAATGCAAAACAATGACAAATTCTACTTGTGAGATTATGTGGATATAGATATATTAAATAATTTGGCTTTTTTATCACTCAACCAAGAGCTCTTAAATGTGATAATCAAACAACTATTTATATTACATACAATCCTATTTTTATGGAAGAACCAAAAGCATTAAGATCGATTGCTAGTTCATCAAAAGATGTGGTATTATAAAAAAAAAAAATCAGAACTCCTTATGCCACTAATACAACATAGTTATCATATACTTTTTACAAAGACTTCACACCAATTTGATCATCTAATCTTTTTAGCAAACAAGATTTTTATGATATATATACTACATATTAACGAAGAGTATTATTAAGAATATTGGCATAATAACAATATTAATTATAGATTTATTTTTAAAAATATTTCTAAAATATTTTCTCATTACTTTGTCATAATTATATAATATTTTTTATTCACTTTTTATATTTGTTCTATTTTAAATATTTAAAAGCTATTATCTCAAATAACAAAATATTACTTTGTCTCTCCAATCAACAAACACAAACAATAAAACATTAAAAATGATAGCTAGTAATAAACAATTGTTGGTTTACAAAGCCCAAAAACTTTTGAGAATGTTAAATTCAAAGATACACATATCCAAAACATGGTAAATTGAGAATAAAATAATACAAAGATGCTACTATCCACATGGATGTCATAATTCATGTAGCACTAACCTTGGGAAATTCAAGATGCTGAAACACATTCTTGACCTTGAACCAAATGAATGGCAATAGGCTTATGGACTTTTCCTCAAAACAATTCAGGCAATGCCAAAGGCCTAATTATGTGACCTTCAGAGGACATCTCCCAAAAAACAAGCTACAAGGACCAGCATGAAAGAATCTCAAAGGTTATAAAATTATAGTTGAAGGGCAGCAACACTAGAATGGATTAACATTTTGAATTAAAAAAAACTAAAATAAAGTGGATCAGACATGTAATATGCAGCTTGGCCAATCAATACAGAAACAAACAACTGGTACATGAAGACGATAAATCTTACCATATACTGTTGGCTTAGATCCATATACATTCTTTTTACCCCATACTTGAGGGATATCGGATAAAAGAAAAAAAAAGAAAAAGAAGATAAAAGAAAAACAAGGAAACCATTTAAGATAACAGAAGCTTTAGGGCTATTCTGATAGTTTGTTCAGACTTAACCAGTGCATTGTAAAAAGCACTAAACAAGAGAGCTACACAGAAATGCATCTGAAATCATGATGAAGGATCTGATTGCAAAGGATAAAATGTCAGGTGAACAACAAAAGCCTAAAGTTTAAAAGCAGATTTTACATGCAATATTGTACAGATGACAGAGAAAAGTGCACCAAAAACATACCAAGCACATGCAAGGATTCAAGGGATGCGAATACGTTATCAACACTCTGAGCACTTTGCGTTTGAGGTGATCCTTGATTCATCCTCAACAAAACATGCATCTATCCATGCTTACACACATGTCGCCAACATTGGTTAGTGAACAGTAATTTACAAGACTTAAATTGGTCTTCTCATTACTTCTCAAACTCTAATGTCCAGGCCTTCTACAACTTACTACATGAAAACTTCCTGATCATTGAGTGGATAATATAACTTCATAATCCCAATTACATTCTTAAACTTCTAATGCATTATCTACACAAGTGTCATACACCTGATAGCCTCAATCAAAACCAGTAACTAACTGAGCTCCCAAATTTGGTGCAGCACCAAATAAGGCTTATCATCTCAATAGAAAAGGAGGAGAAGTTGCATTAGGACTGTTCCTGTCCTCTTGCGAGGGTAAGGCAAAAAGGTGCTCCTACTAAGCCTACAGTGACTGCAAGTGCATCAACCCCATGCACAATAAGCTTGATGTGTTGGACAGGCCCCCGTTGGACCAATCTACAAGTTAAGGAGATACAGTGCCTGCCCAAGTAGCAAGCATATCAATGGCATTCCATGGACATTGCAATGGCAAAATAAGCTCCAAAAGCTGCTGTGGACATTGATGCAACAAATGGCATCTTTGAGCAGAAATGCCAAATGAATCTAATGTGATGACCAGCATAATAGCAATATATAGGGATCAAGAATATAAAAGATAAGGTTTGCATGATTCAGCTACAAATAAAACCTACATCCACAAGAGAGTAATGTATCCCCCTAATCAAAGAAATCAAAATGATACTAGACAAAATATAGTACAAAAAACTCTCCTTCCCAAATGTTATAGAATATAGAATATTGAAAATCTCAACACAAAAAAAGCACTGCAAATTTCTTGATAATCAAATAGACTCACTAAGAAAAGAACAAAAATCTAAACAAATGATGTAACCTTTGCGTCAACAAGAAGATCATCATGCAATAAGGACAATTTCTAATGAAGCCCCAAACACTAAATTGAAAACTCCAGGACAATGAAGAAATAGCAAACACAATAGATCATCTTACTGGATATAACTCAAAGCCAAAAGCTTATTCAGGCTGCTATTTATCATTACATTCACCGACTTTATATCAGTTCTCTACTTTTGTTTTTGTTTTTTTAATGTGGATCAAATCATTATCACCAAGATGACATTATTTCTTTATCTAAAGTAGTAAGCAAACTTCTTGGTCATGTTTTGGAAGTTTCAATAATTATCTTTTAACTTCAATTATCAAATTTAAACTTTAAAATATATTTAATCTATTATGCCAATAAATATATTCAAGCTAAACTTATTATAAAAAAAATCAAAAAATAATTACTTAATATGAAGTTTGTTTTCTTTAATAAATAATATCTTAAATCCAAAATTTAGAAAACAAATATTGACATAAAACCTTAACAATTTTACCACTTCATTAATTATTCTGCCTGTATCTAAAGTACATCATTTTAACACCCCATCTACAATTCCAAGCTATAAAGCACCCAAAAAACAAAAGATTAAGGGACGCTCAATCTTACAAAGCGCTAGTCTTTATAAAGTAGCACCAACAAAAGTTCACTTGTACATATCCACTCTGACCCACAAAAAACTTCGTACCTCAAAAGTCAACGTTTTCTATTCTAAATGGTGTTGCAGAACAATAACAAACAAAAATAACACATCATATTGATCTTTATCACGTTGATGTATTAAGATCTTTTCCTCAACAAGTGTCCCAAAACGTTCATAAACTCTAACCATAGTTTTAAAATCAATTCTATGAGCACCCAATGAATTAGCTCAAGACGATAAAATTGGAACAACTCATAATTTCACTATGCAGCACAAAGTTTACCAACTCTCCAAGCATTCATGACAAACAAATACTTATTTGCAAATTCAAAGGTTCCTATCATTTCTAGAGAACCTAGACCTATTATAATAAAAACAACTTGAAGATACAATATTCTTTCTCATATTTGATACATATATAACTGATCATGCCACCATGAATCTTTGGTTAAACAATACCACAATCAATTATCTTGTATAATACTATTTTCCATATAAACAAAAATGCTATCATATGATTCATAAGTGGAAATTAAATCCACATGAGAAGTCATATAGTATGAACAATCTGATCCCATCATACAATGATGTTCACATATATCTCCAACACTCACCAAAAGCATAGTACCAAAATTTAAATATAAGAAATTTTCTACAATACTTGCATTTGCTAACTTGTCTTAGCTATATTTGGCTTTTAGCTCTTTTCTCTTTAAAAATCTACAATCTTCTACAATATAATATTTTTTTACAATAAAAACAAGCAATATAATTATACCTTCCATGAGACACATTACTCCCAAAATAAGTATTGTAATTCTCTTTAATAGATCCCCTTCTTAAATCTTATGCTTGGTTATTAATATTTAAAGTAAAAACGAGTGTGTGAATCCCACAAAAGGGGGGTGAATTGTAGTTTTAAACTACTTTTGCTAATTTTTTTATAGTATTTATTTTTCAAAAATTTGTTATAAAAATAATTTTATGTTTATAAAAAAACTTTGATTTACAAATATATTAATTTATCATTTTTATGATTAAGAAAAATGAAAATGAAAGTTGAAATAATACGCCAAAATTTTTAAATGGTTCGATTCAAACTAGAACCTATGTCCATCCCCAACCGAGGTCGAGAAAAAACTCCACTAATAAAAGGATTACAACTTGAGGTTTTTCCTTACGGTTCACTTCCAACCTACTAGCTTTTATAAATTCAACTATAACCTAAGCTTTTACGAGCTCAACCCTAACTCAATTTTTTTACTAGATCAAACCGAACTCAGGCTTTCGCAAATGTCGGGCTGTCCAACACAAAAGAAAAACAAAAAATACTATAAGAAACAAATTTCTGATAAAGATGTACAAGTTTTCGTATACTTGTTGATGAATGTAAAAAGGCACAATGAGCTCAAAATTATGAAAACAATTGAGAAAATAAAAGCTTAGAAAAATCAAGCTTAGTTAAAAGAATTTGAAATTTCAAGTAGTCGTAAGCCGTAGACGCTGACAGTAAAACTTTATGTCAGTAGAATATGATACAGCCCTTCTTTGAGATGTTAAAATATTGTTCACGTTCATTAGTAATTTCATTCACAATAGTCAAGAATTTATAGAAAAAATTTGTCATAACCGTTAGAAAGTTATGCAAAAACTGTCTGAAAAAGCTGCTGCCAAACAGACTAAAGTGCTTTTACAAATAGCTCAAAAAATATTCTAAAATGGCTGCTGCAATTACATATATAACGGCTAGTTATTTAGCCATTAAGAGGGATTGATTGGAGCCATTGAATTGAAACAGAAGAGATCTCAACCGTACGAAAAAACACTATAAAGGTAGATGAGTTTTGGATGGTTGGATCAAGCCGGTTAGATCAAAGCCATTCGATCAAGTTGGATGAAATCTAGATCGTTCGATTAATCAATGGTAAAATCAAGATTAGCTCTAGATAGTAAGATTCAAACAAAAGAGATCTGGGACATCAGATCAAAAATAAATTATTTCAAACAGTGAAAATAAAAATAGCTGTCCAATAAAGTTGGATGAGATCACAAACCGTTGGATGGATCAATCGATTACAGCGGATAAAGCAGTAACCGTCCAATCGATTCATCAAATAGACGGTTGGATCTATTAAGCTCATTGTTTAAAGTTGGAGAAAATTTCCACCGAGCGGTCTCGAAAATGAGCAATCGAACGACACGGAGCTATGCCAGTTTTGGATGGAGACAAGCAAAAGGGATTTAGTCACACATTGCAAGAAATCATGTCTTTGGACTTTATAATCATTTACGCAGGATTAAAATGCAAAGCCTAATTGAGGCTGGCTCCCCCCTTATATGCTTGAGATTTAGTCGAGCATACTCATAACATACAGGTTTATTTCGACTACTGCCCGGTTCAATTCTATGCCATAACCTATCCAGTTCAAGAATTCACCATCAGCTAGAACGGTCTCGACCCGATTTGGTTCCGACTGTTTCCTAACCCGAGGCTTGTGAGTACTTGCTTAGGCCTGCCCAACCCAACATCTTTGCATTCGGGACACAACTTGAGATGCAGCATAATTTGTTTATTTATTTAATAATAAAAATTTTAATAGAATTATTTTTTGATATAATCAAAATTTAACAATCAACCTAACATAAAATTTGACAAGAATATAAATGTATGATTTAACCAAAAAAAAGAATGATTTAAAAATAGAATTATCAATGAACGGTTTAAGTAGGATTCGAGCCAAAAAAAAGAATTAAGAGATTGAAAAATTAAATTATATTTATTTGCTAAATCAAAAAGATGATTAAACAATTTACATACTTGAATATGTTTTGAAATTGATACGAAAAGAGAGTGTCTTAAAATAAACAAACTAACATTCTATTTTATAGTAAAATGAAACTTTATCAAAACTAATACGCATGTCTTCAATCCTTAAAACTTGCTGAACACTTCAAAGTGTATTGAAGATCACTAGTTCACTATCTTCAAAAGTACATTACTTGTTCTTTACAGGTAAACCTGTTTCATAAGTCCATTAAAATAAAATATTAAATATTTAAAACTTGACTCATCAAACATAAGGATGACTAAAAAATCTCTTTTTTTTTATGATGACAATACATAAATATTTAGATAAAAATATAATAAGTAAAAATATATATTTAATAAATGATAACAGATATTAAAAATAAAATATATATGTTCTCTCTTATTTAATGCTCTTTTTTACTACAACATTTACATAATCATGCTTCAAAATCACTTTTTTTTGGTAAAAGTGATTTTTAGCATATATGATCTCTAGTAGATGACATAATAATTTGGCAATCTTTATAGTAGATAAGTAAAGAGCATAAAAACAATACAATAATATTCATCTTTTTTTCAAAAAACATCCTTATCAATGAGATCACCATATTTCTTTAAAAAAGATAATTATCTATTTTAACATTTAAATTTCTCGTATCATTAAGTTGAGTCATAACCTTTAAATAATAGCCTCTAAAATCTTAGTTGAAACTCTATCCGTCGAACAAAGTTGATTAGTCAAAAAAGATTTTCATCCATCTCACAATTTTTCTCATATTTTTTCACATGAGTACCTTCATGACTCCTTTTTGAAAAAGCAATCTTCTTATCTCAGTTCTCCAATGTACAAAACTATTTGACCAATCAGTTACTCAATCTTATACTTCACTGTCATCGATTTCTTACCAAAGCTCCAATAGCAATATATTGCAATGAATAGAGTGTTTCGCAAAAGTGCAAAATAGATCTAATGTGACAATCACCAATATAATAACTTAAGGAGATCAACACAAAAACTCAATAACATTTACATGGTTCAACAACAAATTTGACTTACAACTACTAAAGAAGAGGATATTTCATTAATTAAAGAAGTCAAAATAGTTGTGTATAAAATATAAAATAAAGAACTCTCCTTTTCAAATCCTAAAATACACCCAAAATCTCACACTAAAAGACACACTCCAAGCTCCATTGTAATCAAACAAATTCACGAAAGAGAGTTACACACCAAATAGGCAAACAACCATGCCCTTAGCTCTTTTTATGAAGTGATGCAATGCTACAAGTTGATCTACAAATTGCACAAGTGAGGATGTCAACAACAAAACGTCTAAGACACCAATTATATACATTCCTTCCCCATGCTATTCAACATAATGTCAAAGCTAATGCAATAGAAAATCAAGCCTAGGAAACCATGCAACAAAGCTAATTGCAAGCATTTGTAAAGCATAATAAGCAAGCAAAAAGTGACTATTATGCAAGGGACAATCCGAATTACATTCATATGTGGTTATCTCCTCACTTCTCTCATTTGTTGACTGTTGCAACAAAGAGCGATTTGTCATCATTAATAATAAAGAGCTAAAGTTGGAATCCTACTTCAAATATGTCTTAGTTGGTCATCTCTAAACATGTTTCCTATCGCATCCTCTTTGTTAATCTTCACAAGAAGTAAAAAAGATCTAGTGGATTTAAAGTACTTCGTGTTAGTAAATAATGCTTAGTGTTTTAACTCAATAGCAAAGTTGACATAGATTTCGTATTTAAAAGAAGATCAACGAAGTTTATAGCACATAACAGACCAAGCGCTAGGCATTCACGTTTAGACATCAAAATTTTACCCCTCTATAACTAACACCTCTGTGATCCTAGTTAAAATCCCATTACCCAAGTCACCAATGCATTGTTGTGGTCTCCCAAAAGCATTATCTCCTAGAAAAGATTACTTCTTTGGATAAAAAATACAATTGCTATCAAGAGAATGCTCTTTGCACACTTGTCTGAAGGTAAACCTATCTAAGCTTCTTCAAGCAAAAGCTCAAGTGGAAAGAAGACAAGGCATACTTTTCCAAAGGACCACAAGTACAAAGACAAATGCTGGTTTTCTTCAACTAAGTGAGAGTTGAACACTTCATTCTTCACTGCCCAGCCTCTCTACGGGAGACCTCAAGCAATGAAGCAACGCCAGTGCACATGCACTACCAGGCATTGCCACATGGCAAATGTGAGGTGCAAATGTAGCACTCACTGTAGTTGCAGTGCCTATTGCAGCAACATAGCTAGGCATTGCAGAAACAGAGCACACTGCAGTGCTGCAGATGGGAGTTGCTGCTGAAGTGCCTGGTGCAACTAGGGTGACAACTGCTGCTGCCACAACCAAAGTGGGCTTTCAAGATGAAGATGATGGTCAATGGTGACCATGAAAATTGTGATGAGTTGGTGGTTGGCCCTTGAACCTTTGTTGCCAATCATAGAAAGAAAAAGGACAACCAAAGAAGGCAAGGCCAAGGAGATTTTTTATACTTTCAACAATATAAAGGAGACACAGTGCAATGTCATCATTTCTAGTATCACAGAAGGCATAATTTTTCCTGTTGAGGCTTCCATCGATAAAAATACCACTAGCACATGTTTTGTAATGGCCGATTAATATGAGCATGGACGGAGATATCATTGATGATTTTCTTAATCTATTGAGCTAATCAAGCAGTCTGTTGGCCAATCAAAAGCTCACAAATCCTCCTCTAGGAATTATGGCATCACTATTGTCCACTAGTAACAAGAGCTGTGGAACTTGATGATTGAGGTGTGATCTAGTTCCAAATACAAACATATAAGGCAGCATTTGGAGTGCAATAGGGGGATAGCAAGAACCTCTTCAATACAGCCTGCTAACTAAGCATTTGATCTACTACTAAAGGTGCCCAAAAAGCTAGAAAATATTGTATTTGTAGTTTACACAATCCAATCATTGTTATTTGGGTAGTTTATTTTTGTAGGCACGACATATATGACAACCGATGTAGTGTCATGCATAGCTCTATCTCCATCCAATACTTAGGCAGTTGGGAGCCCACTTCTACTTTACTGAGGTGTAACCTATTTCTTGTTCACGGGGATCCCCACAACCCTTAAAGGGGATTGAGGAGAACTATTGTTGCAACGGCACCAAAAGCTAGTATAGTAGCCATATGATAACTTAAGTGGACCCACCAATATACCTTTTTTGTGTTGAATTTTTGTCAAAAAGAGGAAACTCTCTGGTTTTCACGTTGCTATCTATGGGCATGGCTTCATATTTCATGAGTAATTCTATACATGCAGGTTATGATCAACTTTCAAAAGTATGCTAAACAAGCAAGAACACAAGAAATAAACTTTTCAAGTATGTGATGTCAAGTTGATGAAAAAAATGTATAACATATAAAGCCTAGAACAGTTAAGTCATGCAGCTAATGTCAAGAATTTTTTTTTAATTCTTGCATCATTTTTGTGTTGTAGGTGCACATTAAAGGAGGAGAACAAGATCAGCAGCGGCAGACTAACTACTCCCAAGATTTGGACATCACACTAGGAAGTTTCAGAAATGCCTTGCATGGTCACTGTTAACCTCAAAGAATAAATGTCACTTGAAGATATTTTGCAGAATAACTCGCAGCAGTAACAACATGAAAGATGCATGTCAAAGAAACAGAAAACTAGACAGACTTATGAAGTTTTAGTAGTCTGTCAAAGAATATTCAATCATAAAAGGGACATACTAGAAGAATAAGAATTCTGAAACAATGGTGCTCCAGATTTGGCAGTGTACCATATATTCACTTCTGTACAGTATATCATAAAAAGATGATGACAACCACGAGGAGAATACTTTCTCTCACCAATGAGCCATGACCTTTGATTAGAAAGGATAGAATCTTGAAGAGTGAGCTACATTATCCCAAGTATTTTATCAATAATCATAGAAAGTTTATAAAAATCTCGACTTTGGCAAATGCCTGACTTGCAACATCCAACAATTAATGAACTGAAAATAGCTGTGTCCACAATATAATCATGTTCACACATTCTTTGAAGAAGCTTTAGGATTTCAGTCAGCCTTCGAAACCTAGCCAACCAATGCAACAACCGACCAACCAAATATTGCATATCTGTATTGGCACAAAAAACAAGATCAATGGCTTCATCAATCTTTCCTTCCTTACAAAGAGAATCAATCATGATAGAATATGTGAACTTATTGGGAGCAACATTCTTCTGAACCATGCATGCAAACAGGTCAATAACTTCTTTGTTTTCTCCCACCAAGTAAAACATATGAAGCATGGTGTTAAATAACACAACATCAAGGGTGAAACGCCAATCAGCATTAAGCATGCATTTTGCAAATTGAAGCTTTCCAGATATATACAAACTACGAATTATAAGTGTTAGTGTACATGAATCTGGCTCAATTCCTTTCTTGACCATACCACCATAGAGGGGCAAAACATTTACATAACAACCATTCTCTATATGCCTACTCATCAACGTATTATAAAAACCCACATCTGGGCTCCAGTCAAGTTTGGAGCTCCATTCTAACAATTCAATTGACTCCCGTAATGTGTACTCCCTGCATACACAATCAAAAAGTACACTTAAAGTTTCCAAGCTTGGCAGCAGACCATTGAATCTCATAATATCCAAAACTCCAAACGCCTCACCAATCATCCCTGCTTTTGCGAGCCCATTCATATAAACGTTGTAAGTAACCTCATCCGGCTTCCAACCCTTCTTCTGGCTCTCTTCCAATATTTTCTTTACCTCCTCAAAATCCCCTATTCTACTCAAAGCATCTATCAATGGCGTGTACATAAATGAATCCGGAACAAGCCCATACCTTTCTATCAAATCCAGAAAATCCCTCGCCTCCTTGACCTTTCCTAGAGAACAATAACCGTGAATGAGAGAAGTACACGCTTGGGGAGTCGGTTGGAAGTTTGCATCGACCATGAGGTCCAGGACACCAAGCGCTTCTTCAAGTTTGCCAGCTTGGGAGAGCGCACCAATCAGGGTAGAGTAGGTGATAGCATCGGGAGAGTGACCATTGCGGAGCATCGTCCCAAGAAGGGAATAAGCATCATTGAATCGATCACCACGAGGAGATGAGAGTATAAGTTTTAGTAAGATGGTGAAGGAAGCGGTGTTGAGGCCAAGGCCAGAGGAGAGAAGCGAATTGAAGACCGCAGCAGCTGCCGCGGTTCGGTTGGCAAGGAGGAGAGAGTTGATCACGGAGTTGTAGGAAGCAGTGGTGGGGCGGATGAGAAGGCGGAGCATCCGAAGTGCAGTGTAGGCAGCCGAGTCGGAGCGGAAAACCTTCGAAAATGGTGGGAAGGGACAATATTTTTGGCGACAGGAGAAGGAACAGACAGCGGAGCGGAAGAGGGACACATAGTCTAAAGGAGGAGTTGGAACGACTACAGTTTTAATAGCGGCGGCGGCGGCGGCGGCGGCGTCAGGAGATGAAGAACGACACGACGATAGGGAAATTGAGGGCATAAGCCCAACAATTAGCGAGAAGGGAAGCAAGGAGTGAGCACTAAGTAGGGTTTTTTGTCCTACGGCTCCCCTTAAGCAAATCAGTCATATGAAACTACCATATGACAAAAAATGATTTTAAATAATTTTAAAAATATGTTTGATTGAAAATTTTTTGAAGATATTTAACATATCTTGTTATTTAACCCCCACTTAATTGCTATGAATTATTAACTTTGTTATGATTAAAGTTATTTGTCACCCATATTGTTCAACATGATCATCTTATTTTAATTATTCATGTTAATCGTTTTTCTTTTATTTAGTTTTGTTTCTCTCTACCATGTGTTATCAATGGAGATTGAGTCTTTAATTTTTATTATCATTCATTTCTATTCTAGTAATAAGATATTTATGATTTTTTATCCTCTAAGTCGTTATAATCTTATTGTTATAATTGTTCTATCATTGATAGAAACCAACTTTTACCCAACAGTCTTAGACTAAGTTTAGTGATGATAACTGTTTGGTTGGCTTTGTGTTGGTTAGCGTTGGATTCCAAAGCATTGACATGCATGTAATTGTTTACCAAGTGTTTTGTTCATCTTATAATCAAGTTTGATCTAGTTGAAAACTTCTTTTCTTTTTTTTGTGTTGATGCTTTTTCTTCCTTCATCGTCCTTGCAAGATGTTTTGCCTTCACCATAATAGCTTAGGAAAATGTTTGCATAACATGATCTTAACATCTTTTTTGCTTCATTGACTTGGTGTTGTATAGATTTATCGAAAGTATATAGAAATTTTCTTTTATGAAACTCATGCTTTTATAAATTTTATATATTATGTGGTTCATATTTTTATTTGGCTTGTCACTTGAATTATGCAAAGAATGTATTAATTGTTTTTGAAATTTTAAATTTTTCTTGCTTGTTTTGGTTTCTCTATTATTGACAATAGATTGTGATTTTGCTCTAAGTGTTGTAGTTTTGATTTTTGTTGTCATACATATGTGTAGTTTTTCAAGCTGTTGAATTCTTATAATTACCAGTTTTATTGTTAAGTTTTTCAAACTTCTTGCTAAGATGTGGTTGTGGCTTCACTACCCTATCAACATAACCACTATTGTGAACGTGTCTTTGGTCTTTGTGATGAATTTATTTATCAATTTTTTTTTCACTAGAGATCAACAATTATTTTAAATCATTTGTTATTGCTAAACATCAAATATAATAAATAATTGATTTTATTTAATGATAAAATAGAGAGTTTATAATTATAACCAACACAAATATTCTTTTATTCTTATCTACTTATCACTTATATTCTTGGTATTTAAGAGTGTACTTAACATGTACTTTCAAAAAAAGATAATAATAGGAGGTGATATTGATCTCATCTTATAAGGTTTGATAATAACAAAATAAAAAGTTTTATTTATTAATGCACCATATAAAATATCATAAATAAGAATAGGTTCATATCAATTCACATGCGAGAGAAGTGTTCAAGAATTGGTAACTTTGCTCAAGAAATATGGCTCAACTCTATATTAAGGAGTTATATAGAATAAACTCCATAACAAATTTTAACTAAAAGTCATCGTATAAATGTGATCATTTATTATATATGTAAGATTCATATAAGTATAGTAATAAAATTGGTATAACTTTATATAAATAAAATATAGTTTTATAAATGTAAGAAAGAAATATAACCTTCGATCAAGTAAAAGCTTAAAAGTAAACATCGTCATATTGATATAATATAGTTATCATAATCGTATGAAAATATGAAAACTTGAGAGTGATTGAATTGAGCTCAAAAATTTATCATGCACATACAATCTTTTTTTAGACATGTATAATCTTAAGACAACTAATAATACATATAAGCATTAAGAGTATCATACTTATATGATCTTTATGATCATCTAGTCTGAAGCTTTAAAAATCTAAGAGAAATTTTAATACTGTGTTATATACATGCAACATATAATATGAAGTCTACTGTTATACTTGTATAATATATTTTTAATATAAAATAAGTAGGTTATATAATTATTTTGCTAAGTGATCAATATAGAGAAAATAATGAGCATAATGTTCATAATAGGAGGGGTTGAATTGTGCAACTTACAAATTTAAACTAACTCATATTCAAGTAATAACTAGTAATGAAAAACTTCTCCTTTTTATTAATCTTATTAACTCTTATAACACTAATTTTAAAAAATATTGTTGAACCTTATAGACTTGTGTGAAAGTATAAGAAAAAACACAAAATTTCAAAAGATTTGATCCAAAATTAAATTTACATTCACCTTTG
This sequence comes from Vanilla planifolia, assembly GCA_023846275.1. Taxonomy (NCBI): domain Eukaryota; kingdom Viridiplantae; phylum Streptophyta; class Magnoliopsida; order Asparagales; family Orchidaceae; genus Vanilla; species Vanilla planifolia. Next base: position 58,851,468 of record CM043865.1, read on the forward strand.
GCTATAAGGTTAGACAATATATTAAATATTGGCTCAAGAGGCTTTATAAGTATCAGTTTAATAAAATCTTATAATATTGACTTAATGAAAACTAATAATACTGATTTAATAAAAGAATATAACACTAGTTTAATAAAAATCTATAATATGATCACAATACCAATAAGAAGAATAAGTATAAAATCCTAAGAACCAAACAAATAAATCAAATATAAATTACAATAACCTAAGTATAATTTAAATAAGAGATACATTGTAATGATGTACATCATTAGTAGAGTTTAAAAAATCATATAAAACTCATTCATATGTTCATTATTATCAAACACATTAGTAAACTCATTGAATTAATAATCTCTATATTTTTAAAATAACAAACTTTAAGAATATATAAAATAATAAAAAAATTTCCAACCAATGAGAAATATACTCTGTTTGAATCTTTACATGTGAGAAGATTTACTCCTCCTAATGATACGCATATTTGAATGCAATGTAAGGATTAGAAACATAGCAATATTTCATGATATTCATTTCACATGAGTATATCTATAACATGAACATTCATTCTTTATCTTACTTCTTTATTTTTTTTAATTTTCTTGTCTCTTTATAAGATCATATTTAACGTTTTTATACTCTACAAATCAAAAGACAACGAAACAATTCTAAGTACATTATGAACACAATTTTTATTAATTAAAAAACTTTTACAATAAATTTTGCAAAATTTGTTTTTTGATAGAATCATAATGTCTAATTATTCAACATCAATAATCATTTTAGTATAACTATTACAAAGTAATTGACAAATTTTTGTATCAACTAAACATGATGATAGAAGTGATGGAGATCTTATGTGTCTTTGCCACATGTTCAACAAGAATTAGAGCTAGCAAGGAACACAACCTTGCTTTGTAGTAACCTACAAAGGAGCCTGCGATGTTTGAGTCATTGAATGTAAATTTTTATGGATCTTCTACATTTTGCATGGTACCCAAAGTGAGGGCAAAGGCAATATGAGCTTAAAACAAAGGTTAAGTAGAGTTCAATCTATTAAAGAGTAGACAAGCTTTTTTGGAAGATTCCTATTGTCTTGGGGTCCATTTGATCATTCATCTCAAGTCCTTGTTTGAGAACCAAATTACTCCCAAAATACGACACTATAATAAGAACATACCTTATTTGTTATTACCAGAGATAAATAGTTATGTAAAAAACAAAATTTTGTTTAAATTTTAGAAAAGAATAAAATAAAAATAGAACAATTATGATTGAAAGATGTCAAATTAAAATTTTGAAGTTTAGATTTAAAATAATTATGATTGTAACATGTTTAAATTTGAAAAAAGTTTTATCTTTTTAATCAATTAAATAAAAAATCTACTAAAACTCAAAATGTTGAGAAAATAAGTTGGTACATTGAAATATATTAGCATTTGGTAAATAATGATTAGAATGAGTTTTTAAAAATAAAATAAAGAGAAAAATATAAAATTAAAATATAATAATTATTTTTTAATTATCGATGGATCATAATTCTATTAAGATAACCATTAAAATTTAATAGAGTTTTTTTTTCATGTAATGTATTTTTAATTTCTAATAGAAGTTTTTTTTTTTTAAAAGACATGAGCAAAAATGCAGGGTTAACAAACAGCTCGAAATTTATTCCAAATAAATGCAGTTGAAGTGCCATGAATCGCTTCTTCCATTTTCCCTTCTGTGAAGATTCCGTGTCCGCTGCACGATCAATGGAGAGCCGCCGATGTCGGCCACCGTCCGGCGTTCCCATCTCATCCAGCCGTTTCCTTTCCCCGTTTCCGGCACAATTCGGAGCCCTTGCTCCTCTTCTTTCATGTTTCTAACCCTAACCCGTCTCGATTCCGCTTCGTCTATTTCCTGTTCACCCCCGATCGTGGCAAAATTTCATGTTTCGTCACTCCTTCACCCTATTACTTGAATTTTTACTCCTTCCGTACGGGCGACCGTTGATGTCGGTGTTTGGATTGAAGTGTCATTATTTGATTGCATCCTTTCCCATTCTGTGAAGGGTTTTAGTTGCTGTCTTGTTTGGAGGGTTTTCCAGCTGTGGCTGTTGCCTTTCTCAGAGATTTTCAAGAGGTGAGGGTTATTTGCTTCAGTTCGTCCCCATTCTTTATTTCTTCTTCCCCAATTCTGTGTTTTTGCTTCTGGTGGGTTCTGCTGCTGAGGTTCAATCTTTGAGTAATATAGACCAGATATATGTATATTTCTATACGTTTTCTCTGTATGTTCTTAGGGTGAGAAAAGCTACTGCGCTTAGCTGCTGAAATTTTAGCTTGGATGTTTTTTATAGTATTGTTTCTGTAGAATGTGCGCCTTTTTTGACCATTAATGTTCATATGCTAGTTTAACTTGATCTTAATGTCTTTGAGTTAGTGATAGGCCGTTATGATGATCATCTAGCTTTTTCATGTTATTAGTTTGGCATAGTTTTCGATGCTATATCTTTAATTAAATTTTACAAGGTTTATATGCTTGTTCTTAGTGTTTGAAGAACATCTGGTTTATTAGTTTATGAGGCATTCTTCTTGAAGTTGATTTAAAGAAAATGAATAGCATTCCAATGAAATTTTAGTTTTGTGAGATAGGTTAGTGGAATAAAAAAAATGTCAATTCCATCATTGTTTTCTAGCTATAAACACATATCCGGTTACCAGATATGTTTGACCTATTGCTCTTGTCTGGTAAGGTCTTAAGATAAACATGCATTATATTTGTAGTTGACAAATAGCATTGGTATACTTGTGCTCCATTTGTCAAATCTATTTTCAGAAGTTTGCGACAGTTGATAGCTTTTATTATTATACTTGCAACTAGTGCATTTCTTCCTTTTTAAGTGACTATTGTTTAGCATATTTTTCCATCGTTAATATTCTTTCTTACTTGATGCAATTGCAACATTGGCATCTATCCAACAACTATAATATGTTTGATTGTTTGCTTCCATGTACTACTGGAGATGCAGACTTGTTTTTTTTAACTACGATTAAAAATTTGTTTACTTGACATAACTTTTGGTTAAATTTTTCACATGGTTCCCATTATGTACTGAAGCAAAACCATTCCACTGACCCAAGTATTTTGTGTTATGCAGCCTTACTAGTGTTATCCTGCATTTTTATATACATTTTTCTTAGTTCTTTTTTGGATGTAGGTCAAGTGCACATTATACTGGGACTTTTGATTAGGCCATAATTAAGCCATGAATTGCTCTTTCTTTTTGGAGGAGTTGAACAGAAATACATAATTCTTTTATGTAAATTATTTTATATTCATTTTAGCAAGTGGTCTGTTTTTTTCTTCCTTGCAGAGTTATAAGATTCTTGTTAGAATAAGGTTTCTAGGTTTCACTTTCTTTCAGTTGATTCTAAGAAACCCTACCTCAACTTATGTCCAATTTTTGTTCAGTTCAGTTAACCTTTTACTAATATTTGGCCTTAAGATAGTTGCTGTTGTCATGTGAGATCACAATAAGATCTCTTGACATGCTTTGCGGAGACATATTCCCTCTTAGAGAACTCCTACAAATGCTGTTAGTGGACTGCCACTAAATTTTTTTTTTTTTGTATCCGTACCAATTATGAGAAACCTAATATTAAATTGGCTCAAATCTTCTTCCTTCTTCATTATCTTGTTATCCTTATCTTGTATCAATGCTTCTAGTGCACTGGCATTTATTTGTAGGTATACAGTGTTTATTGAAGGATATCTAAATGCAAGAAGATGTCTAGTCACTTTATATGGAATCACTTGAGTGGCAGACTGAAGCAATGAAAGTCTGCTTTTGATCAAATGTATTACCTAGACTTTTTATTTAATATTTTCAATATATGAATATATGACAAGAACTTAACATTGTATAAATATTATAAAGAATGTAAATACAGTAAAGCATTAATAAGGACAATGCATCTTTTAAGTTGGCAAAAGTGGAGTTCAAATGAGAATAAAGAAAATTTATTGAATATTACAAGATGTGAAGAAGTTTGTAGGAACTGGATTGTGCATCTTCAAGCTGAGATGTGTTCAATTACTGAAAAAGAATACGGTCAAAATCTAATTTTAGAGATTTTTTTCTGCTACAATGAGGGCAATCATAGAAATGTAATGAAACAGATCTAAAAGAAACTTTTGGTTCTTTAAGAGATCTGCTATGGAAACTGTTAATATTGCAAGATTGAGAAATGGATGTGGTGACCAGAAATATGAGAGATTGTAGAATTCTTTGTCTATTTATCAATCATTTTCTAAATCTGTGGGGATCCATTCAAATTGATGATGGTGTTGTATAGCTACACATGTGGTCGTGGATTCACCATTTTTGTTACCAGCAAATAAATATTTATTCATTCATTTGCAAATTTCAGAGACAATGATCGCTTAAAAACTTTATTCATAGTATTACATCTATAGTTTAGTCATTTTGTTTTAATTTTGAGCTGGGTTTGAAAGCTCAGATCATATTGGTCATAAGATCTCAAATTAAATATAGAAATAAAATCATCAACAAATTATTGCAAAGTTCACATGAGGGAGTTTGTCCTCCACTCCTTTGCTATTATATTGGAAGGAAGGGTAGCCGTTATGACACTATTATTTCATGTAATAATTACACATTTCTCTTTTATTGCACAATAGATGTCTCCAAAAAGTTTGGGTCAATCCTAATTAAAAATTGACTCATTTTAGCTTGATATTAAGCTCAAGATTTGACTTGACATATTTCAACTACATTCAAAATTGATTAAAAGATCATGTGAGTTTCGAATCTTGACAAAAATTGCTACCAATATGTGAAATTAGGGTTCAGAACATTATAATAATTTTTTTGAAGTTATTATTGAACATTTTTTGCTTTGCATTATAAAAATATTGCAACTATGAAGTTAGAGCATTAATACATTGAAGTTTGTTGTCGTGGTTGGCATGGTTGAGGGGGATGTCAAGTGTAGAAGATTTTGGATATTGCCTTAAGGTGGGTTGATTTTTTTTGGGGCATAGAGGTGGGTTGATGTGTTGGGTGTAATTAAGTTGAATATCAAGTTTATCTTAACATTGTACAATATCAAAACAAAGTGTTCCTTGAGAAATTCACAATTGAAAACAATGGGTGATTTTGATTGGGTGATCTAAGTTTAGTTGATCAATTGAAATTAACCTATTAGTTATCATGAAGACGTAACACCCACTTAGCATGTCATGATGATGCATGTCATGGATGAATAATGGGTCTCGTGGGATAACATGGAAGATTCCAATAACGTGACTCAAGGCTGGTGTGGGAGATATATTGTTGCTTTATTTCGTATGAGAAGTTTGGAAGCTTTGATTTGTTGTTTTTCTTGTTGGTGGAATTTGAATGGGCATCAATGAAATGTGAGATATCCTGCAAGTATGCCAATGCATAGAACTATTCTAAGCTTGTTATAGGAAGTATAAAACTATCATTATGATAGGAAACACAAATTTGGTCTTCAAAGCCATCTTTTGTGTCCATAAATTATCAAAACAACTTCTAAAAATTACTATAAAATGTGTAAGATATATGGGTTTAGAAAACTGCTATGAAAATATATGACATGATTATTCATTTTATAACACTAGAATTGCAACCAATGATTGCAACTTTGCATTGTTCACTAGTAACTTTGACTAGGTTACTATTCAAGTCATTCATTATATACTAAGAGATTATACTTCTTACTAATTTGAATCAGCTTGAATTTTAAATGAGCAAAACTCAAATTTTATTCAAATGAATTTTGATTGGCTATAATTACAATGATTTGCAAATATCAATACCATTAGCTTTCATACTTTCATACTTGGATCTTAAAAATCTCAATATATTGCGTTCTCACGAACACTTAGGCTTCATCAATAGTATTTCTTTCTTTTATGTTTTTTTGGTAATCAATCAAACTATAATTTTTAATTTGGGGTTATTACTTAAATAATACTTAAAAGTATATCTATTTACATGTATGATACTTAAATCATTAATGTTTCATGCATGCCTTTTTAATTTTATAGTATTACTAAGTTTTTTAAAACCAACAATACCTAACTCCAAAATAAGTTTTAAGTTGAACAATTAGAATTGAGATACAATTAATTATATTATTGGTAAAAATATTAATATAACAACAATAAAGCAGCCAAAGAAAATTAAATATAAATTTTTTAATGTGTTAAATATAATTTTATTTATTTTTTATTTTTTTAATAATAAAAGTTTAAGAAATATGTCAAATCAATTTTAAAAAATGATCTTCTAAAATAATTTAAAAAAAACTTGTTCTGAATTGGAATAGTATATTAAACAATCTAAGTAATGTGAGTTTAGCATTGTAGGTTTTAACAGTTAAAATTATTGTTTATTAATATTTTAAGATGATCATGGTATATAGGTAATATTAAAGATTTTGGTGTTGTTTATATTTCAATATTATTTATGTAAAATTTCTTTTAATTTAAGCATATATGAACATTTGAAACCTTGCATTGTGCTTGACTACCATTTATAGCATCCAAATCATCAATGGATAATTTTTAAAATATCATATATATTATTTCAATAATACTCATTTTATTTATATATTTGAACTTCATAGGATAACATTTCGTAATATATATTGCAATTTTATTGAATTTGTGTTTAAATTTAGGAACGTTTCAATCTATAAAACATTAGAAGCAATTGTTCATTTCATGCTCTACTTGATTGGAACCTATTACTAACATCTCTTATAAATTTCAACATAATTTTAAAATAAATAGCCAAGAGATAACTAGATTTCTTATTTTTTAATATTTTATGATTTTCAATAATAATCTTTACATCATTTGTATTCATATCTTGATTAAACTTGCATTTTATGTAGTTGATTTTATATCTAATAATGTAAAATCTCTTGGATTTTGAAGTCTTTTTTTTTTCCATATATTTAGTTTATATTTTATTCTTGTTTTATCAATAAGTACAATATGATCAACAAAATGTATACATCAAGACATGTTATAGTTGATTTGACTAATAAAAGTATCCATAGCGAACGCAAAATGATAAGAATTTAATGTGGAGTCCTAATTAAGTTCAATTGTCATTGAGCACCCTTTAATCAATCCTTCTTGTAAGTCATTGCTCTATTATGCATATCATTAATGAATTTAATGTATGCAATACTAGTTCTTTTTTTTTACATAGTCTTTCAAATTAGTTGTCTTGACACTCTTTTATGTTCCTTTCTAAGATAAAATAAAAATTAAGTGAAATACTTCTTTTCTTGTCCTAAATTTCTTCGTTAAAGCTCTAATCAAATGTGTTGTCTCAATGGTGACAACCAAGTTGATCGTGGGATATATTAATATCACATTTGTAGTCTATGCTAAATCGTTGTCTTATAGTTTAAAGGTATATGGCTTACTAACCTAATGTCCTTATATTTAGGATAATTTTAAATGGCCTCATTGTTCCTATAAGTAAAAAAGTACTTTTTTCAATTATTTGACATATTTTTTAATTCTAAAAATAATATTGATTGGCTTAATAAGTCAAGGGATAATTGCTTTTTTTTTAATATTTTCAAGAATTTATACAAATAGTATCTCTTTTAATGTTTCCTTTTGGATAACAAAGTTATTTGTAAATCAATTATTTTATCATCAGTTTCATTAAATGTCTTAAAAAATAGTTTAAAATTCTTATCATTGGTTGGTATCTTTTGGATAACAAAGTTATTTTTAAATCAATTATTTTATCATCAGTTTCATTAAATGTCTTAAAAAATAGGTTAATATTGTTATCATTGGTTGGTATTTTTTAATTGTCATCTTTGATACATTTTTATTAGATCTAGATCTTTTAGTTCTCTTCTCTTGATTGGACAGGTCTATATGTTTGTTATTTTTTGTTTTAATATCTAATTTCTTATATAAATGTTGAATAGTTATTATCTTAATATTCATGGTTGGTTTTTTTGTCATTTATCTTTGTTGTTTATATCTCTCGGAATTTTCTACATTCTTACAATTGAATATGTTTTATATGAAAATTTCTTTTTTAAGCCTTGTACTTTTTCTTCTTATTATCATCTTTTTTTTTTAATTTGAAGTATATCTATTTGAATTTTGTAGTACAACTTTAATTATCTAACAAATTTTAATTTTAACATTTTCCCATATAGAATATATCCCATGATCAATGCACTAAGACTCTATTTTTGAATAAATTTTTATTTTATTTTTAAAATTTTGTCACCTAATTTGAGGTTATTGCTTTGACTTGTTCTTATTGCTGCGATGTTTATAGTGGATATTTAAGACCCTTAGTTGATGTTGAATACTTAAATATTCTCTTTATATGTTCTCATATTAATTTAGAATTTTTTCTTCTCATAAGGAAATAATCAATCTCTAGAAGCTCAACTTTTTGTAAGTAATTATATTATATTCTCGATTCTTAAAGAAATATTGACAATAATAGGATTACATGTTGAAGCAAACTGAAAATAGTTTTATCTATTTTATTAACTTTCTGAAACTCATAATTGTTATGATAATTTTTTAATTCTTTTATTTTTCTTCTTATATGCTAACGAAAGTCTCTAATAAAAAATCTTTTCACATAAAGAAATCCCGTACATCAATGCAACATCAATGCAACATCAATGCAATGCTTTTTCTCAATACTAAAGTTTAGTCCTCATAAAGAAACATCATGTTGACAACATTGATAGTTTGTTATGTTTTAATAATTTCTAAAGCTATCATTTTATCCTCAATCCTCGTAACATTCGTATGATTTTCTTGTTTTAATCCAAAATCATATTCTCTCTATCTCCATTTCTATTCTGGTAAAGTGAAAAACTTATATCCCAAAATATAATTTTCTTTGCTTCCTAATTTACCCTCCTTGTTTCTTGAGCACACATAGTATTTATCTTTTTATAAACTATGAAATCTACCAATTTCATCAACTTACCAATTCAAATGTCTATATTACAAGATGATGTGGGAACTATTACTCATTTAGCATCACAACTAGCCGTCGACATAACGCCACTCGCTCACTCTTCGCTTTTTTCCTGCAATACAACACATCTTGGTGACTCCCAAGCATTCATGCAATTAAATGTAAGAAAAACATATTACGCCAATTGAAGTACATACATGACTCTACTTGTTGCCATATCTAGTTGGTATTGTTATTTCAAGTAGACTTTTTTTAATCAAAATGGATAGTCTTGATTCATTTGCTATGTCTTTTCCTTTTTGGTTGTATTTTAGTTACATACTGGCATTTATCCCTTTATTGAATTATAGTTTTCTGCTTTGCCAAATTGTTATTTATAACCAGATTCTGGTTTCATAGGGGTACAAAATAAGATAAACCATGTTGGGTGTCAAGGCCCGTCCAACTTCAAGTGATTCACCTAAAGCTGAAGTGGGAGAGATAGACACTAGGGCACCTTTTGAATCTGTAAAAGCTGCTGTAAGCTTATTTGGTGAGGTTGCCTTCTCTGGTGAGAAATCAGCTTCGAGAAAACCAAAGGCTTCAACAAGTGAGGTAAATTTTTTTATACGGTTTGTGAAAAATCTTACTTTATTCTATTATATATATATATATATATGATTACATCTTTCTGTTATATAGTGAACGATTTTGAGTGAATCACTGAAGTAGTTATAGCATACAAATAAGCACTGGTAAAGTATAATAACTCTGTAAGGCTTTCAACTACGTTATCTGTGTCAGCAGATCGTAGCAAGACTGTTTTTTTGTATATTTATTTAGATTAGTGGTTTATAATAACATATCTTGATAATATAGAATCTTCAGTTTAATTCTTGTCTTTCTTTTTTTACTCAAATGGTGCTTCTTTAATTCTACATCTTTTGGCTTGTTTAACCTACATCAAAGTAAAACTTAATATGATTTAGAAACTGTCATTGCGTTGGATTTGAAGTTTAAGCAAATCAATGGAAAGGAGTGAAGTTGATTCCTAGTCTAAGTTAGCCGAGGAAGAAAACGGTTTGCTAGCGAAACATGAATGTACCAAGCACGTTATTTGTTCCCTTAAGTTGCATATGGGAAGATTTTTATGCATCTAATAAGTTGATAGGTTCTCTTTTCTGTTCGTCTTCACCATTTTCATTTAATCCATGGTAAGCGTTATTTTCCATTTTGTGGGTTTATGTTATGGAGTCTTTAATAGTATCTTTCTTTGCAACAGAAAACATTTGCAATAGATAGTAAACTCCATTTAGCCCAGAAAGAACTGAACAAGTACAAGGAACAGCTATACAATGCAGAAACTACAAGGGTGCAGGCACTTTCTGAACTTGATAAGGCTAAAAAGGCAGTTGAAGAACTTTCTATAAAGCTAAATTCCATCAACGAGTCCAAGGAAGAGGCAATAAAAGCAACAGAAGCTGCAAAAGCTCGGGCAAAGCAACTGCAAGAAGCAAGTCCCAGCGAGCATACAAAGAATGGTTCATGGGAGCTCGAACTTGACAGTGCTCGAGAACAGTATGCTGTTGCCCTCTTCAAACTGGATACAGCAAAGCAGGAGCTTAGGAGGATCCGCAAGGAGTTTGAGGCCTCAATGGAAGCTAAAGTCACCGCCATCCACCAGGAATTTGAAGCAAAGCAGCTCACAGATGCCAACAAAGAGAAGGCTGCTCAACTTGCCAAGGACATTGCAGCCGTTCAAGAGTCACTTGTGCATGTGAAACTTGCCACTGAGCAGGCTCAACGTGATGAGTCAAAAATCCATTTAGAGAAGGAGTCCAGGAAACATTCTTACAAAATAGCCCTACAGGAGAGAGAGACAAAACTGGCCTCCTTGAAGAAGGATTTTGATCCCCAACTCCACCAAGACTTGAAGAAGAAGTTGGAGGAAACTGAAGCCGAGATCCACGCCATCCAAAAGCAGATGAAAGATGCCAAGGCATCAGATTTAGAGTCCATTGCCATGGTAACCACCGAGTTGGATGGTGCTAAAGAAGTTCTGCAGAAAGTGGTCGACGAGGAGACGTCTCTTCGCAGTGAGGTGGAGTCGTTGAAGTTACAACTGGAAGCCGTGAAAAAGGAGCATTTTGAACTTAAAGCTAAAGATGTAGAAACCGAAACTCTTGTTGGTACTCTTCATATGGAGCTCCAAAGATGCAAGATGGAGCTTGATTCGGCCAGGGTTGCTGAATCAAAGGCAAGTTCATCCGCCGATGATCTGATGTCAACACTTCAGCAACTGTCTGCCGAGTCTCTCGCAGCACAGAAAGAAGCAGAAGAGATGAAGAGGAAGGCAGATGAGCTGAGGAGTGAAGCTGAAGCAGCACGTATCACCTTGACTGAAGCAGAGAGTAAGCTGCAGGCTGCCTTAAAGGAAGCAGAGGAAGCAAAGGAAGCCGAAGCCAGGGCTCTTGATCAGATCAAGGAGCTATCAGAAAAAGCGAATGCAGTTCGTTCGTCGACTTCTGAATCGGGTGCCAAAATCACCATCTCAAGGGAAGAGTTCGAGTCCTTGAGTCGGAAGGTCGAGGAGTCAGAAAAATTGACCGAGATGAAGGTTGCGGCCGCCATGGCTCAGGTCGAAGCTGTGCGGGCCAGCGAAAATGAAGCAATCAAGAGGCTGGAGGCTACCCAAAAAGAGATCAACGACATCGGGCTGGCGACACAAGATGCGCTGAAGCGGGCAGAGATGGCAGATGCTGCAAAGAAGGCTGTAGAGGGAGAGTTGAAGAGGTGGCGAGAAAGGGAGCAGAAGAGAGTAGCGGAGACTGCTTCTCGTATACTCGCCGATGCCAATGCTGCTCAAGGACCCACCGAGTCTATGCCACCCAAGGCTAAAGTCCCCAGGTCCACCACGCCGCTTCACGTAGAGCGCAAGGTAAACAAGACGCCGACAAAGAAGACCCTTCTTCCCGTCCTCAGCAGCATATTCAACAAGAAGAAAGGCCACCTCGACGACAACGGGTCTCCTTCTCATCCTCCAAATGACAATAAGCTACAGAAGCATGCATGATGATTGTTTTGTGATTTTTATTGGCCCTTAACCGTGACTCTGTTGCCGATATCGTCTTCTATAGTTGCTGAGGAATAGGAGCTTCTTTACATCACTTGTTTGTCTAGTAACCACAAATATGCATCCCATTTGTACTGTATTCCACCTTCTCGTGTGTTGCCTTCGATCTACAATGCTAGAAATTGTTCTGTAGAATCCATTAGTATTCGTTTTGTGTCCTGAAGATTGTTTTTGTTGGGCATTTTCTCATCATTGATTGTGTTGCAAATTTGATGCATCATGTAGTGATGACACTTTTTTTTATAGTTTATTCTGAAACAAATGAACTGCAGGAATATGGAACTCCTTCAATTTTTTATTACAAGCTTGAAACATGAACTCTTTATCCAGGTTTACAAGAGCTTTTAGCTTTGATGCGTATGCCAGGGAGCAGTTATTGCCCGAGGAGGTGGAGGGTGGGGGTGTCGGAGGCAGTCGATAAGACGGTGGAAGAAGGAGAAGACTGGGATGCACCTGAGGACGGCGATGCTGATTTGACTGATGATCCTTCCAACGAAGCCTGCAGCTGTTATGGGGTCCATGTTTTGATCTCAGCAGCAAGTTGTTCTGTTCTCAGAAAGAGAATGAGATGGATATGAAGGTGATGTAAACTTCATTTATAGGAAGATGGATCTTTGAGGCAACGTCTTGATGTGAAGAGGCGTTTCAGGCTGTGGATGTTAAGAGGGAGGTGTGGAAACGGCTTTTTAACGGATCTTTTTGGGGTGTTGCTCTTTTAAGAGTATTGCAACGTGTTTGACAAACAAATAAGGCCTCTTCCACATTTAACCTATGATTTGTTATTGGGTGATCTCCAAATCAACTTGATACTTATAGGGTTTTTTGCTAGTTCAAGTGCAAGTAGATCTCATGTATTCGACATATCAGATGAGTTGTGTGCCCATGTATCGCCACCAACTAACAAAATTCTTAGAGATTAAGGAACTCTCCGTGAAAATACTTTGGGATCACTCTACATTATTGCTTAGCTATAAGAAGGATTGTTTTGAACCAAAAGAGTTGTCTTCTACCTCAAACAATTTTGAGCAAATCTCTTAGCTATTGTGATTTATCTCTACATTTATATTTATTTGACACTTGTATTAGTCATACAGGCTAACCTTATACCCAAGAGAACTAGTGAACTTTTGGTATTGTCATGTGCTTATGATGTTTTGTTTTTTCTTGAAAATTTTTATACAAATTTATTTGTATTTTTTTATTTCTTTATTTTTTTAAAAGTTATTATAATAACCCAAATTTTTAAATATATATAAATGATATATGACATAATAAATTTATGAAATTAGTATTTTAGCTTAAAAAAATCATAATAATTTATTAAATTTGAAAAATTATAAATCATATATCAATATCAATAAATTTCTCATGAAAAACTATTTTCAATAGTATACTGTCAAGTAATGAACTAATAATGGCAAAGGCCATTTACCTTCTTCGCCATCTTAATTTGGCCATTGGAGTTAAGGATCCAATAGCTCTTACTATTTGTTTAGGAGCCTAGCTGGATGGGGAAAAATGGGAGGAGATCAAAAGTTACAACTTGTACTTTGGCTTGATTTTTTTGTTCTTAAGATTGAAACAAACTATGATGTAAGTCTATAATTTCAATGTTTGTATGTATTATAAGAGATAATAATAATAGTATTAGTAGGGCAAAACATGAAAGTTAAGTAATCCACTAAGAGTTCAAAATAGTTTCTTACTTACATGTCTAAGTCTCAAGCTTACAAAATTTTTGAAAGGTATTAATTCATGCATCAACAACTCTTTAGTGTTGTATGTGGAAAATAGCAAGTGAAATGAAAAACCCTCCCATGGATGCTAGAGTTCCTCGTATTGAACCATTTTCTCCCATGTCGGTTATAGAAAATGTCTCTAAGATATTTTCTATTAACCTTTTAAGAGTTCAAAGTAATTATTTACTTATATGTTTGAGTCATATGCGCAACAAATTTTTGAAGGATATTAATTCATGCATCAATGGCAGGTGGATTAAATAATACTCCCAAAAAGATTAGAGCTCCTTACATTGAAGCGTGTTCTCCAATCTTGACAAGCTAATTGCTTGACTTACTATAACAAAAGCCACCCTTCACGCCTAGATGTTGCAATTGATGCATTAGCAAATCAACTTGATCTTATTAATCATTGAAAATGGTTATAGATAAAGTTTGAGCATTGATACTTCCTACAAGCATAGTTGTTTTGTTGTCAATCCTAGCATCAATGTGTCCTCATCCTCTCGCAACCTCTAATTGGTTTCTTTTGCTATAGCCTAGAGTCATTCCTTATACTTTCCATGTGTTAACCCCAAGAAAGCTTGAAGAAATTGACTTGATAAGACACCTAGATGTAGTACCTCCATTTTTTGAACTTGAGCATTATTATTTAGCCCAATTTATTTCATTCTCCTTAGAGATCCTCCAAGTAGAAATGACCAAAATCAAGTTATGACTTTTCATAGAGATGACATTCCATAGAAATGACAAGTGAGGTATTATCTAGTGTCACATTTTTCTTGCTTTCCTTAAAGATAAGGCCCTTGAATGATTCTACCATTTTGCTTCATCACCATTTTTGTTGATTTCATATAAACATTCAAAATGAAGTTTTCTAGTATTAGATGTTTGAAGAAATCATTTAATCACTTGCTCGCTATGCTACATGATAAAGATGAGTCTCCAACATTATGTGATGTAATTTGACAATAAGATGAGAAGCACAATCAAACAACAAAAAGATTATTCTAATAATCCTTTCTTAGAAGCCGTTGTGAAATAAGACCTACATAAAGACAAAATTGTTTTTTATGATTTTTTAAGAACCTAATAGGCCCATTACAATGTAGCTAATAACTAATGTAACTTATTAAGTTCAAAACACAATAATAATAATATTAAAAAAATAAAAAATAGACAACTAACATGAGATATATGATTAACCTAACAAGCCATTGTTTTTGGGAGTTAACCCAACCTAACATATCTTTCATGGACTCGAAGATAAACCCAACTCATTCTCGCAAATTTTACTTAAGAGCAAATAACCAAGAAACTTGGTTCACAAAATTAAGCTTCAATCACTCAAAACAAAATCTCAAAAAAAAAAAAAAAATTCTTTTACTAATAAAGGAGATAATTTTGATAGCTTAAAATATTTTTCATTTTATACAAATATTTAATTTTTATTATTATTATTTTTTTATAACTCAAGATGGATCTTCTACCAATAGACTCAAATCAAGAGTTTTAATAATATATAACTGTAAAAATAATTTCTACCAAACTGCACGAGAAAAAAATAATCTTCCAACGTTCATTCTTCTCATATATGTGCAGAGTTTGCAGCTAAAAAGAAAAAGCTCGAAAAAACCCTAATTATCAAAGCTAAAGGAGAAGCAAACAATAACAAATGACAAACATGGAGATGGATTCATCAACTAAAAACCGACAGATAATATTTCAACACTTAAATCAAATCCCTAAAAGAAATCAAATTCCAGATAATTATCCGAACCATTAGCAGAATCCGCATTCGGATGCGGATTCTCCGCCACATTTCCCTCACCGTCGCCGTCGCCGTCGCCGGTCGTTGCCGCCGTGGACATCTGAGCAGGGTTGGGGACCAGAGGTGGGTTTCCACACCTGATCAACGCCCAGTTCAATCCCTCAAAGAACGGGTGCTGCTTGATCTCCGTCGCCCCTCGCCTGTACGCCAGCCTGTGCTGCGGCTCCTTCACAAGCAAGCCCCGAACCAAGTCCCGGGCCGCGAAGCTCGCAACCGGCGATTCGGGAAATCGGAGCGGCTGTCCGACCACGTTGAAGAGCGTCGCGCGGTTCCCCGATCCCTTGAAGGGCGTTCTACCGAACAAGAGCTCGTACATGAAGATCCCCAAGGTCCACCAATCCACCGCGCTGCCGTGGCCTTCCCCTTTGATGATTTCGGGCGCCAGGTACTCGTGGGTGCCGACGAAGGACATGGACCGCGCGTCGCTGGGCTCGGCGATGAGCTCGGGCAACGGGCTGACCTGGTTCCTAATCTCGGCCTTCGCCTTCCGGGACGAGAAGCGAGGAGAGAAGCAGGTGGTGGTCACTGCGCAGGAGGGTTGGACGCAGAACACGGGGGCCGACGGTGTTGGGTCCGAAGTAGAGGAGCGGATGAGCGTGGGGCTGACTGTGCAGCGGAGGGAGAGGTCGAAGTCGGAAAGCATAATGTGGCCGTCCTCCCGAACGAGGACGTTCTCCGGCTTGAGGTCTCGGTAGATGATGCCCAGCATGTGGAGGTATTCCAAAGCCAGAAGGACCTCAGCTACATAAAATCTGTCAACACAAAGAACATCAATGGAAAAGCTGGGATTTCAATTCTTAATAGCAGAGTACTACTCCAGTAATTCATGAACACTGCAACAGATTAATATCTTGCATTAGCTAACTGTGTTCCTTGCACCCAAATTTTCTAAGCCTCCCATCTATCAACTAGCTTACAGAAACACTTTATTTGCTTCCATTTCTCCATTTTAGTTACATTGTCATTCGAGTCATCCATTACTTCTCCAATTACAACTTCTTCTTCCTCATGGGTCTACTACTTTTAAGTATGTCTTGTTAGTTATGAAAACATCTAAGTACTTTCTACCCTTCTACTTCATCCTAGTTAGTTTATCATAACATATGGGATCTCTATCCAATAAAATCTCTCAATGAATGTGTTATTTTTTTCATCTTTGTTGATAATTTTTCTCAAATAACCTAGATTTGTCTTTAAACAAATAGGTCTCAAGTATCAAGAATAATCCAATCTTTTTGTAATGAAATCAAAAGCTAACCTTCTACAACAATTCATATATTTTAAAAAATACGTGTCCAAATTCATCATTTCAATAAACATTTTCCTTCAACTGTCCTATCCATAAACACCTCAAGAAACCAAAGAGACTTAGTACAAGCATCATCATATACTTGATGTTCTCATCATCAATTATCTTATTAATTGAATACCTTCTATGATCATAAGATTATTTTTGTATTTTGTAATGGGACAAAGATTTGCCTCTTCTTACTCTTTTTCATACAACCTAATCACAAATCAAGTCTTTTGTACCTAGTTTTTAACAATGTATGAAAGACCATTACCAAACCTTTAAAAACAGCTTTTTTCATCTTCAATGGTACTATTCTCTTTAATTTATTATATTTCAAGAAACCCCCTTTTTTTTATCACTTGCAAAATCTTTGTTTGTACCTTTTTTTGTTATCTCTATAATTTTGTCTTGGCAAGTCTTCCCGAAAGATTAAAAGCATCTTTCTTAAGCACTCTTGCACTCAAATGAGGTATAACAATTATGAACTTATTGAACAATACTTCTATTCTTTTGTAGATGTCATCTTCTTTGTATTAACTCTATATTTCTCACACCATATTAGGCATTGCAAATAATCCCATTTGTTCCTTTTAACTTTCTTGGCTACATTTAACCCTACGTAACCACTCCAACTCCTCGTAAGGTATACTCTACACACTCAAAAGGGATGACTACCTTGTTACTAACCATTGTAGATACTAGACCACCTATTTCAGATATAAAAAAACCATTTATAATCTAAAACAGAGTCCCAAGCTCAGCTTGAAAAGTTCAGCAATATTCTTGTTGTCTTCGAGTTTCAAAGGTAATAGGCAAACTATTCTATGTTTGCAAAGAAAAACACCTATAGTAGTCATTCATGTTATCTATATAGATGATATTCTCGTTAGTAGAACTTCTCCAGAATAAAAAGAACAAAAGAATGATTAATGAAGCATTTTGTTACAAAAGATATAAGACATCCACAATACTCTTGACATCGAAATAGCTCATTGCAAACAATAAATTATCTTGTCCTAACAAGCTTCCACAAACTAAGAAGATCTAACTATCCACACATTTAGATAATCCATGTACAAGAAAAAGAAAATCAAGTTTTATAGTGTGAGGAATATTATGCACACTGCACTCGTATGTCTACATTAACCATATAAAGATAAACAACCAAACTCAATAAAGACACATAATCAATTGAGATTTCTTAGCATGGAAAATCGGACAAATGTGCTAACTTGTAATCATGGCAGGTTAACTGAACTCAATAGGTCAGTAACAAGGCTAAAAAGCAGTTGACTTAACCTGAACCTGACCTAAACAATGCTAGACCAATTGCATATATCAAGTGGCCAAGTGAACAAGACCTTACTTTTTTTTTATTTTCTTCTACAATAAATGGCAATGGAGAAGTAAAAGAGAAACATTTGACCAATTATTATGTCATAATTCCATTCTTGCAGCTGTTATCTATGACACATGGTAACACAAAGCAACAGACATGCATTACATTATTTTTCACAATATGATTAAATCACAATTTCTATTAAAATGTCATCACAACAGCACTGGCACAAGTATCACTCAACAAATAATTTTCAGCATGGCATTGGAAGCATCCAATCTTATTCAAATAAGAATAAAAACCTGCATTGGGTTTCAAAGCTTTAGAGGTAGACAAAAACTGAGGGTATACAACAAGTACTATAGATGTTCTCCATCTGGAGGAATTCTTCCACCATAAATACATTTGCAAGAGTAAAATTATAATGAAGGCTTCAGGAATAGCCAACTAATTTTGTTTTTGAAAGCTCCATAAAATGTGACATAACTGAACATATTAGAAACCTAACCTTATCAAAACTAAAGCAAGCATCTCTATTGATTACACGAAGTAGCAGTATGCAAAATTGCTAATGGACCAACATAGAGAAACAAGTCAGTAACACCTCTAAATTTTCCTGAACACAAATCATTAGCTTTTAGCACCATTCAAAATCTCCAAGCAATTTAAAATACGACAAACAAAAAATGGATGATAAAAATAAAAAGTAAAATACAACAACGGCTGATTCTTCAATGGTGAATCAGGTTATTGTCGAAAAATAAATTAAAATCAGTCCTACATGCTAGAAATTAATATAAGACAACTAAAGCAACCATTCATGTAAGCAATTCATAAAAGAATACATACAAACTGTAAACAAAAGGAGCTACTATAGAAAAAGTTCTGGCTTCATACTTAACAGCATGTTCTGGAAAAAACTTTCCGGGCTGTTTCTGACGAAGGGTATGCAGATCACCACCAGGGCAGAATTCCATCACCAAACATGAGAATTTCTCCGTCTCAAAGTGACTGTAGAGCGTCGGAAGAAATGGGTGATCCAGGCATTGCAGTATCTCCTTTTCTGTTTGAGCCCGAAGCAGCTTCTTGCGACTTGCCAAAGAAGCCTTGTCCATAACCTTCATTGCAAAATAACATTTGCTACCGCTTAACTCAGACAAATATACACTACCAATATCACCACAACCCAACTTCTTAAGCAGCCTAAATTGGCTTAAACCCAACTGCCCATCTTTAACCTGAGCAGTTTGAATTGCTTCCCATCTCGAATCATTTGCCTTGTGAGGCTTATTAATGCTATTGCTCATGCTGCTACAATTGCTCTCATTACTGACATCACTGCTTGTGCTACCCCTACATATGCTGCTCTTTCCACTCTCAACAAAATTGACCTTCCCGCTATTCTTACCACTAACACTTGTCTTCGATAGACTACTAGAGCTATCGGTACCTTTTGTAGAAGCTGAGCTATTCTTTGAGGAAAACTTGTTTTCTTGTTCTTCATTAACTTCCAAAGATTCAGTCATATCATTTGACTGGAGTACCTCACCTAGATAACAGTGTTTGGATGCTAATTGGGCCAAGGAAATAGGTAAAGAAGCATCAGGAAGCCCCTTCTGACAATGAATTTGGTTTTGTACCTCCAAGGAGTTTGCCACAGTGTGCTTTGTTGAGATTGGATGAACAAATTCAGGCATTCTTTTTGGGTTAACAGGTTCAGATTTGGAGCTTGAAACCTCCATTAATTTATCAGCCTGTCCGAAGAATTCAAAAACAAACTTGGAGAATCTTCATCAACTGAGGAAACTATAGCTTTCAACATGGATTGGAACATCTATCCAAGAATGGAGACTCTGGAAAACGTCGCCATACAAAGCACTCTGCTTGTCTAAGCCAGAACAACTGTGAATTAAACATCAGTTATTCAGAGAAAAACGTTTCAAATAGTTCCGATTTCTGGCACTTTTAAACAAAGGAAACTGGATCAGCTCGAAGAGGATATAGTCAAAAGACAAACTTGATCAGTTGAAGAAAACGATCAACTACTGTTCAGTAGAAACCAATCAAATTATAAAAAAAAATTAAGATATGGTCAGCAACAAAGGTCAAAAATAATAAAAAATCCAGGTTCAAACCTCAACACACAGAACACCACACCAATCACATACCTAAAGACTATCAAAGAACGCCAGCCTTGTGATAACAGAACAAGATTTCCAATGAAGCCATGAGAACACTAAATTCGAAATGGAATAAGCAAAAGAATCGAAAAGAACAAAAGCCAAACTGGACTCCAATCAAGAACTTCCAGAAAGCAGCGACGGTGAAAATCAAATCAAGACGCCATATTTTTTAAAATGATTAGAAAGAACAAGAAGTATTTTCATGTAGCTAAACCTTCAAAACCCTAACAAAATTCCAGCTTCCAAAACGAACGAATCAAAAAATGTACAACCAAAGAGCGTAAGATGCAGACAAGGATAAGCAAGGAAAGACAGAAGCGGAGTTGCCAAAGAATCTCGACAGCGAGGAGTACCTCTTTGGCGGATGTTGGAGGAACGAATATTCTATTAATCTTCAACAGAACCGGAGCCAGCCACCGAGAGAGAGAGACAGAGAAGAGAGAGACAGAGAGAGAGAGGAAGGCAATGTGCAAATTGTCCGAGGCATTTATTGATAGATTTTAGCTGGTAGATTTCTTTAGGTAGTCCATGCAAGAAAGGAAGGAGAACATAATAATACAATTAAACGAGGACCTAAATGCTAAATATACACGTATCAGAATTCTTTAAAATTATAATAACTTCTATTAAATAATCTAAATACTGTTAGTTAAGTTTCTTTTTGTGATTATGAATTTTTTGGAAAATAGATTTCAATATGCACTTAGATTTTTTGTTAATCATGTTTTAATATATTATTTTCCAATTCAAAATATAAAATAATAAAAAAATTCTTATTTATCCAAATAATGATGCAAAAAAATATATAAAGTACTTTTTTTTCTTGATATTATTTTTTTATTAAATATTTCTTGAGTGTATGTATATCATACATATAATTTTTTAATTATATTTAATGATAATATTTTAAGTATTAATTAATAATTAGTTTAATATTTCATAACAATTGTGCCAAACTTAATGTCGTCTAATTATTTTAAATAAGTGGAAATAATATATGATAAAATGATTTATTTGATTTCTAAGTTTATATAATAAAAACAAGAAAAATTATATTTTAAAAAAATTTAGAATAAAAAAAAGAAAAACTAAATGATACTTAGGCCTTGTTTGTGAATGCATTCAAACAACATTGGTAAGCCAAGGTGATTTTTTAAATGTCCCGTGTTTTATTTTTCTTTTGTTAGATTGACTATAATTATGAGTGTGTTTGATTTTTTTTACATACTTTTCATGAAATGATTCTTGGTTGGGTCATGTTATTAAGATGCTTTGACTAATTTTCTCTTTGCCTATATCTTGCATCATTGTCTTACCTACCCCTTGTCTAATTTGATGTCCTGGGTATAACTCAACTGTGGAGTTTTTTGTGTATAGAATTCATTGATCGACAGCCTCACAATGTAGTGCTCAGATAGTAAATTAGAAGATCATTTGTGTGTTTCATCTTCATTGTGTTGAAATATCTATTCTATTATTTGAGGTAATAAAAAAGGGATATGTTTTTATATCCTTTTTTTCTTAATTTTTTATTCTCTAGCTTAGGGGCATTTGTGATTCATGCATTGCCTGTTGTGGTTTTGTTCTAATTAGACAAAATTTTTGATAGAAAATGGAGTATTATATATTGGTCACAATATTATAATGTTTTTTTATAGTATTTTTTTTAATTAAGAGACAACTTATATTCCTTCATCTATTTTATGGTCTAGTTTGTTTCTTTGGTGTGATTATAATATTTCTTGTAAGCTAGATTGAAAAAAGTCTTATCACCAACAATCTCTTTCTTAAACATCATCATCTTTATAAATTCAACATTTGTTTATAGCATGACACTTCGTTGTTCTTATGTTTTTTGTAATACGTTCAAATTTTTTAAATTTCTAAATGTTGGAATCATTTTTCAGGATCAAAAACAAATTTCATGCAAGAATTGATGTTTGTTGATAGCCATTTGCATTGTGGGTATTCCCTAAATTTAGTTCTTGTTCTTCTAATAGAATTTCAAGAGGAACATGGAGGCATAGATGAAGAACATAACATAGTTCAAATGAAGAATGGAACTAAAGCTCATATTCGACCCAAATTGGACCTCAAGAAACATACTAGGAGACACAAGCATGTTCGTTAGTCCATATGGAGAGACAATCACTAAAATGGCTACCAATTGCTATCTCGACAACAATCTCTAGACTAAAGAGTCTATTTAAAGATGATGATAAAGCATGTCACTTTGCCATGAAATACATGCAAAATAGCGAGAACCACGAAGTGTGGATGGCTATGAGGCACAGAAGAAAGGTCTTTTGGATGCGAGGCGAGCTGAGAGCTTCTACTAGGAGAACCTTTGAGAAAGATTTATGAATTGATGTCTATAGTTTTCATTAGCATAATAACAATTCTACAACCAATACTTTTTATTCAATATTGTTGTATGTTGTAGTTAGCTTCCATTAATGAGTATATGTGACTCACTTCAAAAATATGTGACTCTACTCAATCTTAACAGTACATAAATGTTAGCAGCTACAATCTCTTTGATTGTACTGTTGCTGAGATCAATGCTTATGTCAATTTAATGGTAGGTAGCAGCTGTTATCTTTCCCTTATGAGCTCTTTAGATGCCCATCAAAAGCAAAGACAGCTAACAAATGTAGGGTCAAGTTGTGGTCCAGCTGAGGCAGCCATGCTTTTCCCAGTTGCTAAAAAACCTGTACTGCCTCAGCTTGCTGTTTGCAGCTGATGCTTAAATCCTGTATTAAAACAGCTTGATGCTGTTCAAAGTGGTATCTGAGTGCTTTACAGCCAAGCATATTTTACATTGCTTGAAAATAGTTTATAAACAAGTAGAAGTACAATCCAATTATACCTTTGTGGTCACATTCTTATAAATGTGTGGGGATAGGCCATGAACTACTCCTTCATTGCAAGAGCTTATGTGTTTAGGATAACCAAAGACACCTTCATAAGGCTCAACGAAGTTCTTCAACACTTCTATGGTCTAAATGCAACATAACAATGACCACAAAAAGGTCTTAGGTATTATTACTGTCTACTGGAGTGAATGATCTTGCAAACTGTTTTCTGGCATTCAACATAAAGTTTCACCTTAGCATTAGGTGCCTCTATAGTTTTGCCATAGAAAACATACGATCAAAGGATCAAAACTTTGCAAAAACCCAAAATAAAAACACAAAAAGGTCTTAGATCATCAACTTTTCTAACTTTTCAATGAGCCTGGCCACAGTGTTCTTGTGCTTTGTCCAATTTCTTTAGCTGTTCAACCATAACCTTTGTATCTCCTTAGGATTTGAGGCCTTAAAGCTTTGTTCGTGCAATGTGATCTATGGCTGATATGTTTCCCTTCAAGTTTAACTTGTTTTGTCACCTACCCTTCAAGAGTAAAATCCAATCCATTATATAATCCCATCTCTAATAAAGAAACAAGACTTTTTTGCTTGCTCTTTTAAAAAACACAAGTTTGGATATACTGGCCTGTAGTTATTGCTTTGTTTTGCATTGTTTTCTCTCCCATTTGCTTTGTGAATTTGCCTTAGTTGGAGAATCATTTGTTTTAGTAAGGCTAATTCTATGGTAATAGGAAGGAGATATTGGTGTCCATTTTCTGTCATTTGAGGCCATTTGGTTTTGTCTCTTCAAAGACTTTTCATGTTACCAATTTCTTGTATGTTTGTTGTGTTTTCTCTATTTTCTAGTTGTTACTTCATAATCTTCCTCTTTAGTGCAAAAGAGTTCCTAAACAAGTACATGGGACTAGCTCTTGTACACGTGTTGGAGACCAACTTTAATGTCGACATTCTTTTGGTGCTTTAGTTGAGACATCCACATGATTGTGGATTGTGAAGTTTTCACCATTTGATGTCTTGGGATACAAATCTATAACAACAATTTTAGGGACCTTCCTAGAGCAAGGGGTTGTGTTCTTGATCAAGGTTCATGCTCTGCTTTCATTACTTTTCATGACAAAATTTTTCTAATGATTTAGGAAAAAAATTCTTGTTAATCAAGTCCTATCCAACCAACTAGTCTTGCATTTTTATGTAAACTCTTTGCACTCTAGTTATGCTTGCCTTAGCTAAGTCTCCCAATCATGCACCATGAAGTAACTCTCCTCGAGCATCAATTCTATGATTATTGGGTTGGCGAAGGCTTCACAGCTCAAACCGAATGTAACAACCCTAATTTTCTCTTATTTGTATATTTTTTTATAGAAAGAGCTCTGTGAGACGAATCCAACGATGTTTAATTTGTAATTTTCGGAGCTCTAATGAATAAATTATGAATTTTTGAAGATTTAGGATAAATTTGTAACGTAGAGGATAGATCTGTAAATTTTAAATGTCGGCTTAGTTTAAATCTGATTGGCGGAGGATATATTTGCAAATATAAAATTTATATGGGGTTTTATGCAAAAGAGCTGTTTTACGAGACACCTGGCCGTTGCTTCGGGAGAGTTTGACACATATCTGCAGCAGCGTTTATATAATCCGGTGAATTACGTTGCGAAAATTCGACTGCATGCAGCTACAAGGAGAGATTCCGGAGTGCGAGGTTCTGCAACAAACGTTACGGCCGGCGAGGATTTCCGGCAAACGACAGTGAAGGCCGGTGAAGGCTTCCGTAAGGTAAAAAAAAATATTTTTTTTTATTCGTCGTTAGGGTTATTTAATTTTCCGGTGAGCGGGGGAGACCGAGAGGAGGAAGCCGAGCCGGATTCGATCGATTCAGCACATGAAACAGCCGATCCAGCGCCGGCGAAAGATTTCGGCTTCGCCGGACGCGAGAGAGAGAGGGGGGACTGAGTGAACCGGTCCAGGCTTTGGACCGGGTTACGCCGTTGAACCCGATGCCGAGGCGCGCGGTCCAGCACGTCGAGCGCGCGGTCCAGCGCCCAGCGCGTGCGGTCCAGCATGCCGAGCGCCCGGTCCAGCGCAGAGAGCGCGCGGTCTAGCGCCGAGCGCGCGCGGTCCAGCGCCCGCGTAAGCCAGATTTACTTTTTGAAAATCCGTTTGGAAAAGCTTTTAGAAAGCTTTTTCTGCGCGGGCGGTCCAGCGCCGAACGTGCGCGCGGTCCAGCGGGTGGTTCAGTGCCGCGTA
Organism: Vanilla planifolia; assembly: GCA_023846275.1. Taxonomy (NCBI): domain Eukaryota; kingdom Viridiplantae; phylum Streptophyta; class Magnoliopsida; order Asparagales; family Orchidaceae; genus Vanilla; species Vanilla planifolia. Next base: position 58,877,102 of record CM043865.1, read on the forward strand.
AGCCCATCTTTTGGGATTAGTTTGGGGTGTGTTTGGGAAAGCTTTTAGAAAGCAGAATTTTTAACTATTTGGGAATAATTTTTAGAAAAAGCAACTTTTGGCAAATAAACATATTTTAACTTGATTATGTTTGTACTATGGCCTTGTAGGACATCAAGAAAACCAATTAGAAGTTGACAAGAAAAATTTGGTACAACAAATCTAGGTAGAATAATTTCCTAACCCTGTGATGTAGCACGATATTATGTGTTTTTACATGCTTTTCTTACTGTTATAGAATTTTGATTGTTGCATATGTTTATGGCATAAAAAGGAAGAAATATTATGGTATGGATTACTTATGTATTTGCATGAAAAAGGAGAAAAAAAATACATGGTATGATAATGAAATCAAAAGAAAGAAACAATATGGAAAAAAGATATTTTTTTGATACGGCATAATTGTTTGGAATCATGATTTGGAAATGGTAGAAAAAAAAATGGATTCCCAGAGAACATTATCCTCACCACTAGGCTCAGCGTGTGGGATCGCAGGGTATCGATCTTCGGATCAAATATCTGCCTAGTGTTATGTGCTATGACTCCATGATGATTACACCAGGCTCAGCGTGTTGGATCGCAGGGTATGGTACCATACCTGCTTGGTGGCACTAGGCTCAGCGTGTTGGATCACAGGGTATCGATCTTCGGATCAGATATTTGCCTAGTGTTATGTGCTTGGTTGGATGCCGGCTATAGGACAGTCATTGATGATTGGATCCAGAGGATAATGCGTCAAAGGGAATTGGGCCCGGTAATAAGCACAATATAAGGAACTTGCATTTCTTTATGGCTTTCATTTGGCATTATCTTATATGTATGTATGACATTCATCTTTACTGTTAATGGTATTTGTTATGCCTTTTATTTTCTTGGTTAAATATGTGGATTTATCTACTGAGATTTATAAAATCTCATTTAGTGCTTACATCACAGGTCATGAAACCACTACACCGAGAACTGGGAATGATGCTGTTACAGGAGAGCCCTTTCCAAGAGATGTGTGAGAGGGAAAATTTTAGTGTGATTAAATGTTTAAAAACATGTCTTTATATATATACTTTGGATTTTGAGTTAGTGTTTGTCTTACCGTCGGGTCCCCACCTTTGGTTTGTTTATTTGTCCTCACTTAAATGCTGTATTTTGCGACTCTGATGATAACTTTGTGACATAATGGTATTAGATGTCGGTGGGGGCTTGACACCGAAGATCTCATCTTAAGCATAAACTTGTTCGGCAACCAACAATAAGGCAAATTTCTAACAAGATGAATTATCGAATAGGTAGTGATGCTATGAATTCCCCAATGATAGCACTGTTCATAGATAGCTTTTAACTGCACCATGCACAACTAAAAGCCCCATCTTGCTAATGTGCTAATAGGTTTAGTTCTAAAGCATAGAATTGATGGTCCCTAAGCTAACAAAAACTTTGAGACCCTTGCTGTAAAATGTATGAGTACGAGTCCACGAGGGTGGTGAATTATGCAAATTTCAAACTTAAACAAATTTCAAACTAACTTAAAATTGTTTGGCAATGTATAATAACGAAAGACTTTCTTTTCTTAATCTTAATAGCTATTAAAACACTTAATTTAGAAAATGTTGTTAAGATTTGTAGAAGTTTTTGTGCTATAGAGCAAGTAAAGAAAATATTTCAAATGATTTGATCCATACATGTATTTACATCTACCTTCAGCTAAAAAGCATACTAAAACACAAACTTAATAAATACCTGCAACATTGACTTAATAAAAGCATAAAATACCAATTTGATAAAATTCTACAAGCAAAAAAGATCCTAAGAATAAAACGAAGAAACCAAAATAAAGTCATAATACAATAATTCTTATAACCCAAATATAAAAAAAAAATTAGACAAAACAAAATACACTAATATGATATTAAAGAAATATAAAAGACATGTAATATTGCTCAAGGAAATAAGTATGAAAACTTGAAACTTAGCTCAATGAGAAATGAAGTTTTGTTAAGATGAAGTCAATGTTTGTAATCTTGGGCTTACTCTCCTCCTCTCTTAAAAATGATGAATGTAATGTGAGATCCTTATTAAGTATTCCAAATAAGTATTAACCTCTAATACTATGTTTGGATGTTTTTAAATAGCTCTTTTCAAGATCTCAAAAGACTTCAAGACTTCTTTTAGCAACTACATCAAAAACTAGTTAAAACTATCTATTACACACATCCTGAACTAATAGTATTTGTATAATTCACATATTGTACTAGTATAATGCTATATAATTTCACATTTTGAATTGATATACTTGTACAATTCATGGACTATATTAGTACCATCCAAAGGTAGTAATAAAAAATTAAATTGATAGTAATTGTATGATGCATAGATCATATAAGTACAATGCTATACAGTCTCTTAGTTATCAAAAGACTGAACTGATAGTACTTGTAGAATTCATGGATCATATAAGTACAATGCTATATAATTTTTTAATTTAACAAAAGTTCATCCTTATATTATAAAAAATTATTTATAGAACAAATCTTCTTAATATCTAAATAGATGAAATGATATCACATAGGTACAAAAGTGGTATTATATTTATATGACAAAAATCTTTTCTCTTAAAGCCTAAGTTTTCTCTTATGATAAGATGATCATACTTGTATTAAAGTGATATTATGCATGTATGAGATTACAACATGTAGTTCATATGTGCATTGCTCGATCCAATCATTATCCAATCCTACTGAGGAACACATTGTACATATATGACAAGTAGCATTATGCTTATACACTGATCAATAACACTAAGCCTCAAAGTTCATTTCCAAATAAGCCATCAATGTACTTGTAAGATAGAAGCTTCATACTTGTATGAATATTTTAAACAACTAAATACTATAGGATTGCTCTTGATCAATACAACAACTGTGTTATAAATGGCTATAAATAAATTAATCATATAGTACAATGAAGGTCATTATACATGTACAATTAGTATACAATTAGTCTTCTTTACATTAATTAATCACTCACTAAATCCTAACTTTATTTGGAAATAATGAATGATGCAACTTATATTGAATGTTGTGTTTCGAGGCATAAAATATAAAAAAGTAGATGAGATGCATACCTTGAACTAAAGACTATACCAGTGAAAATATGAGTTTAAAATCATTCAAGCACTCTAACTCATACCTTGTCAAAATTTAAGTGCCTCAAAAAATTTTTTATAGGTTTTGACATTCTAATTATCAAAACAAGATAACTCAATAAATGTTTTCTTCTTGTGTTGTTCAATCTTTTGTTTCTCTCGGTGCCGCTTACAATTGATCACCAAAATACTTCCGTTAAGTTCCTTAAGTTAATCAATCAAGCTCTTCATATAAATAACCTATGTGTATTTGAGATGCATGATTTGAAAACAATACTTAGGAAAAACATTAACAAACATAATATAATAATTTTGTTATCATAAGCAAGTGGTGTAATGATGAAGGGTGTAATAGTTTTAATTGCTAACCATTTTTAGTTTTGATTGGTTTGGTCAAACAAAACTTAGCAAAGTAGAAATTCCATCAACAAATGTATTCCCTATCATCTCTAGAATTCTTGATTGTCCTAATGAAGAATAATATTTGTCTTAAAACAAAGAACCTCACTATACTCAATTATATGCTTTAAGTTTTATCTAAAAAAATATAGGTTGTTTTAGTCGTCACTTAAGAACGTCTCTTATTTTCCCAAGAAAATCTAAGCCTTTCCTAGTTCTTTCAAGTCAAATATGAGATGTGATCAATGTTTACTTTTACAACTTTCCATTGGTAAAGTATGTTAGGTTGTTTCTTTTATACAAATTTTGCTTAAGTGCGACTAGATGCTTTTCTTGACTGGTTCTTAGGAACTTGTAAATAATGATTTTTTTGGTGTTACACTACTTGAGACTCATTATTGTATTTTCTTTGCTATTTTATGCAAGACATCTTGGTCTTGTATTCTTGCTCAAATCATCATGTGCCCTCTTACTCAACTAACCTCAATAGTTGTTCAACCCTTTGCTATTATAAGAAATGCTTCCTACTTTTACATTCTTGTCCAAGTCTTCTTGACCTTCTCTTGTTTCAAGTAAACCCAATAGCCATTGAGTTGTCATTATTCTAGATCAGACTTCTTGATTAGGCATTCTTTCTTATGTCATCTGTTCTTCAGTACTTAAGACAATCCTAATAATCATCAAGCTCCTTAGCATTCTAGCTTAGATCTCCTAGTAGAATTCTTGCTTAGGTTGTCTTAGTAGTCCTTTTACTCTAAATCATCACAAAAATCATTGTACCCCTTGTTGTTTTTGGCTAGGCTTCTTGAACTAGAATTCTTTCCTATATCATCCTTAGGCATTCTTTCTTATGTCATCTATTCCTCAATACTTAAGATCATCCTAACAATCATCAAGCTCCTCAACATTCTAGCTTAGATCTCTTAGTAGAATTCTTGTTTAGGTTGTCTTAATAGTCCCTTTACTCTAAATCATCACAACAATCATTGGACCCCTTGTTGGCTTGGTTAAGCCAATTGAACTAGAATTCTTTCTCATATCATCCTTAGCCTTCCCTTTATTTGACTTGTTTTAAAAGCCATTGATCTAGTTTCAAGTCATCCTCATCCTCCCTTACCTCAACTCATCTTATAAGCTATCATTTACCTCACCATTTTTTGTCAAATTTCTTTGTTTAACATTCTTTCTTAAATTATATTATTCCTCCATTGCTTTGGCTTGTCCTAGTTTCCATTGAATGACTTATAAATCATGGTCAAACTTTTCAATATGGCATTTTTCCTTAGGTTGTTTAAGCCATACATGTTGTATCATATCCTAGTAACCATGAGGAACCTCAAGTAAAGGAAACTTACCTCGCACCAATGAAAATCCTAATTGAGTGGTCTGATATGTTGGGTCTAGCAAAAGACAAGAACAATACAAGAGGTAAAGATGTGCTATGATCTTATTTATGGTACACTATTAAATATGATACATTGAATATATTATTACTAAGGTCTATATCTATAAGTAATTTTAGCATAAGCATTCTCCTCAATTTTCTTAATAACTCTAAAAAGACCTACCTTTCTAACAAGTAATTTCTTATTGGAAGTCTTTGTGTATATCTTAACCATGACTTTATCCTTCTTATTATGGTGGATGAATTATTGTTGTAAGTTAACATATATTTTTATGTTTGAAAATTCATCATTTGTACCCTCTTAATTTCACATGCAACATGCATGTACCATGCAAATGATAATACAAACTTACTATTCTTATAAGTAACATATGACATTATAAGATCAATGACTTTCCTAGTTTATGATTAGTGAATGTATAATGTGGGTTATGTCCAATGGAACTATTAATGCTACTATTATAAGTAAATTCCATCACGAACAATGATGTATCATATATTTCATGTTTCTTAAGAATTAATCCCTCAATATTTTTCCCAAACTTCATTTTCTTATCTTAGTTTAATCTTCCACTTGTGATTGATAAACTAAAGAGAACAAACAATTATTTTCTTATTCTTGCCCATAAAGTCTTCTAAAAAAATGACTTATGAACTTGGCATTTCTACTCAAAACAATAAGTTTTGAAAGTCCATTAATACTAATGACTTTGTTAAAGAAGATTTTAACATTTGATGTGCCCCTAATCTTTTTGGTTACAACAAAATGTGCCACATTCAAAAGTTTATTTATGAAAAATAATTGTAAGTCATGTCCTATAGAGTTCTCAATAACCCTAATATTAAATCGATGATCATGTCTTCCTATAGCCTATATGGTAATAGTAAAAGAGTATAAAGTATAATATATTTTCTAGTTGCTTTGGTCATCTGACAAATTTGACACTTGGAAATAACCATATGACATAGAAAAAAGTCATCATCAACCAACTGGTAGGTCTCCTTTTCCCTTATAAGTGAAAGGATTATTTTAAAAATATTTAATCCTCATACTTAATCTAATTAAATCTTAACATCTTAAGTAAATTATTATAAATCTTATAATAAAAAAAATTAATCAAACCCAATTCATTACTTGTTTGCATGTGCTTACAAAAAATACAATAGCTTTGTAGTAAAAGAGTTCTCTTGGTGAAGGTTTAATGATAGAGACAAACAAAAAGGGAAGCAACACATAATTGAGAAAGAAATAATAAAAAAAATATTATATTTGTTTTGAAAGTTTGAAGATACCTTTTGTAACATCTTGATCTCATTATATTGAGGATATTATCTCTTTAGATTATCAAATCCCTACTTAACTAGGTTTTACCTTAAAAAAGAATCTTAATATCTTAAGATCATGATATTTTATATAAATATTAAAATCACACACTAAATAGCCAATATAAAATAATTTATTCATGTATCTCTCCAACTATAAGAATGTCAAGAGCTACTTCTTATTAAGTGATTTCTCTCTTGGGAAATCACTCGACATTAAATCCCTATTTTATTCAATGTTAGGTGTTATAGATCCACCAACTTTCATTTGATTTATATTCAAATCATATTAAACTAGTACATGGTTAACTCTGATATTAAATATAACATCTTGGTCTCATTATGTCAAAGTATTATCCCATTATATTATCACTTATTGATCTAAGTGAGTTTTTCTCTCAAAAAGTATATCATCATCTTAAAATCATGATATCTTATATGAATATCAAAATCACCCCTTCAACACCCAAAGTGAGATAATTTATTCTTATACTACTACACCTAAATATTTGTTAGTGTTTAATTATCTAATGTTTTCTCTTTTTGGATATTACCGAGAGTTCACTCTTCACTCTCTTCGATCTTGGGTATCATAATATTTTTATAAGCATACATTATAATGCCTTGAAACTAATTATGAGATAATGAAAAAGATTTTATATGTAATTTTTAAGTTAAAATATTTTCATATATTTAGGTATTATCATAGAGCTAATGTTGTTTTGTGAAGTAACTAAAATATTTTAACACCAAATTGTTAAAATATTTCATGAGCTTATTCATTGGTTATAATTTTATTAAGTTTAGAAAGTGTATGAATTTACATCGAATTTTTAGAAAACATAAACTATTAAAATATTTTATATAAAATAATTGTTTAAAATAAATTATAAAAAATCCAAACAAAGGTAAAAATTAAGATAGATATATTAACACATGAGGTTTGGAGGGATAGATATTTCAAAAGTAGTTTAGCAAAATGTTCAAGTTATTTTATGATTAAAATACAAACAATACAAACTAGAATAAAGTTGGATTTATTGGTGAGTGGGGTTGCAACATATAAATGATCGAGAGAGAGAGAGAGGGAGGGAGGGAGGGAGGGAGGGAGGGAGGGAGAGAGAGAGAGGTGTTTTATTCATTTGTGTAAAGATAAATTGCGACCAGAATAAGAAGATGAAGGAATTAAAGGAGAGGAAGAATTAAAGAAGAAATTAAGGAGAAGAGAAAAAAAAATTGTAGTTATGGTGTTTAAGAAGAAAAAGAAGACAAAGGATTTGAGATAAGTTTAAGATTTTATAAAAATCGATTTTTTTTTAAAGTTTTATGTTAATTGTTGTTTTAAGATATTTTGAGGGGTTAAATTCTATGTTTTCTTTTATAGAGATTTTAGGAAAAATCAACTTTTGAGTTTATTAATCGACATTATTAGTATTACAAAGGGTTAATGAATTGTTTAGATGAGCTGATCATCTTTATCAAATAGTCTAATCGAGGTGATAGGTAAAGGTTGAAGATGATGGTTAATTGGCTAATCTATGTGACTAATCTAATATATGATCTATGTATTGGATGCTCTAGTCCCAACCATTTAGTTTAATCTACAACAATTTGTTTATAATGTCTTTGAAGGAAATTTTAAAGGATTAGAATTGTTTCTAAAAGCAAATTTGTGATGTTTTAAAATTATAAATTGGTTGAAAAGATTTAATCATAAAAAATATATTAATTTCAAGACATCTACAAAAAAAAAAGAGAATTAAACTATGAATTTTGGGGTTATGTAAAACTAACTCAATAGTTTGTTATAATTGGGTTGCTTGAATGTACTTGTGATATTATGATTTGTTTACTAAGATGATGAATCGTATATTGCCATTTCAAGATATTTTATTTTGCTAGTACTGATAATATTGTTGTTGTGATGTTATGTACTCTTAATGTTTCAATTTTATTATTCTATTATATATGTTTATGAACTTTATTGTATCAATGATTTTTATATTAATATTAATAGAAAATAATTAATGGTGAAATTAGTTATTGCATAAAGTGAAAGGGCTAATTGAATGTGAAATGATGTGAGCCTTAATTTTTAATGAAATGAATTTAGTTTTCATTTTTATCACACTCCTCTTAGTTCAATATATTTGTGGATGGTAATAACTACCATCTTTATGAAATAGGGTAACAAGCCTACAAGCTACTAAGGTATAAGACCTAGTGTGTCATCTTTGTGATTATGGGGTAATGTACCCACAGCTGTAGAGGTAGTATGCTCAAGTAGTTGGAACTTAAGATAAGAGACCAAGTGTGTGGAGGTAGTCTTGTTTGATGACTATAGTTTGCTCAAAGATAAGTTTGAAGTGATGCATAAACATGATCTAATAAGACAATAAAAGAGAAGAGAAAGAAAGATCATATGTATTGGCATAGACATTTTGTATTACTTATGACTTATTATTACCTTATATTATTTTCTATTCCTATCATTGGATGTTTAGTTGCATTAGTTATTATTTCAATTTTTGTTTATAAGAATGGTAGTTGATTTATTTTTGTTTATTTTATATGTTTCTAGACTATAATCGACACAACATGAGGCTAAAGGAGTGTTGAGTTGTGGTTTATAGCAAAGAGTCCTTATAATTTTTTATAGCAAGTTTTTTAAACAATATTTAAAATAATATTTTTATCATCTTATATAATATTAAGGTTGACACATGAATTACATGCTTATCTTATTTACATTTCTATTTCATACTACAAGAAGTTTTGAAATACTTTTCAAAAAATGTCATGTAGAATAAAAAAGTTGCAAGTCACCTCGTCAGAGTTACTTAATAAAGATCATCAACCCAAGCAAAACTTAATAGCATATGTTGATAATCTTTCATAATTTAAGTACCAAATAAAGGCTATTTATTAAGTGATATTTCATATTCATAGTTCATAAACACCATTTTACTCAACCACATATATTTTGTTTTCAAGAAACCTTATCAAAATTTTCCAACTCTATGCCTTAGAACTCTTCTGTTACACTCTATCATTGCTTGCTAAACATTTATTTTTTATTATCAAACTTTTATCCACAATAGACAAATTTCCTTCATCAACAATTATTCCTTTATTGTTTTTAACCTTAGTCATTGATCATTGAACCTCCTTGTTAGCCATTATATCTTTACCCCTCCTTTCCCCATTTAATGAACATCTATCAACACCAATCTTTAAAACTCCAACACTAATTGTGGATCTCCTTCCTTGTCTTCAATTTTCTTTCTTTAACTAGAGTACTCTTTTCTTTTGGTTTCGAGAGAAAGATCAACTTTTGAATAATAAAAATATATTTTATTCTCCTAAAATATTATATTCAATTAAATAGTGCAAGACAAAAAAAAATCAATTATTCATATCAATTTAAAGTTTATAACAATGATATAAAACTAAAGAAATGCAATTCCTTAAAAAGTATTATGATGCAAACCTTCTCAATTCTTTTTACCTCGTCTTTAGCCTAGGTTCTGCATCCTTTGTAGTGGATAAAGACCAATGTTAATAGTATTATCACATGGTTTACTAAATATTACCTTATAGCTATTATTTGTGATGGGCCTAGTGCAATATATTTTTTTTATTATATGGAGACTAATCTTCATAAACATCGTGCACTTATTCAAGCTTTGGGCAATTGGCTAGGTGGCTCCTTGCATTTAGTTGGTTTGCATTTATCTTAACTTTTCACAAGAGACTCAAAGATTCATCCATTGAAAAAAAACCATATCATTCAATTTTTTTTTCTTTTTAATTATATTACAATCACTCATATTTATATAATTTCAATAGATTAATCATATGATCAATATGAGTGATATCTTCTAAAGTAAAGAAATATCAATTTCAAATAATATTTGACAATTTTAGATTAAAATGATAAGTTTTTAATATTATGATAAATTATATATAGGTCATCATAACGATAAGCAATTTTGTTGTTTTAAATGAAGTCAGGTACAAAAGATAAACAAAATTTAAATCAACACAAAATATTAAATAACAAAAAAATAAATTGGCGAAGTCACATGACCTAAAAGATTAAGATAATAAATAAAACCAATGCTTAAAATATTTCAACTTTTGTATTTTTTAACACTCACATCACTATCAATTAATTAATATATAATTTCTTTACAATCATAGTTGATTAAAACTTATTTTTTTTACTTGCAACTAAAGATATATTTGACATTTTCATTGTAAAAATGTAAAAATGTTTATTTCTTTCACTATAATCATCACAAAAATTTTATAATATATTAAATATTTTTATTATTTATTTACTTATAGTTTTTCTTCAACCATCTTTAGCAAAAAACATTAAAAAGCTCCTCTGGACATCAAAAGGGTTAAAAAAAAATTTGCATAATTCTCATAATTTTTATTAAAATAAAATAATTTTTTTAAAAAGAGTTTTAAAGGGAGAAGAAAGTTTTGATTGATAAAATGATTTATTAAAATTGACAGAGTTTGATAAATAAAAAAAAGTCAGAAAAAGATAAGTTAATATTGTCCTTTTCAAAGTTCACATTATTCTATTTTGATACTTCTCATGGATGCATGCAAGCAAAGCCAACAGTTCTTTGATTTGTTTTTTTCTGTGATGTTGATTTATCTCATAATGCAAGTTGTTACTTTGATTGAGAAAATATTTATGGTTTAGAACAAACATGAGAACCTCTTTTTATAGAAGAAAAATCCTCTTTTAAAACTTATTTTTTTTTTATAAAAAAATCGTTTATTCAAAAATCATTTTTTTATTTTAGTCATTTTTTCATATGTTATATATTCTCTCTATCTTAAATAATTTAATAACAAAGTCGATCATTAGATTAAGTGAAACAGATTGCTTTATCTCCTTCTATTTATATCCTCACTTTGCATCTAAATATTTTAATTATTTTTATTATACAAAAATAAATTTATCTAAATAATCTTAAATAAAAATGAGTCCCAAAAGAGCTCACACCTTATATTTGATTATCCTCAAGTGTGTGGCTCTTATTCTTCAAAGCCATGAGGCCTACGTGTCACTGAACATCCCCACAAAAGAAAGCATGCTTCAAGCTCGAGAGGGGACCCCTTCTTGCAGTAGGTTCATCCTCATCTACTTATAGGGATGGAACAATCATGTTGACCCATAACAACAACAAAAAAAAAACAATTAAATTTTATTAATACAAATTGTAATTGATAATTTATTATCAATAGTATTTATTATAGAGATTGTTACATTTAGAAATAATATTTTATTAAACTTTCTCATGTTGTATCATGGAAGTATTTCATCAATGAAGTTATCAAAAATATACTAAGCACTTATTAATAATGACAACATTCAAAATAAGATTCTTAATAATCAATTTGTCCCTAAGATTAAGTAAATTAAAATTGGAAATTTAGATAAAATAATTATGATTTTAATAAAAAAGTGATGACCACTACTAACCAAAATATAGTCTCACTAGATTTATAGCAGCTCATTATGTGTAGAAGTTTACCGCAGGTTTGAAAACGTTAAACAGCATGAGGAATTCTGAAGGTTTCTCGTTGCTTCTTCAATTTCCTGTATCAGAAAGCAGCTGTTCTATAGAACAATTTCGTAATCCATCAGCTCCACCTTGTATTGCTCTCCACATTGGCACTTCACTTCATGAGAAACACTCTGCAAAGATCAGAGCTAATGAGATCATCAAAAGTTCAATTGTTTAATTTGTTCTGTTGGGTAGAACGAAATATAGTGAAAGAAATCAACATAAAGAACCTTCAATTGTTTAATTTGTTCCATCAATGAATTTAAGTAGTCAATCTCTCCAGAGACATCAGCAAGAAGAGCCTTGTGTTCTTCTTGCAAAGCTTCAAGGTCCAATTCTTTTATTGCAGGCTAAACATAGAAGATTAAATAAAGGATTAGATTGTATAAGAGAGAACCGTGACAAGCAATTAGTGCGTCGTTCTGGGCTTACAGTGAAAGCTTCAGATTTCTGCTCCAGTTGCATACGAAGCAGCTCTGACTGTTAAGAAGCAAGATGGCCTTTTTAGAATGATTGTAGCTTCATCAACTTGAAAGCCCTAAATGACCATACCTTGTGTTTCTCCTCATTAAGTTCATTTTTTCTCGTTTTCAACTCTTCATACTTGGCTTTTCTGCTAGCGTTCTTCTTTCCCTGGTTTAATAATATGATACAATGGTAGGAAAATCTAAATAATATGTTTAATCAATCGGAAAAAAGTTTGTAAATGCCCGAATGATTCATCCATTCAAAGCTGCAATTAGGTGGTATTAGTTGATTTCTTCGGAATGTAAACGAAGGAACAAGTTATTACCAAAAATATATCAATCGAATGGTATGCTTCTTGGACCTTACCTGGTTTCCTGAGGCCATCTGCAGCGTAAATGAGTTCAACCAGTCCTATGAAGCAATCAAAAGGATTAGAAAAGAGAAAGATAAGGGCAAAAGAAATAAAGTATCACATGGAAGATCTTCGAAATTTTCTACGAGTTTCTGCTGCAGTTTGAAAACTGATTCTTCCATGATCTTTGAAAAATAGCAGCTGCCACAAAACAGTAGTAAGGTTGAATTAAGCAAATCTTTATAATAGTATTGGCTGAAACATATTGAAATACCTCCTTTCTTCAAGCTTCGCAGATACATGAATGATTTCTTGCCTAAGAAGTTCTATTGACTGAAAATAATGGCAGAAACTTTTAACAAGTGCCAAAATAACCAATTGATTAGCAGTCATATGAAATTATTACCAAATCTTATATTGTCAATGCCCTGGTGTAACATGTACAACAAATAATGATAAAATTTGCAATGATTTTTTTTATTTATCCATTTGATTGGATGTACACCAGACCAATATTTGCAAAAGACATGCAGGAAGTTCAAATAGGAGTGGATGCAGATTAGTATATGTTATTCCTATGAACCCAACGTAAGAAGTTTGATGACAATAAAATCTTGCGTTGTGGTTTACAAATATTTCTCTTTAAGTTCTCTTAGGATTGCTAAGATTACTTGACAAGGATGTTTTGTCAATGCTACCATCATTGGCTATAAATAGGACTTAGATTCATGCCTTGGTACGTTCCTTGATCACCCATGCTTGCAATCTTTCATGAAAGGGAAATTAGTGTACCGCTGGAATCATTGGCTATGTGCTTTCATTCATCTTTTCCCTACAATGCCAAGCTTTTGAACCGCTGATAACTCTGAGCAAAGGATTTCTCTACGATTAGTTTGTGCCTCATTAATATGGTTATAAGGTTTTTGTAAGAACTTCATTGTAATTTTTCTCTTCACACTTCCACTGTTTTAGCTCTCATGAGCTTGCTGTTCCTAGATTTCAGTGTCGCTGTGCTTTTCTAAAGATAGCAGTTTGGTCCGAATTATCATAAATTTCTAATCTTCATTGTTTAGTAGATCTTCTCTTCCCATCACCTCCCCCTTTCACTCGCGTTTATACCATCCTTGCTACTCTCCTAATTTTCACATAAAAAATTTGTAGGGTTTTTGAAGAAAATGGCAACAGATAGGAAAAAAAAAGGAGTGTGATGTCAGTCTGAACTGTGATTGCTGCATAAGAAGCTCCCTCAATTGCAATCCTTGCAGATTTCACTCCTCCCTCTTATCCTCAGCCTCCTCTCATAAGGGAAGGAATGAAAACTCAATGTCATCATTTTCCCAAAACCTTCCTAGCCAAGGAGGCATCCAAACATCAAATCCAACCCTGTTGTACCCTTTCTCAGAAGTGTTGATCCTTTATCCAATAAAATTATAAAACAACAACTCATACTTGACCTTCTTCCGGAGTGATGTTAGATGACAAACCAAAGAGCAAGCTCCATTGGAAGGAGTTGCAAAAAGCAGAAGTTGGGAATCTCTTTGGTCGACACATCATTGAGAAGGAGATTTCCCACAAATCATATTTACTTAAGGCTCTAACAGTTAGTCTAGAAAATGCGTACTTAACAGATTCTTTAGTAAACCGGCAAGTAGATATTAAAGATGACTAGGAACGACTGGACAAAGGCAGAGAACCAAGGACTGTAAAACAGCCATAAACCTGTATTATAAATTGACCCACTTAGCATGCTAGAATTGCATACAATGCAAATAATATGATCACTTAAAAGTTGTGAAAACCTTTATGCATCTGTTCATCTAAAGTAAAATCTTTGAAAGAGCCATCATTGCAACATCATTCTGAAAGAATTTGTAGAGCATGCTTAAAGATTAGTTACACATCATCTTATATTCACATATGCACTTCTACATAAGCTATTGATTACTTTGGCAATGTCTAACTCTATCTTTACTGATTTTCACTGCATATCTCTCAAAGAAAGCTTGGGTTGTGCCGTTCTATTTCTTTGTAATCACTATTATATGAGTGATCCCCTGGCTCAATTTGAGAACAAGGGAGAGCCATAAATCATAGTGTTGAGAAAAACTTCTAAAGCCTTGTTCCAAGATTGGGTATTGAAGTTGTGAGAGCCCAGTAGGGTCTTGTGTTAGTGAGATAGTGTACAAGCTTCCTCCAAGGCTTAGTGTTGAAGGGATTTAAATTTGTGCTTTTGTCTGATACAAAAAAGGCAGGATTTAAAGGCTTCTCCACCTACTCAATTGAGTAAAAAAGAGATTAGATAGCGCTAGTCTAAAGCGAGGTACTTATAAGTGGATATAAGTCAAAAGGTTATTGGTTGAACTAGTGTCCTTTAGTTTTTTGTAATTCATATTCTTACATGTTCTAAAGGCCAAAATCAAAATAAGCAATTATGTGTGATTCCTACAAAAATTTGCGAGAGTTAATCATGTGGCTCAAAATAAGAATTAATAGAGGCTTGTTTGACCTAGATTCTTTCAAAAAATGCCACCTAAGCTTAGAAAGTGCTAATTATGTTCAAAATTTTGTCCTAATACATTATTGTCCATCAAATAGTTGAAAGGATGTACGATTATGATCATGAAGATTGAAACTTGCATATTCAAATAATTCAACTCCCAAAGTGCATATGTTGCACAAAAATGTCTTACATATGAGGATTCAAAGACAAGATCAAGCTATGGCTTGAATTTTGACTAAAATTAATTAATTTTTGTGACTTCAAATGAGACTAGTTCATAATTGATTGAAAACTCATTTTTAATCTCTTCAGCTAAAATTGGATATTTTTTGTTGGTTTTAGTCAAAAGTGACTAATATAATCTAAAACAATAGGTCAATCTGACAAATATGAATTTAACCAATCACTCTTGCAATCGAGTACCATTGGGTTTGGTTCAACAATTTTATGTAATCAAGTTTCATATTGTAACTTGATTAATATAGTTTTAGTTTAAAACTCCTATTAAATACTTCATATAAAACTCACACTCAATTTTAAAAGAAAAAAGTCACATCTATAACGTGGGATTAAACAACTACAACTTTTTATTTAAAATAAAAACACTAATTGTATTTAATATATTTGAAATATTTAATAATTTATACAAATACATATGACATTTTTCCAATTAAGATAGAAGTTTAAGTGAACATAGAACTAAACATAAGAAACATAAACCAAAATTGAGAGAGCTCTAACAAAATTGAGATCAAAACTAAAAAACTTTGGACCAATAAAACCAATTGTACCTAGTTTTATATTGTATAATGTCTTATTTCAAGCTCAAATCTATAACCTTAAAATTATATTAAAAAAAATACTATTACACAAAGAGTCCCCTTCTAGATCAAAAATATGTCCATGACAATATTTAGTATACTTGCATACAATAAGACGGGGATCTCCAAGGAGAAACAAATAATTTAAGAATACAAAACATTGGGAAAATCATAGTTTTTACAATCAGAATCTTGATGATACTGTCATGAGCATACATTAGTACATACACAATGAAAAACTGGATATAGAAACAATTATAAGATGATTGAATTAGTTATTAAAAGTCAATTGATCTCCATGAAAAAAAAATCAAAAGAATAACTAAATAAAACAACTATGATCTCTACAATAGGTATTTCATTGATCAACATATACAATCCATTTGGCACCTTTGCACAAACATGCCACATATCGCAACAGATGTTATCATTCCATCATACAAGAAAAAAACTTAATCTTTTCTACATTGACATGTATCCACAGCACTTCATTAAATAATGCTCTCCCTTTATGGTTCAGGTCTTCAAGCTCATTCTTAATGGTATCTTCTCTATCTTTTTGGCCCTTGCCTTCTACTTCTTTATGGAAAAGACCAAACATTTCCCTCCTTAAAGGAGTATTTATTGACCCATGATATTTTTGAGCCACCTAAGATGACTTTCTTTGAACTTATACTAAGCTAAAGCTACCGCACTCTTCACATAAACACACCCTTTTTTAACCCTATCCTTCCATTTCTAACCTCTCATTTTATTTATATACTATCATTTGTAAGCCAATAATCTTTTTCAAATGACAATAAAATAGATGCAGATTTTATCAAGGACATCTTCTATTTCACCACTATTTTAGGATAGACCTGAGATAGCCAAACCATTTAGTCTCTCGGGTTCATTTCTAAGTTACTAAGACTTAAAATAAAATTGTGATTCATATATTCAGTTTTAGATATGCTTAAGGAAACTATTAAGTTTCTATCTTTGAGTTTTGCTTTAGCCCATTCTCTAGTTCTATAAAAAAAAAATATCATCGACAAAATGCATAACCATGGCAAATCATTTTGGTAGCACATCATTTTGCTTGTGTCTACCAAAATGATCAATAATAATGCAAAAATAACTTAAAGCTCAACCATGAAGTTATCTAATTACGATAGGATGCTCCTTGATTAATTTCATTAAATACACTACCACAACCAAAAATATGCCCTTAATGACCTCATAAAAGGCAACACAAATACTTATATTTTTAAAATTTCTCCAAAACACCTCTTGAGGGAATTTGGCGTTGTTAATCTAGGTTAAGAAACACCAAGTCAACACTTTAATTTACTACAAATGCCTCCACCATAGTTCTTAATCAATACAAAACTGTTTTATATACCTATCTAATATATAGCAATTGTCATGTTAATTATATATTAAGATTCTAACATAATGCTTAACATACAATGTGAAGTTAATCTTCTCTTGCACACAACAACTAGAATTTGTGAACATAAAGAACAAAAATCCAATAGCATCTTCTTAGCTAAATGAGATTGAACCCTTCCATTATATTATAGAATGTCATCAAGGGTGTATGAAAGAAGCACATGCATGAGAATTAATCTTTTCATTCATACTGCACATAAAAAATCCATGAATTCCCAAACTACCATAATTAACATTTTTTACTATCATACATATTCTGCTACATCAATCTCAAAGAGTAAGGCATAAGGTAAATCATACCATACTTGAAATTAGCCTTCTTAAGGAAAACAACCTACATGAAATTGATTAAGAAAATGATCAACCTGCAAAAGAGTATGGGCCTCATCATCCAAGGACAATAATTTCTTTTGTTTCTCTGAAATCTGTTGGCAAATCAAAGCCCTTTCATTCTCCATCTCTTTAGACTCAATATTCAAACGTGCTGTTTCAGATTCAACTGCAAGATGCAGTAACATAGGCCTTTGTAAAATTATACAATGTCATTAAGCAAGCCAAAAGATTTTTTCAGGCCTTCCCTTTGTTAACTTCACACAAATTAGTAGAACTCAAGCCAGCAAAAGTTGCAATCAAAAGCATAATTTTTTAGTCCAAACTCACCCAGCTTGGCATGAAATACGTAGACAACTATTTCCATAACAAACAAAAGGTATGAGTATTTTCAATAAACAATTAGAAGGGAAAAAACTAAGTCTGACAGAGTCTGACGTTTCAAAACCATAAGGGGAAAAAAAAAAGCACTCACCAATGACATGCATTGTACAAGGTTAACTTCTATAGACGAAAACAACATAGGAAAATAATCTTAAATTCATATCCAAGCCAATGTGAGCAAACATACGAAAAAAAAAATTTCAATAGCAGTACAATTAGTACTAACACCATGGCAGCTCAAGCTGCACTTCAAATCGTTAACCTCAAACGAAGACATAAATTAATGTGATATACAAGCTATTTCATATACTCTTGTCAGCATATTCGGCATTCTTAGCATATGTTTAGAATAGCACATATGCATAACGATCCATAATGTTCATCAAACCATATCAAGTGGAGAAATCAAGCGACCGAGAGAGACCTGAATGAAGATCCTTCTCTAAGGCCTCGATCGAGGTCTTCTGCTTCTGCTCCTCCACCGATCGCTTAGCCGCCGCCTCTTCTATATCTGTGACCAAAATCCGAAGTCCAAACCAACCATCCAAGCATTAATTAATCGTAAAGACAAGCAAACAAAAGAGCGAGACTACAACAAGGCTCGATCCACCACAACATACGAAAGAGAAGTCTGAATCAAGAACGATGGGATGGGTCTCCTTGACAGAAAGATATGGGAGAAAGAATCGCCGGAAGTGAAACCCACCGTTCATCTGCGACCTCAAATGCCTCAGATTCTGCAAGTATTCCTCCATTTCTCTACAGTAGATGGAGATTTTGCTTCTGTATGGAGATTCTGCCGAACATGAGAGAGATTGTCGGAAATTGATGGAACAAAAGCGATAAAAGAGATGACGAAACAGTTCTCCTGCAGTGTACCAATGTTCTATCCGCGTCTGTGCTCGGTTTAGTGGTTAGCTTCTTAGTTATAATTTTTTAAATATTATTTCCATAATTCGGCTTAAGATGGGCAAGTATGAATAAAAATAGAAGGTGCCGATGATGGCCACGTGTCTAAAATATATAGATTTAGTTTTGTACCAATATAAATATAAAATACAATTTAAATATGATAACAAATCATTTGAATTGAAGTTAATTATCTTTAGCCTTTATTATCTAGAGATAATAACATTTATAATAATTATTATTATAAATTCTCAGATGTGATAGGTCCTCACTTAGTGTATATCATATTTGGTATTATTTTTGATTTAATTCATGATAAAAATGGCTATAATTAAATAAAAATAAAAAGTTTGAAAAATTTATGTTGATAAAACATCTATTAAAAATTATTGTTATATAGAATCCAACTGATATAGTATTGAAACATGTAACTAAGTTTGTCATTCTTCTTAGCAAATAATTAAGTTAGATATGAAGTAATAATCCCTATTTATGGTATACTTTGGAATGAGTTAAGTACATACAAGTACTTATTTATTTGCAATTAATTATGGGTTATATTAAAAGAGATTTTGAGATTAAAGGACTCTATATTAAAGATATATGACGAGCTAATGCATGAGTTGGATGCATAATAGCCCTTTGTCATATAAGGAATGCACTTAAAGCCTTTCTAATTGATCACAATAGCTAATATTTGCTCGTATTGGTTAATTATTTCATCAAGTGGATTAAATTCAAGACTTTAAAATTAGTGGAACGATTTTGCATTTAGAATTCTTATATTTTAATATATTATGCCATCACAAAGTGTCATTTGCAACTTTCATTGACCATGGAAGGTCCCTTAGAAGTCAAATCATTTAGAAATTTTTAATGGAGTAGCTTTGCAATTTGCATATATCATTCATGTAGTCTTCTTATTGTCAAAGAATGGATAAATCTTTATAAAGAAGCATAAATTTTAGATTTAAAGTTTCTAGAATTATAATTAAATTACACAATTATTGAAAAGGTAAACCAACAAAAGAGAATTAAGCAGTATTATGATTAACATATTAAAATAAAGCTTTTAAAAAATATAGTCTTGAGGAGTCTTGAATCAAATGGATAAACTAGATCGAACAAGTTAAGTCTAAGATATTAAGTGTCACAAATCATCATCTTATAGTTTAATTTAAACTTAGATTATAAACTCATAGAGGGGAATTGAAATGGACAGTGAGTGAAAATGATTTGAAAAGATTTTGTATCTAAGAAAGGTTAAAATGAAATAAAAGCAAATGTATCATATTTTATAGTTTTGCATTATATCATTAGCTTAATAACATAAACATGAGAGGTATCATAATGAAGTCTAATTGTTCTATAAGAGTTATAATAGTACCCTTATCTAGATAGTGTTTGGGGTTTCCCTAAGAGGGGTTTTATAGATTTTAGTTATATTCTTTATCATTTCATTCTTTATATAATTGTTAATTAGATCTGAATATTTACATTTTAGACATTTTGAATGCATCCATTGTATTGTCACTCTTTCTCTTTAATCTTTTTGTTTTTTATTTTAAATTTTATAAGCATTTTCTTCTTTTGGCATATGATTTATAAGAATCTATTCAACTTATGCACATATTAATTAAGGCTTTCATTGTTCTATCTTATGTGGCTTATTAGGTTACAAAGCTTAACTTAGTTGATAATATCAAATGGTTTGGTTTTGTGGACTCATTGAACTAAGGGAAGGTTAGTGCATTGCTTGTTAAGCTTAAAGAAAATGTAGTCTCATAGGAGGGTGGGTGAATTATATTCTTTTTAATGTTTGAAAGAAATACAGTTATATGAAATTATTTTAAAATATCTTAAGTTAGTTTTGAAATACTGTGTGAAAAATATTATAAAAATAAGGAAACCCAAGATGTTTAAGTGATTTGGGGTCAAACAATAAGCTTACATCTACTCCTAAACATAAAATACTAGCCTTATTAAAATAGGTGTCCTTGGTAAAAGCTAGTAGACAAAAATCTTATAGAAGGTCTAGAGGTATCATAAGAGGGCAAAAAAAATAAAATAAAATGATCGAAAAGGGTCAAAATCAAGAAGCCCAAAAGAGCTAAAACAATGATAGTGTATAAAGAAAAATAATAATAAAGTTTATACAACAATACTTTATCTTGTTTGAATCAATGATGCAAAAGCTATTGCAATAGAGTATTTGGCTCAAAGTTGCTAATATCATGGAACTTTGGAGTTGAGAAATAGCAAGGTTCTACAATAAAGATAAGAAAGGTGACAAGGAATGAACTCAAAGTTATACTTATAAGAAAATTATTATAATTGCCTTAATAATAGATTCCAAGTTCTTTAAAAGGATTTAAAAATATTTAAAACTGAGTTTTCACTAAACATGGAGATATATTATTAAATTTTTGGGTGGGTTGATTAATTCATTACAAAACATTCCTAAAAATTAGAATACAATATGGATCATCTATAAAATAGTCTAATAGTTATTCGATAGAAACATGGATTTTAATAGTCTTTAAATGATAGTGAATGGGTTGAGTAATGGAAGATCTGATCACTTATTGAACCAACTATTGAACAATTTGATAGCCATGTAAAAGTAAATAATTTTTTATACTCAACTCCTTAACATTGAATCATCTATTAAATGGTCAAATAACTAATGAATGGATCCCTCAGATTGGCCGACAACCTTTCAATAAGGATCCTATTTGAACTTTTAAATTAACAAATCTAAACTGTCTTATTGAACAGTGTATCAAATGGTCCTATCACTGTAACAATTTATAATGCATCTATCACATATTTCGATGTATATTCTAATAGTGTTATTTATGTTCTTTTTATAGGGAACTCCTTAGTAGATGACCTAATGAATCCATCAAATAATCCAAAAGGTTTTAAAAGATTTGAAATGAAATGAAATCTTTTAAAATTTATTTGATTGTTTGAAGGATTCATCAGTCATGTGTTAAGGAGATTTCTCTAAAAAAAGAGAACTTAGATAGCACCATCGTAATATACATCAAAGTGGCTAATAGATGCATTGCAAGCATATTTTAAAAGATTTAGAATGAGAGTGCATGAAGGTGAGACTTGTTTTATAAGACTTTTGAATATGACTTTCATGCTTTTCCTATCATTCTTAATGTCTCCAAGATCATAGGTTTTGACATTTTATTTAAAAATGAAAATCAATTCAAAAAGTATTGTGTCAAATCACCCCATCTTATTTCATCTCCATAATGAAGTCCAAATCCAATGTGTTAGTATTTGTTTAGCCAACAAAAAAAAATCTCCAAATTATCTTACTTATAAATCTTAAAAATCACTTAAAGAGAATTATTAGTAAAATAAGATATATTATTTTGTTGTCATAAAAAATCTATACATGATTATTTGGAAAAACAATCTCCTTCTTTTAATGATGAAAAAAATCATAATCATAAGAATAAAATGACAACTTATAAAATATGAAAAATATTAATGCAAACTCTATCTTAATTGTAGCATCATAAACTCATTTTATTCTTATTCATCTCTCTCTCTCTCTCTTTTATCAATCAAACATATTCTAATCAAATAGATTAATAATATGATTTCAATAAAAGCTTATGATGGCAATGATTTTGTAAATATATCAACTACTTGATCATGATAAGGAACAAATAACATTGAAACAATTTTTAGATTTGCCTTTTCTCTAATGAAGTGATATCTTATATATGTCTACTTGGATTAAGAGTATTGAATTAGATTTTTAGTTAAACATATTGTATTAGAATTATAACAATAAATGTGGTTATATTAGTTGAATATCATAATTTGCTAATTGTAGTCTTGCACGCTTAGCAAAAAAATCCTATGTTACACAACTTCTAGTGACAATCTATTCAGATTCTATTATAGATAAAATTATATGACCTCATGTGCTATCAACTTTTTTTAAAAAAAAAATACTAATAAAGCTCTTATCTAAGCCTTAAATACATTCACTATGGCCCAAAAGAGTAAGTAAAAAGTGTCTAAGAAGTTCAAAGCACTAAGAGATGAATGGACCCTTATGGATTCCACTTTATCACTTATAGGCCAAATGCTAACATCACTTACAAGCTTAAGGATGGATCTGCATAAACACAAATTTTTCATGCCAATAATCAACTCCAATGATGCATTAGGGTCTTGAACTTGTGACCTCAACTCAAATACCACTTATAAGACCTTAGACACTACTAATTCTCCTAAAAGCAATTACTAATAGGGATGGTCCTTACCTTAGCCTTATAATGTATTCACTACGATCCAAAAGAGCAAGCATAAGCACCTATAATGTTTGAGCAATAGGGAGCTAATGTGGACCCATGTGGATGCAAGTTTATCATCTATTGGTCAAACCCCAACACTATTTACAAGCCTTATGAGTGGATACAAATGGGATGCTAATAATGCATGCTAATAATCAAAACCTTAGGGTTTATGTGTTTAGTTTTAATGATAATAAAACTATCTTATTTGTCATTTTATGTTTTTGGCTTAACTATTCTTAAATTATACCTCTTAAGCTTACTTAGTGAA